>CM054060.1:209725986-210325986 GCA_028641055.1 Alopecurus myosuroides
TGGAGAAGACAGATGCCATGGGATGGCTTAAGGTTGGGGGCCGATGGACGCTGTAGGTATTCGGGGAGGGATCGCACGCCTAATAGGCGTGCACAGAACAATACAAACACCACAATCTACCCAGGTTCGGGGCCCTCGTGTGGAGGTAACACCCCTACTCCTGCCTATCTCTCTGTATTAGGTTGTGCCGAGTAAATAAGTTACAATCTCTCAGTATCTCTCTCTTTGCCGAGTAGCCAGCGCCCAGCTCTCTCTATTGTTCTCTCTCTGTGAGTAGCTAAGCCTCGCAATAAATGAGCCAAGGTCCAACGTCCCTCGCGCAGGAGGGGGTTGGCCACCTTATATACTGGTGGCCAACAAGTATTCTATGAATAAAAGGACCGAAGAGACAACTCCACTGTGGGAACGGCACACGCCTCCGTGTTTCCGCTGACACCGTCGCCGAAAGTCGCCGCGGTAGGCGGCTGACAGGTCTTGTCCACCTTGTCAGTCTCTTAGGGTAGGTCACTAACCTGTCCTGTCCCCCTTGTCAGTGACAGGACTTGACAGCTACCAACCCGTACTGTTCCCACGTCTCTCTGCGGATAACCACACACCTAATAAGTTGAACCGCACGCCTGTACGACCCCTGGATACGCGGGATCTCCCACAACGGCTCCATTGACTTTGTGCCCGAGTAGAGCAGCTTCACGCCTATCCGGATCACCCGAGCGCTACCCGGCTGATCCAAACATATTCCTGATTTTTCCTTCTGGCCTCTTGCTCTTTCTACCGAATAGCATCAACCGGATACCAGATACCCGGGTAGCCGCCTACCCGGTCAGTACCAACTCGGTACGGCTGAACTTGGTAAACATCATCTTGAACCTTGTTTCTCACCTGCCTTACCCCTACTCGGGGTAGCCCCCCGACAAGCGGAGGTTCGTCGAGTGGAGCTGCTTCTCTGGTTGATCTGTTAGTTGCTGCTGCTAGTACATTTGCATAGCTTCGTAACCGTGTCGCGGATGGCGATCGTAGGCTGAAGGCTCTGCGAGGCGTGGCTGATGTGGCCAAGTCGAAGCAGAAACTTGTGGCGGAGTGCGAGCAATTTGTAATGGAGGAGCTGTCGGGTGTTGCAAAGAACATGCGCTGTAAGTTTTTGCGAGCCCCCGAGTACTTGTTGAGGATTGCTGTTTTGTTTTGACACGCTTGCCATTTTGTGCAGTTGTTGAGCCGGATGTAGTATGCGAGGGTCATTGGGTGGACAACCATGTTGTTTACGAGTCGAGCAGCTCTAATCCTCACGCGAGCAACTTCTGGTCTGACTGTAGCCGAGGTTTTATCTTGGCTAACCTGAAGTACCGGGCGAGTCAGGCGCAGATACTCGTTGAGTATTGTCGGGAGGCTCTCTCTCTTCTGTTCATCGGGCGTTTTATCCTTTTGGAGTCGTCCCAGATAGCTTGAGTGGCCTGCTGAGGATGTTTGGTCGGGTGGGAGAAGTTCGCGAGTGTTTGTGCCAACAACTCATCTGTGGAGCTCAGGTGGCGCTCTCCTTCGTGCGTTTGTGGCATCCTGAGGTTAACTTCAACTCTATGGCGCGACTCCCGGATACGCGAGGCCCACCTGTAGATTTTGTCCCTTATTACGAGGTTGTGCATCCTGCAGTAGAGGAAATTGTTCGACTGACCTCCGAGGAGACTGACCGACTGCTTCGAGAGGCGGCTGCTCGTCGATAACTGTTGTTTGTAAGTCCCCAAGGTGTAGGTACCTTGTGTGTTCTAGCTTTGTAAGGTGTTTGAAGGTGTATACCTTGTGCCCTTGTATGTATTAATCGATTGATTTAATGTGTTTATAAGGTGTGAACCTTGTTTTACCCTGTATTTTTTATCGAGTGTGAGTGCTCGGTGCGTTGATGATGCTAGTTAGGCGTAGCCCCTGTGTGTTTGGGGGTGTGACCTGTCGTTTAGCATGTAGAAAGAAAAAATTGCGACTGGATAATCTTTGTAACTATGGTTGAGAAACCATGTTTTTATTGCTATGGCTGAGAAGCCATGTATTTGCTCGAGTTAAAAAGTGGCTGATACAGCCTTATTTCTTGCGAGTAGAAGATAAAACTCTAAGGATAAAACTTGCGAAGGTGCGCCACGTTCCACGGGTTGGAGTGGATGCCACCTGTCTTCGGGTTTTTCAAGCGATAGGTGCCTCCTGGGATAACTTCGTGTATGATGAAGGGTCCTTCCCATGGTGGCTCTAGCTTGTGCCCCTCCTTTTGCTTGAGTCGTAATACCAAGTCTCCTACCACGAAGGATCTGTGGCGTATGTGACGACTGTGGTAGTTACGCAACGACTGCTGATAGACTGCAGATCTTGTGAGTGCGATGTCCCTGATCTCGTCCAGTGCGTCCATATCATCTGCGAGTGCCTTGTTCGAGGTTTCTTCGCTGTATGCGACGACTCGTGGGGCGCTGAACTTGACATCCTCGGGTAGCACAACCTCAGCACCGTATACCATGAAGAATGGCGTGTAGTTTGTCGACCGATTTGGTGTTGTTCCCAGGCTCCATAACACCGATGGTAATTCTTCGGCCCAGTGCCCTGCTGCTGGGTGCAGCCGATTGAGCAGCCGCTTCTTTAGGCCAGCCGAAACTAATCTGTTGGATCGCCCGACTTGGCCGTTAGTTTGCGGCTGGGCTACCGAAGCGAAGCTAAGAGTTATCCCTTTTTCCACGCAGAAGTCCTGGGTTTCTTTGGCTGTGAAGTTGCTCCCATTGTCTGTGATGATGTTGTGCGGGACACCAAACCTGCATATGGAGTTGAGGAATCTCACGGCGCACTCGGCGTGCTGTGAAGTGACTGGCGTAGCCTCTATCCATTTTATGAATTTGTCGACTGCTACTAGCAGGTGGGTGTATCCTCTGGGTTTTGACTTCCGTAGCGGTCCCACCATGTCTAGCCCCCAATGAGCAAAGGGCCATGCGATAGGGATCATGTGGAGTTATGTGGCCGGGGCGTGTTGCTTGGGCGCGAACCTTTGGTAGGCATTGCATCTGTCGACTAGGTCTTTAGCGTCTCTAGCCGCCGTGATCCAGTAGAAACCTGTGCGGAAAGCCTTTCCCACGATTGCTTTCTAGCTTGCGGGGTGCCCGCAGTCGCCTTGGTGTATGTCACGGAGAAGCTCCTTGCCGTCTTCGGGTGCGATGAATCTTTGGAGTACTCCTGATATGCTTTGCTTGTACAGCTCTCCTTGGATCACCCGAAAAGATTTGCTGTGCCGTACTATCTGTATGGCCTCGCGAACGTCTGCCTGGAGCTGTTTATTGGACAAGTAGTCGAGGTATTTCTGCGTCCAGGTTGACTCGACCAAAAAAACTTGCCTTGAGATGTGATGTGTGAGCTCTATGAGGGTGATTAGCTGGTTGGCCACCGTTTCTGCTGCTGCGGGTGTCAATGCAGGCTTCTTGACCTTGACTGATCGTTAGCTAATTCTCTCGAGGTAGATTCCTGGTGGAACAGGGCCGTTTGTGGACCCTATGTTCACCAGTTTGTCTGCCTCCTCGTTGCTTGATCGCGCAATATGCTTCAGCTCGCACCCTTTGAAACTTCCTTCGAGTAGGTTGTACATGTCGCGATAGGCGATCATGTTGTCTGCAACAACGTCGCACTCCTTCATCGTCTGATGCACGATAAGGTTTGAATCCCCGTATATCATTAATCGAGTGGCTCCACAGGCAATCGCCATCTTCATTCTGTGCAGGAGGGCCTCGTATTCTGCATCGTTGTTGGATGCGGGGTCGTCAGGAGGGAAGGTGAGTCACATGACGTACTGTAGCTTATCGCCCCTTGGCGATATGAGGATGGCACCGGCTCTGGCTCCCTCGTTTCTCTTCGACCCATCGAAGTACATGATCCAGTTGCTCGTGTATTCTGGAGGTCCTGGGGTTTGCAGCTCCGTCCACTCGCTCAGGAATTCCATGACGACCTGGGATTTTACGGCGTTGCGCCCTGCGTATATGATGTCCCAGGCGCCTAGCTCGATGCTCTATTTTGTGATTCTTCCGGATGCCATGGGGTTGTTCATGATAGTACTGAGTGATGCCTCATTTAGCACCGTGACGGTATGCTCCTAGAAGTAGTGTTTGAGCTTTTGGGCAGTAAGGACCACTCCATACGCGAGCTTCTGGTAGTGGGGGTATCGCTGTTTGCACGGCGAAAGCACCTCACTGATATAGTATATTGGCCGCTGAACGCCGTATGCTTTTCCGTCTTCTGGCCGCTCGACAACAATTACCGTGCTGACGACTTGGTTTGTTGCGGCTAGGTAATGGAAGAGTGGTTCCCTTTCCTGTGGTGTAGCCAATATGCGTCTGCTCTTCAGCGCTCTTTTCAAGTCAATGAACGCCTTCTTTTCTTCTAGCGTCCACTCAAACTTATCTGTTTTCTTCAGCAATTTATAGAAGGGGAGCGCCTGCTCGCCTAATCTTGCGATGAATCTGCTCAGAGCGTCCAGTCGCCCTGCGAGCTGTTGTACGCTGCAAAGATTCGTTGGTTCCTTCATTGTCAAGATTGCCTGTATTTTCTCCGGGTTGGCCTCAATTCCTCGGGCGGAGACCAGATAGCCGAGGAGTTGTCCCGCGGAGACTCCGAAGATGCATTTTGTCGGGTTGAGTTTGATTCTGTAAGCGTTGAGGGCGTCAAATGTCTCCCTGATATCCTCGAGGAGTGTGTCCTCCACTCGAGTCTTGATGACAATGTCGTCAACATAAACTTGTATGTTCTTGCCAATGAGCTTGGCAAGGCATTTTTGCATGCAGCGCTGATATGTTGCGCCTGCGTTTTTCAGCCCGAAGGGCATTGTCGTGTAGCAGTATACACCATGTGGTGTGATGAATGCCGTCTTCTCCTCGTACTCTTATTTCATCCTGATCTAATTGTAGCCCGAGTAGGCGTCCAGGAAGGAGAGTCGTTGGCAGCCTGAAGTGGAGTCCACAATCTGGTCGATATGTGGTAATGGGAAGTTATCCTTGGGGCAGTGTTTGTTCAACGACGTGTAGTCGATGCACACGCGAAGGGTGTCAGTATTTTTCTTCGAGACTAACACCGGGTTTGCTAACCAGGTGGAAATTTTGATTTCTCTGATGAGTTTGGCGGTTAGCAATATGTTCACCTCTTGTCTGAGTTCCCTCTGTTTTGGCTCGGAAAAACGTCGAGTGGTTTTCTTGACTGGCCTTGTGTCTTTATATACTTCAAGTGAGTGCTCGGCGAACTCCCTGGGTATCCCTGGCATATCTGAAGGCTTCCAGGCGAAAATATTGGATCACTCTATGATGCCTCTTACCAAAAAGAACGCCCCGGAACTCGAGTTCAGCCCAAACAACGACACTCGAAAGCATCAAGTGCACCCGACAGAATCCACGAAGACGGCGATGGTGTCCACCACCCTATCATCCGCGTAGGAAGGTGCGCTCGTCGAACTCCTCCGTGAGTACTGTGATGGTCAATCGACGCCTTCAAAGTCGAGAAATTCCCTTCTATAATTTTCCGGGGTTCCTAGAACCACCTCCAAGTTGATTGTTCCGAGTGGCCAGACGAATTTTCCTGGTACTATCCTGTGGAAGGATGTTTCTGACTCTGCGAGCCCGTCCAGGTTTTTATTCATCTTGCGGAGTGTGTCCATGTATATGATGTTGATTCCACTGCCACCGTCCATGAACACCCGAGCAAGGTCGTAGTTGCCTATTTACGCATGAATGACAAGCGCGGCGTGCCATGGTCGATAGACCCGTGGGGGATGATCCTCTCGCGAGAAAGTTATCGACTGCTCTGACATATTTAGGTATTCGGGTGTGGATGGTGGAGCTTGTACTGCCATGTTGACTTGGCATGTGTTTTTCTTCTGGACTCTTCGGGGCAGGCAGGCCTTCTGTATCATGCCTAGGAGCCCCTGTGGGTGCGGGTACCCATTGGCTCCCGGGTTTGCGGCGGGTGGCGTTGGTAGCGCGACTACTACCTTGTTCTAGTGTCCTGGTGGAGGTAGGGGCTGTGGCGGGTGGAATCCTCCTGGGAGTTGCGGGTATCCCTGGTTGACTGCG
Organism: Alopecurus myosuroides; assembly: GCA_028641055.1. Classification (NCBI taxonomy): domain Eukaryota; kingdom Viridiplantae; phylum Streptophyta; class Magnoliopsida; order Poales; family Poaceae; genus Alopecurus; species Alopecurus myosuroides. The sequence goes on from CM054060.1 coordinate 209,732,055, forward strand.
GCTCTATTTTTCTTCGTGTAAGCCTCGTGGATGTCTTGGAACTTTTGGCAGTCCTTGAGGAGATGAGTCGCCTTGTTTTTGCCTATGCGCTTATCTGTGAATAGATGTAGCGTGCAATAACCGTCAAGGTCTTCCTCAAGAGTTTTATCATCTGGCTTTGGCTTCCATTCACGGTTTCCACGAGGCCCGCCGTCACGATTTCTTGTGAACTCTGCCGCCACCAGTTCTTATCGATCGTCGTGGTCGTAGTGTTTCCTCTTCTTCTTTCGACCGTTGCGATCCTCCTCAGGTGCCGGTGAAGAAGCTTTCTCGTTACACACGGAATCCTCGCCGTTAGCCCATCTTTCGGCTATTGCCATCAGTTCTCCGATAGTTTTGGGCGCAGCTCGTCCGAGCTCTTCTCCGAAGGCAGCGCGTCGAGCTCCTTTGGTGAAAGCCTCGACTGCGACCTCCGCTGACATGTTTCCCGCCGTATTTTTGAGCGTGGTCCACCGCTGAATATACTCGCGAGTAGACTCGCCGCTCTTCTGCTTGCAAGCCCGCAGCTCTTCGATAGATGCGGGTCTTTTGTCTTTCGCCTGGAAGTTCTTGCAAAAGTTGTAGGTTAGATCGTCCCATGATCCGTACTGTGCTCGCGGTCTTCCTTCGAGCTAGCTGCGCGCAGCACCTACAAGGTGTAGGTTCAGGTATTGCATGGCCTTTGTCTTGTTCCCACGTTGGCATTTTACTGCCGTGAGGTAATGTGATAGCCAAGACTTGGGCTCCTACGAACCGTCATATTTCGGGACCTCCGTGGTAAGCTTGAATCTCTTGGGCATCGGTGCCTCGCGAATGTCGCGGGTAAAACACAATGCGCCGCAGGCTTCCTCGTCGGAAGAGGTGGATAGCGACCGTGCGCGATTCCTGATTGCTCGGGCTCCGTTGAACTTGTTTTGCGTGATGTCTGCTCGCGCGTCATATTCAGGACGGTCGCGATTATCCTCTTTCCGTGGTTCTCTACTGCGGTGTCGCGATCGGCTTCCGTGGTGCCGTGGGCTGCGATCGCGATCTCGCGGGCTATCTTCGTCGCTACCCGAGCTATCGCCGCGAAGCCGGGCTTCTTTCCCTCGGGCGCAACAAGGTGACTCCCTATCTCCCCTTCTAGGTTACATACTCCCGCGTCTGCGAGGTGTTTTGTCTGCCCTAGGGGTTTTGTCAGCTTCTGGCATTGTCGCGTTTTTGCGGGCTTGAGCGGTGATTCTTGCGGCTTCCATGCCTAGCCCCTTCTGGACCTGTCGATGCTGTTCCGCACGGGGGTCGTTTTCGGTCGGCTGGTTCGCCTGTAAATATGTGGCGGCTGCTAAGAGTGCTGCGTCGGGAGTCGTCGGGTGTACGTTGCCCTCGTTGTTGACATGCATGAGGGATGTTTCGAGTGGTTTGCTGATTCCGCTGAGGGACTCGTGATCCATGCCGGCGGTCTACGAGATGTATCTCTTTTTTGGGGGATTGTTTCCTACCGAGTGAGTCCTAGAGAGAGCCGCGCGACGCGCGCTCTACTCATCTGCCGCTTTCTCTTGTTCGTCCAGATTTTTGCGGGCTTCAGCGATCAGCCGACTCGCCCGTACCAGGTGATAGTGGTAGGCGATTAGGTCCTCTCGGGAGGCTCCTTCTTTGGGTTGACCGCCAAGTTATACCGCCACCTTTTCTTGGTCCCAGGCAGGTCACGATACTTTCATGCGCTCTCGCTCCTTTCGACTGTCCTCTGTTTCCTCGGATGCCTCCATTGATCCTGCCATGCAGACCTGGGCCAGATATGGCTTGTGAGGCCTGGGCGTGGGTCGATAACTTTCAACGAATCTGGGGGGTTCCTCGGTTGCGATGGTGTGGAAGTCGCGGAGGTTGCGGCTGATGGAGCCACCACTGGGCGCTAGGTCGCGACCAACGTCGTCAGATAGCGAGTCGGGGATCGCCGGGCTCGAGACAGATTTGGAGTCTGATTCGCTGAGACCGATCTGCTCGGGGAAGCGCAAGATTCCTGCCTTGTCGGCGCGGAAGTGGAAGCTCCCGAACGTCAAGCTGATGCTTTTCTCCAATCCCCTAAACTCCGAGCGCGATTCCGGCGAGTGGGACGCATAGATGGGTGACCCGAAACGGATCGATTCTGCTGGAGTCAAAGTTCTAGGGCTCCAGCTGAAGGTTGGTGATGACGAGGCCATAGATCCAGCGCCCGCCATTCCCACAGACGGCGCCAATTGTCGAATAGTCATCTCAACAAGTCCCTCAGATGATCCGATAGGGTTTTGATTAAGAGTACGTAAGGGCGCTGGTGACAACTGTCGGCTAACAGGGGGCACGATTTACCTAGGTTCGGGGCCCTCGTAGAGGTAAAACCCTTACTCCTGCTCTTCGATCTGTATTATCAGTAGATCGGTTACAATGGGAGGTGCTCAAGTCGAGAGTATGATCTCGAGATCAAGGCTTATGGTGGCGAAAAGTAGATTGGATCCCCCTCTCGGTGGTTCTCCTAGCCTTATATAGATGGCTAGGTCTCAAACCGTGTCCGGGGGGGGGGGTTACAAACCCTAGTTCTAGGTCGGTTAGGTCTTTCCTTCTTGACCCGCAAGTCTTGCGGGTGGGCCTTCGTTGGTCCTTCTAGTGGCGAAGGACATCACCTCTCTTTGGGCCTTCGTCTGGGGCCTTGGACCGGATAGGCTCACCCGATAGGTCCAGGGGTCATCCCCACGTCACCTACACCCCGCCGAAAGCGAAAATCATCACCGGAGGGCTATGGGTCTGTAGAAGTAGCTAGATGGTTGTCCTCTCCTCTTTATGCCTCATGTTTGGATCTAGTGAGCTGTCTCACATGGTCGAGATCATATTGTTGTAATGCTACATGTTGTGTTTGCTGGGATCCGATGATTATTGAATGCCATGTCTCTTGATTATCAATCTATCATGTTGTCTACATGTGTATGTTATTTATGATCTTACATGCTCTCCGTTGTTAGTAGATGCTCTGACCAAGTAGATGCTAGTGACTCCAAGAGGGAGTATTTATGCTCGATAGTGGTTTCATGCCTCCTTTGCATCCGCGCTCGAGTGACAGAAACATGACGGATGGAGGATGTGTTGTTGCAATTAGGGAGAAAACAACGATGTTTACTTTGTTTACATTGTTTACATTACACACTTTGCTAACTGCGATAATCTGTTGCTTGCAACTTAATACCCAACGTTTGTTCGGATGATATTCAAAGGGCGGATTATTAGTCATAGATGCAGTTGGATGACGGTCTATGTATCTTGTTGTAATGCCCGCTAATGACCCACAAGTATAGGGGGTGTATCATAGTACTTCCGATAAATAAGAGTGTTGAACCCAACGAGGAGCAAAAGGTGTTGACAAGCAGGTTGGATAGAGGATTCACTGTAAGCACTAACAAACGGGTTTTTGGTTGTTTTGGATATAGCAGATAAATAGTGCGAGTAAATAAAGTGAGGTAAATAGTAATGCAGCGAGTGTCCCAATCCTTTTGAGAGCAAAGGACAAGCCGGTTGTATTAATTATGACCACCAAACGTTCTCGAGGACACATGGGAATTTCGTCAAGTGCTTTTGCTTCGTTACGGTTAATTAATATCCATTGGTTCGTGAAGTGTTGTGTGGGTGAACCTATGCTAATGCACCGCCCAACTAGGACTAATACATACTTGTGATTATACCCCTTGTAAGCATCCACAAATTCAAGAAAGTAATTAAGATAAACTAACCACAACTTTAAACTCCGGGATTCTACGCTCCCTCGTGCATTGGTTTTCTAACGGGGGTTTATGTTTCTGTCACTCCGACAACCCCACAATTAGTAGCCGAATACACAATGCATCCTCCTAGGCCCATAAAGGTGAAGTATCATGTCGACATTCACATGACACCACTAAATGAATAGCACCACAACTTAAATACCGAACCACGAGATATTACTTCAATATAACTTCACTACTAACATCATGACTTCTTCCATGTCCTCAACAACTAAACGAACTACTCAAAAGACATCATATGGATCATAATCAGAGGTGATATAATTGATGATAACAATATGGTCATAAAGTGCTAACACCGATCAATCTCACAAGCATCAAGTACTAACAAGTAATCCACACCGGGAGAGAGATCTAATGTAAAACAACTATAGAGGCCCCTAATTGTTACAGCGTGATGACGGTGGATGATGAGGGTGATGGTGCTGGTGGTGATGATGATGACGATGACGATCTTGATGATGCCCAGACCAGTGACGGTGACGATGGCGGCGATTTCTACTCTCGGGAGAGGAATTTCCCCGACAGATTTCTCCCTACCAGAGAGATAATCTCTCTCGGGTGTTTTCCGCCCCGAGGCGATGGCAGAATAATTCTTCGATGATGGTATGGGTTTAGGGTTCCCTTGGGGTCAAGTACGCCAAAAATATCCACCAGAGGTGGGCCAGGGTGGCCACACCACGTGGCGACACGGCCAGGGGGCGCGCCACCCCATGATGTGGGCCCCTGGTGGCCCCCCTCCAGATCTCCTCGTGGCTGGATCCCTCTTTTGGACCTCTAAGACACCTCCAGTGTTCCCCCTCTTCTTCTGATCTTCTGAAACAGGGTATCCGGACGGTGCTTTTTCCATCAGATTTCTAATCTTGGTGTTTATTCTCGAAAAATTATGAAACGTGCAAAATAATATAAAATAACATAAGGGATGCATCATAACATGAAATATATCGATGAATAACAGAAAATAACAACATAAAACGGTGATGCAAAATGGACGTATCAACTCCCCCCAAGCTTAGACCTCGCTTGTCCCCAAGCGAAACTGAACTCAGTAAACATGACCACAGGTTTATGGAGTGAGGTGTCGATAAGATAAAATACGGACAAAAGGCATAACATCTACAAAGAATAGGTCATTTTAGACAGCAACCTCCTCTCGTATAATTAAATTTGAAACAAGTAGAGGAACAACAAAGGTGCAAAACGTAAATCAAAATTGCTGAAGGAAAAGTTCATTCTTGGTGAGATAACAATTAACAGTGTACTTATCTTTCGATCAGAGTCTTTATACTAGAGCTATATTGAAGAGTTTATCATGCTCAATTATAACGGTCTCTTTGCAAACATTGGTAAATTTTAAAGTGGTATTCAAACAGATAAAAGTATTTGTAGAAACAAGGAAGAATAAAGAAAATTATTGAGTAAATCAACATATAGCTGGATGAATCACAACAACTAAAATGCTTGCTTAAGACAGAATGAAGTATGTTTACTGACTCAACATAAATGTAAAAGATAGACCCTTCGCAGAGGGAAGCATTGATCACTGATGTGCTAGAGCTTTTATTTTGTAAAACAGAGGTACAAAATGGTTGGCACTCCTCTCAACCTTTCTTACACTAACCATGGCTAACTGAATCCTCGGGTGCCTGCCAAAAATCACAAACCGTGGAGGAGTGTCTAAATTTTGAGAGGTGTATGTTTATGTCAGCGAATGGCAAACATAAAATACAATACGTCACAAGCCAACTAGACTTCACACGAGCGGCTCCCATAGAAGGACGCAACTGGTATAGAAGGTCATCCTTGTCTCTCTTTTGTTTACACAATTATGCTTTGACTGATAAGTCAGGGGCAAAAATAGTGAAGAGAATTTGTATTATTATTTGGGGCTTGAAGTGAGATAAAGATTCTCTATTTGCATCCTGATGAGCTAAAACAGGAGCACAAAACAGGTGTAATTTTGAAGGTTTAAAGGTAGCACACAAGCAATTTACTTGGAGTGGCGGTGAAATACCACATATAGGTAGGTATAGTGGACACAAATGGCAAGGTTTTGGGCTCAAGGTTTGGATGCACGAGAAGCATTCCCTCTCAGTACAGGTTTTTGGCTAGCAAGGTTGGGTAGCAAGCATAAGAATCGAAGTAAAACAAACAAAAACATATATGATAAAGCCAATCATGCAATCTTCCTTGAAGGTGCAAACAAACTTATTTGAGAATACTAAGCTTATGAGCTAACAAGAAAGAAAGATCATGGAATAATATATCTACATGCAACTCCCTCTTTTCTACTTAAGTCTCAACGAATTGTTGCTACTGACCAATGCTAAGTTTTCCAAAACAAACTAGATTATCTTGAAGCTACAACATTGATACCAATACTAATAACAAGATCAATCACATAACAAAAATTGCAGACTAAAATAAAGTGAAACAAGTAGATGATGAAACTTCTCATTAACATTTCATTACGGCAACTCAAACCAAGGGACACAACAATAACCAGCTAAGGAGCAACACTTCCATACTTCAAACCATACTATATGATATTTCCTCTACTCATGATATGACTCTACTAAAAGGGAAAAAAGGGTGAAAGATAAAAGTGATATCGCGACACTCCCCCAAGCTTGGTACAAGCCAAGGGGATGCCAATACCAATCACGAATAAATTCTTCGGTGGTGGTGGTGATGCACTCTTCTCAAGCAAGGAGTGGAAACGCCGCAGCATCTCACGAAACCTGTCGTTTTCCTCTTGAAGAATATCTACCTCTGTCCTTAAAGCCCGATAACGTTCACAAAACTGATCTGCAACCCGAAGAGCTTCCTCTACTCCAGGGACGAGACTAAGGCCCGGGACTGATGGTCTTGGTCCCTGCATGCTACAAGAATAAACACTGCTTCATGACGTCCTTTTTACTTCCCTCTTGGCGCCCTGATCCACGTTCTTGCGCTTGGGACCTTGGAGATCATCTTACATTGGCTCCTTCCCCTTGTTGTTGTTGGCGGAGGCCATGATGCTTCTAAAACTGAAAACAGATCATGGCAGAAACAGCTCAAAACAGAAACACAACGAGAAAACGATATACGAACCTCGGGGGGTCCGGGGGGTTATATAGCAAAAATATGCGTAACGAAAGGAAAGTCTAGGTCGAAAACGAGTCGGAGAGGGGCTTAGCGGCGCCCACACCATAGGGTGGCTCGGCCAAGGGTGGGCCCGCGCCCCCTCATGGTGTCGTGCCTCCGGGCACCTTCTCCAACTCCTCTTCGGCTCGGTATTTTTTATATTTTTCTAAACCAATAAATTATATCTGAAAAGGTATTTCGCGAACTTTTTCTTAACAAAACTGTTACATATTCCAAAACAGACTCTGCAGATTCTGGAATCTTCCCTCTGATGAACTTCTCTGGAGTCATTATTTGAATAACATCCACATCTTCATCATAGGAACCCCGAGAAATATAAAGATTGAGTCTTTGTACATTTACCACTTGTGTAGTGCTATCTTTGAGGGAAGTAATTTTGATTGCACCCGAATGATACACTTCTTCAATGACATAAGGTCCTTCCCATCGAGAGAGTAATTTTCCTGCCAAAAATCTGATACAAGACCGATACAATAGAACTTTCTCACCAACATGAAACTCTTATTTAAGGATTCTTTTATCATGCCATTGTTTAACTTTCTCTTTAAAGAGCTTGGCATTTTCATAAGCTTCACATCTCCTTTCATCTAAATGATTCAAATCAAGCATTCTTTTCTTACCAGCAAGTTTAAAATCTTTATTTAATTCTTTCACTGCCCAATAAGCTTTGTGTTCTAATTCTAAAGGCAAGTGACAAACTTTTCCATAAACCATTTTATAAGGAGACATACCCATAGGATTTTTATAAGCAATTCTATAAGCTCATAAAGCATCATTCAACTTATCTGACCAATTCTTCCTAGATTTATTAACAGTCTTTTGCAAGATAGATTTAACTTTTCTATTTGATAGTTCTACTTGCCCACTGGTTTGAGGATGATAAGCTGAGGCAATTCTATGATTAACATCATATTTAGCAAGGGTCTTTCTAAAACCACCATGAATAAAATGAGAACCTCCATCAGTCATAAGATATCTAGGCACACCAAACCTAGGGAAATTAACATCTTTAAGCATTTTTATAGAGGTCTCACCATCAGCACTTTTAGTAGGTATAGCTTCTACCCACTTGGTAACATAATCAACAGCAACAAGAATATGAGTATAACCATTTTAAGGAGGAAAAGAACCCATAAAGTCAAATCCCCAACAATCAAAAGGTTCAATAACAACAGAATAACTCATAGGCATTTCATTATGTTTAGAAATATTTCCTACTCTTTGACATTCATCACAAGATAAAATAAATTTACGTGCATCTTTAAAGAGAGTAGGCCAATAGAAACCTGATTGTAGAACCTTCTGTGCGGTTCTATCTCCAGCGTGATGTCCTCCATAAGCACTACTATGTCACTTCTTCAATATTTCACGTTGTTCACGATCTGGAACACATCTTCTCATAATACCATCTACTCCTTCTTTATATAAATGTGGGTCATCCCAAAAATAATGCCTCAAATCATAGAAGAATTTTCTTTGAGATGTAAATGTTGGAGGCAAATACTTTGAAACAATAAAGTTAGCATAATCAACATACCATGGACTATCTTGGGATTTTACCTATATTGCAGCCAACTTGTTCATTTGGAAAACTATCATTAACAGGAATAGGATCAAAAGTAATGTTTTCCAATCTAAACAACTTCGCAACAACATGATTTTCAGCACCCTTCCTATCCACAATATGCAAATCAAACTCTTGTAAAACTAACAGCCATCTAATAAGCCTAGGCTTAGCATCTTTCTTTTCCATAAGGTATCTACTAGCAGCATGATCAGTATGGATAGTAACCTTCGAGTCAACAATATAAGGCCTAAACTTATCACATGCAAAAACTACAGCTAAGAACTCTTTTTTGGTAGTGGCATAATTCTTTGGAGCAGCATCAAGAGTCTTACTAGAATAATGAATAACATTCAACTTCTTCTTATCTACGCGTTGTCCAAGAACAACACCTACAAAAAAATCACTAGCATCACACAAAATTTCAAAAGGTAAATTCCAATCAGGTGGTTGAACAATAGGAGCAGTAGTTAAAGCCTTCTTTACAGTTCCAAAAGCTTCCTTACAATCATCATCAAAAACAAATGGTACATCTTTTTGAAGAAGATTAGTAAGAGGCTTTGATATTTTAGATAAATCTTTGATAAACCTCCTATAAAAACCAACATGACCAAGAACACTACGAATACCTTTAACATCCCTAGGACATGGCATTTTCTCTATGGCTTCCACTTTAGCTCTCTCAACTTCAATACCTCTTTCAGAAATTTTATGTCCAAGGAAAATTCCTTCATTCACCATAAAGTGGAATTTCTCCCAATTAAGAACAATATTAGTTTCCTCACATCACTGCAAAACTTTATCAAGGTTGTGCAAACAATTATCAAAAGAAGTTCCATAGACGGAAAAATCGTCCATGAATACTTCCACAATCTCTTCACAAAAACCATGAAAAATAGAAGACATGCATCTTTGAAAAGTAGCAGGAGCATTACACAAACCAAAAGGCATACGTCTATAAGCATAATTACCATAAGGACAAGCAAAGGTTGTTTTATCTTGATCTTGCTTCCTAACAGCAATTTGAGAAAACCCAGAATAACCATCAAGAAAGCAAAAATGAGTTTTCTTAGACAATCTCTCTAGCATTTGATCAATAAAGGGCAAAGGATAATGATATTTCTTAGTAACTTTATTAACCTTTCTAAAATCAGTACACATTCTATAACCAACTACTACTCTTTTTGGAATGAGCTCATTGTTTTCCTTAGGCACAACAGTCATTCCTCCCTTCTTAGAGACACAATGCACATGGCTCACCCATCTACTATCAGCAATAGGAAAAATAATACCAGCATCAAAAAGTTTTCATACCTCATTTCTTTCCACTTCCTTCATCTTAGGAATTAAACGGTGTTGATGTTAAACTACTGGCTTTGCATCAGGTTCAATAATAATAGCATGCTGCCATATAGTAGGAGAAATTCCCTTCAAATCATCGAGAGTATATCCAATAGCTCCACGATGTTTCTTCAGAATTCCCAATAACCTTTCCTCTTCTTCACCTGAAAGTTTAGCACTAATAATAACAGGATATATTTTCTTATCATCAAGATAAGAATATTTAAGATCATCAGGCAGAGGTTTTAAATCAAAGACAGGATCCTCCTTGGGTGGTAATGTTGTATCCAAGTCTTCCACAGGCAAATTATGTTTCAATATCACCGGTTGACGAAGAAGAATATCGTCAATCCCATTTCTCTCTTCCATAAAGACATCACTCTCGTGGTCCTCCATATATTGCTGCAAAGCATTATTAGGAGCAAGAGCAATAGAAGCAAGTTGTTCAACTTTAAAATTCTCATCAGGAAATTTAGATTCATAAGGTGCCCTAGAAATTTTGGAGAAATTGAACTCATTAGATTTTCCATCAAATTTAGTCACAAGTGTTTAAGAAAGGTCTACCAAAAATAATAGGACAAGTCTTACTAGCAGCCTTACCAAGTACTAGAAAATCAGTGGGATATTTAGTCTTACCACATAAAACTTCCACATCTCTAACAATACCAATCGGAAAAAAGTTTCTCTATTAGCAAGCTGAGTAACCACATCAATATCTTCAAGCTCACACGAACCAATTTCATGCATAATTTCTCTACAAAGCTCATAAGGTATAGCACGAGAACTAGCACCAATATCACACAAACCATAATAGCAATGATCACCAATCTTAATGAAAAGCACAGTAACACTAGTTTTCCTAGGTCTATGAGGATGGGAAACAATACCAGAAGCATCCTCACAAAAGACAACGTGTTCATCCTCCACATTTCCACAAACAAGATCTTTCACTATTGCTACAGCAGGTTCAACGATTATTTGTTCATCAGGTTCAATAGATTTCTTATTACTCTTATTAACCACACAAGCCACCATAGAGTGTTATTTCACCTTAGTAGGGAAAGGCATTTTTTCAACATATGGCTCAGGAACATCAGGATTAACAGCATGCACTTCTATATTACTAGCAGGAACAATATCTTTATAAGGTGCATGGTACTTGTGATAATTCTTTTTAGGAATATCAAGATAGGAGGCCAAAGCTTTAAGACAGTTTGCAAAGATTTGGGAATCAAGACCACAAACATCACTAGCATCATAGAAATCATTGGTTCCCATAAAAGATTTAATGCATTCATAATCATAATTTATACCTGACTTTCTACCTTTGTCGTTCTCCCATCCTTCAGTGTTCTCTTGAATACAATCAAGAAGATCCCATTTAGCTTCTTCCTTCATACGTGGGAATGATCCAGAACAAGAAGCATCCAATAAATCCTTATCATGAAGAGAAAGCCTTGAATACAAATTATTGATAACAATATGTCTCGGGAGTTCATGAACAAGACATTTAAGCATTAATAACTTCATTCTCACCCACGCTTGGGCAATAATCTCTCCATCATGAGGCTAGGAATTCTAGATTTGATTCCGGTATTTATGAATCTCACTAGGAGGATAGAATTTAGAATAAAAGAGAGGAACAATTTCCTCCCATCCAATAGATTCACCATTCTTTAGTAATTTGAACCATTCAACGGCTCTTCCTTTCAGCGATAAAGAAAATAATTTCCTTTTAACTTGTTCCATTGTAATACCTGCACACTTGAATAACTCGCATAATTCATGTATAAAGAGAAAATGATCACCGGGATGGACAGTTCCATCACCGTAATTGCAGCTATCTGTAACACGTCGAACAATTTTCATAGGAATTTTATAAGGATCTAATTCAGCAGATGAAGGGTTACCAACTACCCTAGTAGAAACGATAGAAGTACCCCCAAACAAGGAACCAAAAGTATTCTCCATAATGAAATAAAACAGTTGACATAAATAAAAATAGCACTCACAGTAAAAGTTTCTCTTACCAATTCCACTTACCAATAGCGCTTCACTCCCCGGTAACGGCGCCATAAAATAGTCTTGATGACCCATAAGTATAGGGGGTGTATCGTAGTACTTTCGATAAATAAGAGTGTCGAACCCAATGAGGAGCAAAAGATGTTGACAAGCAGGTTGGATAGAGGATTCACTTTAAACACTAACAAACGGGTTTTTGGTTGTTTTGGATATAGCAGATAAATAAACTGCGAGTAAATAAAGGTCGGTAAATAATATTGAAGCGAGTGGCCCAATCCTTTTGAGAGCAAAGTACAAGCCGGTTGTATTACTTATGACTACCAAATATTCTCGAGGACAGATGGGAATTTCATCAAGTGCTTTCGCTTCGTTACGGTTGATTAATATGCATTGGTTCGTGAAGTGTTGTGTGGGTGAACCTATGCTAATGCACCGCCCAACTAGGACTAATACATATTTGTGATTATACCCCTCGTAAGCATCCGAAATACAAGAAAGTAATTAAGATAAACTAACCACAACTTTAAACTCTAGGATTCTACGCTCCCTCGTGCATTAGTTTCCTAACGAGGGTTTAGGTTTATGTCACTCCGGCAACCCCACAATTAGTATCCAAATACACAATACATCCTCCTGGGCCCATAAAGGTGAAGTATCATGTAGCCGACGTTCACATGACACCACTAGAAGAATAGCACCAAAACTTAAATACCGAACCACGAGATATTACTTCAATATAACTTCACCACTGACATCATGTCTTGTCCCATGTCCTCAAGAACTAAACGAACTACTCACAAGACATCATATGGATCATAATCAGAGGTGATAGAATGGATGATAACAATCTAGTCATAAAGTACTAACACGAATAAATCTCACAAGCATCAACTACTAACAAGTAATCCACACCGGGAGAGAGATCTAATGTAAAACAACGATAGAGGCCCCTAATTTTTACAACGGGATGACGGTGGATGACGAGGGTGATGGTTCTGGTCATGATGATGATGACTATGATGATCTTGATGATGCCCGGAGCGATGACGGTGACGATGGCGGTGACTTCCCCTCTCCGGAGAGAAATTTCCCCGGCAGATTTCTCCCTGCCAGAGAGCTTTTCTCTCTCGGGTGTTTTCCGCGCCGAGGCGGCAACGGAATAATTCTTCGATGATGGTATGGGGCTTAGGATTCCCTCGGGGTCAAGTACGCAAAAAATATCCACCAGAGGTTGGCCAGGGTGGCCACACCACGTGGCGACGCGACCAAGGGGGGCGCGCCACCCCATGGTGGCCCCCTCCGGATCTCCTCGGGGCTGGCTCCCTCTTCTGGACTTCTAAGACACCTCTGGTGTTCCCCTCTTCTTCTGATCTTCTGAAATAGGGTATCCTGACGGTGCTTTTTCCATCAGATTTCTGGTCCCGGTGTTTATTCTCCAAAAATTATGAAACATGCAAAATAAGATAAAATAACCTAAGGAATGCATCATAACATGAAATATATCGATGAATAACATAAAATAACAACGTAAAATGGTGATGCAAAATGTACATATCACCCACATGAATCTCATAGTAATCATTATGTCATGCATGTTTCTTTATCTATCAATTGCCCAGCTGTAATTTGTTCACGACGCATATTAGCTATCTTTTGGAGAGACACCACTAGTGAACTGTGGACCCTGGTCCATTTTCTCATACTGATAATACAACCATTGCTTCCACTGTTTTCCCCCGGCTACTGATGTTTTCATACTGTTCTCATACTATTTTCCACACCATACGTTTAACCTCTTTGTGTTCAGCAAAACCGGTGAGATTGACAACCTCACTTCTTCATTGGGACAAAGTGAATTGATTGTGTTGTGTATGTTCCACGTTGCTGCTGAACCGGTAGTGCGCCCTGCCATCTCAGCTACTTCAACCTTCGGAAGTTGCTTCTTTCTCCTACTGGTCGATTCAACCTTGTTTCTTCCTGAGGGAAACTTACTGTTGTGGTCTTCATAACTTCCTCTTGGGGTCTCCCAATGAACGTGTGTTTCACGCGCATCATCCACCTATGTGCTGGAATAATTCCCCATGCTCCTCTCTATGTGCTCCACCTTGTTTTCCAGTTTAGACTTGTTGTTTCCAGGTGTTCCAGCTTGTTTTCCAGGATGCAATGATTGTTTTCTATCTTGTAATGGTTGTTTTCCAGCATATCCTGAGGTCCTCCTCCATCCATATTTGTGTTATCAATAAACCTGATCATACATAAATGCATAGATTTAGGTAGTATAAAATTCTCGTATTCACAAACATCAAATTCTATTAAGAGTGAGTTCACCTGTTGTTCTAATAATTTGGTTCTTGATCTTGTCATTGTTCCAAGCCTCACTTCATCATCCTTCTCTAGAATAACAACCTCATCATGTGAGAAAATGTAAAGAGTTGGGGATTCCTTCATCATCCTCCCACTTGAAAATGCGTCGACCTCGATGCATCAAGGTCATCTCCATATATGGTGTCATATCAGCAACATCGAAAGAATTACTCACACCAAACTCATCTGTGGGAAGATCAATATTATATGCATTATTGTTAATTCGGCCAATCACTTTGTATGGACCAGCACCACGTGGCATGAACTTGGACTTGCGCAATGCTGGGAATCTATCCTTGCGAAAATGCACCCAAACCATGTCATCAGCATGAGATATTACTTCTTTTCGTTTCTTGTTAACACGTTCAAACACATGTTGTCCCTTTGTTCTCAATTGCTATCTTGGACTTCTCATGTATTTTCCTCACAAAATCAGCATGCTTCGATGCCTCCATATTAACTCTCTCATGTATAGGAAGCGGCAGCAAATCAAGTGGAGTAATGGGTTTGAAACCATAAACCACCTCAAATGGGCATAGCTGAGTAGTTGAGTGTAAAACCCTATTAGATAAAAACTCCACATATGGCAAACACTCCTCCCACTCCCGCAGATTTTCTTGATCATGGCTTGCAACAATGTTGGTAATGTGCGATTAACCACCTCCATTTGTCCATCGGTTTGGGGTGACAAGTAGTACTAAACAAAAACTTTGTTCCTAGCTTCCCCCATAGTGTCTTCCAAAAATATCTCATGAACTTCACATCACGATCTGAAACAATAGTCTTGGGTACTCCCTGCAATCTCACTATGTCCCTGAAAAACGGATTAGTAATATGCGACACATCGTCGCTCTTGTGGCATGCAATAAAATGTGACATATTAGAGAATCTATTCACTACCACAAATATAGAATCATGTCTTATTTTAGTCCTTGGTAATCCTAGCACAAAATACATACTAATATCCTCCCATGGTGTAGTAGGTACTGGAAGAGGAGTATAGAAACCATGAGGCTTCAATTTTGACTTTGCCTTGTTGCAAGTTATGCAACACTAGACAAACTTGTCCACATCTCACCTCATGTGTGCCCAATAAAAGTGATCAGTGATGACCCACAAGTATAGGGGATCGCAACAGTCTTCGAGGGAAGTAAAACCCAAATTTATTGATTTGACGCAAGGGGAGCCAAAGAATATTTATAAGCCTTAACAACTGAGTTGTCAATTCAGCTGCATCTAAAAGTAGTCTTGCTCGCAACAATTTATAAGTGGTAATAGTTTTATAGCAGCATCAGTAGTAAAATAACAGCAAGATTAAAATAGTAACAACGGTAGCAATCACGGAAAACAACAGGATGAAAGTACCGTAGGCATAGAGGGAATGGATGAACGGGCGTTGCATGGATAACAAAGGTCATGTAATAATCTAAACATGGGCATTGCAGATAATAATAATAAAGCATCCAAGTTCTAGGCTAACCATAGGCATGTGTTCCAATTTAGTCATACGTGCTCGCAATGAGAAACTTGCACAACATCTTTTGTCCTACCAGCCTGTGGCAGCGGAGCCTCTAAGGAAACTACTGGTAATTAAGGTGCTCCTTTTAATAAAGCACCGAAGCAAAGCATTAACACTCCGTGAACACATATGATCCTCACATCACAACCACCCTGTCGTGGTGGTGTCACGGCAGATGCCATAGGATGGCTAAAGATGTGGGGACGAAGGACGCTGGAGGCGCTCGGGGAGGGATCACGCGACGAGTAGACGCATGAAGGATGAAACAAACACTGCAAACCACACGATCTACCCAGGTTCAGGGCCCTCGTGAGGAGGTAAAACCCCTACTCCTGCCTTTCTCTCTGTATTTCGATGTCTCACCGAGTAGCCATAGTACAATGGTTCTTGCTACCGAGTAGCCACTCTTCTCTCTATGGGACGAACTAGGTCAAGAATCTCTACGTAGCAAGCGATCTAGCTCAGCATCCCTCGCGCAGGAGGGGGCAGGGCACCTTATATACTCGATGCCCCGCCGGATACAGCCAAATACAAACAGATGTCGACATTGTGTGCACACCGTCCTTCTTCCGAGTTCCCGCTGACAGCTTTGGCTTCTAGATTTGTCCCGGTGCGGAAAGTCGTTGGGCAAAACCAAGTGTTCAGTCTGTTATCACTGTGGCGAACACAGAGTAGGTCCCCCCTATCCTGCGACGCCCTGCTGACACACTGTCGCTGTCAGGCACGCCGTCCCGAGATGAACAGTGTTGTGAACAGTGCCAAGTACGGACCCGGGATACGCGAGATTCGGTGTCAGAACGACTCCTTTGACTTCTGGCCCGAGTAGGCTCCCGTCCTTTCTACTCGGACCAGCTCTTCTTATTCGGAGGAGCATAACTCTCTTGATTCATCCTTCTGGCTGTCTAGGTGTGAGACCGGGTAGCAGTCGACCGGGTAGCGAGTACCAGGTAGCCGGCTACTCGGCCAAACATCCCTTCTGATCTTTGCCTTTAGCACTTGCCTTTACCCTACTCGGGGGTAACCCCCCGACAGCAGTCCCCGAAGCTGGTAGAGTCCTGTAACGCCCGGGGATTTCCCCCAACTAGAACTTGTTTGTTTGTTTCCTTTTGTGCATCTCATGGCATCCTTCAATTAAATCATCTTGCTTGTTTTCTCAAGAACTCAAACTATTATTTTGGGCATTTCTTTTCTTTTTGTTTTGTAATTAATAAAATCACCTCTATCTCTCTTTTCTATTTGTTTTTATTTTTTAATTGAAAAAAAAACTTTTGTTGAGGGAGGCAACCGAACTGGGCCATCTAAGGCCCAGCCGGCCACCCCACCTCACGCACCAAACCCTAACGCACACCTAGACAACGCACGCACCCAACACACACCCACGCACACAACTCACACCAGAACCCAACCGCACCCAACACCATACACAACGCACACACGCACGCAACACACACAGCACCACGCACGGAAGAGAAAGAAAAAAAAGGGGATCGATCGAAGCCCCCCACGCGATGCCTGCGTCTCCTCCTCGTCACCGAACCCCGCCTCCAGAGCTCGAGCTCCTCTCCCCGCCTCCCGCCGGCGAGCGGCGCGCCGCCCCTTCCCTCTTCCTCGCTGTCCTCTCCGGCGCCTCCTTCCCCATCTCCTCCCTTTCCCCAAGCTCCGACCACCTCCACCTCGCCCAAGTCCGGCCGCCCTCCCCGCACAGGAGCCGCCGCCGCCCAATCCCCTCGTCCTCCTCTGCTCCTGCCGGACGGCCGAGCCCTGCTTCTCTCCGGCCGCCCTCCTCCCGCGGCCCCTCCTCTCCGGCCGCCTCCGAGCTCGTCGCCGCCAAGACCAGCACGCCTCCATGGCATGGAGCCCGAGCTCCTGCACTTCTCCTTCACCTCCCCCGTCGTGCTCCTCGGTGCTTCTCCTCCGTTCTCCTCCCACGCGAGAACATGCGCAGAGGCAGAGCACTGAGCACGCTCTCCTTGTCTCCCCACTCCCACCTCCATCTAACGGGAGGCGACCCCGTTCTCTCCCTCCTCCTCCGCCTTCGCTCTACTGGATTGATCCGGGATTCCGGGTCGATCTCTTCTGCCGGCGACGACGAACCCTAGCTTCCTCGTACCACTTCTAATTCCCAACCGTGAGGCTGTCGCCGCGGGCCTCCACGCTAGACCTGCCCCTGCAGCCCCCTGCGCCGTCGCCGGGGCTGTCGAGGGAGACGCCGAGGATGCTGCTCCCGCGTCGGCACCTCTCCCTTTGCGCTGCGTGCGAACCCGCCGAGGACTGCCCCGTCTGCGCGGCCACCAAGGACGCGTCGCTCCATGTCTTCCTCTCGAGCCCCTGCTTGAATAGGATTCCATGGTCTCCTCCTCTCTTGCTCACTGGCGGTGACCTGGTGGTGTTGCGGTAATGCTACTGTCACCGACGGGACGACGGTGATGCCGTCACCGTTTTGGTGTTGCCGAGGCCTTCGTGCCCGTGTGTTTGTGACCGTGGCACCGCCAAGATCCACACCGACCCAAGTACTCCATCGCCAATGCACGAACCATCGACAAGATCTTCTTCGACAATGTACCGCTACATCGAGCTACATCGAACCGCGAACGACCACTATCTCCACCGTGTCCGTTTTGCGTTGGCCGCCTTCGTGCGCGCCCGAAGACCGAGACCACCAAGATCGCCATCAACCCCGAAGATGATGTTGCCGCGGTTCGCCCACGACTACATCGACCCCGGACGTGAACGACTACTTCCTCTATGGTTCAAAGATCCCGGCTTCGACTACGTCGACGACGATGAACGTGTGGTTTGAGAACGAACGCCTACTTCCTCTTCGGACCTCGATGAAAAGATCGACAACGACCACCGATGACGTGAACGACTACCTCGGCTACGGAACGAGAACGACTACTTCCACTACTTCCTCTACGTCCCGAAGTTTCCGGCGTTGACCCCGGCGATCCTCTTTCCAACGTGCGAACCCAAACCCCAACCCTATAACCTATATGCCTATTTTCTAAATGTCATCTATATCGTGCATATTAAATCATTCATGTGTTGCATTGCATTTTGTGGGTGCGGGTAATAATAATGTCACCTAATAACTAAATATGGAATGTGTTGGGGTATTTAATTCAATTGTTGCCCTATTCCATTTAATATTGCTTAACTCACCTATTTACTGTTATCCATGTTAAACAACATTTAAATTGATGGATAGATAAACAACTTGAACCAATTCCTATTTCTCCGGACTCCGGTTCCGATTAAATTGCTTAAGTTGTTTTTCCCCGTTGCATCTTGCCATGTCATGCATATAAAATAGGATCATGCTGGATCTTTTGCCGTAGTAGTAACTGTTGCATTCCGTTGTTTGTTTGAGGTTCGTTGCTTCTTCCCGGATAGGACGTTGAGATGATGTGAGCAACGACAAGTTCTGCTACCTTGCGGGATCTCAGGCAAGTATACTCACTTGCTGCCAAATGGCTGCCTTTCATCACTTGTTACCGATGCTTTCCGTTGTTCTTATTCTACCTTGTTGATACGATGCTTGTGTCTCGATCCCATTATATTGTTTACCTTGCAGCCATGATATAGCCTTCCTTCCACTTCCTATTAACTGTTGTTTGTTTACCCTGTTGGCCCTCGTGTCGTAGTTGCATGCTTAGGTTTGTTTGTGCTCGAGTCTTGTTATCCTTTGTCGTATCACCTGTTTAGTTGATAGTTGGGTTTCAATTCAATCAACAACATGTTAATGTTTTTGGGTAATAATAATTTGATGGTAAGGCACCGGCAGGAGGCCCGGGTTAGGGTTTTGGAGCCGGCTGGTGTCGAAACTAGGAAAAGAGTCTT
Organism: Alopecurus myosuroides; assembly: GCA_028641055.1. NCBI lineage: Eukaryota > Viridiplantae > Streptophyta > Magnoliopsida > Poales > Poaceae > Alopecurus > Alopecurus myosuroides. The sequence continues at coordinate 209,751,652 of CM054060.1, forward strand.
GTCTACTGATCCATGATGAGCGTGCTCACCGCATCCGGGTGGTAGTATGGGACCCCCCTCGACTTAGACCTGATCTGCAGCTTGTCCGAAGAGCCACACTTAGTTCGGGTGTTCCATTTGCTCCTTTGCATAATGGGAGGCGCCCCCATGGTTACTGGTTATGATGATGATGCATATAGGGCGAGGCCTGTAGTGCCGGGGTGTTGTGTCCTGCGGGAGTTTTGCACACCTGCGCTGAGTATTCGGCTGCGTGGCTGGAACCTTATAGCTCCGTGGCTCCTAGGATGGGTTGTAGAGATGGTTTGGGTCGTGTCAAGCCAACCTGAGTTTTAGTTGGTGGCTTGAGTGTGTACGGGTACTGGAGCACACCCTGCAGGGATGAATCTTCTCGAGAAGCCGTGTTGTCCGCGGTTATGTGACGACTTGGTGAAAGTACTGACTAACAACTACTCAGACAACTTACACCTAATGATAATAACTTGACTAGTAATAGTCTTATTGACACAATAACTTGATCCATCATTAATCAACCGTGTGAGTTATCCTTGGGTTGCTTCCTTAGTAGGGGGTGACATTGGATGGGTATTGTTTGGTGAGTAGTTGTAGTTGGTTTCGATACGCTATCTTATCCCCCTCTTTTAGCCGTATGTTGTAGTGAGTCTCTGTAGTTGGTTACTGCAGCCCGCTGCCGCTTATTTGCAGTAATCCCTTCCTTTCCGTTGAACCCAAAGTATTTGTATCTTGTGATGACTGGTTACGCCAGTATCTTGTGAGTATGGGTTTATCCACTTGCCAGTACCTAACCGTGCTGACCCACGAATCTTTTTCGTGGCTGCATATTCAACATTGCAGTCAATAGGTTTGAAGTCTGACGACGTTAGCTTGGGAATCCCTCCGGCTTGGCCTGGGCAGGGATTGGACGCTCCCGGTTATCTTCAGGACTCTTAGTCCAATTTGTATCTTGTCCGTAGTCGGACACTATGTTGTTTCTTCCGCTGTTATTTGGATCTTTGTATTGTATCAGTTGTATCCCGGACTCGTTTGAGTCATCTTGTATATCTCTTTCTGTTGTTGTTGTGGATTATTCGTGAACTGTTGTAATGTTATCAGACGTGGCAACCTGGAATCGGTTATTATGTGGATTTTGGCGGGAATGCTGAAATCTGCATAGTGTTCGATCCCGGGGCGTCACAAATGGTATCAGAGCCTTGGTTCCGATTCCCGAGATTGTTTCGATACGAATGGTTATCGAAGCAACGGGTCCGCAAAGCCTGTAGGGTAACCTCGCTAACGGTCGATGTCTATAGAGTGTCAAAAACTATTTCTGCTAAACTATTTTGGAAAACATCTCAATAGGATTCTTGTTTTCTCCTTATCCCTATTCTATTTCCCCTCCCATCTTATTTGTTTTGGAGTCTACTCTCATACTCAATCTTTCAAAGTGTTAGGATCCTACGTGGGTGGACGTTTTCTGAGCCTTTAACCTAATAGGTTCGATCATCGGAAGATTCCTGGTGGAAGAACATCGTCGTCACTCCGAGCAAGAATCCCTTGTTAGTGGTGTCGAGAAGCCCTTGTTAGTGGTGTGGAGGAGATCAGCTGGAAGCATGAAGAATCGATAGTCGAACTTCTTTCCCCTCCCGGGTTAGCAGGTGGATTGCGAGGGCGCAATCCCTTGTTAGTGGTGTCGTCTGTAACGCCCGGGGATTTCCCCCAACTAGAACTTGTTTGTTTGTTTCCTTTTGTGCATCTCATGGCATCCTTCAATTAAATCACCTTGCTTGTTTTCTCAAGAACTCAAACTATTATTTTGGGCATTTCTTTTCTTTTGTTTTGTAATTAATAAAATCACCTCTATCTCTCTTTTCTATTTGTTTTTATTTTTTAATTGAAAAAAAAACTTTTGTTGAGGGAGGCAACCGAACTGGGCCATCTAAGGCCCAGCCGGCCACCCCACCTCACGCACCAAACCCTAACGCACACCTAGACAACGCACGCACCCAACACACACCCACGCACACAACTCACACCAGAACCCAACCGCACCCAACACCATACACAACGCACACACGCACGCAACACACACAGCACCACGCACGGAAGAGAAAGAAAAAAAAGGGGGATCGATCGAAGCCCCCCACGCGATGCCTGCGTCTCCTCCTCGTCACCGAACCCCGCCGCCAGAGCTCGAGCTCCTCTCCCCGCCTCCCGCCGGCGAGCGGCGCGCCGCCCCTTCCCTCTTCCTCGCTGTCCTCTCCGGCGCCTCCTTCCCCATCTCCTCCCTTTCCCCAAGCTCCGACCACCTCCACCTCGCCCAAGTCCGGCCGCCCTCCCCGCACAGGAGCCGCCGCCGCCCAATCCCCTCGTCCTCCTCTGCTCCTGTCGGACGGCCGAGCCCTGCTTCTCTCCGGCCGCCCTCCTCCCGCGGCCCCTCCTCTCCGGCCGCCTCCGAGCTCGTCGCCGCCAAGACCAGCACGCCTCCATGGCATGGAGCCTGAGCTCCTGCACTTCTCCTTCACCTCCCCCGTCGTGCTCCTCGGTGCTTCTCCTCCGTTCTCCTCCCACGCGAGAACATGCGCAGAGGCAGAGCACTGAGCACGCTCTCCTTGTCTCCCCACTCCCACCTCCATCTAACGGGAGGCGACCCCGTTCTCTCCGTCCTCCTCCGCCTTCGCTCTACTGGATTGATCCGGGATTCCGGGTCGATCTCTTCTGCCGGCGACGACGAACCCTAGCTTGCTCGTACCACTTCTAATTCCCAACCGTGAGGCCGTCGCCGCGGGCCTCCACGCTAGACCTGCCCCTGCAGCCCCCTGCGCCGTTGCCGGGGCTGTCGAGGGAGACGCCGAGGATGCTGCTCCCGCGTCGGCACCTCTCCCTTTGCGCTGCGTGCGAACCCGCCTAGGACTGCCCCGTCTGCGCGGCCACCAAGGACGCGTCGCTCCATGTCTTCCTCTCGAGCCCCTGCTTGAATAGGACGCCATGGTCTCCTCCTCTCTTGCTCACTGGCGGTGGCCTGGTGGTGTTGCTGCAAGTTGCGGTAATGCTACTGTCACCGACGGGACGACGGTGATGCCGTCACCGTTTTGGGGTGTCCGAGGCCTTCGTGCCCGTGTGTTTGTGACCGTGGCACCGCCAAGATCCACACCGACCCAAGTACTCCATCGCCAATGCACGACCATCGACAAGATCTTCTTCGACAATGTACCGCTACATCGAGCTACATCGAACCGCGAACGACCACTATCTCCACCGTGTCCGTTTTGCGTTGGCCGCCTTCGTGCGCGCCCGAAGACCGAGACCACCAAGATCGCCATCAACCCCGAAGATGATGTTGCCGCGGTTCGCCCACGACTACATCGACCCCGGACGTGAACGACTACTTCCTCTATGGTTCAAAGATCCCGGCTTCGACTACGTCGACGACGATGAACGTGTGGTTTGAGAACGAACGCCTACTTCCTCTTCGGACCTCGATGAAAAGATCGACAACGACCACCGATGACGTGAACGACTACCTCGGCTACGGAACGAGAACGACTACTTCCACTACTTCCTCTACGTCCCGAAGTTTCCAGCGTTGACCCCGGCGATCCTCTTTCCAACGTGTGAACCCAAACCCCAACCCTATAACCTATATGCCTATTTTCTAAATGTCATCTATATCGTGCATATTAAATCATTCATGTGTTGCATTGCATTTTGTGGGTGCGGGTAATAATAATGTCACCTAATAACTAAATATGGAATGTGTTGGGGTATTTAATTCAATTGTTGCCCTATTCCATTTAATATTGCTTAACTCACCTATTTACTGTTATCCATGTTAAACAACATTTAAATTGATGGATAGATAAACAACTTGAACCAATTCCTATTTCTCTGGACTCCGGTTCCGATTAAATTGCTTAAGTTGTTTTTCCCCGTTGCATCTTGCCATGTCATGCATATAAAATAGGATCATGCTGGATCTTTTGCCGTAGTAGTAACTGTTGCATTCCGTTGTTTGTTTGAGGTTCGTTGCTTCTTCCCGGATAGGACGTTGAGATGATGTGAGCAACGACAAGTTCTGCTACCTTGCGGGATCTCAGGCAAGTATACTCACTTGCTGCCAAATGGCTGCCTTTCATCACTTGTTACCGATGCTTTCCGTTGTTCTTATTCTACCCTGTTGATACGATGCTTGTGTCTCGATCCCATTATATTGTTTACCTTGCAGCCATGATATAGCCTTCCTTCCACTTCCTATTAACTATTGTTTGTTTACCCTGTTGGCCCTCGTGTCGTAGTTGCATGCTTAGGTTTGTTTGTGCTCGAGTCTTGTTATCCTTTGTCGTATCACCTGTTTAGTTGATAGTTGGGTTTCAATTCAATCAACAACATGTTAATGTTTTTGGGTAATAATAATTTGATGGTAAGGCACCGGCAGGAGGCCCGGGTTAGGGTTTTGGAGCCGGCTGGTGTCGAAACTAGGAAAAGAGTCTTGTCTACTGATCCATGATGAGCGTGCTCACCGCATCCGGGTGGTAGTATGGGACCCCCCTCGACTTAGACCTGATCTGCAGCTTGTCCGAAGAGCCACACTTAGTTCGGGTGTTCCATTTGCTCCTTTGCATAATGGGAGGCGCCCCCATGGTTACTGGTTATGATGATGATGCATATAGGGCGAGGCCTGTAGTGCCGGGGTGTTGTGTCCTGCGGGAGTTTTGCACACCTGCGCTGAGTATTCGGCTGCGTGGCTGGGACCTTATAGCTCCGTGGCTCCTAGGATGGGTTGTAGAGATGGTTTGGGTCGTGTCAAGCCAACCTGAGTTTTAGTTGGTGGCTTGAGTGTGTACGGGTACTGGAGCACACCCTGCAGGGATGAATCTTCTCGAGAAGCCGCGTTATCCGCGGTTATGTGACGACTTGGTGAAAGTACTGGCTAACAAGTACTCAGACAACTTACACCTAATGATAATAACTTGACTAGTAATAGTCTTATTGACACAATAACTTGATCCATCATTAATCAACCGTGTGAGTTATCCTTGGGTTGCTTCCTTAGTAGGGGGTGACATTGGATGGGTATTGTTTGGTGAGTAGTTGTAGTTGGTTTCGATACGCTATCTTATCCCCCTCTTTTAGCCGTATGTTGTAGTGAGTCTCTGTAGTTGGTTAGTGCAGCCCGCTGCTGCTTATTTGCAGTAATCCCTTCCTTTCCGTTGAACCCAAAGTATTTGTATCTTGTGATGACTGGTTACGCCAGTATCTTGTGAGTATGGGTTTATCCACTTGCCAGTACCTAACCGTGCTGACCCACGAATCTTTTTCGTGGCTGCATATTCAACATTGCAGTCAATAGGTTTGAAGTCTGACGACGTTAGCTTGGGAATCCCTCCGGCTTGGCCTGGGCAGGGATTGGACGCTCCCGGTTATCTTCAGGACTCTTAGTCCAATTTGTATCTTGTCCGTAGTCGGACACTATGTTGTTTCTTCCGCTGTTATTTGGATCTTTGTATTGTATCAGTTGTATCCCGGACTCGTTTGAGTCATCTTGTATATCTCTTTCTGTTGTTGTTGTGGATTATTCGTGAACTGTTGTAATGTTATCAGACGTGGCAACCTGGAATCGGTTATTATGTGGATTTTGGCGGGAATGCTGAAATCTGCATAGTGTCCGATCCCGGGGCGTCACAAGTCCTGCGAATTCGTTCACTGGACCCTACCAGCTTAAAAACCAACCTTGACAGTCTTGCTCTTGAACCTTGGGATACCGAGTGAAAACCTCCGAGTAGCCCTTGATCTTGTTTCTTCTCTTCCGAATAGGGCCACTTTTCTTCTCTGTGGCCGAGTAAAATGACTTGGTGAAATCTTGAAACAGAATCTCTGCGTGACAGAGCACAATCCGGCTTTCCGTGCTGCAACTGGGCACGTGTCATGCGGACATGATTTCGACGCCTGGGTGCCCGGTAACTAACAGGCCACGCGCCCAGTTTTCACGGGGTGGGCCCACCAGTTCGTAACGTCCCATCACGCGCAGTAATCGCCCATGATCTCGACGTGGGATCTAATGCGGCCGTTACGCGCGCGTTCCGCGCTGTCTGCGTTTCTAACCGGCCCACAGACCCCACGCCACACGATTACTGCCACGATCGATCCCACTTCCTCAACTCGTAACGGTAACCCGAGGAACGGTATAAATACCCCCTCGGTAACTCCTTCTTCTCCTTCCTCTCACAATTTCCCCTCTGCCTTCTCGTTTCTCCGCCGCCTCAGAGCTCCTCGCCGCCGCGCAACTCACTGCGCCGCCGCGAGCTTCTCCACACACCAAATCCGCGATCTTTTCCCCAATTTCTTCCTCATCGCCATGGCTCGCGACGACAACGCTCGCGCCGGCTGCGCGGGATCCGAGGTCACCGCCGAGGACTGCCAATGGCTGGTGAACACCCGGCGAGTTCCTCCCGGTGTTCGCTGCCGGCAACCTGACGATGAGCTCGTCCCTGCCCCGCAGGAAGGTGAGCACGTCGTCTTCCTCGCGCACTTCGCGCGAGGATTCGGGCTTCCAGCATCCAACTTCCTCCGTTCCTTCCTCGACCATTACGGCCTCCAGATGCACCATCTCCCTCCGAACACCGTCGTCTTCCTCTCGTACCACGCCGTGGTATGCGAGGCCTTCCTGGGCGTTCTCCCCACGACGGAGACTTGGTCCAGGTATTTCTTCTTTCGCCAACAGAGCAAGGGCAAGAAGGACAGCGTGGACACCAGCAGCCGGATAACGGAGACCGGCAGCGCCATGATGGTGCAGCGCCCTGGAACCAATCATCCGCGCATCAAGGGACTGGATTCCATCCGCAAGTGGCAGAGGACGTTCCTGTACGTGCAGAACGTCCCCGCCACGAAGGGATCCAAGGTGGAGGACCGAATCAATCTGCTCTGACAGGGGGATGCTAACCCGGTATGCCAAGCTCTGAGGAAATAACCCGGCCCGAAGGATGGCGTGCAGGATTCGGCTAAGAATAAAGAAGCTTGGGGAGGCCCAAACTTGTGGGCTTAACGGCCCGGGTTATGGGCTATTGTAAAGGAAAGTTATGGTTAGTGCGCCGTGTTCATGTAGGATCCGGAATATGCCTTGCCGAATAAGTTAGGGGGTACGGGTGCTTTATAAACCGACCCTCAGGTATAGTTTTGCAGAGAAATCTAAGAACCCTAGCAATATCGTGTGATATCGAGTATCCAGTGTAAACCCTAAATCGAGTTGTTGTATCGAGAATAGAGATCCGGCGACTTCAATTGCCGGCTGTCAGATCAAGTTGCACCATGTCTTCTCTTGAGCTAAACCCTCTCCCGAACGCCTGTGTCGACTTGCCCCAAGATCAGTTACCCCTGGTAACATCTGCCGTGATTATCCCACGACAGTTGGCGCCCACCGTGGGGCCTGCGTCCAAAGGTGTTTACATCACGGGAGAAGCTCGGAAGGGCACGGAGAATCTTGTCATTGGCGAAATCTACATCGACCACGAAGAAGAAAAGTTGGTGGACGATTCCGGCTGGGCGCCAGAATCGGATCACCTCGAGTCCGGATTTATATTGACGATCGGCCGGATCAACATCTTCGTCGGCACGGTACGAACGACTAACTTAAAAGGACAATATCATGTGCATACTACAGGAACTTCTAGCAGGAACAAAGAGACATCAAAGCAAGCGGCAAATTCGGTTTCATCAGCCGCGCCGGGATATCTTAGATGGGCAGAACAAGAGATAACGTGGAGTAGGAGAGATCATCCGGAAAAAGTGGAGCGTCCAGGAGTCTTGGCGTTGGTGGTTGCTCCACAGGTTAATGGTTACGAGCTGAAGAAGGTCCTGATGGACGGTGGAAGTAGCATCAACATCCTTTATTGGGAGACCTTCTTACGGATGAGTCTCAAAGAGTCCCAGCTGCAGAAAAGTTCGACAATCTTTCACGGGATCGTACCGGGTCACTCGGCGAGCCCCGAGGGAAGGATCACCTTGGAAGTTGCTTTTGGGGAATCGACGGATAATTATCGAGTGGAGTGGCTCACGTTCGAGGTGGTCAAGTTGCGCAGTCCTTACCACGCGCTGTTGGGGAGGCCGGCTTACGCCCAATTCATGGCTAGGCCGTGCTACGTGTATTTGCAGCTGAAAATCCCGGGTCCTAAACGGACCATCACTATACATGGGAACCGGGATATAGCGGCCGAGTGCGACGAAGGAGATTCAGTTATGGCCGAGCAGGCATGCAGGAAGGAAGAGCTCGAATATTACCGGTCTCAGGTAAATCCGGACGATAGAACAGCCTTGAAAAAGCCGAATACTGAGGATGAGAGAGCAAAATTCAAGGCAGCGCAAGACACCAAGAAGATAGATTTTGTCGAAGGGGATTCTACTAAGCAGTTTACCATAGGGTCTAACCTGGGAAAAGAGCAGGAGGGAGCGCTCGTGGAGTTCATTCGCTCGAATGCAGATGTGTTTGCCTGGACACCTAGCGACATGCCGGGTATCCCTACAGAATTGGCTGAGCACAGTTTGCATGTGGATCCCAAGTCCAGGCCCGTGAAACAAGGTTTGAGGAAAATGAATGAGGAAAGAAGGAAAGCTATAGGCGAAGAGATCGCTCGGCTATTGGCAGCCGGCTTTATCATGGAAGTATTTCACCCGGATTGGTTGGCTAACCCGGTTCTGGTGATGAAAAAGACCAACGAGTGGAGGATGTGCATTGACTTCACTAGTCTCAACAAGCATTGCCCAAAGGATCCGTTCGCGCTCCCAAGGATAGATCAGATTATAGACGCAGTAGCTGGAAGCGATCTGTTATGCTTCCTGGATGCATATTCCGGGTATCATCAGATTAAGCTCAAAAGAGAGGATTGGGAGAAAACATCATTCATAACCCCGTTTGGGGCCTTTTGTTATAAAACTATGACGTTTGGGTTGAAGAACGCTGGCGCAACTTACCAACGGTGTATTCAAAAGTGCTTTGAGGACCAAATCGGACGTAACATCCATGCTTATGTGGATGACGTGGTCATCAAGACTAGGAAGGCGGAGACATTTATCGATGATCTAAAGGAGACATTCAAAAACCTGAGGAGGTACCAGATGAAGCTTAATCCAACGAAGTGCGTGTTCGGAGTTCCGGCTGGGAAATTACTCGGCTTCATAGTTTCCGAGAGAGGAATTGAGGCAAATCCAGATAAAATCAAGGCAATCCAGAGTTTGAAAAAGCCGGAAAACTTGAAGCATGTTCAAAAGCTTACGGGCTGTGTAGCAGCCTTGAGCCGATTCATATCTAGACTCGGAGAAAAAGCAATACCCTTGTATCGGCTCTTGCGGAAGTCGGATAAATTCGTATGGGACGAAGAGGCAGATGAAGCGTTTGAAACACTAAAGAAGCAATTATCTGAAGCACCAGTACTAGCGGCGCCGGGTCCTAAAGAGCCTATGTTGCTATACGTGGCAGCTGGCCCCCGAGCCGTTAGCGCAGTGGTTGTCGTGGAACGCAAAGAGGACGGGAAAGGTTACCCGGTTCAGAGGCCGGTTTATTACGTCAGTGAGGTATTATCAGAAGCAAAGCAGCGCTATCCGCATTGGCAAAAGTTGGTGTTCGGGGTCTTTATGGCTAGCCGGAAGTTGAAGCCGTATTTCCAAGAGCATCCGATAACAGTGGTTAGTTCACTACCAATGTCGGATATCATCAGAAACTCGGACGCGACGGGAAGAATAGCCAAATGGGCGATAGAGATGGGGGATTATCATATCAACTACGAACCCAGGTCAGCAATCAAGTCTCAAGCTTTAGTTGATTTCGTTAACGACTGGACACATACAGGCATGACTGCAACGGTTCCAAATTCCGAGTCATGGATCATGCACTTCGACGGATCAAAGCAGTACGAGGGATCAGGAGCTGGGGTGGTGCTAACATCACCCAAAGGGGAAAAATTGAGTTACGTGCTACAAATTCACTTCGACTGTTCCAACAACGTGGCCGAGTATGAGGCCCTATTGCATGGCTTAAAGGTAGCCAAAGAGATGAACATCAAGAGGATACGGTGCTTCAGAGATTCGGACCTTGTGGTACAGCAGGTGTCAGGAACGTGGGACAGAAAGGACGCAACTATGGCGGCGTACCGCAGGGAAGTTGATAGGGTAGCAGGATGTTTTTCCGGGTATGAGGTGGAGCATATAGACAGAAGAAAGAACGAGGCAGCCGACGCCCTCGCTAGACTCGGCTCGCGCAGAGAGCCGGTTCCACCTAACGTTTTCCTGGACGAATTATGGCGACCATCAGTTAAAATCGAGTCAGAGGAGGAACTGGCAAATCAAGACTCGGATTCAGGGCTCGTAGCCACTGTACGTACTATTCCCGAGTGGACAGAACCGTTTTTGGCCTACCTATCACGAGGCGAGTTACCACAACAGGAGGTATTAGCAAGGCAAATTTTGAGGCGAGCAAAGGGGTACTCTATCATCAATGGGGAATTGTACAAAAGAAGTGCAGCAGGAGTCTTTTTGCGCTGCGTAGCGCCGGAAGAAGGCAGACAGATTCTCAAGGAAATCCATGAAGGCGACTGTGGACATCATGCGTCCACAAGGTCTCTTGTGGCTAAAGCTTATCGACATGGGTTTTTCTGGCTCACGGCCCTAACGGATGCGGAGCGATTGGTAGCAAGGTGTGACGGATGTCAAAGGTACACTCGCCAAACCCATGTGCCGGCTATGGAGTTGCGGACTATCCCGTTAACTTGGCCGTTTGCCGTCTGGGGTATGGACATGGTTGGCCCCTTCCATATGTCACCATGCAAGAAAACACATCTTTTCGTGGCCATTGATAAGTTTACCAAGTGGGTTGAGGTTATGCCAGTTACTAATTGCGAAGCAGCTACAGCAGTCAAGTTCCTGAAAAGGATTATCTACCGGTTTGGGTACCCCCACAACATAATTACCGACGATGGAACCAACATGTCCCTTGGTGAGATGGAGAAGTTTTGTGGCAACAATAGAATCCGGCTCGATGTGGCATCGGTGGCTCATCCCCAGGCCAATGGACAAGTGGAGAGGGCAAACCAAGAATTGCTTCGCGGATTAAAACCACGATTGCGAGTTCCCTGTGTCAGGGCCGCTGGTGCATGGGTCGAGGAACTTCCTTCTGTGGTTTGGGGTATCAACACTACACCTAACAGATCCACTCAGATGACACCCTTCTTCATGGTCTATGGTGCGGAAGTAGTGTTACCAAGTGATATTATTCACGATTCGCCTAGAGTATCAGCTTACGTCGAAGTAGAGAACGAAAAAACCCGGCAGGACGCCGTAGATATGTTACAAGAGCAAAGAGAACAAGCCCTGGAAAGATCAGCCATATATCAGCAAGATCTACGGAGGTATCATAGCCGGCGTGTGAAGACCCGGGTATTCCAGGAAGGAGACTTGGTTCTGCGTCTGGTACAGTCAAACGAAGGAAAGCACAAATTATCACCACCATGGGAAGGACCATTTATCATAAGCCGGAGCCTACATAACGGATCATATTATTTGATAGATGCAAGGGAAGAGTCGGCTACAGTCAATGACACCGCACACACCACTTCATCTATGCAAGAAAGAGATAGACCATGGAACGTGGCTCAGCTGCGTCCGTATTATACTTAGTAAAGACTATATTGGCAAGTGGAATTGCACGATGTAATAGGCAGCAGGTTTTCTGACGTACTCTTTTCCTATCCAGGGCACCTTTGGGGACTGGACGGGTTTTTAATGAGGCGGCTTGCTGACCTACATTTTTCATATCAAGTAAAGAGATGGTTATCAAGAAAAGAGATGGTTGTTATCAGTTTTTCATATCAAGTAAAGATATGGTTATCAAGAAAAGAGATGGTTGTTATCAGGTTATGTATTCTCAGTACGATGCGTATATCTAGGTCTTGGGGGCTGGTCGCTTAAATAGCACAGTTACAAACTCAAAGACCCGGCCATGATGCCTATGAGTTATAAGGGCCGATTACTCGCAAACGAGTACGGCTACAATCTTATAACCGGACAAAGAAGTCCAAATTTCTTGGCTACTCTTACTTAAGCTCGATGTGACTCGCATTAAAGTGGCATGATTTGTTCGCTTACGATGGCAGTTAGTCATGAAACCCGACGGGAATTGGCTGGCTACGTCTTCGTATTGATGTAACAACATGGTATCCACGCGAAAGCCGGCTTACAGTACAAGACAGTCAAAAGGGTCATCTAAACCACAAGTTATGCAGAGTACAAGGCTGAATAGCTGGAAACTCAATGACTATTAAGCATAACTTCAAAACAGATGTGAAACAACTCATGGATCTTTGTGAAAATAGCAATAAGCATTTTGTTCCCTTTTCAAGATCAAGTGTCCTAGGCTCGGCAATCCGGGCCCGGTAGCTTGAAATCTTGAAAAGAACTGGCTTACTTGTATAGTTGCAAAAATCCAAATATCCGAGTCTTGGGGACTTGGGGACTTCGAAGCAAAATCCGCTTGTCAATACCCATGAGACCCGGAAATTGAGTTTTCACAAAAGGAGCAATAAATAAAACCAGATATCGAGAACAGATGAGCTTAAACTTAAAAAGGTCGGAACAGGCATCAAGTATATCAAGGCCTTAGTGTGCATTACAAAATACTGGTGAAAAAATGTCAAAGGTGCACAGGCGCACCGCCTAAAAAAATGACTGTTTCAAAAAGTATGTCGACCGACTGACGCTTAAGAAGAGGCATATATCACTCGGCGCCCATCTTGGCCTTACCCTTGCCATCATTGGTGGTAGCAGCAACACCCGGATCGGCGGCGCCAGCCCCTGGAGGGGGCGGAACGACTGATGTTGAGGCAGCAGGAGCAGAGCCGGCTTCAGCTTGTTTCTTGGCAGCCTCCGCCCTTATCGCAGCAGCTTCCTCCTTCCACCGAGCCAGCATGTCATACGGCTCAGGAAGATCCGACTTAATTACTTTATCGGCAGAATCATATGCTGGAACAAGTATGTTAACATCCAGTTCATCAGCAATTACGCTGGCCGGGTAACGGACCTCGTTCTGGACGGCCTGGAAATCCTTTACTGAAAACTTGGATCCGTCAAGCTTGAACTCTGGGAAGCCGCCCATAAGCTTCGCTAACTCGAGCTTGGGGAGATAAGCTTTCGCAAGTGCAAGCCCCCGGGTCACTCCAACCCGGCAAGATGAGCGCTTCCAGTGCCGAATCCACTCGGGAATAGTGGATAGGGCGTCCAGCAGCCTCTTCAGGTCAACATGTCCTCTACCCGGACACCGTAACTCGTCAAGGATCCATCTGGTCCCGGCACATAGCTGCCGGATAGCACTCTTTATGGTTTTCAGCTTGGCAATGTCATCTTCATCCGGCATGGCTTCGTCCGGGCCTGAAGTAAAATGAAGATATAAGTCGGAAAACTTTTGCTGTTTGTCAAAAGGATAAAACCGGAGAAGGAAGCATACCAAGCAAAGAACAATAGGTGTCAGATATTTCGACGGAAAGGCTTGTCAGGTCATCTTCGGCTTGGTGAGCCCTTCTTCGGTACTTCTTCATTAATTGCCTATTCCTCCTGGCTTCAGCCTCGGCTGCTTCACGTAAAGATATCTCCTTTTCAACGAGCTTGGCGGCGTCCGCAAGTTTCTCCTCGTATTGAGTCACGTAAGACTGCATGGATGTTAAAAAAGCATTAGTCAGGTAGAAGAGCACAGTTATCAGTCATTGGTATAATAAAAGTACCGAGCAAGTCATGAATGAACTCCCTCGGAACTTGGGGACTGGACAAAGGTACAAGCAACATTAATCGAACTTACCTCGTTTTTGGTTATTAAAGACCCCAAGATGTTTTCCTCGTTAGCCCTTAAGGCGCGCAGGGTTTCTAGCATCTGGGCAAAAGTTAACTCCTCGGAGCGAGTCCCGGAAGAGCCGGCAGCTTGATCATCTGGTAGGGGGGTTCTCCTTGCATTTGGAGTGGAGACCCGGACAGTCTGAGTGTCCGGGTTGGGAGGGCTCATCCTTGTATCTAGAATTTCTATCTCTTCGTCTACTGGTTCCGATAAGGAAGGAGATCCGACGGTTTGGGAAAGTGGATTGTTCAGAGGGCCTTGTTCCCGGTTAGTGGTCGCATCACCACCAGTTGCGGCGTCTGCGTCGTCAGTCGGCTTCTCCACCTGGAGGTTATCCGTTTCTGTGTTTTCCGGGTCACTGACGGTGACCTGAGCGCTGAAAGAAAGATGAAAAAAGGCAGCTATTAATGATGACGGCGGCTCGGATGAAAGTTCGTTAGATGCAAAAAGAAATAGTAAGGCAAAAACTTACCCGGCATTTACGGTGTAATCCGGTGGGAGCTCGCCACTGGAAGCAGACGAGGTATTCGCAGGAACCACTAGTGGAACCCGGAATTGCCCGGCACGTGGGTGGTTAGGAGAAGGGTGGCGCTGAGGAGAGTTGGAAGAACGAGATGGAGGAGCACTGCCACGAGGGACCGAGGGGGCGGAGATGCCCGGGTTAAGTGGATCTTCACCTGGGGAGCTCCGAGTTACTCTGCGCTTGGCTGGGAAGGAATCCTTCAAGCATGATGAATTTGATAATTGATGGTTAAGTCGTCGCATGACGTCAAAGGAGTAAGGTTCAGAAGATAATGAGGAAAAAGGAACCTTGGACACTGTCCCCCTGCCTTTCCTCTTGGCCCCGACTGTTGCCTCTGGGTCAGACTCGGTTCTCTCCGGGTCGTCTTCATTGTTTCCACCCTCGTCCTCTAGCCCTGCGAACCGGGTGTGCATTCATTGGAAAAAAGACAGACGAGAGGAAAGTAATGCAAGTAAAAATATGCAGATCCTGAGTGAATACCTTCACTATTGTCAGTCGCCTCGTCCTCCTCTTCCGGGTCTCTGGAGGGGGGGAGTGGTTCAACTCTCCAGAAAGGGTCATCAGCCTGAGGTAAAAAGATAAGATTAAAGGCTTAGAAGCAGTATCGAGTTGAAATGTGGAAACAAGCTAGGAGCGCCGGGTATTACCGCTGGAGCTGGATTTTCCCGGGTAAACGGAGGTAACCCGGCGATGCCCTTTATCGCCTCCAGTTTCTCCGCCAAGAAGCCCTTGATAGTCTTTATAGTATCACCGGTCGCAAAGCTCTTGGTGGAGTAGCGGAGCGCGTCTGTGGTGTGCCCCGAATACTCGCACATCAATTTGGCGCGAACGAAATTAGGTTGGATTCGGAAATCGACCCAAGTTTTTATTAAATTGAGCCCTAGGAGGCCCTGGGCTGAGAGAATGGCTATCTTGGCTAGCGAAGGAAGGATTGCCTCCCTGTCTGAGTCTGATGCGAAGGCATTGAAAGACTCGGAGAGCTTGAGGGGGGCCTCTGAGTAACCCGACAGCTTCTTTTCGCTGTCGGGGGAGGTATCGTGGCAGTAAAAGAAGGATAGCTGCCAATGTTTAACGTGGGAGTGCATGTTGAGGGTTGGCATCAGAGAATTCTTACGGCGTTGGATGGATACCCCGCCGCAAGTGAGAAGCGCTCCGTCGCCGCTTTCGCGGCACGGCTTGCACTAGAATAACTCAATGAAAAGAGTCAGACTCGGTGGCATGCACAAGTACGACTCAGATAGAACAATGAAGTGGGTAATGTTTAACATGGAGTTAGGCCCTATGTCAAACACCCGGAGTCCATAATGATCTAAGACCTCCCTAAAGAAAGGATGACCCGGAGGACGAAATCCCCGGGTCACGTGGTCAACGAAGCAGATTACCTCGTTTTCTTCGGGGGTGGGACGAGTCTCATTACCCGGGACCCTCCAGTGGATGTCTTTTTGAGAAGGGAGGGTTCCTAATTCGGCTAGCTCGTCCAATTTGGCTTTGGTGGTTGTGGAACGCCCCCAGTTGGCAGATATGGTTTGGGTGGTCCTCGTCGGAGCCAGCTGTTTTCCTTGTCGCTTGGGAGCCATGGGGCCAGCCTGCAAAACATAAAGAGAAGAGGCGTGTGAAATAAGACCCGGGAATACTGATGCATCCGAGTATAAAGGTATCAAGAAGGTGCGAAGCCGAGAACTGTTCGGGTATTGAGCACACTTGTGAAATTGTTGGTCACTTACATAGGGAAAGGTATTCGGGGATGACGGATGGTTGCCCATATTTATATCGCAAATGAAATGGCTGGAAAAGGAGGGTTTTTCCGGGTGTTAATGCAATAGGCGGAAAATTGAAGAGGAACGGATCTAGATGGAAATGCTTGCGGATGATTTTTAAGTAAAATTGGTAATCAATGAGGGTTGGAGGATCATTTGTGACTATAGGGCAGATGATTAAAGGAGTTGGCAAGCCTCGAGTCGATCTAATTTGGTGCAATCGGACAAATGACTTGCGGGTTGACCTAGATCCGATCTTGGGTAAATTGAAAGTTGTGAGGATTGATTGACTGGTTGCGAGGAGCTTACCGGGGAGATTGGAGTCTAATACGATGGCGACGGGCGGCGTGGCTCGAATGAGAGAAACGGAGGAGCAACGATGACACTTGACGGTGGCGTAAGGCGACTCAATGGCGGGCGCGGTCGCTGGTGAGCTTGCGTTGGTGACCGGTGCGAGCTCCTCACGGTGGTGTTGCGAGGGTGTTGGGAGCAAGGAAGAAGAGGGGAAGTTGTGGCGTGGTGAGAGGCTTAGGGTTGCCCATTAAGTACTATTTATAAGGCAAGGGTGAGCCTATCCTAACGGCCAGTAGCCGGAAACCGCGGGGTAAAGGTTATCAGCGAAGATCTTGCGAGATATGCGTCGAGTATTGGGTGAGGCATTGGGACAGAAGAAGGAAAGGATTTGCCCCGTAATGACGGGACTGATTGTCGAGCATGAGATCTTGGCATTTTTGTTGTAGTCTGGACCTGGGAATTTGAACCTAAATGTCTGGAGGCCAAATCCGGGTTATCACATGGCCACCATGGAGTGAGGCCTAGCCGAATATCAAAACATCTTAACCCGGTCTTCATACGCCCGTATGATCTATATCATTGCAGGGAATAGCAAGCGCTTCAAGGAGATCCATGAAGCCCAGGCTATTCTGGGGACTACTGACAGGGGGATGCTAACCCGGTATGCCAAGCTCTGAGGAAATAACCCGCCCCGAAGGATGGCGTGCAGGATTCGGCTAAGAATAAGGAAGCTTGTGGAGGCCCAAACTTGTGGGCTTAACGGCCCGGGTTATGGGCTATTGTAAAGGAAAGTTATGGTTAGTGCGCCGTGTTCATGTAGGATCCGGAATATGCCTTGCCGAATAAGTTAGGGGGTACGGGTGCTTTATAAACCGACCCTCAGGTATAGTTTTGCAGAGAAATCTAAGAACCCTAGCAATATCGTGTGATATCGAGTATCCAGTGTAAACCCTAAATCGAGTTGTTGTATCGAGAATAGAGATCCGGCGACTTCAATTGCCGGCTGTCAGATCAAGTTGCACCATGTCTTCTCTTGAGCTAAACCCTCTCCCGAACGCCTGTGTCGACTTGCCCCAAGATCAGTTACCCCTGGTAACATCTGCCGTGATTATCCCACGACATGCTCCCTTGGAGCAACCGGGCTCCCACCGGGCAGAACTGGCGGACCAAGCCGTCCATCGACAGCAATCTGAAGCAGATGGACGAGCGCCTCGCCTATCTGGCCGGAGAAGGGCTCAAGAGCGATGACCCAATCGCCTGCTGGATCTCCAAGCGGGTGCTGCCACTCCAGCGCCGCGTCCACCCCATGTGCTACATGGGCGGCCCCCGCGACTGTACTCGGACAACCACGTTCGAGCTCAGCAACGCGGATGTCGCCGCTCATGCGCGGTCCATCATGACCACTGGCCTCAGAGACAATTGGCAGTATGGCTTCATCCCATACAGCCGTACGAAGCCAATCGAGCGGGTATGTACTTCTTTTCCTATCTCTTGTATGCATGTTCCGAGTAGATAGCCCTCTTATCTTGCAACGTCTAGTACTTGCACTCTGCGTCGAGTAGGGCACTTAGTAGAACTGCTTAGGCTTAATGTACTTTAGGTTTGCACGCCTTGCCGAGTAGCATACAGAGTAGCACTGCTCAGGCTTAATATGCTTTATGTTTGCACGCCTTGCCGAGTGGCATACAGAGTAGCACTGCTTAGGCTTAATATGCTTTATGTTTGCACGCCTTGCCGAGTGGCATACAGAGTAGCACTGCTTAGGCTTAATATGCTTTATGCTTGCACGCCTTGCCGAGTAGGATGCCTCTACGCTACTCGACTGACTTGTGATGTTTCTCTATTCTTCAGGTCCTTGCTCGCCAGCTCGCTGAGAGCATGGAACACTTCGAGGACAACTGGTCGGAGGACCGAGAGGAAGACGACGAGGTCTCTTTCGAGACCGCAGACAAGCTCAACCTCCCTCAGGCCGCTCAGATGGAGAAGCATCACGTAGACGCGTCTGTCCGTGATTGGTCCGAGGATGATGACGAAGGTAATTGAGCTCATCCTGTCTGGTCGCAAGACGCGCTACCCAATTTCCTCTTGCTTCTGAGCTGTTTTTCTTCTTCCGAACTTCACAGGCGGCGCTGATGCTGAAGAGGAAGACGAGGACGAGGACGAGGAAGCCCTTGTCGTCAAACCGCTTTCGGTCGCTGCTCCTTTTACCCGCAAACGGACAGGTAGCGGTGCTCAGGAGCCCCCCGCCAAGAAGAAGAAGACGGCCGGGAAGACGACCAAGAAGACCGTGACGAAGGGAGGACGGAAAATCCCTACCCTTAAAGGGTAATGTAACACCTGGGGTGTTACCTGTTTGTTTGTTTGCATCATCTGCATCACATTTGCATTGCACCATGTTTGCATCACAACTGGAAATTTCAAATCAATCAAAACTTTCACACCTTGCTCAAATTTCCAATTTAGCAATTGCAAACTATAACAACCCCCTTGTTTTCAAATAGTTTGCAGTTGTTCTAAATCAAATTGTTTGTTAATACAAATTTCCCTGTTATAAAAAAAAAACCCTAATGGCAAATTCCAAACATTCAAATCCAATCAATCTTATTTTCTCATATTTCAATATGGGTTTAAATATTAAAAATTTGGCAAAACAAATTTAAATCAAATAATGTTGGTATGTTTGCTTGATACTTGTTAAATAAAATTTGTTATTTCCAAAATTCCCAAAATCAAAACATTATTTGAAATTCCACTAACCACTTAAACATCAAACTAATATACCAATATTGAAATCATTAACTAAGCTTTGCTTTGTTTATTGTTTTGCAACCTAATAAAATTAATTATAAAAAAAATGCAAACCTCAAACCCTATTTTGGAAATTTTCAACTAAACAACTTTAATTCAATTAAATTTCCCACCTTGTGAAAATAAAGCTAACTTTGCTTTCATTTTCCTGTTTTGGAAAAATAATAAAATTATTTAATGAAACAAACCACCCCAAAATCCCCAAATCCTTTTCTATCTCTCCCTTTCTTTCCTTTGCAAAAAAAAAAATCAAAAGGAAAATAGCAAGGATAGAGAGGCAGCAGCCCACCACTTCTTTCTTCCCAAGCCCAACCCCATCCTCTTTCTTTACCCTAGGCCCACCTTTCTTTCAGCCCGCAAACCCCCTCCTCTCTTCTCACGTGCTGTCACGGGAACGACGTGCTCCTCTCTGTCGTCTTCCTCTCCCTCCCTTTACAGCAGAGCACCACCCACCCATGTGCGCCCCGCTCCTTATCTTCCCCTCCTCCAAGTCTCTCCCCCCAAACCCTACCCACTCCATCTCCTTTCTCCCTCTCCAAGCCACCACCAACTCCCTCTGTTTCCTTCAGATCTTCCTCTCCAATTCCACTGCATATTCTGAAGAACAGACGGAGGCCACCATGGCCGCAGCTTGGAGGCCTTGGTGCCAAGGCTGTGCTCGTCGTCGGGCGCCCCTCTCTTCGGGAATGGAAACAGGGGTGTGTGGGCTGCGGGTATGCTGCAGACGCCGCGGCCGGAGAACGCCCGGGGCGACGGCGCCATCAGCTTCTTCCTCCCCGTCGCCAGCAGCCCCGCGTTGCCATCTTCGTCAGGCTGCACGTCGAGTCTCTGCTTCAACGACACCTCGGTGAGCACGTCCTTCCGGCCTATTCCCCTTCCTTCCCCGTGCTCTGTGGGTCGCCGTCGAGCGCCGATTCCCGCCCTGTCGCCGTTGCATCTCGCAGTGGCCGCCGGCAGTCCACCATCGACGTCCTCTCCAGGTTCAGAAACTGAACCTCGTCCGGTTTCAGTTAACCGCGGGGGACAACTCCAAAAAGGGGTCGAGCCCCCCATCCTAGCACACCGACAAGCACATCCCAGTGGTTCGAGCCAGACGCGCGCGGTGGGAGGTCCTGGGTTCGATCCCAGGACGCGCACAACTTTTTCCCTTCTATTTTTTCCCCTCGCATGCATCCGGCCCACCTGTCAGCCTCCCCTTGGCCACGCCAGCACGCCAGGGCCCGTGGCCCACGCACAGTGGCCGCGGCTAGGGTGCTGTGCGGTAACAAATCGTTTAACGCTTTTTCTGTTATTTCTTAAATCAATTAAAAGGCAGAATTAAACACAAAACTAAATCTTTAATAACTTCTAATCCATAACTCAAAAAAATAAAAGTTATACATGTTTTCTGTTCCAAATTAATAGATCTATCCAACTATGCCATTTGTTCACTGTTTTGAAAAACTCCAAATGCATTTAAAATTCAAATTTGAATAATTCAATTGTAAATTGCAACAATTCATAAATAATTCATACTATTTCCAAATAAGTCAAATAAAATATGATTTTCACACCTTTTTGAATAACCTTTTCAAATATAATTTTTGTTTCCTGGTTTGAATAATTAAAATTTCCTAAACAATTTAAATCTTGTTTAATTCAATTAAAACTTGTTTAATATTGTTTAATTCATAATTAATTAATCCTAACTCCAATTTCAATATTTGAAACATGTAATTCAACTAAAATTTGATAACCTTTTCAAATATCAACTTTGTTATTTGTTTTGAACACTTTAACTTGTTGAAAACAACAATTGTTTGTGTGACATGTTTAAGTAACCAAATTTTCCAAACTTAATAAATAATTTCCAAACTTGTTTTCTTCCTTTTCCTTTGCATCTATCAATGTTATTTGTTGTTATCTCGTTATCATCATCATCCATGCATCATGCTAATCCACTTTCACCTATTGGTTAGTTGGAAAACAATTGTTTCAACCATAATTCATGGGCTTTTCATATGCAACTCCAATTGCATATGGGGTCCATTTAAATTGTTTATCTTGTCAACTAGTTTACCTTTATGCATCTTTAAACTTGTCATGCATCCATATCTTGATCATGCTGGATCTTTTGCCGTAGTAGTAATTATTGCATTCCGGTGTTTGTTCGAGGTTCGTTGCTTCTTCTCGGATAGGACGTTGAGATGATGTGAGCAACGACAAGTTCTGCTACCTTGCGGGATCTCAGGCAAGTATACTCACTTGCTGCCAAATGGCTGCCTTTCATCACTTGTTACCGATACTTTCCGTTGTTCTGTTCTGCTAGCCTTAGTAGTAGTTGTTTCTGTTACGAACCTATCACATGAATCCTTTAACCCTGATATTGCCTCACCTCCATACCCACAGCCTTTGTTTGTGCCTGTTCTTATCTAGCATGCTTAGGGTGGCTTTTGCTCGAGCCTGTTGTCGGTTACTTCTTTTATTATCGTGCTATTATTATCTGTTATCGTTCCGGGGGCTCGATGTTAATCAATCAATCCTGTTAATGCTGCTGTTAATAATAATTTGATGATAAGGCACCGGCAGGAGGCCCTTTGTGGTTTTGAGGCCTGCTAGTGTCGACCCTAATAGGAAAAGGGTCTTGTCTACTGATCCATGATGAGCGCACTACCCGCATGTGGGAAGCGAGTATGGGCGCCCCCCTCAACTGACTCGATTCGCATCTCGTCCAAATCGCCGTACTAGTTCGGGTGTTCCATTTGCTGCATCATATGCAGGTACGAACCCTTGGCGCCAGGGTGGAACTTTTGTAGTCGGCATTTAGGGCGGCGTGGTCTTCCAGTGCTATGAGGGTCCCCTTTTCTTCGTGGGGCTCGATTAGCCGCGCACGCACAGCACGCGGTGCTTTGGGCTTGATGCGAAGAAGGGTTGGTTGTGTAGAGTACCTCGCTTGGTGGGTTAGCTCCCCATCTGGCGGGTTATTCTTGCGTGTACGGTTACTATGGTGCACCCCTGCAGGGTAAATCTTCTCGAGAAGCCGTGTTTTCCGCGGTTATGGATTACTTGGTGAAAGTACTGGCTAACAAGTACTCAGGACAACTTCAACATAATGATTAACCATGTTACACCCCATGATTAATAACTTGACTAGTAATAGGTTATTCACACAATAAATTGACTCATCTTTAATACAACGGGGTGAGTTATCCTCGGATTGCTTCTTTGGATAAGTGGCGAGATCCAGGATGGGTTTGTTCGAAGTTATCTTTCAGTTGGTTACTATCACTCGATCTTATCCCCTTTCTGATAGTTGGAAGTAATAGAATCTCTGTAGTTGGTTAGTGCAGCCTGTTGTCGCTTATTTGCAATAACCCCTTCCTTTCCGTTGATCCTAAAGTATTTGTATCTTGTGATGACTGGCTACGCCGGTAACTTGTGAGTATGGGTTTTATCCCCCTTGCCAGTACTTAACCGTACTGACCCACGAATCTCTTTCGTGGCTGCAAATTCCAAATTGCAGTCAACAGGTTTGAAGTCTGACGACGTTAGCCTGGGAATCCCTCCGGCTTGGCCTGGGCAGGGATTGGACGCCTTCGGTTATCTTCAGGACTCTTAGTCCAATGTGGATCTTGTCCGTAGACGGACGATTTGTTGTTTTCTTCCGCTGTTATTTGGATCTTTGTATTGTATCAGTTGTATCCCTGGCTCGTTGAGTCATCTTGTATCTTTCTGATGCTGTTGTAATTGTGGATTATTCGTGAACTATTGTAATGATATCATAAATGGCAACCTGGAATCGGTTATTATGTGGATTTTGGCGGGAATGCTGAAATCTGCATAGTGCCCGATCTCGGGGCGTCACAAATGGTATCAGAGCCTTGGTTCCGATTCCCGATATTGTTTCGATACGAATGGTTATCGAAGCAACGGGTCCGCAAAGCCTGTAGGATACCCTCGCTAACGGTCGATGTTTCTAGAGTGTCAAAAACTATTTGCTGCTAAACTATTTTGAAAAGCTCTCAATAGGATTCTTGTTTTTCTCCTTATCCCTATTCTATTTCCCCTCCCATCTCATTTGTTTTGGAGTCTCCCCTTGTCTATCTTTCAAAGTGTTAGGATCCTACGTGGGTGGACGTTTTCTGAGCCTTTAACCTAATAGGTTCGATCATCGGAAGCTTCCTGGTGGAAGAACATCGTCATCAACCCGAGCAGGACTCCCTTGTTAGTGGTGTCGAGAAACCCTTGTTAGCGGTGTCGAGGAGATCAACCGGAAGAACGAAGAAACGATAGTCGAACTTCTTTCCCCTCCCGGGTTAGCAGGTGGATTGCGAGGGCGCAATCCCTTGTTAGTGGTGTCGTCTGTAACACCTGGGGTGTTACCTGTTTGTTTGTTTGCATCATCTGCATCACATTTGCATTGCACCATGTTTGCATCACAACTGGAAATTTCAAATCAATCAAAACTTTCACACCTTGCTCAAATTTCCAATTTAGCAATTGCAAACTATAACAACCCCCTTGTTTTCAAATAGTTTGCAGTTGTTCTAAATCAAATTGTTTGTTAATACAAATTTCCCTGTTATAAAAAAAAAACCCTAATGGCAAATTCCAAACATTCAAATCCAATCAATCTTATTTTCTCATATTTCAATATGGGTTTAAATATTAAAAATTTGGCAAAACAAATTTAAATCAAATAATGTTGGTATGTTTGCTTGATACTTGTTAAATAAAATTTGTTATTTCCAAAATTCCCAAAAATCAAAACATTATTTGAAATTCCACTAACCACTTAAACATCAAACTAATATACCAATATTGAAATCATTAACTAAGCTTTGCTTTGTTTATTGTTTTGCAACCTAATAAAATTAATTATAAAAAATGCAAACCTCAAACCCTATTTTGGAAATTTTCAACTAAACAACTTTAATTCAATTAAATTTCCCACCTTGTGAAAATAAAGCTAACTTTGCTTTCATTTTCCTGTTTTGGAAAAATAATAAAATTATTTAATGAAACAAACCACCCCAAAATCCCCAAATCCTTTTCTACCTCTCCCTTTCTTTCCTTTGCAAAAAAAAAATCAAAAGGAAAATAGCAAGGATAGAGAGGCAGCAGCCCACCACTTCTTTCTTCCCAAGCCCAACCCCATCCTCTTTCTTTACCCTAGGCCCACCTTTCTTTCAGCCCGCAAACCCCCTCCTCTCTTCTCACTTGCTGTCACGGGAACGACGTGCTCCTCTCTGTCGTCTTCCTCTCCCTCCCTTTACAGCAGAGCACCACCCACCCATGTGCGCCCCGCTCCTTATCTTCCCCTCCTCCAAGTCTCTCCCCCCAAACCCTACCCACTCCATCTCCTTTCTCCCTCTCCAAGCCACCACCAACTCCCTCTGTTTCCTTTAGATCTTCCTCTCCAATTCCACTGTATATTCTGAAGAACAGACGGAGGCCACCATGGCCGCAGCTTGGAGGCCTTGGTGCCAAGGCTGTGCTCGTCGTCGGGCGCCCCTCTCTTCGGGAATGGAAACAGGGGTGTGTGGGCTGCGGGTATGCTGCAGACGCCGCGGCCGGAGAACGCCCGGGGCGACGGCGCCATCAGCTTCTTCCTCCCCGTCGCCAGCAGCCCCGCGTTGCCATCTTCGTCAGGCTGCACGTCGAGTCTCTGCTTCGACGACACCTCGGTGAGCACGTCCTTCCGGCCTATTCCCCTTCCTTCCCCGTGCTCTGTGGGTCGCCGTCGAGCGCCGATTCCCGCCCTGTCGCCGTTGCATCTCGCAGTGGCCGCCGGCAGTCCACCATCATCGTCCTCTCCAGGTTCAGAAACTGAACCTCGTCCGGTTTCAGTTAACCGCGGGGGACAACTCCAAAAGGGGTCGAGCCCCCCATCCTAGCACAACGACAAGCACATCCCAGTGGTTCGAGCCAGACGCGCGCGGTGGGAGGTCCTGGGTTCGATCCCAGGACGCGCACAATTTTTCCCTTCTATTTTTCCCCTCGCATGCATCCGGCCCACCTGTCAGCCTCCCCTTGGCCATGCCAGCACGCCAGGGCCCGTGGCCCACGCACAGTGGCCGCGGCTAGGGTGTTGTGCGGTAACAAATCGTTTAACGCTTTTTCTGTTATTTCATAAATCAATTAAAAGGCAGAATTAAACACAAAACTAAATCTTTAATAACTTCTAATCCATAACTCAAAAAAATAAAAGTTATACATGTTTTCTGTTCCAAATTAATAGACCTATCCAACTATGCCATTTGTTCACTGTTTTGAAAAACTCCAAATGCATTTAAAATTCAAATTTGAATAATTCAATTGTAATTTGCAACATTTCATAAGTAATTCATACTATTTCCAAATAAGTCAAATAAAATATGATTTTCACACCTTTTTGAATAACCTTTTCAAATATAATTTTTGTTTCCTGGTTTGAATAATTAAAATTGCCTAAACAATTTAAATCTTGTTTAATTCAATTAAAACTTGTTTAATATTGTTTAATTCATAATTAATTAATCCTAACTCCAATTTCAATATTTGAAACATGTAATCCAACTAAAATTTGATAACCTTTTCAAATATCAACTTTGTTATTTGTTTTGAACACTTTAACTTGTTGAAAACAACAATTGTTTGTGTGACATGTTTAAGTAACCAAATTTTCCAAACTTAATAAATAATTTCCAAACTTGTTTTCTTCCTTTTCCTTTGCATCTATCAATGTTATTTGTTGTTATCTTGTTATCATCATCATCCATGCATCATGCTAATCCACTTTCACCTATTGGTTAGTTGGAAAACATTTGTTTCAACCATAATTCATGGGCTTTTCATATGCAACTCCAATTGCATATGGGTCCATTTAAATTATTTATCTTGTCAACTAGTTTACCTTTATGCATCTTTAAACTGGTCATGCATCCATATCTTGATCATGCTGGATCTTTTGCCGTAGTAGTAATTGTTGCATTCCGGTGTTTGTTCGAGGTTCGTTGCTTCTTCTCGGATAGGACGTTGAGATGATGTGAGCAACGACAAGTTCTGCTACCTTGCGGGATCTCAGGCAAGTATACTCACTTGCTGCCAAATGGCTGCCTTTCATCACTTGTTACCGATACTTTCCGTTGTTCTGTTCTGCTAGCCTTAGTAGTAGTTGTTTCTGTTACGAACCTATCACATGAATCCTTTAACCCTGATATTGCCTCACCTCCATACCCACAGCCTTTGTTTGTGCCTGTTCTTATCTAGCATGCTTAGGGTGGCTTTTGCTCGAGCCTGTTGTCGGTTACTTCTTTTATTATCGTGCTATTATTATCTGTTATCGTTCCGGGGGCTCGATGTTAATCAATCAATCCTGTTAATGCTGCTGTTAATAATAATTTGATGATAAGGCACCGGCAGGAGGCCCTTTGTGGTTTTGAGGCCTGCTAGTGTCGACCCTAATAGGAAAAGGGTCTTGTCTACTGATCCATGATGAGAGCACTACCCGCATGTGGGAAGCGAGTATGGGCGCCCCCCTCAACTGACTCGATTCGCATCTCGTCCAAATCGCCGTACTAGTTCGGGTGTTCCATTTGCTGCATCATATGCAGGTACGAACCCTTGGCGCCAGGGTGGAACTTTTGTAGTCGGCATTTAGGGCGGCGTGGTCTTCCAGTGCTATGAGGGTCCCCTTTTCTTCGTGGGGCTCGATTAGCCGCGCACGCACAGCACGCGGTGCTTTGGGCTTGATGCGAAGAAGGGTTGGTTGTGTAGAGTACCTCGCTTGGTGGGTTAGCTCCCCATCTGGCGGGTTATTCTTGCGTGTACGGTTACTATGGTGCACCCCTGCAGGGTAAATCTTCTCGAGAAGCCGTGTTTTCCGCGGTTATGGATTACTTGGTGAAAGTACTGGCTAACAAGTACTCAGGACAACTTCAACATAATGATTAACCATGTTACACCCCATGATTAATAACTTGACTAGTAATAGGTTATTCACACAATAAATTGACTCATCTTTAATACAACGGGGTGAGTTATCCTCGGATTGCTTCTTTGGATAAGTGGCGAGATCCAGGATGGGTTTGTTCGAAGTTATCTTTCAGTTGGTTACTATCACTCGATCTTATCCCCTTTCTGATAGTTGGAAGTAATAGAATCTCTGTAGTTGGTTAGTGCAGCCTGTTGTCGCTTATTTGCAATAACCCCTTCCTTTCCGTTGATCCTAAAGTATTTGTATCTTGTGATGACTGGCTACGCCGGTAACTTGTGAGTATGGGTTTTATCCCCCTTGCCAGTACTTAACCGTACTGACCCACGAATCTCTTTCGTGGCTGCAAATTCCAAATTGCAGTCAACAGGTTTGAAGTCTGACGACGTTAGCCTGGGAATCCCTCCGGCTTGGCCTGGGCAGGGATTGGACGCCTTCGGTTATCTTCAGGACTCTTAGTCCAATGTGGATCTTGTCCGTAGACGGACGATTTGTTGTTTTCTTCCGCTGTTATTTGGATCTTTGTATTGTATCAGTTGTATCCCTGGCTCGTTGAGTCATCTTGTATCTTTCTGATGCTGTTGTAATTGTGGATTATTCGTGAACTATTGTAATGATATCATAAATGGCAACCTGGAATCGGTTATTATGTGGATTTTGGCGGGAATGCTGAAATCTGCATAGTGCCCGATCTCGGGGCGTCACAGGTAAGTACTTTCTCTTCAGTTATGCGCCTCTGCTGCCGCAAATTCCCAATTCTCTTACTTCGTTGCTTCTTCTCGATTTCCTCTGTCCTTCTCTTTTTTCTGAACATGTTTCTTTCTACAGAGCCCCCTTGGATGCTGACGCCGCTTTCGCGCCCACCAAGACTAAGAGGAAATCCGCCATCGACGTCGATAATCTCATCGACCTTAACGACGAGAGTGAAGCCGCAGCGCAGGACGGAGCGCGTGCGTCCTCTCCCGTGAAAGGAGACGACTCCAACGACGCTCGATACATGGACAGCGACGCCCATGACGCCGAGCAGGAGCAGCAGGCCCGCGCAGATCAAGAAGCGCGGGACGCTGATCGCGACGCGAGGCCACCTTCTCCTCCGGCCACCATGGCCGAGGAGAACTTAGAACAAGATTCCGAGAAGCATGATGACGATGCCGCCCTTGAGCGGCGAGAAGAGGACCAAGAGCAGCCAGCGACAGGGGCTGCTAAGCAAGATGACCCCGCGGCCCAGCCGCGGGTAGAAGGACAAGACGCCACACAGCAAGACCCCGCTGCCGAGCAGCGGGTTGAGACAATTGATGAGATGGAGCAATACCCTCTGAGCGACGCGCAACCAGACGCCGCGCAGAGTAGCGCTCAGCCGGATGCTGCGCCGGGTAGCGCGCCCTTGGCGCCGCCTACCCAGCAGGGCACTTCCTCCACTGCGCCAAACTCCCCATCAACGAAGAAAACCAAGACAACATCCAGCCCTCCGGCCAAGCAGCTTATCAAGAAGATCAAACAGGAAGCCGTTGACAAGAAGGCCGCCGAGAAGAAGGCTGCCGAGAAGCAAACCTCTGGGAACCAGGCCGCCGAGAAGCCAGCTGGCCAGTCAGAGGGCACTGTCCGCAGGAATCCTTCGCGTAGCGGTACGCGTGGTGCTGTCACGATGCCACCGCCAAGACCAACTGCCAAGCCCGGCCAGCTCACCATCCGTGAACCTGACGCGGCTGCTGATACCGCCGCAGGATCCAGCTTCCCGGATCCACCCACCTTCCCACCTTATATGGTGAAGATGAGCCAGCAGCACAGCATCCCAATGACCCCAGCCGAGAAGAAGCTCGCTATCAGGAGGGGCAAACAGGCTACGCCGGTGGACTCCAAGCCTCCAGCCAGGAATAAGGACCGATCCGTCTCGATCCACTCGCGCGAGGTTGCGGAAAACGAGGTAACGTCCACAGGCCTCGAGCAGATAGTTGACCGGGTTGGATTTATTGACGCTGAGTGGGACAGCGGAGTCCTTGGCAACACGAACTGGCACGGCACGTCCTTGGGCGACTTGGATCACATGCGCGTCGACTGGAACAAGGCGGACATGGGTTATAAACCCATGACCATCTCGTCCAATACCAGCACGCTCGCCGCCAAGCTGTTCGTCCATCGCAAGGCCGCAGAGGATACTGAACAGACTTACGCGGTAAGCTTTGCTCATCTGTCCCGAGTTGTATTTTCCTTCTCTTCTATTCTTCTGCTTCTTCTTATCCATCCCCCAGTCCCCGAGATTCTGGCCGAGTAGGCGGGTACTCAACCGAGTTGCCGCCTTCTCGGGTTGAATCTTCACGATTTTGTCTGATTCTTTTTCTTTCTTCCTTTCAGAATTGCCTTCTGAAAAGAACCAACCTGTACCGGCGGCTGCTATGGAACCACAGCATCGCTAGGAGGCATCTCGAGGCCCTGGAATTGGAGCGCAAGTCCGATGAGGCGGCGGAGAAGGAGGTCATGGACAGCGCCCTCAAGCTTTCCGAGATCGAGAGTGAGATTTTAGCTACGCGGTTCCCGCGTTTTATGTTTACGCCAGCTATTGCTTTCTGCTCTGACCAACTCCTTTCTGCAGGCAAGTTTAAGACCCTGGCCGAGGAGCACTCCAACTGCCGCGCCTTCGTCGAGAGCGGCCAAACCACAATCAAGAGGCTGGAAGGTGAGTTGATGTCTTCTCGGCTTGACTTCTTGCTTTCATCTTTGCTACTCTGCTAACCGTGCTTTGCTCTTCACAGAAGATCATAAGAAGTTTGTCGAGGAGCATCTCGACTGTCTCAAGCCTGCTGAGGTGCAGCAACAGCTTGCAAGCCTTGAGGTGGAGTTCAAGAACATGCATCTTTCCGAGATGGAGCCATTGCAGGTCCAGCTCCGAACTGCTCTCCAAAAAGCCATTGATTTAGCTGGCGAGAGAGATAAAGCAGTGGCCGAGAAGAAGAAGACCGAAGCAGCAGCTGCGGCCAAGCAAAGGGCTCTCGAGCTGGAATGCAAGACGCTGAAGGAGAGCAACTCGGATCTCATGCTCCAGCTGGCGCAGTTCCGGAAGGTAGAAGAGAAGCATGTTGCTGACGAGGAGTCATGGAAGAAAAAGCTTCAGGCGTTACTCTATGACCTGAATAGTAAGTGCTTGCTTCTCCGCCCTTCTTTTTGTTTCTTGCGCTTCTCCGGTGCTCGGTTTATTTTTCTACTCGGCTTCTGTTTCTGATCTTCTCGATAGCTCTTTCAGAAATCTTTCCCGACCTCGAGACATCTTGCAAGCCTGCCTTGGCGAAGGCCCGAGCAGCTCGCATCGAGAAGGGCGAACCCATGGACACCAAGGCAGAGATCGAAGATAGCATCATAGTCATGCAGGGGCAGCTTCAGCGCTTAAGTGGTGTGGGCACCGATCTGGTGCGCACTGCCTTCAAGCTCCATGACTTGTTCTGGCCTGAAGACTCCGCGCCAAAAACTATCCGCGGACTTGCCGCGAAGCTGAATGGCGTGAAGGCCGAGCTGAAGAAATGGAGGGCGTCCGGAGCTCGGGCAGGCGCTGATATGATGCTGCTGTTCATCACCAGCTGGTATGAGAACCTCAACTTGCAAGTGGTCCGTGAGATGCGTGAGGACTCCAAGTGGGAGACGGATTCCGATTGCGTGGCTCTCCGCCAGGCCGTCGCGTACGAGGTCGCCCAGTAGTCGCCCAGTACGCAGGCACCGCGCATTTCATCGACGGCGCCACCGAGCCCGACACGGAAGTGGAGAGCGATGATGACGACGATGATGAAGACGTGGACGCCACCGAATATGATGACCTGGGCAGCTTCGAGAGTGATCGCTACAAGACCGGGAAGGGGAAGGCCGCGGTCGTCGCGGAAGCGAGGAGGAGGCCGAGAGCGTGGAGATGACGATTGACACCGCGGCCCTCGAGTTCGGCACCTCCTCAGGTGCGGCTCTCGACGACACGGCGCGACTCCTCGCTCAGACTGCGGCCTCCACCTCGGTGGCCACTGCCACTTCGGAACAAGCTGCTACTGAGCCTGATGCGGATGCCGCAAGGACCCACGCTGCCAACTCGGAGGTTGATGCTGCTAAGGCCAACGCGGAAGCTGAAGCCGCCAAGGCCAACGCTGACGCTGAAGCCACCAAGGCCAGCGCCAAGAACACTGCTGCTTCTACCTGACTACTTCCTGCAACTTTATTCTCGAAACTTTTATCAGATCCCCGGGATGCCGGGTGCAGATGTATCGAAACAATTATGCTTGTTGTTTGCTACTCTGTTTTATTCACGTTTGATATTTTAACTTAGTCAATTGGAGCGACCTTGGCTCGATGCCGGGTTGCGTTATCATGCGAGTCCCCGAGTTGCATTTCTTATTCGCTCTTCCTTTTTATCTCAGCTCTTACCCGCAACTTGTTGCTTTTTTGGTATTCGAGTCACAAGAATTCAAAGTTGGAGTTGCAAATACTTAGCCACTTAGAAATACTCATAGTAATGCAGCCCACCACTTAGCCGAGAAGGAGTTAATAAGAACAACAGTAAAAGACATCCTACTCGGTTCCTGCACTTTTTCTTTCCTTAATAATTTTTCTTGTGCTCATTGACCTTTTGCTTGTTCTCTTGCTTGCCATGAAGCCGGGTTTCGGACAGCAGCAGAGTCGAAGAGTTGGCATGTAGGTTTAAACACAGTACTAGATGTACTCGTGAAATTTTAAGCAGAGCAACCGAGTGGACAAAAGTAAAGCTGGGTAGAAACACACAGAGCAAGTTTGGACGAGGGCAGTCCCCGAGCTGAATTTCAGATTGCAGGATAGAATTTTAACTCGGATAAGAGAGTACATACACATCTTTGCTCACGAATGAAAGCGACGAAGTAGGGCTACATTCCAAGGGCGCTTGGATTCCTCTGCAGCTTTATCTGCCCTGTTCTCCTGTGACGGACGCATGTCCACGAGATAATAGACATCATTGTGCAGCGCTTTGCTCACAATAAAGGGCCCTTCCCATGGAGGAGACAATTTGTGCATCCCGGCTGTGCGTTGCACAAGCCTGAGGACCATGTCTCCTTCTCGGAAAACCCTTGGGTTCACCTTTCGGCTATGATAACGCCGCAGGTTTTGCTGATAGATAGCTGAACGTGACAGAGTAAGCTCTCTTGCTTCTTCGAGCAGGTCAACGTCATCTTCTCGAGCTTCTCTCGCCTCCACCTCAGTGTAGAGGGTTACTCGTGGGGAGTCATGCTCTAAGTCTATTGGCAACACGGCCTCAGCCCCGTATACCAAGAAGAATGGCGTGTAGCCGGTTGACCGGTTAGGGGTAGTCCTTAGACTCCACAACACCGCTGGCAACTCGTCTAGCGAACACCCAGGTGTTTTCAGCAGCGGCTCAATCAGCCTTGGCTTTATACCTGCTAGCACCATGCCATTTGCTCTTTCCACTTGCCAATTGGAGGCGGGATGCGCAACAGATGCAACATCCAGTCGGATGTGCTTATCTCTACAGAACCGCACCATTGCTCCTTCTGCGAAATTCATGCCGTTGTCGGTGATGATGCTGTGCGGGTAGCCGTATCTCAGGATCACATCCTTCAGGAATTTCACGGCTGTAGCTCCATCGCACTTCCGAATAGGCTTCACTTCGATCCACTTGGTGAACTTGTCCACCATGACTAAGATGTGCGTCATGTTGCCTTTAGCCGGCTTGAAGGGGCCAACCATATCCAGGCACCATACAGCAAACGGCCATGTGATAGGAATGGTTTTCAGCTCGGAAGCAGGCATGTGGATCTTACTTGCGAACATCTGGCAGCCATTGCACTTCCTCACGATGTCTTCAGCTTGCTGCAGAGCTGTGAGCCAGTAGAAGCCATGCCGAAAAGCTTTCTTGACCAATGCCCGAGAAGAGGCGTGGTGCCCGCATTCTCCTTGGTGTATTTCCAACAGAATCTCTCCTCCTTCTTCTGGGTCCACACAACGTTGCAGCACGCCGGTGGCACTTCTTTTGTGCAGCACATCTCTGAATATAGTGTAGCCCTTGGATATCCTCTGAATCTGACTTGCGGCCACCTCGTCTTCTGGCAGAGTACCATCCTTTAGAAAGGATAATATGGGCATGGCCCAACTTGGTGTCTCCCGTGTGGGAAACACTGGTTCGTCCACTTCCATTGGGACAGGCACCTCTGGCTGCTCTTTAGGGTTTGGAGCATTTCTCTGTAGCCCTGAATGATTGGCAAGGACCTCCTCAATGAATGCGACAGTCCCCGGGTTAAGGACAGCAGTCCCCGAGTATGGAGTGGCAGTCCCCGAGTAAGGAGCGGCAGTCCCCGAGTAGGGATCGGCAGTCCCCGGGTTCTCTGTTGCATTCTCCCAGTCAATCTCCATTGGAACGGATTCTTCACTTGGCAGAGAAGGAACAAATATGGACTCCGAGTTGGGATATGGCTTGATGGATGGCTTCCTCAAGTGCTCTAAGGCAACCCCTGCCGGGATGGATTGCCGAGAAGATCCCAACTTGGACAGCTCGTCTGCCGCTTCGTTCTCTGCTCGGTGGATATGCTGGAACTCGCAGCCTTCGAAGAACCCAGTCATAGACTGTACCAGGAAGCGGTATGATGCCATGTTGGCATCCAGAGTATCCCAAGTGCCAGAGACTTGCTGCACCACTAGATCTGAATCGCCGTAGCATATAATACGATGCACGCCAACCTCCTTGGCTACTCGCAGGCCGTGCACCACGGCCTCGTACTCTGCTACATTGTTGGATGCCTTGAAATGAATCTGCAGCACGTACTTGAGTTGATCTCGCTTGGGTGACGTAAGCACTACGCCAGCACCGAGGCCTCCTTCACCTTCGAGCCATCAAAATGCATCTTCCAGTAATTGGAAACTGGAGCAGGAGGTTCGTACTGCACCTCAGCCCAATCCACCAGAAACTCCGCCAGAATCTGAGACTTGATGGCTTCTCTTCTCGCATACGCGGGAGCGTACGCGGCTAGCTCAATTGCCCACTTGGCTACTCTGCCACTCGCCTCCTTGTTGCCCATGATATCCGAGATGGGAGCAGAGCTCACAACAGTGATAGGATGCTCTTGGAAGTAATGCTTTAGCTTCTTGGCGCCCAGGTACACGCCGTAGGTCATCTTTTGGTAATGCGGGTAGTTCTGCTTGGAGCTGGATAGCACTTCGCTGAGGTAGTACACTGGGCGCTGCACACTCTTGCCTTCTTCTTCTCGCTCCACCACAATCACCATGCTGACTACTCGGTTGGTGGCAGCGATGTACAGCAGCTTTGGCTCCTTGGGTAGCGGACTAGCCAAGATAGGAGCGCTATCCAGCATTGCCTTCAGCTCGTTGAATGCCACATCCGCTTGCGGAGTCCAGACAAACTTGTCACTTTTCTTCATCAGCTGGTATAGAGGCAGGGCCTTCTCGCCCATTCGGCCCAGGAAACGGCTCAGAGATGCCAAGCAACCAGTGAATTTCTGCACATCCTTCAGGGATCTCGGCAAAGACATGCTCTCAATAGCTTTTATCTTTGAAGGATTGGCTTCAATGCCCCGACTAGATACCAGGAAGCCGAGTAGCTTGCCAGCCGAGACACCAAAGGTGCATTTACTCGGGTTCACTTTCATTTTATACCTGCGCAAGTTGGCAAAGGTTTCCTCAAGGTCGGCAAGCAGAGTATGTGTTTTATTCGTTTTGATGACAATGTCATCTACGTACACCTGCACATTCTTGCCGAGCTGATCGTGCAAGCATTTCTGCATGCACCGCTGATAAGTGGCACCCGCATTCCGCAACCCGAAACACATGACACGATAGCAATAAGCCCCGTACGGGGTAATGAAAGCAGTCTTTATTTGATCAGCAGGATTGAGAGCTATCTGGTGGAAACCAGAGTAGGCATCTATGAAAGACAGCAGTTCACAACCAGCAGTGGAATCGATCACCTGATCGATGCGAGGTAGCGGGAAGGGATCCTTGGGGCATGCTTTGTTCAAGTCGGTGTAGTCGACACACATGCGCCATGCAGTAGCAGCCTTGGGATCCTCCTTCTTCTTCTCGACCATGACCGGGTTGGCCAGCCAATCCGGATGCAGCACCTCCATGATTAAATTGCTTATCAGCAACTTGGTGATCTGGTCACCAATGGCCTTCCTTCTCTCATCTCCGAAGCGGCGCATAGCCTGCTTCACTGGCTTGGCGTCAGGACGCACATGTAACGAGTGCTCAACCAACTCCCTCGGGACTCCTGGTAAATCTTCATTGGACCAGGCGGACACGTCCCGATTCTCACAGAGGAAGTGGATGAGCTCGCTTTCCTATTTCTCCGCCAACCCGGAGCCAATGACGGCTACGCGGTCGGGGAACTCAGGGTCGATCTGGACCTTCTTTGTCTCTTGGGACGCTTGGAACGCGGTCCCGTGCTGGGTACTCGGCACGCCCTGCGCACCAGCTTGCGCGGATTGCGCCATAGCCACCACCTCGTACATCTTCTTCTTCTCGGCAGCAATCACCATAGACTCCGCCAACTGAGAGCCAGCAGAGGCACACTCCATGGACTTCTTGTAATCACCAGAGATGGTAATCACGCTATTGGGACCAGGGATCTTCATCTTCAGATATGCCGTATGGGTAGAGGCCATGAACTTGCTCAGAGCAGGCCTGCCGAGTACAGCGTGATAGGGGCTCTGATGATCAACCACCTCTAACTGCAGGCGCTCTGTGCGGCAGTTCTCCCTGGTGGCGAATAGCACATCTATCCACACTCGGCCAATCGGATTGCACGAGACTCCCGGCACAATGCCATGGAAGGTGGTCTTGCTGGGTAGCAGCATGTTCTCGGCCAGCCCAAGCTTCTCGAGTGTGTCTCTGTACACAATGTTGATGCTGCTGCCGTTGTCGATCAACACTTTGCTGAACCTCACATTCTTCTCGGGACCCAAGAAGGTGGGATCCACCACCAAAGCGTAGCTACCCGGGTTGGGCATCACCTTGGGATGATCTACTCGGGACCACTTGATCTCTTGGTTGCACCAATGCATATAGTGAGGAACAGCAGGGATCACGGCATTGACCTCCATGGCGCGCCTGTGCTGTGACTGCTTGTCGACGGGCTCAGGAGTGAAGATCATGTAGCTCTCATGGTGCTCTTGGTACTGGTTGCGGCCTCCGCCCTCATTGTTGCCATTGTTATTGCTCTGGTAGTTGTTGTTGCCTCTGTTGTTGTTGCGGTTGTAGTTGTTGCTGTTGTTGCGGTAGCCTTCGTTGTTGAAGTGACGGTTGGCTCCTAAAGCCACTTGGTTCACGTTTTCTCTTCTCGGGAACACTGGCGGCCGAGCTGCGGGTGCGCGAGCAGGCTGCACATTGGCATTTGCCGCTGGCAGAGGAGGAGGAGGAGGCAAGCCTTCATTCCGGATCAGATCCCACCACTCGCACTGTCGGGTAGTGTGGAAACTGCATGGGCCATCCTTCATGTCGTCGAAGACGAACTTCCTAGTCTGCTCCGAGTTGCCGTTACCCGACTGAGGAGCACGGAATGGTTTCTTGTTGCCTTGGCCCTGGTTCTGGTTCTGCCCGTAGGCTCCAGCAGGTTTCTGCCTTTGGCTACCCCCAGCTCCAACAGCCACTGTGTTCACCTCCTCGGGGTCATACCGAACATCTATTCGGTCACCCCTGCGCTTGTTGCGGAACTCGTTGCGCTTGTTGCTGTTGAAGTTTCTTCTCGGCTCGGAGGAATCCATCAGAGGCTGGGTAGGATCACCGAGTGCGTACTGATCTGCAATCTTGATGGTCTCCGCCAGAGTGTTTGGCATCTCCCTCTGCAACCTTTGCCATAGCATACGGCCATGTCTGCAACCCTGCGCAAACCAAGTAATGGCCTGGGCTTCATTCACACCTTCACAAGTGTTCCGCAATGTGCTCCATCGAGTAAGGTACTCGCGGTCCGTCTCGTCTTCCCGCTGCCTACAAGCAGATAGCTGCTGTGGCCTATTCGGCCTCTTGTAAGTGCTGGTGAAGTTGCTGACGAAGGCGTCCGAGAAGTCCAGCCAGCAATTTATGCTGTTCTTGGGCAAGCTGTTGAGCCAAGTGCGAGCTGGACCCTCTAGCATCTGCGAGACGTACCGCACTGCCCATCTCCTGTTGCCGCCCGCGATGTGGACTGCGGTGACATAGTCATTGAGCCAATCCTTTGGCTTGGTGCTGCCATTGTAGCTCTTGGTGCCCCTTGCGAGCTGGAAGTTCTTCACGGACGGCTCGTTCATGATGCGCGGGCCAAAGCACTCGGGGCCAGGAGGACCCGTGCTCTCCAGCCGTGCCGACAAGCTGATCCGGTCCAGCTGGTGCCTTGCATCTCCAGGCGCCAACACGCGCTCGCCAACACGATACAGAATGTCATAGCCAGCCATCCCCATGGCCGAATCGCCATCATCATACCGGTCCACCTGCACAGCTGCAGACTGTTCCACCGGGTTGGCGACTGGCGCTACTGCACGCGGCTGCTGCCTCTACCGAGTAGGCTGAGCGACGGGATGCTGAGAAGGACATGGCCGCTCTCCATCTCGGGCCTGGCTTTGAGCTTTATGGGCTTGAAAGCCTGCTCCTGCAGCGTTGTGTTTCTGACCGGACTGTTGCGGCACAGCGAGCTGTTTCGCGGCGACAGCCGGGTCGTACACCTGCATTTGCCTATCCTTGCCGGAATGCCCACTCCGGCTTTTCTCACGGCTAGGATGCGGAGATGAAGCCTGATCGTTAGATCTGGCCACGTGCGAGTGCACCACCTGAGAAGCTCCAGCACCCGGGTTGGCTTTCCGGAACTCCTCGTTCTGCCTAGCTGCCTCTAGCACCAACTCGTTCAGCCTCTCCTGCTGCCTAACGCGCGCGTCGCCTACTAGATGCGGCAACTCGGCAGCTACGGCCTCAGCAGCTCTAAATATCTTGGCGGGTGTGCTGTATCTGGGTCGGGTGGAAGTGTTTGCGGTGGCGGACTGACTGGGAGCCTCTACAACCGTTGCCATCTCAGCACCTAGGTTGCGACGCGTAGCACCTACTTTGCTAGCTCTCCTAACAACTGGTGTGAAACCATGAGCCTTGTTGTACTCAAGCTGATCTAAGCTAAGCTCTAGCCTAATCTTCTCCAACTCCACCTGCTCAGCGAGCAGCTCCTGGCGCTGCCGGTCGAGCTGCGTCTTCATGGTCAGGAGCTCGAGGTCAGTGGGAGGCGGCATACCCGTCCGCGCAGCAGACGCAGGGATCGTCGGGGTAGTGGAGAGCGGAAGGTTGCACTCCTTCTCGTAAGGCTTGTGCGTCTTTCCGCCAGCACTTGAGCCAGCGAGATCCTCGACGACAGCCGCAGCGGTAGCAGCCGCGCCCTTCCCGACGTCCGCAGCCAGGCCAGCCACCATCACCTCCGCAACGCTCGCGGAGCGGCTTGACGGCCTCCCGCGTGCAGCGATAACGGCGGGTGGATCTTCCGCGTCATGCACCAGCTCTGGGTACTCGCGGTCGATGACAGTGGCGACGTAGACGAGGTGCGCGCCGAAAGAAAGCACCGTGCCGCCTTCCGGCATGGCCCTGCCGCCAAAATCGCCGGCGTTGTCGGTGACGAAGTCGAAGGAGCCGAATCTGTGGACAAGGCCACATACCACGCGCTCTCCGGTAGCAGAAATCGATCCCTTCCGAACGGAAACTCCAGCCAGCGCCGCTGGTTGCCTCACGGTGGGCGCCAACTGTCGTGGTGGTGTCACGGCAGATGCCATAGGATGGCTAAAGATGTGGGGACGAAGGACGCTGGAGGCGCTCGGGGAGGGATCACGCGACGAGTAGACGCGTGAAGGATGAAACAAACACTGCAAACCACACAATCTACCCAGGTTCAGGGCCCTCGTGAGGAGGTAAAACCCCTACTCCTGCCTTTCTCTCTGTATTTCGATGTCTCACCGAGTAGCCACAGTACAATGGTTCTTGCTACCGAGTAGCCACTCTTCTCTCTATGGGACGAACTAGGTCAAGAATCTCTACGTAGCAAGCGATCTAGCTCAGCATCCCTCGCGCAGGAGGGGGCAGGGCACCTTATATACTCGATGCCCAGCCGGATACAGCCAAATACAAATAGATGTCGACATTGTGTGCACACCGTCCTTCTTCCGAGTTCCCGCTGACAGCTTTGGCTTCTAGATTTGTCCCGGTGCGGAAAGTCGTTGGGAAAAACCAAGTGTTCAGTCTGTTATCACTGTGGCGAACACAGAGTAGGTCCCCCCTATCCTGCGACGCCCTGCTGACACACTGTCGCTGTCAGGCACGCCGTCCCCAGATGAACAGTGCTGTGAACAGTGCCAAGTACGGACCCGGGATACGCGGGATTCGGTGTCAGAACGGCTCCTTTGACTTCTGGCCTGAGTAGGCTCCCGCCCTTTCTACTCGGACCAGCTCTTCTTATTCGGAGGAGCATAACTCTCTTGATTCATCCTTCTGGCTGTCTAGGTGTGAGACCGGGTAGCAGTCGACCGGGTAGCGAGTACCAGGTAGCCGGCTACTCGGCCAAACATCCCTTCTGATCTTTGCCTTTAGCACTTGCCTTTACCCTACTCGGGGGTAACCCCCCGACACACCCCCTCCGATTGTTCCAATTTCTGTCACTTTGGGGCCTCGAGTTCCGGACAATGACATGTGTAAACAACTTGCAGATATGATCAAGAAACATAATTATACTCATGAAACAATAACATGTTCAGATCTGAGATCATGGTACCCGGGCCCTAGTGACAAGCATTAAGCATAACAAGTTGCAACGACGATAGAAAACACTAACAATGAATACTAGGCACTATGCCCTAACAATCTGGCATTATTACATGATCGATCTCATCCAATCCCTTCCATCCCTCTCTGCCCGCAACGGTCTTTACTCACACATGGACGGGGGAATCATGTATGGTTGATGGAGAAGAGGTGGCGGTGTCGATGGCGATGATCTCCTTCGAATCCCCGTCCTGGCAGGGCGCCAGAAAAGGAACTTCTGATCCCCGAATTGAGTTTCAAGGTGGCGGCAGCGCTCTGTCGCGTTTTAGGTTTACGGGGCATATGTAGTCGAAAGGGGAGCCCGAGGGGGTGGAGGTGGCCCCCACACGACCTGGCGGTGTGACCTAGGGGGGTGCGCCTAGGGGTGGTCTGGGCCCCTCCTGGCCCCCATCCAGGTGTCCTTCTGGATCCCGGGGTCCTCTGAAGCTCAATGGGGTCTTTTCTGGGAAATTTCCCAAAAGTTGATTTTTCTGCACAAAAACAAGACACCAAGGTAATTTGGCTGAAAACGGCGTT
The DNA here is from genome assembly GCA_028641055.1 of Alopecurus myosuroides. Classification (NCBI taxonomy): domain Eukaryota; kingdom Viridiplantae; phylum Streptophyta; class Magnoliopsida; order Poales; family Poaceae; genus Alopecurus; species Alopecurus myosuroides. The sequence continues at coordinate 209,792,151 of CM054060.1, forward strand.
AGTACGTGTTAGCGGTATCCAAAACTCACAAGTTTAGAGGAAAACAATAAGAAAAGTGTTCAGAAAAGGAGATACGTTTTGGACGTATCAACTCCCCCAAGCTTAGCTTATTGCTTGTCATCAAGCAATTCAGTGACAACTGAGTGCGATAAAAGACTTTTACGAACACATTTGTTTCATATGATGTAAACTTACTATACGATCAAGTGCTGAGCAATTCATAATAAGATGTATGCAAGATAAAAATCACCTAGAAATTATGCAAACCATGAAGAGATGCCAACAAACTAATAATAAAAAACATGAAGTATATCATTCTGCAGGATTGCAGTGCTCATAATAGGGTATGATAAAGTGTACTCGCTTCCCCTTAGTAATGGAGCAAAACATAAATGTTAGGGCACCTCTGAAGTTCAAATGAAGACTAGAAAGAGAGATATTAAAGATACAAGCATCAAAGTTATACCACAATCAACCGTGTTTTCGGACAAGCACATTACACTAAGAATGATAGCCATGCTCTCAAGAAGGTGCATAAAGTGAGACGGTGAAGACTCAACATAAAAATAAAAGAAAGGCACTTCGCAGAGGGAAGCGGGGATTAACTCATGTGCTAGAGCTTTTTATTTTGTTATACAGAGGTATTGAAAACATTTTTAAGAGAGGTGTATGCTTATGTCAACGAATGGTAAACAGAAAATATAGTACGTCACAATCCAACTAGACTTCACAAGAGCGACTCCCATAGAAGGACGCATCTGGGTAGAAGGTCATCCCTCTCTCTTTCGTTTACACAATTATTCTTTGACTGATAAATCAGGGGCGAAAATAGTGAAGAGAATTTGTTGTATTACTTTGGGGCTGGGCACCCCGCTACCGGCTCTTCTATCATTTAGATAAGCGGATGAAGCCACTAGTCCAGGGTGTGAAATCCAATCAACAAGTGAGATAAAGATTCTCTATTTACGTCCTCATGTGTAGCGATCCCATCTTTTAAATAAAGACAAGACCTCTGTGTTAATGTGCTAGTCCATGGATAAATTGCTAGCACCACAGTACAAAAATGAAATATCATGCAAATGCGTCAAAATCTTTATTAACTCGCATGATCCAGACTTACAAAACTATTTTACAACTTGCATAGCTCAAGGCTAGCATGAATACAGAGTTGAACAGCAGAAACATAGTACTTCAATGAGCCTCATCATCTTCATGTGCCACAGGCAAAACATGTTGGTTGTAGACTCGAGATCCTGAACGAAACCTCACACGTCATCTTCCATCTACAATTTGGAATATGCAGCCACAAGGGAGTCAATAAAATTTAATGTATTGGCAAGTAACACTATGGTGGATATAAAATGGCAAGTCTAAACTACATGCATATGTGGCTTGGTGGAGTTTAGGCTAATTTTGCATAAAGCCAGTTTTGTCCTATATTTAATAAACCTTTGTAAAACTCTGAAAATCAACATGGGTAGACACACCATGTAGTTTGATAAAGGCATCATGGGTAGAAACACCATGAAGTTTGATAAAGTCATCATGGGTAGACACACCATGAGTTTGAAAAGGTAGCACAGAGGGGTAGACACACCATGTGCTCTAGGAAAAGGTTTCTACCATTTTTTAATTCATTCAGAAAAGATGAGGAGATCCTTCTATCCATCCTTGTCCAGCTGCTCGAAGTCGTCCATTACCGGGTACATGGCTATGATCATCGTTTCTAACTCTGCAGAGGTTGTGCACTTTCACCCTTTGTCTTCAATTAGCCCAAACATCCTATACACATGGAGTGCATCATGGAAAGGAGAGAATTGAGACGAGATCTTTCAGAAGCAAGAATCCAACCCAACCAGCAAGACCCGCTCCACCTATAATTATGCTACATCTTCATGTCAAGCATGGGCTGAACTCTCACAACTTAGTTGATCAAGACAGAGCCCATATGTGAAAGGGCTGTACGGAAAGCTACTAAACTTAGAGGGACTTAGGAATATCTTTGTTCCTGGGTGGCCATCCACAAGTGTACTCCTTCGGTGAAAAACACCATAGACATGGCCCCAAGGAGCCACTCAACATAAACTTTGCAATCACTAATTCCACCCAGGTGTTTGATTGAATGTTATACTTAGAATTTTTCCACAATGTTGAGTAAAACAAATTTGTAGCAAGGCTAAGCATCTACAAAGTACTAAGTCTGCATAATAAAGTCTAAGGGATTGCTGCACACTACTTGGGATATTGCATAGCATAATAATAACTTAGTAAAAATTCCCTATCATGCATACTACTCAAAAACACTAGTAATGCATAGTAAAAATATGGGGGATTTGATGGTGTGTTACTTGCCTTTGAACTTGGTGAAGAAAACACACTTCCTTCACAAAAGGGAACGTTTCTCTCCGTACAATCTATACATTGAAAACACAACAACAACATCAACAAGCGTTCATACAAACAAGAGAAAACATGCAAACAACAATCACAACAAAAGAGTTTTAAACAAGCCATTCACAAAAGTTCAACAAAAGAAAGACTTAGTTAAATAGGGCTTATGTTTAGCTAATAGGGCATGGGCTGGCTAAGGGTAAAGTTTGAATAACACAAACTCATACTTGTCAAGGAAGTTCCAAGAGTTCACTAAAGGTGATTCCACCAATATTAAACCAAGGAAACAAGACATGTTCAACACTTAGTTATTTTCATCAAAACATTTGATTTATTTAATTTAGATTCCACTAACTTCATTGCAAAGGGGAAAATATAATAAAGTCTTGGGATTTCCTATTTGTCAAAGGTTAGAAAAAAACAACTTGCTACTCCTCCACTTGTATGGATTGCTCCAAGTATTCTCATGCTTGTCATCTGGAAAATTGTTTAATTTCTTCTAAGTTGTTTTCTCCTTGATGTAGTGTCTCCCTTGAACTTGAATAATTCTTCATGACTTTCTTTTATGTTGAAATACTACTAAGTTAAAAGAATAGAAAGAAGAAATAGAGAGAGATAGAAATATAGAGGGATCGTTCTCCTTATTCATTTCTTCTTGCACTTGTATTTGGTTGTGTTTCTTCTAGTTGAGTGGAGTCTAAGTCCTACCTTCAATTTCATCTTAGGCCTTCCTTGTAGCTCTTCATGCTTCCCACCAAGTTGAATTTGAATTATCCCCATGTGCTTGAGTCTTGATAAATCTTGAAGGAAGAATTAGATAAGTGGACAGAAAATACTTGTACTTGTGTTTTGACTTTACTAGTTGGCTAAGTAAATACTTGAACCATACTAAGGACTTAGTCTTGTTCCAAAATAGCCACAACACATAAAACATATATGAAAATATTTCCAAAGTCAAAGGCAACAAAGAAAAAAATAGTGAGAGTGAAATTTTGACTAAGTCTTCATGAAGTTCTTCTCGATTCCTTCTGGGGTGCTGGCTCCATTGCTCCTTGAAGGACTTTATGATTTGGTACCTTCATGAAGTCAAATGGAAAATAAAGAAGAGGGGAAAAAGACTTAAGAGAAGAAGGGGGTTGGTCTTCTTGAAGTTTCTTCTTGTTTTCTTCTAAGTACTTCTGCATTCTTGCAGAGGTTTCTGAAGTCATATTTTCTTGGCTAAGTCCTTCCTTGGTCTTGGGGTAGCTTCATGTTGAAATTCCCAAGTTGGCTAAGTCCTTTCTTGCACTTCATGGTTCTCACAACTTCTAGACTTAGTAGTTTTCAACTAGGAGGGTCAACTAGGAAAAATAACTTAGAAATATTCTAAGGGCTTTGGTTTTGGTCTCTCTGGTCTAAGGTTGGTCCTTAGCACAAATTTGCTAGAGAAAACATATTGAAAATGATTACAGAAAATAAACTAAGTCAGAAATAGTCAGATGCGCATATCAGAACAAAAACCATTTTAACTTAGTCAAAAATTATTTTGGGCGCAAGGAACTGCTAGTACACAACATAAGGTCTCCAAAAATATTTTATTTGCAAAAATTGGATTTACAGAATTTAAACTATGCCAAAAATCATGAAACAAGCATATTTGAAAATGAACAAATTTTAAATAGTCAATTTTAATTTTGGCCAGTACTAACAGAGTCTACAAGTTCGGGGCTTTTCAAAAAGTCTAATTTTGTCGAATTTAGAATTATAGACTTAAGTTATTCACAAAACAAATATTTACAAGGATCTACAAATAACAAGTGTGTGCACGTATCAAATTTGTATTTCTTTAATTCAAATGTGTTCTACATATCCTTCTGATTTCAAAAAGTAAAAAATCATCAAATTTGGATTTGTGGTTCAAAAGTTATTGCAAATCTAAGTCGGGGGGATTTTCTGCAAATTTACAAGGGCTTCTCTGTTAAAAGAATAATAGGGCGATCCGAGGGATATTGAAAGGACGCCTGCGATTGTTTGATACCGCTTCCACGCGGATCGGGGCTCACGGCCGTTAGATCTAAGTTAGAACGGATGCGCGAGTTGCAACATACCGCTTTGATTCGACTTTCTAATCTAAGCCCTAGGATTTAGATCGAATGGCTGAGGGAGGAGGAGGTGCTCACCGAGATGAGATATTGCCGGCGATGGTGGTGCGGCTGTTCTGCTGCGAGGATCTTGCCGGAGATGATGCTGCGGGGGTTCTCTGGCCTCGGGGAGACGTCAGGGAGGCGAGGCGTAACAAGTAGGAGGCGATGGTTGTGGTGACGTCGTGGCTCACTTCCAGGGATGATGGTGCGGTGCAGACGGAACTCCGGCGGCGTCGGAGAGCTACGGACGTGCACGGCGTGGCCGTTCTGCTGCAAGGAAAAATTGTGCACGGTTATGAGAGGATGCGCGAGAGAGAGGGGAGCACGGAGAGCACAAGGAGGGCGGCGGGGACCTGCTGTATCGCCGGGGATCGAGAGGAGATGGCAGCGGGTAGTGGCAGCTCTGGCGAGAGATTGCGGCAGCCTAGCGGCGCCATTCGGGGTGGAAACAGAGGGGAAAGAGAGGGGGCACCGTGGGATATTTATAGAGGGTCTAGGGGCTAGGTTTTGTGGCTTTATTCGCAAGGAATCGACGCGGAAGAAATCCCTCCTGAGACGGAATCCTGTTTTTGCACGGGAGGAAGAAGAGCGATGACATCATCACTTATGTCATGCGGGACCCACGGGTCAGAGGAAGAAAGAGAGAGAGTCGGGCTGCTGGCTGTTTGCTGGGCCTTGGCGCGCGCGCGAGTGGGAGATATGAGGTGGTCTTCTGGTGGGCTCGTCGCCGCATCGTGCGAGAGAGAGGGAGAGGAGAGAGAGAGAAATGGGTTGGGCCCGTGCGGCTGGCTGGGCGCATCCCCCTTTTTTTCCTTCCTTTTACTTTTTTCTTTTCCTATTTTATTCCATTAATCATAACTTTTGATTTACTACTTCAAATTACCTCAAATTTATTTCTAATTTTTTGTAAAAACAAACCCTTTCAAATGGAAGCATTTTTGTTGTTTTAAATACTATTAATACTTATATTTTCAAATTATGATTAATTCACTAATAGCCATTTAATGTTATATTTAAAAATGGAAAATTATTAATTGAAGATATGGTTAATTAAAATTTTAGAGACCCACCATACTTGAATTATTGTGTCTCATTTTCCCTAATAACATTGGAATGACATATAATATCTTCTTTGTGTTGGATTTCATATGTTTTTTTGTTCCTGATTTTTGAATGTCTCCAAAAATCAGGGATGTTACAGACTACCACCCTTAAAATAAATCTCGTCCCGAGATTTGGGAAGGCTAGAAAGAAAGATAGGTTTGGGTAATTGTGTTTGCTGAACTTGGGTGGGCTACTACCCTTAAAAGAAATTTTTGTGGGTAGTCTAGAAACTCTTATCCAACAGGTTGTTGGGTTTGTTATGTCTTCATCATCGATAATAATCCAGGGATACAACTTTTAGGGATCTATGTGTTCATATTCACTTACAATAGGATGTGTCTATCCACATAGTTTGGAGTGTGGTTTTACTCAAGATGGCTTGAGTAGAACTTTCCCTCATGGTAGAGTTACACACAACCATAAGTTTGTTGAACTACCTTTGATACTGAGGGGTCACTCTTTGGGTCAATCAAAAGCCATTGGGGTCACTCTCAACTTGGTCTTTTGATGTCCTTGGCAGGCTTCTATCTTGTTGTTGTCTTGCTTGAGTTGTGAACATCAACTATTCCTTATGAAACTGTCATGGTGGGCAATATCTTCCATTGCATGACACCTCCATTTGATTATTTGCAGCCTCTTCATATATCCTTTATCTGGTGTAGAAAGCCTCCATGATTAATCAACTCATGTTACTTGTATATCATCACCCTTTTAGGGACTTGTTGCTCCTTAATATAGGGGTGGCTTGATCATGGATGTGATTGTTCCTTCACCCATAAGTACAAAATCCTAAGATCTTTCGTCATTTCCACCTTGGATGGCTGGTGTCCCCAAAAGGTGGTCTTGGTGTCTTGTCAGTTGTTGCATTCCAATTGGAAACTCACTATGGGTGGTGAAGGGGTGTGGTGTTGGGTTTGGTTTAGCATGGGTGAGCAGAGATTAGAAAGAAACTAAGGAAGAATCTTACCCCAACACAACAAATCAAGCCAAGTCATCTTACAAACAAAATCTAATAAGCATATACCAAGCATTCATCACTCAATTTAACCAGTTTTTTTTTTGAAAACAACTAGTATTGTCATGCAACACTGATATGCATAATCAACACCCTAATTATGTTTCGTGTCTCATAGCTTTATTATCTCTCATGGTGGTCTACTATTTAGGGCAGGACTTTTCATGACAAGTCTTCAATACTTAGCCTTGATGGTGGTCTTCAAATTCTTAGTCTTCTCTATCCTCTCTTTAAGTGCTTCAATCTCCTCATTGCCTTCTTCCAAGTACTTGGAAATTGAGTGTCATATTGCAAGGTCATTGTCATCATTGGTCCTCCTTGAGTGAGCCAATGTAATTGTTCATCTATAATTAAGGTAAGACTTTTAGGAGGTGAAAAATAGATGAGAGGATATGAGAAAAGATTAAGATGAGAAGTTTTGTATTTAGAATATTTGGATAAAATAGGTTTTCCACCTAGGTCTTTTCCAAACTTAAGGTCTCGAATATTACAGGCAACACAATGCTCTGATACCATTTTGTGGCGATCCCATCTTTTAAATAAAGATAAGACCTTTGTGTTAATGTGCTAGTCCCTGGATCAATTGCTAGCACCACAGTACAAAAATGAAATATCATGCAAATGTGTCAAAATCTTTATTAACTCGCATGATCCAGACTTACAAAACTATTTTACAACTTGCATAGCTCAAGGCTAGCATGAATACAAAGTTGAACAGCAGAAACATAGTACTTCAATGAGCCTCATCATCTTCATGTGCCACAGGCAAAACATGTTGGTTGTAGACTCAAGATCCTGAACGAAACCTCACATGTCATCTTCCATCTGCAATTTGGAATATGCAGCCACAAGGGAGTCAATACAATTTAATGTATTGGCAAGTAACACTATGGTGGATATAAAATGGCAAGTCTAAACTACATGCATATCTGGCTTGGTGGAGTTTAGGCTAATTTTGCATAAAGCCACTTTTCTCCTATATTTGATAAACCTTTGTAAAACTCTGAAAATCAACATGGGTAGACACACCATGTAGTTTGATAAAGGCATCATGGGTAGACACACCATGAAGTTTGATAAATTCATCATGGGTAGACACACCATGAGTTTGAAAAGGTAGCAGAGAGGGGTAGACACACCATGTGCTCTAGGAAAAGGTTTCTACCATGTTTTAATTCATTCAGAAAAGAAGAGGAGATCCTTCTATCCATCCTTGTCCAGCTGCTCGAAGTCGTCCATTACCGGGGACACGGCTATGATCGTAGTTTCTAACTCTGCAGAGGTTGTGCACTTTCACCCTTTGTCTTCAATTAGCCCAAACATCCTATACACACGGAGTGCATCATGGAAAGGAGAGAATTGAGACGAGATCTTTCAGAAGCAAAAATCAAACCCAACCAGCAAGACCCGCTCCACCTATAATTATGCTACATCTTCATGTCAAGCATGGGCTGAACTCTCACAACTTAGTTGATCAAGACAGAGCCCATATGTCAAAGGGCTGCACGGGAAGCTACTAAACTTAGAAGGACTTAGGAATATCTTTGTTCCTGGGTGGCCATCCACAAGTGTACTCCTTCGGTGAAAAACACCATAGACATGGCCCCAAGGAGCCACTCAACATAAACCTTGCAATCACCAATTCCCCCAGGTGTTTCATTGAATGTTATACTTAGAATTTTTCCACAACATTGAGTAAAACAAAATTGTAGCAAGGCTAAGCATATACTAAGTACTAAGTCTGCGTAATAAAGTCTAAGGGATTGCTGCACACTACTTGGGATTTTGCATAGCATAATAATAACTTAGTAAAAATTCCCTATCATGCATACTACTCAAAAACACTAGTAATGCATAGTAAAAATATGGGGGATTTGATGGTGTGTTACTTGCCTTTGAACTTGGTGAAGAAAACACACTTCCTTCACCAAAGGAACGTTGCTCTCCGTACAATCTATACATTGAAAACACAACAACAACATCAACAAGAATTCATACAAACAAGAGAAAACATGCAAACAACAATCACAACAAAAGAGTTTTAAACAATCCATTCACAAAGGTTCAACAAAAGAAAGACTTAGTTAAATAGGGATTATTGTTAGCTAATAGGGCATGGGATGGTTAAGGGTAAAGTTTGAATAACACAAACTCATACTTGTCAAGGAAGTTCCAAGAGTTCACTAAAGGTGATTACACCAATATTAAACCAAGGAAACAAGACATGTTCAACACTTAGTTATTTTCATCAAAAGATTTGATTTATTTAATTTAGATTCCACTAACTTCATTGCAAAGGGGAAAATAAAATGACGTCTTGGGATTTCCTATTTGTCAAAGGTTAGAAAAAACAACTTTCTACTTATCCACTTGTATGGATTGCTCCAAGTCTTCTCATGCTTGTCATCTGGAAAAATTTTTTAGTTCTTCTAAGTTGTTTTCTCCTTGATGTAGTTTCTCCCTTGAACTTGAATAATTCTTCATGACTTGCTTTTATGTTGAAATACTACCAAGTTAAAAGAATAGAAAGAAGAAATAGAGAGAGATAGAAAGATAGAGGGATCGTTCTCCTTCTTCATTTCTTCTTGCACTTGTATTTGCTTGTGTTTCTTCTAGTTGAGTGGAGTCTAAGTCCTTCCTTCAATTTCTTCTTAGGCCTTGATTGTATCTCTTCATGTTTCCCACCAAGTTGAATTTGGAGTATCCCCATGTGCTTGAGTCTTGATAAATCTTGAAGTAAGAATTAGAGAAGTGGACAGAAAATACTTATACTTGTGTTTTGACTTTACTAGTTGGCTAAGTAAATACTTGAACCATACTAAGGACTTAATCTTGTTCCAAAATAGCCACAACACATAAAACATATATGCAAAATATTTCCTAAGTCAAAGGCAACAAAGAAAAAAAAATAGCGAGAGTGAAATTTTGACTAAGTCTTCATGAACTTCTTCTTGATTCCTTCTGGGGTGCTGGCTCCATTGCTCCTTGAAGGACTTGATGATTTTGGTACCTTCATGAAGTCAAATGAAAATAAAGAAGAGGGGGAAAAGACTTAAGAAAAGAAGGGGGTTGGTCTTCTTGAAGTTTCTTCTTGTTTTCTTCTAAGTACTTCTGCATTCTTGAAGAGGTTTCTGAAGTCATATTTTCTTGGCTAAGTCCTTCCTTGGTCTTGGGGTAGCTTCATGTTGAAATTCCCGGGTTGGCTAAGTCCTTTCTTGCACTTCATGGTTCTCACAACTTCTAGACTTAGTGGTTTTCAACTAGGAGGGTCAACTAGGAAAATAACTTAGAAATATTCTAAGGTCTTTGGTTTTGGTCTCTCTGGTCTAAGGTTGGTCCTTAGCACAAATTTGCTAGATAAAACATATTGAAAATGATTACAGAAAATAAACTAAGTCAGAAATAGTCAGATGGGCATATAAGAACAAAAACAATTTCAAATTATCCAAAAATTATTTTGGGCGCAAGGAACTGCTAGTACACAACATAAGGTCTCCAAAAATATTTTATTTGCAAAAATTGGATTTACATAATTTAAACTATACCAAAAATCATCAAACAAGCATATTTGAAAATGAACAAGTTTTAAATAGTCAATTTTAATTTTTGGCTAGTACTAAGAGAGTCCACAAGTTCAGGGCTTTTCAAAAATTCTAATTTTGTCGAATTTAGAATTATAGATGTAAAGTTATTCACAAAACAATATTTACAAGGATCTACAAATAACAAGTGTGTGCACGTATCAAATTTGGATTTTTTTAATTCAAATGTGTTCTAAATATCCTGCTGATTTCAAAAAGTACAAAATCATCAAATTTGGATTTGTGGTTCAAAAGTTATTGCAAATCTAAGTCGGGTGGATTTTCTGAAAATTTACAAGGGCTTCTCTGTTAAAAGAATAATAGGGTGATCCGAGGGATATTGAAAGTAGGCCCGCGATTGGTTGATACCGCTTCCGCGCGGATCGGGGCTCATGACTGTTAGATCTAAGTTAGAAAGGACGCGCGAGATGCAACGTACCGCTTTGATTCGACTTTCTAATCTAAGCCCTACGATTTAGATCGAACGGCTGAGGGAGGAGGAGGTGCTCACTTGAGATGAGATCTCGCCGGCGATGGTGGTGCAGCGGTTCTGCTGCGAGGATCTTGCCGGAGATGATGCTGCTGGGGTTATCTGGCCTCGGGGAGACGTCAGGGAGGCGCGACGTAACAAGGCGGAGGCGATGGTTGTGGTGACGTCGTGGCTCACTTCCTAGGACGATGGCGCAGTGCAGACGGAACTCCAGCAGCGTTGGAGAGCTACGGACATGCACGGCGTGGCCGTTTTGCTGCAAGGAAAAATTTCGCAATGTTATGAGAGGATGCGTGAGAGAGAGGGGAGCACGGAGAGCACAAGGAGGGCGGCGGGGACCTGCTGTAACGCCGGGGATCGAGAGGAGATGACGACAGGGAGTGGCAGCTCCGGCGAGAGATTGCGGCAGCCTGGCGGCGCCATTTGCAAGGAATCGACGCAGAAGAAATCCCTCCCGAGACGGAATCCTGTTTTTGCACGGGGGAAGAAGAGCGATGACATTAGCGCTTATGTCACGCGGGACCCACGGGTCAAGGAAGAAAGAGAGAGAGTCGGGTTGCTGGCTGTTTGCTGGGCCTCGGCGCGCGCGCGAGTGGGAGATATGAGGTGGGCTTCTGGTGGGTCGTCGCCGCATCGTGCGAGAGAGAGGGAGGGGTGAGAGAGAGAAATGGGTTGGGCCCGTGCGGCTGGCTGGGCGCATCCCCCTTTTTTTCCTTCCTTATACTTTTTTCTTTTTCCTGTTTTATTCCATTAATCATACCTTTTGATTTATTACTTCAAATTACCTCAAATTTGTTTCTAAATTTTTGTAAAAACAAACCCTTTCAAATGGAAGCATTTGTTGTTTTAAATACTATTAAAACTTATATTTTCAAATTATGATTAATTAACTAATAGCCATTTAATGTTATATTTAAAAATGGAAAATTATTAATTGAAGATATGGTTAATTAAAATTTTAGAGACCCACCATACTTGAATTATTGTGTCTCATTTTCCCTAATAACATTGGAATGACATATAATATCTTCTTTGTGTTGGATTTCATTTGTTTTTTTGTGCCTTGCATTAGAGGAAACAAAAGTTTTAAATTTTTGTGATTTTGGAATGTCTCCAAAAATCAGGGATGTTACATCATGAGCTAAAACAGGGGCACAAAACAGGAATAATTTTTCTAATGTTTTAAAGGTAGCACATGAGAAATTTACTTGGAGTGGCGGTTAAATACCACATATATAGGTAGGTATGATGGACACATTTGGCAAACTTTGGTTTTTGCGAGTAGGATGCACGAGTAGAGCTTATACTCAGTATAGGTGAAGGCTAGCAATAGCCGGGGAGCGACAATCAAGAGAGCAACAACTGTCATTATCATGCTTGCGACAAAACAAAATTAAGAGGGGCATAAAAATGATACAAATACTCCGAGGCAAAATAAATCATCGAGGCTTAATTGACGTTTTGTTTTCAGTCATATGCATGCGTGAGCATGTGCCAAGTCAATTCAAGCGAAACAATCAGAGGGAGATACCACAATGTCATACCCTTGTATGAATAAAACAATGCAAGAAATCATTCATACGACATGCTATCTTATATTAATAAGTTGGAACTAAACACGTGAGAGCACGAACTACTAAACATCAATTAAATAACATACACCTTACACGAACAAACTAAGCGTGTTAAAATGGACAAGTATATGTACAAAAATAAAACAAATATAGTTCATACGAGGCTCTCACCACAACTTGGATTGTCGTAAATCATCATTATTGTTCTTCACTTGTGGATTGAATAATATAGAATGATAACCAAGCTCCAAAGGAGACACGGAAGTCCGGTGAACTTTGCAACAAACTTTACAAAACCAAAGAAGAACAATAAATATTTTTGGGGTTTTGAATTAAAAACAAGAACAAAAGGAAACAAACAAACAAGGCAAAAAATTTGGACTTTTGATTATTAAACCGAAACGAGAAGGTAAAGAAAACCAACAAAAGAAACTAAAGAATCAAATAAAGAGAAACAACAGAAATATTTTTGGTATTTTTGTGTTTTGGATAGCAAGAACAAAACAATAAAAACAAAGAGAAAGGAAAGAAGCGAAAGAAAACGAAAACAAACGAAAGAAATGAAAACGTGGATATACAAAGAACCGACTAAACATGATATAAAGATGAGTGTGATGTCGGTTTACCTCCCCCCAAGCTTGGGATTTTGGCCTAAGTGGCGATCATCCCCAAGGGGACCATGAGGTGGCGCCCCCGTAGTATGCTGAGGAGGAGCCCTCCTCCTGATATGTGCTCGAGGACGCGCCAGTGTACTGCGTGGTGTAGTCCTCGGAAGGCGCGTCTCGCCTTGCCTACTGCCTGTAGAACTCCATCAAGCTCGGCTGCTCATCTATCTTGTAACGGCCGGGGATTTTCCCCTCTTAGATTTGTTTGTTTTTTTTCTTTTTGTTTGTGCATCGTCATGCATCATGCACCATCATCTATTTAAAACTTGCAAACATATTTAAATTTATCAAATCAAGTTTTCTAAAATTTACTAAAATTTATTCGATGTTTAAATCTATTTTTCTTATGGCCTAAACACTTTCTGGAAAAAAATAAAACAAAAAAAAAATGTTTGGGGGCCAGCCGAGCCAAGCCAGGCCGAACTAGGCCCAGCCAGCCAGCCCCCACCGAAACCCTAGCTCTCCCTAAATGTTTTCCCTTCCACCCCCCTGCAGTTTTGCAGCCGCCCCCCTACTTTCTCTCTATCTCCCTCAGGTCCCTCCTCTCTCTCTCTCAGACCACGCACGCAGGAGACCCCCCGATCGATCCCCTCGTCATCGCCCCGATCCCCTCGTCCTCCTCTCGCTCGACTCCTCCTGCCCGCTACCTCCTCGTCACCGACCCCGCCACCGGAGCTACTCACCTCCTTCATCGCCGCCGCCGGTGGCCGCGGGAGCCAGCCTTCCTCCTCGGCCACAACAGCTCCTGCGCCCGGCCCCAACCCTCCCCCTGCCCGTCTCCCTCTCCCCTGCCCCGGTTGGCCACCATGGACACCGGCCGGCGAGCCCCGTCGTCCTCTCCGGCTCCCTGCCCCCTCCTCTGTCCGCCCAACTCCCCCAATCCCCTCCGTTTCTCGTTCCTCTTCCTCTCACGCGCGCGGACGCCGCCGCCGCCACTCGCTGCTCCGGCTGACTCTAGCCATATCCGTCGCTGCCGCTCGTCGGTACTGCTCCGCCTCACTCCTCTCTGCTGATTCCCCAACATCCTACCGTCGATTCCGCCCCCATGAGCTCCAATCGAGCCCACCAGCGGAACCCTAACCCTGGGTTGGTCACCGGTGCTGCTCCCCGGCGCACGCGTCCCTAGCTGCTGCTTCAGTGGTTTCGCCGAGTCACAGCGATGTGTTTCGCTCTCCGCGCCGTCCTGGTGGTCGTGTTGCGAGCCTTGGTTGTGCTGCTGCCGTTGCTGCGGTGATGCGGCTGCTTCGATCTCGGTGCCGGCGGGAAGGTGCTTTCGTGCAACTCTGGCATCGACCTTGGTGTGGTTTCTGTCGCCGACGGGACGGCGGTGATGCCGTCACCGTAACCACGGAGACACACGACTGCGATACCCTTCCTCGACAACGGCATGGCCTTCGTGCCCATGCCCGGTACATGACCCCATCGACAAGAACACCCTCGACCACGAAGGCTAAAACATCGTCAAGATCTTCGGAAGATAGCACACCAAGCTCGTCGACGATGCATCAACAAGAACCATCGTGAGCAACTACCGCCTCCCCGACATGTACCTCGTCGACAAGATCCGCCACGACGCCATGACCGACAACGACCACGGGGATGTGTGGGATCGAATACCGACGACCGACACGATCTCTCGTCGCTCGCTGTGTTCGTTTTGCGTTGGCCGCCTTCGTGCGTGTCTGGGAGATGATGGCGTGAACCCCGAAGACCGGAGAATCGCCCAGTTCGCCATCGACCACAAAGATCGGAACCACCAAGGTCTTCTATAAGGACGCGGCGAGTACCTCGACCACGCCTACTTCCTCTTCGGACCTCGATGAAAAGATCGACAACGACCACCTATGGCCGAACGACTACTTCCACTACTACGTCTACTTCCTCTACGATACGATGATCTCGGCTTCGACTGGTTCCCCCGTCGGAACGAGAACGACTACTTCCACTACGTGGTTACCAACTACTTCCTCGACTACATGAGAACGAACATCTACTTCCCCTACTTCCTCCACGTCCCGAAGTTTCCGGCGTTGACCCCGGCGATCCTCTCCCCAACGTGCGAACCCAAACCCCAACCCTATACCTATATGCCTATTTTCTAAATGTCATCTATATCGTGCATATTAAATCATTCTTGTGTTGCATTGCATATTGTGGGTGCGGGCAATAATAATATCATCTAACAATTAAATATGGAATGAGTTGGGATAATTAAATATTGTTCCGGTTCCATTTAAAATTGCATAGCTCATCTTTATATTATCTCGCCATGTTAAACAACATTTAATCTTGATGGGTAGATAAATAACGTGAACCTCCTAAATGAAATGTTGGGCTTCCGGCTCAATTTAAATTGATTTAATTGCATAAATCATAACTAAGTCATTCTAACTCCAAATTTGAAAAGTAAAATATGTTTTCCAATCAAAATTCTCTAAACTTTGCAAACATCAACTTTGTTTTCTGTTTTGAATAATTTAAATTGCTGAAAACAACTATTTCTTAATTAATGCATTAAAATCGCTTATTTGATAACTTGCTCATTTTAATTCCGAATCCAACAAATAAAATATGTTTTCATACCAGAAAAATGCACTTAATCTGTTCATGCTATCCATGCTCATGTTTGCATTTTGTATGTTGCATCTTAGTTTGTGTTATGCATGTTCACCTATTAAATAAATATGGAATGTGTTGGGGTATTAAATTCAAATCATGCCCTATTCCATTTAATGTTGGATAGATCATCTCTACCTTGTTTAAACCTGTTAATCAACATTTAATATTGATGGTTAGCTAAACAACTTGAACCAATAATTATTTGTCCGGACTCCGGTTCCGATTAAATTGCTTAAGTTGTTTCCCCGGCTGCATCTTGCCATGCCATGCATATAAAATAGGATCATGCTGGATCTTTTGCCGTAGTAGTAATTGTTGCATCCGGTGTTTGTTCTAGTTCGTTGCTTCTTCGCGGATAGGACGTTGAGATGATGTGAGCAACGACAAGTTCTTCGGATGTACCTCTACTTGCTGGATTCCAGGCAAGTATACTCACTTGCTGCCAAACGGCTGCCTTTCATCACTTGTTACCGATTCTTTCCGTTGTTCTTATTCTAGACTTATGATTCGATGCTTGTGTCTCGATCCTATCATATGTTTACCTTGCAGCCATGATATAGCCTTCCTTCCAATCCCTATTAACTGTTGTTTGTTTACCCCGTTGGCCCTCGTGTCGTAGTTGCATGCTTAGTGTTGTGTGCGCTCAAGTCTGGTTGTCCGTCTTATCACCTGTTTAGTTTGATAGTTGGGTTTCAATTCAATTAACAACATGTTAATGTTTTGGGTAATAATAATTTGATGATAAGGCACCGGCAGGAGGCCCGGCGTGGTTTTGAGGCCTGCTAGTGTCGACCCTAATTAGGAAAAGGGTCTTGTCTACTGATCCACGATGAGCGCACTAACCGCATGTGGGAAGCGAGTATGGGCGCCCCCCGCAATTCCGATTCGATTCGCATCTCGTCCAAATCGCCTCATTTAGTTCGGGTTTTCCATTTGCCGCATGCATATGCAGGTGGGAACCCTTGGCGCCAGGGTGGAACTTTTGTAGTCGGCATTTAGGGAGACACGTTCTTAGAGTGCTATGAGGGTCCCCTTTTATTCGTGGGGCTTGATTAGCTGTGCGCTCAACTGCACGGGGTTCTTTGGGCTTGATGCGAAGAAGAGTTGGATTGTGTTGAGTACCTCGCTTGGTGGGGTTGATCCCCGTCTGGCGGGTTATTCTTACGTGTACGGCCAAATTGGTGCACCCCTGCAGGGTAAATCTTCTCGAGAAGCCGTGTTTTCCGCGGTTATGGATGACTTGGTGAAAGTACTGGCTAACAAGTACTCAGAACAACTTACACCTAACTAATGACACTTGACTAGTAATAGCCTTATTGACACAAAAACTTGATCCATCATTAATCCAACAGTGTGAGTTATCCTTGGGTTGCTTCCTTAGTAGGGGGTAACATTGGATGGGTTTGTTTGGGTGGTTAGTACTAGTTGGTTACGATACGCTATCTTATCCCCCTCTTTTAGCCGGATGTTGTAGTGAGTCTCTGTAGTTGGTTAGTGCAGCCCGCTGCCGCTTATTTGCAATAATCCCTTCCTTTCCGTTGAACCCCAAAGTATTTGTATCTTGTGATGACTGACTACGCCGGTATCTTGTGAGTATGGTTTATCCACTTGCCAGTACTTAACCGTACTGACCCACGAATCCTTTTTCGTGGCTGCATATTCAATATTGCAGTCAACAAGTTTGAAGTCTGACGACGTTAGCTTGGGAATCCCTCCGGCTTGGCCTGGGCAGGGATTGGACGCTCTCGGTTATCTTCAGGACTCTTAGTCCAATTTGTATATTGTCCGTAGCCGGACACTATGTTGTTTCTTCCGCTGTTATTTGGATCTTTGTATTGTATCAGTTGTATCCCTGGCTCGTTTGAGTCCTCTTGTATATATCTTTTCTGTTGTTGTTGTGGATTATTCATGAACTGTTGTAATGTTATCACAAGTGGCAACCTGGAATCGGTTATTATGTGGATTTTAGCGGGAATGCTGAATTCTGCATAGTGCCCGATCTCGAGGCGTCACAAATGGTATCAGAGCATGGTTTCCGATTCCCGATATTGTTTCGATACGAATGGTTATCGAAGCAACGGGTCCGCAAAGCCTGTAGGATAACCTCGCTAACGGTCGTTGTTTCTAGAGTGTCAAAAACTATTTCTGCTAAACTATTTTGGAAACATCTCAATAGGATTCTTATTTTCTCCTTATCTATATTCTATTTTCCCTCCCATCTTATTTGTTTTGGAGTCTCCCTCTTGTCTATCTTTCAAAGTGTTAGGATCCTACGTGGGTGGACGTTCTCTTAGCCTTTTAACCTAATAGGTTCGATCTTCGGAAGAATTCTCGACGGAAGAACATCGTCATCAACGTGACCAAGAATCTCTTGTTAGTGGTGTCGAGAAGCCCTTGTTAGTGGTGTCGAGACGATCAACAAGATGACCGAAGACTCGATAGTTCCGACTTCTTCCCTCTCCCGTGTTTGTGAGCGGATTGCGAGGGCGCAATCCCTTGTTAGTGGTGTCGTCTGTAACGGCCGGGGATTTTCCCCTCTTAGCTTTGTTTGTTTTTTTTTCTTTTTGTTTGTGCATCGTCATGCATCATGCACCATCATCTATTTAAAAGTTGCAAACGTATTTAAATTTATAATCAAGTTTTCTAAAATTCACTAAAATTTATTCGATGTTTAAATCTATTTTTCTTATGGCCTAAACACTTTCTGGAAAAAAATAAAAAAATAAAAAAAAATGTTTGGGGGCCAGCCGAGCCAAGCCAGGCCGAACTAGGCCCAGCAAGGCCCAGCCAGCCAGCCCCCACCGAAACCCTAGCTCTCCCTAAATGTTTTCCCTTCCACCCCCCTACAGTTTTGCAGCCGCCCCCCCTGCTTTCTCCCTATCTCCCTCAGGTCCCTTCTCTCTCTCTCTCTCAGAACACGCACGCAGGAGACCCCCCGATCGATCCCCTCGTCATCGCCCCGATCCCCTCGTCCTCCTCTCGCACGACTCCTCCTGCCCGCTACCTCCTTGTCACCGACCCCGCCACCGGAGCTACTCACCTCCTTCATCGCCGCCGCCGGTGGCCGCGGGAGCCAGCCCTCCTCCTCGGCCACAACAGCTCCTGCGCCCGGCCCCAACCCTCCCCCTGCCCGTCTCCCTCTCCCCTGCCCCGGTTGGCCACCATGGACACCGGCCGGCGAGCCCCGTCGTCCTCTCTGGCTCCCTGCCCCCTCCTCTGTCCGCCCCACTCCCCCAATCCCCTCCGTTTCTCATTCCTCTTCCTCTCACGCGCGCGGACGCCGCCGCCGCCACTCGCTGCTCCGGCCGACTCTAGCCATATCCGCCGCTGCCGCTCGTCGGTACTGCTTCGCCTCACTCCTCTCTGCTGATTCCCCAACATCCTACCGTCGATTCTGCCCCCATGAGCTCCAATCGAGCCCACCAGCGGAACCCTTACCCTGGGTTGGTCACCGGTGCTGCTCCCCGGCGCACGCGTCCCTAGCTGCTGCTTCGGTGGTTTCGCCGAGTCACAGCGATGTGTTTCGCTCTCCGCGCCGTCCTAGTGGTCGTGTTGCGAGCCTTGGTTGTGCTGCTGCCGTTGCTGCGGTGATGCGGCTGCTTCGATCTCGATGCCGGCGGGAAGGTGCTTTCGTGCAACTCCGGCATCGACCTTGGTGTGGTTTCTGTCGCCGACGGGACGGCGGTGATGCCGTCACCGTAACCACGGAGACACACGACTGCGATACCCTTCCTCGACAACGGCATGGCCTTCATGCCCGTGCCCGGTACATGACCCCATCGACAAGAACACCCTCGACCACGAAGGCTAAAACATCGTCAAGATCTTCAGAAGATAGCACACCAAGCTCGTCGACGATGCATCAACAAGAACCACCGTGAGCAACTACCGCCTCCCCGACATGTACCTCGTCGACAAGATCCGCCATGACGCCATGACCGACAACGACCACGGGGATGTGTGGGATCGAATACCGACCACCGACACGATCTCTCGTCGCTCGCTGTGTTTGTTTTGCGTTGGCCGCCTTCGTGCGTGTCCGGGAGATGATGGCGTGAACCCCGAAGACCGGAGAATCGCCCAGTTCGCCATCGACCACAAAGATCGGAACCACCAAGGTCTTCTATACGGACGCGGCGAGTACCTCGACCACGCCTACTTCCTCTTCGGACCTCGATGAAAAGATCGACAACGACCACCTATGGCCGAACGACTACTTCCACTACTACGTCTACTTCCTCTACGATACGATGATCTCGGCTTCGACTAGTTCCCCCGTCGGAACGAGAACGACTACTTCCACTACGTGGTTACCAACTACTTCCTCGACTACATGAGAACGAACATCTACTTCCCCTACTTCCTCCACGTCCCGAAGTTTCCGGCGTTGACCCCGGCGATCCTCTCCCCAACGTGCGAACCCAAACCCCAACCCTATACCTATATGCCTATTTTCTAAATGTCATCTATATCGTGCATATTAAATCATTCTTGTGTTGCATTGCATATTGTGGGTGCGGGCAATAAGAATATCATCTAACAATTAAATATGGAATGAGTTGGGATAATTAAATATTGTTCCGGTTCCATTTAAAATTGCATAGCTCATCTTTATATTGTCTCCCCATGTTAAACAACATTTAATCTTGATGGGTAGATAAATAACGTTAACCTCCTAAATGAAATGTTGGGCTTCCGGCTCAATTTAAATTTATTTAATTGCATAAATCATAACTAAGTCATTCTAACTCCAAATTTGAAAAGTAAAATATGTTTTCCAATCAAAATTCTCTAAACTTTGCAAATATCAACTTTGTTTTCTGTTTTGAACAATTTAAATTGCTGAAAACAACTATGTCTTAATTAATGCATTAAAATTGCTAATTTGATAACTTGCTCATTTAAGTTCCGAATCCAACAAATAAAATATGTTTTCATACCAGAAAAATGCACTTAATCTGTTCATGCCATCCATCCTCATGTTTGCATTTTGTATGTTGCATCTTAGTTTGTGTTATGCATGTTCACCTATTAAATAAATATGGAATGTGTTGGGGTATTAAATTCAAATCATGCCCTATTCCATTTAATGTTGGATAGATCATCTCTACCTTGTTTAAACCTGTTAATCAACATTTAATATTGATGGTTAGCTAAACAACTTGAACCAATAATTATTTGTCCGGACTCCGGTTCCGATTAAATTGCTTAAGTTGTTTCCCCGGTTGCATCTTGCCATGCCATGCATATAAAATAGGATCATTCTGGATCTTTTGCCGTAGTAGTAATTGTTGCATCCGGTGTTTGTTCTAGTTCGTTGCTTCTTCGCGGATAGGACGTTGAGATGATGTGAGCAACGACAAGTTCTTCGGATGTACCTCTACTTGCTGGATTCTAGGCAAGTATACTCACTTGCTGCCAAACGGCTGCCTTTCATCACTTGTTACCGATTCTTTCCGTTGTTCTTATTCTAGCCTTATGATTCGATGCTTGTGTCTCGATCCTATCATATGTTTACCTTGCAGCCATGATATAGCCTTCCTTCCAATCCCTATTAACTGTTGTTTGTTTACCCCATTGGCCCTCGTGTCGTAGTTGCATGCTTAGTGTTGTGTGCGCTCAAGTCTGGTTGTCCGTCTTATCACCTGTTTAGTTTGATAGTTGGGTTTCAATTCAATTAACAACATGTTAATGTTTTGGGTAATAATAATTTGATGATAAGGCACCGGCAGGAGGCCCGGCGTGGTTTTGAGGCCTGCTAGTGTCGACCCTAATTAGGAAAAGGTTTTTGTCTACTGATCCATGATGAGCGCACTAACCGCATGTGGGAAGCGAGTATGGGCGCCCCCCGCAATTCTGATTCAATTCGCATCTCGTCCAAATCGCCTCATTTAGTTCGGGTTTTCCATTTGCCGCATGCATATGCAGGTGCGAACCCTTGGCGCCAGGGTGGAACTTTTGTAGTCGGCATTTAGGGAGACACGTTCTTAGAGTGCTATGAGGGTCCCCTTTTCTTCGTGGGGCTAGATTAGCCGTGCGCTCAACTGCACGTGGTTCTTTGGGCTTAATGCGAAGAAGAGTTGGATTGTGTTGAGTACCTCGCTTGGTGGGTTTGATCCCCGTCTGGCGGGTTATTCTTACGTGTACGGCTAAATTGGTGCACCCCTGCAGGGTAAATCTTCTCGAGAAGCCGTGTTTTCCGCGGTTATGGATGACTTGGTGAAAGTACTGGCTAACAAGTACTCAGAAAAACTTACACCTAACTAATGACACTTGACTAGTAATAGCCTTATTGACACAAAAACTTGATCCATCATTAATCCAACAGTGTGAGTTATCCTTGGGTTGCTTCCTTAGTAGGGGGTAACATTGGATGGGTTTGTTTGGGTGGTTAGTACTAGTTGGTTACGCTACGCTACCTTATCCCCCTCTTTTGGCCGGATGTTGTAGTGAGTCTCTGTAGTTGGTTAGTGCAGCCCGCTGCCGCTTATTTGCAATAATCCCTTCCTTTCCGTTGAACCCCAAAGTATTTGTATCTTGTGATGACTGACTACGCCGGTATCTTGTGAGTATGGTTTATCCACTTGCCAGTACCTAACCGTACTGACCCACGTATCCTTTTTCGTGGCTGCATATTCAATATTGCAGTCAACAGGTTTGAAGTCTGACGACGTTAGCTTGGGAATCCAGCCGGCTTGGCCTGGGCAGGGATTGGACGCTCTCGGTTATCTTCAGGACTCTTAGTCCAATTTGTATCTTGTCCGTAGCCGGACACTATGTTGTTTCTTCCGCTGTTATTTGGATCTTTGTATTGTATCAGTTGTATCCCTGGCTCGTTTGAGTCCTCTTGTATATATCTTTTCTGTTGTTGTTGTGGATTATTCGTGAACTGTTGTAATGTTATCACAAGGGGCAACATGGAATCGGTTATTATGTGGATTTTAGCGGGAATGCTGAATTCTGCATAGTGCCCGATCTCGGGGCGTCACATATCTCTCCCTTGGGGTGCGACCATGGTGCCATGTCAACTTTGAACAAAGCAGGTTGCGGCAAAACAAATTTCCCGCTCATCTCCGTCAATAAATAAAACTCTGTATACTAAATGATCGGCAATAGAGTTAGCAGTGATAAAATGACGAGCCTTCATGGAAACAAGGTTAATTTTATAAGGAGAAATTAATTCATCATCAGGAGCAACAAAAAGGCCTAGAGAAGTTGCTATACGTGTAGCAATAATGCCCCCATAAATGGGTCCCTTAGCAGCAAGGCGGCGAGCAACGAGAGAACCAAGGTTATACTTCTTGCTACGGTTAAGTGCAGCATCAATAAAAGCAAGGTGATAGTTAGAAATGTTTCTAGTGTTCTCCCTACCAAAAATACTAGTATCAAGATAATAAGTGAAATATCTGAGGGCAGGAAGTTGGATGTTTCTTATCTTCTCACGCTGGGGTGAGCGGCCATCATCATTGGTGATTTCTTGATAGAGCGCCATGAGATCAGCGGGTCTCTCCTGAATCATGCACGTTGTCTCGGAAGCGTTGATACCTATGAAGTTACAAAAAGTCTCCAAGGGCAAATAAAAAGAACTACCATATATCTTAAAAGCAAAAGTGTGGTCATAATGTGCGTTTTGAAATTTAAAGCTCTCAACAAAAGTTTTTGTGAGAGTAGAATACTGGAGACTTTTTTCCTCCATGTAGTTGGTTAAACCAAATCTTTCAACAAGCATCAAGAAGTCATCCATTAGACCTGCACTTCTCAAAAATGTAAAACATGGGAAGCTAGAAGGATTAGCAATTCCATCACCTGTCGCATCGTCGATGTTCGGTGTAATAAGGTCTTCGTTATAAGATGGCCTCACTAAGGTGGATGAACGTGAGGGCCTTTTTCTTCTAGGAGCATCACTCCTAAATATTTCTCCAAAGTTATGGCTATCCGTTTCTGAATTTTTTCAACAATCATCACAAAAATTTATTTCAAGCAGCTACAAGGTGGAAACTACCATAGTGACTTATAGGAGAGCTAAACATGCATCAAAACTATATTATTTCCACTCAAATCAAGCATGCAAAATCACATAAGTTGTCACCTACAGTACCAAAATACTCAATAAATACTCCACGAAACAAAATTTTACTTGGATAATCGGAGGAGTCACATACCAGAGAGCAAATACACCAAATTTCAGCACAAATGATGGGCTGAGCAAAGAGATCGAAAAATCTCGAGGAAGAACAGCAAGAACTCGGGTTCCAGAAAATGTTTTGAGTTTGTGGGGGTGAGAGAGGAATCTTTGGTAGGGAGAGAGTTAGTGCAGGGCTAGGGGGACCACACAATGTGCTGGCGCCAACAGGGGGCAGGCCGCGCCCCCTGATACGTCCATTTTGCATCATTGTTTTATATTGTTATTTTTTGTTATTCATCAATATATTTCTTGTTATGATGCATCACTTATGTTATTTATCTTATTTTGCATGTTTTATAATTTTTGGAGAATAAACACCGGAACCAGAAATCTGATGGAAAAAGCACCGTCAAGATACCCTATTTCAGAAGATCAGAAGAAGAGGGGAATACTGGAGGAGTCTTAGAAGTTCTAAGGAGGAAGTGAGCAGAAGGGAACCCATAGGGGGGCCACCTGGGGCCCATACCACCAGGCAGCACCCCCCATCTGGCCGCGCCTGGGGTGGTCTGGCCTCCTGGCCCACTCCTGTGCGCCCCCTTTCGCATACTTGACCCCCAGGGAACCCTAAGCCCCAAGATATCATCGAAGAATTATTACGCTGCCGCCTCGGGGCGAAAAATACCAGAGAGAAAAGCTCTCCGACAGGGAGAAATCTGCCAGTGAAATTCCTCCCATGAGAGGGGAAATCATCGCTGTCGTCACCGTCATCGCTCCGGGCATCATCAAAATCGCCATCGTCATCATCATCGCCACCAGCACCATCACCCTCATCATCCACCTTCATCCCGCTATAACAATTAGGGGTCTCTATCGTTGTTTTACATTAGATCTCTCTCCCGGTGTGGATTACTTGTTAGTAGTTGATGCTTGTGATATTTATCGGTGTTTACACTTTATGACCTGATTGTTATTATCAATTATATTACCTCTGATTATGATCCATAAGATTTCTTCTGAGTATTTTGTTTAGTTCTTGAGGACATGGGAGAATTCGTGATGTTAGTAGTGAAGTTATGTTGAAGTAATATCTCGTGGTTCGGTATTTAATTTGTGGTGCTATTCTTCTAGTGGTGTCATGTGAACGTCGACTACATGATACTTCACACTTATGGGCCTAGGAGGATGCATTGTGTATTTGTGTACTAATTGTGGGGTTTACGGAGTGACGGAAACCTAAACCCCATTAGGAAACTAATGCACGAGGAAGTGTAGGATCCTGGAGTTTTAAGGGTGTGGTTAGATCTATCTTAATTACTTTCTTGTATTTGCGGATGCATACGAGGGGTATAATCACAAGTATGTATTAGTACTAGTTGGGCGGTGCATTAGCATAGGTTCACCCACACAACACTTCACGAACAAATAAATATTAATCAAGCGTAATGAAGCGAAAGCAATTGACGAAATTCCCATGTGTCCTCAAGAACGTTTGGTAATTATAAGTAGAACAACCAGCTTGTCCTTTGCTCTCAAAAGGATTGGGGCACTAGCTGCAATTATATTTACTGTTATTTATTTAATTGCACTATATTTATCTGCTATATCCAAAATAACCAAAATCCTTTTTGCTAGTGTTTACAGTGAATTCTCTATCCAACCTGCATGTCAACACCTTGTGCTCCTCGTTGGGTTCGAAACTCTTATTTATCGAAAGTACTAAGATACACCCCCTATACTTGTGGGTCATCAAGATTATTTTCTGCCGCCGTTGCCGGGGAGTTAAGTGCTATTGGTAAGTGGAATTGGTAAGAGAAACTTTTACTGTGAATGTTGTTTTTATTTTTGTCTGCTGTTTTATTTCATTATGGAGAATACTTTTGGTTCTCTGTTTAGGGGTACTAATACTATCACTGCGAGGGTAGTAAGTGACATGTTATCTGCTGAATTAGATCCTTATAAAATACCTATGAAAATTGTTGGACGTGCTATGGATAACTTCTATTATGGTGATGGAACTGTCCATCCCGGTGATCATTTTATCTTTATACATGAATTATGCGAGGTATTCAGGTGTGCAGGTATTACAATGGATCAAGTTAAAAGGAAATTATTTTCTTATCTCTAAAAGGTAGAGCCGCTGAATGGTTCAAATTACTGAAAAATGGTGAATCAATTGGATGGGAGGAAATTGTTCCTCTCTTGTATTCTAAATTCTATCCTCCAAGTGAGATTCATAAAGACCGGAATCAAATATAAAATTTCTGGCCTCGTGATGGAGAGAATATTGCCCAAGTTTCGTGGAGAGTGAAGTTACTAAAGATGAAATGTCTCGTTCATGAGCTCTCGAGTAATATTGTTAACAATAATTTTTATGGAAGGCTTCCTCTTCATGATAATGATTTATTGGATGCTTCTTGTTATGTATCGTTCACACGTATGAAGGAAGAAGCTAAATGGGATCTTCTTGGTCGTATTCAAGAAAACACTGAAGGATGGGAGAATGACAAAGGTAGAAAGTCAGGTATAAATTATGATTATGCATGAATGCATTAAATCTTTTATGGGAACTGATGATTTGTATAATGTTAGTGTTGTTTGTTGTCTTGATTCCCAAATCTTTGCAAACTGTCTTAAAGCATTTGTCTCATATCTTGATATTCCTAAGGAATTTAGCAAGTATCATGAACCTTATAAAGATATTGTTCCTGCTAGTAATATAGAAGTGCATGTTATTAATCCTGCTGTTCCTGAGCCTTATATTGAAAAAATTCCTTTTCCTGCTAAGGTGAAAGAACACTCTATTGTGGCTAGTGTAGTTAATAAGAGCCTTAAGAAATCTATTGAACCTGATGAACAAATAACTGTTGAACATGTAGTAGCAATAGTAAAAGATCTTGTTTGTGGAAATGTAGAGGATGAACACATTTTTTTATGTGAGGATGCTTCTAATATTGTTTCCCATCCTCATAGACCTAAGAAAACTAGTGTTCCTATGCTTTCGGTTAAGATTGGAGATCATTGCTATTATGGTTTGTGTGACATTGGTGCTAGATCTAGTGCTATTGCTTATGAGCTTTATAAAGAAATTATGCATGAAATTGGTTCTTGTGAGGTCGAGGATATTGATGTGGTTATTCAGCTTGCTAATAGAGAGATTGTCTTTCCGATTGGTATTGTTAGAGATGTGGAAGTTTTATGTGGTAAAACTAAATATCCCACCGATTTTCTAGTACTTGGTAAGTATGCTAGTAAAACTTGTCCTATTATTTTTCGTAGACCTTTCTTGAACACTTGTGGTGCTATTGTAGATTGTACGAGGGAGAAGATATTGACTAAATTTGATGGAAAATCTTATGAGTTCAATTTCTCCAATTTTCTAGAGCACCTTATGAATCGAAACTGCCTGATGAGAATTTTAAAGTTGAACAACTTGCTTCTATTGCTCTTGCTCTTAACAATGTTTTGAAGCAATATATGGAGGACCATGAAAGTGAGGTCTTGATGGAAGAGATAAATGAGAAGGACGATATTCTTCTTCGTCAACCGGTGATACTGAAACATAATTTACATGTGGAAGACTTGGGTACCACATTGCCACCCAAGGATGATCCTATTTTTGATTAAAAACCTTTGCGTTATGATCTTAAATATGCTTATATTGATGATAAGAAAATATATCCTGTTATTATTAGTGCTAAACTTTCAGGTGAAGAAGAGGAAAGATTATTGGGGATATTGAAGAAACACCGTGGAGCTATTGGATATACGCTTGATGTTTTGAAAGGGATCTCTCCCTCTATATGTTAGCATGTTATTAATATTGAACCTGATGGAAAGCCAGTAGTTGAACATCAACGTCGTTTAACTCCTAAGATGAAGGAAGTGGTAAGAAATGAGGTATTAAAACTCCTTGATGCTGGTATTATTTTTTCCTATTGATGATAGTAGATGGGTAAGCCTTGTGCACTATGTCCCTAAGAAAGGGGAATGACTGTTGTGCCTAATGAAAATAATGAGCTTATTCCACAAAGAGTAGTAGGTTATTATAGAATGTGCATTGATTTTAGAAAGGTTAATAAAGTTACTAAGAAAGATCATTATCCTTTACCCTTTATTGATCAAATGCTAGAGAGGTTGTCTAAGAAAACTCATTTTTGCTTTCTTGATGGTTATTCAGGGTTTTCCCAAATTGCTGTTAGGGCAAAAGATCAAGAAAAAACAACCTTTACTTGTCCTTATGGTACTTATTCTTATAGACGTATGCCTTTTGGTTTGTGCAATGCTCCTTCTACATTTCAAAGATGCATGACTGCTATTTTTAATGCTTTTTTGTTTTTTGAAGATTTTCTACTGTATGGGAATCCCCCACAACCCACTTTACCACACAAAAGGTTCTACAATCAGGTTTCTATTGGCCTACTCTCTTTAAAGATGCACGTAAATTTATTTTATCTTGTGATGAATGTCAAAGGGTTGGTAATATTTCTAGACGTAATGAAATGCCTATGAGTTATTCTCTTGTTATTGAACCTTTTGATTGTTTGGGATTTGACTTTATGGGTCCTTTCCTCCTTCGAATGGTTATACTCACATTCTTGTTGTTGTTGATTGTGTTACTAAGTGGGTAGAAGCTATACCTACAAAAGGTGCTGATGGTGAGACCTCTTTAAAAATGCTTAAAGATGTTATTTTTCCTAGGTTTGGTGTGCCTAGATATCTTACGACTGATGGAGGTTCTCATTTTATTCATGGTGGTTTCATAAAAAACCTTGCTAAATATGATGTTAATCATAGAATTGCCTCAGCATATCATCCTCAAACCAGTGGGAAAGTAGAATTGTCAAATAGAGAAATTAAATCTATCTTGCAAAAGACTATTAATAAATCTAAGAATAATCGGTCTGATAAGTTGAATGATGCTTTATGCGTATAAAAATCCTATGGGTATGTCTCCTTATAAAATGGTTTATGGAAAAGCTTGTCACTGCCTTTAGAATTAGAACACAAAGCTTATTGGGCAGTGAAAGAACTTAATAAGGATTTTAAACTTGCTCGTAAGAAAAGAATGCTTGATTTGAATCATTTAGATGAATGGAGATGTGAAGCTTATGAAAATGCTAGACTCTTTAAAGAGAAAGTTAAACAGTGGCATGCTAAAAGAATCTTTAAAAAAGAGTTTCATGTTGGTGAGAAAGTTCTATTGTATCGGTATCATCTCAGATTTTTTGGTAGAAAATTACTCTTCAGATGGGAAGGACCTTATATTATTGAAGAAGTGTATCGTTCGGGTGCAATCAAAATTGCTTCCCTTAAAGATAACACTACACAAGTGGTAAATGGGCAAAGACTCAAACATTATATTTCTGGGGATTCCTATGATGAAGATGTTGATGTTATTCAAGTAATGACTCCAGAGAAGTTCATTAGAGGGAAGATTCCAAAATCTACAGAGTCCGTTTTCGAATAAGTAACAGTTCTGTTAAGGAAAATTTCGTGGAATACCTTTTAAGTTATAAATTCTTGGTTTTTGTTAAATATGAAAAATACCGAGCCGAACAAGGGTAGGAAATGGTGCCCACCACACCACCTGGGGGTGTGGGCCCACCCTGGTCGCGCCACCCTATGGTGTGGGCGCCCAGAGCCCCTCTCCGACTCATTTTCGACCTGGACTTTCCTTTCGTTACGTATGTTTCTGATATATACCCCCCCTCGGACCCCCCGAGGTCTGTATATCATTTTCTCGTCGTGTTTTTGTTTCGAGCTGTTTCTGTCAGGATCTGTTTTCAGTTTTAGAAGCACCATGATCGCCGCCGCCAACAACAACAAGGGGAAGGGACCGAAGGATGATGATCTCCAAGAACGGAAGCCGGAGGAGGAGATCGAGACTGGAGCTGAAGGACATGTAGAAGAAAAACCACGAGTGCATCCACGCGCCACCATCACAAGCATTGGAGTGGTTGCAAAACCTTCCAAGCAAACGGCAAGGATGAGCACTAGAGGGAAGGCCCCATGTCAATTCTTAGCTTCGAGGAAACCACTTTTAGGCAAAAAGAAACCTTTCCGCACTTTAATTCATGAGTATCAATCTAGGAGAGTGCCCGAGGCAATGTTGCCTTCTTGCTGGGATATGGATCGTTCTAACCATGCAGATGAAGAAAGCTCTCAACTTAAGGACGTGTGGGGGAGAAATCTTGATGGCCGGAACTCACCGTCTGACAATATTGAGCACAATACGGAGATGATGCGTATCTTATGTTCGCAATGGAAGATCTGAAGAAATCAATTGATAAGCTCATTGAGAGAGATTCACCACCACCACCACCAAAGAATTGATTCGTCATTGGTATTGGCATCCCCTTGTGTAAGGTCCGCCCTAGAACCACTGTTCAAGGACACCTTCGATATGCATACATTCACGATCCCAGATCACGCTAGTCGTGAACAACATATCAAGTTGGTACACAGATACAATATCCATTACACGGTTGCATAAACACATACAAAAGGGACATGGTCACATGACCAAGTCTAACACAACTGCCACGCAGGGAAAACACACAACACACAGCGGAAGACTAAACACACACAAACGTAGTAGAGCCCAAGTCACGCCTTAACCTACAGGCTGCTGATCGGGAGACGATTCTAGTTCGCAAAGCCATCAGCTCCGTAGTCCTCCTCGTAGATCTCCTTCTGAGACTCCTTCTCGATATCTGGCAAGTTGATACCAGGGACGAAACCAATATGAGTACATTTGAATGTACTTAGCAAGGCATCCATCATGTAGCCCACCAAAATACAAGTATGCTTATATGGTGTAATAGGTAGGCTATACATAGGTTTCACTAGCAATGATATATGAAAGACATATCATAGTTGATTTCGAAAATCTCTGTAATTTCGTTGAAGAAGATACTTCAAAAGAAAATAATATAGTTTTCTTTCTCTTGTAGATATCACATGTACAAGAGGTTTTGTAAAACTCATGTTGTAAAATAAGGTTCTCTTTGCAAAACTTTTTGTAAGACAACTTCTGGCTTTTCATCAACGGTACCTCCACGGTACAAGATTTTCCTCCGTTCAGAATTTCACAAGTCCAACACCTTTTTGAAAACTCCTTTCTGATAACATTGACACAATGCTAGCTACATGGACATTCAACTGTCCATATCCGAGGATGCGGCTATTCCGAAATAGTTGTACTCTGCAGAGGTGTACACATCCACCATATCCAGTACATCCGCCGTGAACAACCACGGACTGTGATAACAGTATGTAAACATCAGATAACCGATCCTAACCATCCACTATGTTCAAGCTAGAATATGTCTATATCTTCAGTTGGGTATATGCTCCCCGGCATCAGGTCCCACCCTTCCTAGACAGGAGCCCCAATTAATGCACCCGGAGGAGAACTTAATCCCTCACTTGGTATGTCACATGTTTCATAACTTGGCGGCAATTCGGTTCGAGGGAGTCCGTCCCCTTATAGCAAATTGAGATAGAACACACACTAACAAAAACAAACTTCAAGTTAGGCCCCGTGCCCATGTTGGGGTAAAGTGGCAGTACGGTAAAGTTTGTCCGGCGAAGACTAGGTTATGTGTCATTTTTGTAAAACACCATTTTCCCAAAAATGACCACTCCAACATTCCTTCGGTGAATAAGGCTCGGCCTTTTCTCCGGGTTTCCAATAAAGCCTTTGTTTGGTGAAAACACATTTTTAGGGTGTCCACTTAGGGATTAATACTTGTGATGGTAATAAATACCATAAGGTGGCTATGGGGTTGGTAACACCAAGTATCAACTACTGGCATAGTAATAGTATATATCTATACTATAATTTTGGTTGATGCCGTGATGGTAGGTCATGTGGTAGGTTCGTACGTCGGTGGTACGTCTTGGACGTCGTCCTATTTCCTTACTTGCTCTGTCCGCTCGCTCTCCGAACCTATCTCTGAGTTGGACCGTGTGTCCGTGTCCTACTCAAAATCTATCCGCATCCTAAAAGTAAAGCGCGACAGCACAAGACCGTGTACTACAAGGTGCGCCCCCAAAAAAAAACACCGGCCAATGCACCAGTTCTCGGATGCGGATGCGTGTTATTGTTCTGCCTAGGTACCTTCATACTCACATCCACTACGCTCCATCCAGGGTACGATCCTTGAAACCATCTACAATATGCTCTGGTCAAAACACACATCATGCATGGTCCTGTTAGGAAGTTTGATCAGCTAGCCAAGGTGAACCGATCAATTTGCTTCAGGCACGTAGCTAGCACCAGAGGGAATCGATCGACCTGCTTGGTGGCCTACAACAGCTAGCGGTACCACTCCAGGTGTTTGCTCGGTGGTTTGTATCCACTGATTTCACCACCATATAATAAAGAGGCCAATGAGTGAAAAGCTAGCGCATAAATCCATTGGGGTCGGTCTCTTGTTTTAACTACTCAGAAGACAAGACTCAGCGAAGATTAAATTAGCTGTAAGTACGTAGATTAAATTAGTGGCCAGGTATATATCTTTCTAATTAATTCGTTATTATCATTTGAGCGGCAAGCGAGAGCCAACTTTCACGGTGGTATATTCGACCAGATCCTCCATGTGGAGGTGGACGACCGGCTGATGCCGGAGAAGATGATCGACATGACTTTAAATTCCACGCCATTAATGTCGACCTAGACAGTGGCCACGATGGGCAGCTTCTCCAAGGACTTTCTCACGCGGGACGATTAGAATTATCAATGAATTTTGTCAGTTTCAACAGATTAGCGTTGTGTTGTCTTTGATTACCGATTTTATTTTTAATTCGGAACATCTAGCTTTTTATGTTTGATTTACTACTTTCCTGAATTTGAACCAATATCGTGTTTGCGGTATCGTATTTTTGTGAACCTTACCGAGCTATATAGCTTCAGCAAATATACTGATCAGTGCTGATCGATCATGCCAGAAAATGTAAACAAAGATACCACATATTGTTTGCTCCCTTTTATTACTGTGCCCATGTGTATTGACAAAAAGATTGCCTGATAACTGTGCACATATATACCATTTTCGTGCAGATGTCACAACCACAACAACATGTACATGACTATAACAGCGTAACTGCTCAGGCGTATCTACCACCTTCAATATATAGTATCCTCACCTCAGCTCATCTAACACGTGAAACTTCCAGTGGTACCGTCCTATACCCTATGCATTTTGAACATTGCATGCATATGAAAATAATTACGCCAATTATCGATCAGGTAGATTCATTAACTTCTACACCATGAGTTAGAGTTATATTAACTGAGTTTCTTTTCTAAAGGTGAAAGGCTTGAAACTGCTTGATCACTTGCAAATCTCCAAGGCGGACCAAGCAGTGGAGAACCTATTTTCACAACCACTACCGATCGTCAGTGCGAGGCTATTGCAAACATTAGAAAAGATGTAAATCAAGCAAGACGGGACCGTGAAAGAGCACGGCGAAATAGCTTAACACCCCAAAAAAGAAGGAGATGAATGCCACAAGAAGAGCAGCCAGACAAAAGAAAACGATAGATGAGAGGAATGCCCGCCAAAGGCAGGCAAGGCGAAATGTACCAGCCAAGGAGAGACATGAGATAAACGCCCGCCGAAGGGAACGTTGGCAAAACTTACAACCTGATGAAAAGCATGCACTGCGAGCTCAGCGCAATGCAAGACTCGCGGATAGGCGAAACACCCCATGCGCTGAATCCATCGCAATGCCATGTCCATATGCTACTTTGCCATCCACTTCTTGGAATTGAATTGTTTGCTTATTTCATGACATTGTCTACTTAAATTCAATATAAGTAAAATATGGGGGTATAGCTCGAACCATATCAAGTAGTACATCGTGCAAGTTGACAAGGTTCCATTTTCATGACATGAGGCTTATATCCATGCTACATAACTTATCAGAATCATAAGTCACATGCAAGAACAAACTCACACTTAACTTATGATGATGTTTATATCTAATTTTGTTATTTCGTGGCACTCGATTTCTTTCTCCATTTGAAGGGAAGCAGATTATACCCATACGTTCATTTAACGATAGAAGACTGACATACAGTGGCTGCGTCTGATGCTTACTTATTATAGCCTGGTAACAATTCATGACAAAAACTTGATAGACGTTGCTCTCTGTCACAGGAAAATGTATCATGCCATTTGATGCATTGGACAACCTTTCAAAATTCCACCCAAGCCATTAGATTAGTAATGCCAGAAATAATGTGTCTTTTCATGGTAATTTATAAAATAAGTTAGGTGCTTTTTCATTCTATCGAAATGGATGTGATTCTGAAAAATAGACCGTAGCAACGCACGGGCATTATTGCTAGTAATAGTAGTAGTAGTATTCACTCAAAAATAGTTTTATGGAAACCAAGGTTTTGTAAAACTTTTCAGAAGTAAAACATGCATGATAGATAATCATAAGTGTATTATAACAGCAAGCATCAGGATGGCTTGCCTTAAATCTCTTAATGTCCTTGGCCTTGAAGTAGTTTGAACTTGACGCACAGCTCCACAACTGCTTCTTCTTCTTCTTCATTTTCTAAAGACCAAACAACTAAACCAAACAACACATACATCAAGCAAACTTATACTATCGCAATCACTCAAAAATTATCGCAAAAACTTTCCCACAAACCCTCATGGTACAAAACTATCGCCAAACAAACATATGGTTGAGAAACCATATCCCACATCTTACATACCATATATGAAGTGGGTGTACCACTCTCATAATAAGATATTTAAGAAGCTAAAAGTATAGCTTGTGGGCACAAAAGGTGGGATTACTAAAATAATAATCAATCAAAGTAATACCCATGGCAGTGGGTATTAACAACACACAAACAATCGTTACCAAACAAGCTCAGGAATAAAATAAATGCATGGTTAACAAGATACTACTAAGCATAACCACAACACTAGCACAACAAAACACAAGTACAACACTCATGCTAAGGCAATCACTCAGACAATTTCCCAAACAGCAAACAAACACCCCACAAATGAATAGACTATTTATTGACTATGCTAATCTCTACTCAAAGTTATGGAATCTATCAAATCATGAAAATTTAACAAACAACCAGTAGCTAAACCAATGATAACATGTCATAAAAATAACCTAAAACACAATCATTACTCAAGATAATATTCCTATCAAATAATGATACAAACAGGACTGCATTTATAGCATACTAGTATGGAGTTCTACACAAGCATGTTATAAGGAATAATTGTATTCTATACTATGGAACAAGAAAATCAAGATGTCATGGCATAATAACAGAAGTAATAACTTCCCAAATATGCTAGAATAAATCATACACTCATAAAATAAAAGACAATCATACTAGCGAAACCACAATTTCTAGGGATGACACTAGTTCAACACTAGAGAAGCAAACAATCCTACAAGGATGCTTAATCCTTAAGAAGCAAATCATGAACATAAATATACCTACTAACAGCACACAAACCTTACACATGCTAGTAAGCTCAAACACCAAGATTATTATATGCAAACATCTATTAAGCAAGCATAAACCAATTCTAGTAATACATGCTCTTCTAATTAATTAAATAGCAAGCACACAAAGTATAAACCACACAACCAGTAGCTTTGCACACAATGAAAATTTAACTAAGCCTTTTCAAAAATCTAAACACTCAATTAGAAATCATTCACAAACAATCTATCAATCAGAAGGAAATTATTCTATTAGCAAACAATTTAATTTAGCACACAATAGTGAAGCATTTCTTAACATGATACTCCGAAGGAATATTATGCTAACAAATCGATCACATCTAAACATACTAGTATTTACAAAGAAGAAATAAACTTTTCACTTGCATAAGTGAAACAAACAATCTATTTCCCATGGTGGAAAATAACAATCAATCATATAATAAAACATGTTATTTTCACACACATGTATGGTTGGGGATTTTCATCCTCAACCAAGATGCAATGGGACCAGTGGGTTATCGGCCCACTAATACCAAGGCAAAATAGGTACAAAGCCTCTGGTCACTCAGGACAAAAGCGTATGAAAAAAATAAATAAAACAAGGTTATTCATTCTAGTGAAACAATACTAGTGAAAACAAATAACAAGACTTACACATGCTTTGCTATGAAAATAAATCATGCAAGCTAACAGAGACAATAACACCAAAATAACAGTACCAAAATGGTACTGGATCCATCTCTTGCATAGCCTAAACTTAGTCAATCAAGCACACAAAGATCTAGCTCACACAATAATCTAAAAATAAAACTAGAAGATAACAATTGCTATTCGTATTTTTATTTAACTTTCCAAACATGCACACACTTTCTAAGGTAGATGTACTGCAAGATAACAATCTAATAACAAGTGATAGCAACTCTACACATGCTAGGAAATAAGATTTAAACATTCAAACATTCCATTTTAAACAAAAACACACTAAAAAAACAGAAAAGTGTTGTTATCTAGATCTGCTCACCAAAATTAATATAGAGTTCCCAAAATTAATACAAGATAGGATTAGGTAGATCTAGTCAATATCAAACTCATCTAGTTGGATTTACTTCAAAAATCATTTTTGAACTCACTCTAAAAATAACAGAAGATCCTACTAGACTTTTACCAAAATGGATGTCATTCCCATTGGTAGCTCACCTTGATGTGAGGCCATGTCCCATGGATATAACTATTCAAGAGCTATCCAAAAAAAATTAGTTTGTATATTTTAGTTATAGATTCAAAAAGATATGTTCAAAACATGTTCATAGACTCACTGTGGCAAAACAGTCATTGTGAGAAGAATATGGTCCAAAACTTAGATCTACTATTTTTATGTGGTTAGGAAAACATATAGTTAGGTTCATGATTTTTAGCAGATTTTATTTTGCACGTTTGGTATTTTTCCCAAGTCAAAATTAATCATTCAAGTTCCTATTAAATTTAAAAGGAAAAACAAACAGTAGCGCGGGCTGGCTTTGCGTGGGCGCGGCCCAGCTAGGCGGCCAGGCGGCCCAGCTACGCTCAGCGCACGCGCATGGCACGGGAAAGGTCCACGTTCAAGCGTGGCCGTGGATCAAAGATCCAACGGCGCACGGTCGTCTTCATCCTCACCCCTCCTCTCTCTCTCACACCCGAACGACGGGAGAACGACGACGGCCATAGGCTCACCGTGGGGCGACGGCGAGTGGTGGCGCGGGCTCGGGGGAGGTGGCTGAGGTCGAGGGCGTCGAGGTGCATGGCCTTGGGCCTCGGGGATGGCATACAGCAGCGGCGCCGAGCAGTGCGCCCGTGGCGGCGAGGTCGATGGCGGCAGCGTTCCTGCAGGTGAGAGACCACGGGAGGGAGTCAGGGAGGGTCAGGGGGTTGTGGGGAAGTGATATAGAGCAGAGATAAGAGGTGGGAGGGCACGGATCGTGCGGATCCACCTCGGGGCCGTGGTGGTCACCGGCGGCAAGATCTCGGGATCGGGGCTTCCAGGGGCTCGTGATCTGCCTTCTTTCGACTTGGGGAGGTTGGGTGAGTGTCAGAGAGGTGTGTGGCGCAAGGGATTGGCTCAGGAGACTTTGTACCCTTGGTGAAAAGACAAGGGCAAAAATGGAGGGCTCGGTTCAATGTCTAGGAGTGGCATGAGGGCGCTCTGGGGGGGGTGGTTTGGTCATACCAACTCGTGAACTGGCTGCCCAGGGAAGAGAACACATGGGTCAAGGTCATTGCTGGCCTTTGGAGGCAAGTTGAGGCAAGGGTTGGGTCAATAGGGTCAAAGGTATAGGCTGCCCATACCATTCCACATCACCCTTTCTCTCTCTTTGTTTTCTTCATGCCTAAGGCTTCTAGAAGGAAGTCCAAGTATCCTGGCTCGAGTGGGTACTGGGGTCAACACATTTTACATGGTCACACTTCCAAATTGCAAAGAAAACACAAAGAAACCAACTGATCAAAAGTGTATCTCTTACTGCTCACAAATTCAGAAAATTCAATTTAGACTTATAAAATTTTCTAACTGTTGAAAATGGATTAAAACATCAAAAAGTTGAGCTTGTTTTCAAGGTTCAAATGTTTTCCAATTTTTTTTTTCAAAGTGGCAACTTGTTAACCATGTTATAAACATTCATAAACATCTTTCGAAAACAAATTTGAAATAGTTTAAGGCCAAGAAAACAATGTGGAAAAAGGTGTACTTTCTGTTTTTCAAAAATGCCTTTTTCTGTCTTAATTTTATACCACAAAGACAACAAGCAAAAGATAATTTTTATTAACCCAAAAATAAAACTAAGCTTATGGGTTTTTATTAAATATATCAAGGTTCAACTAAAAGTCAAGAAAACATAAAATAACATTTTATAGCCTAGTGAAAACAAGAGTAGAAAACAGGTACTTGGCTATATTTTTAGGAATTGTTTTCTATAGAAAACTTAAATAAAACTTTCATAAATCACTTTGAAAACTTGTTTTCTTGGATCCAACAAAGTTAAAAGTTTGTTTTAAGATGCAACCAAGAATAATCCAAGTCTGGGAATAAATATCCACCCAAGTAATATCAGGGAATCATCAGGAAAAATAAAGAATTGTTTTCAAGAAAAATTTGGTATTGGTTTTATCAAGAAACATAACTTGTGTTCCAAATATGATTAAGATCATAAACACATGTTAGTTCAAACAATCATGTTGTTAAAAAAAATTGTTGGCCCTAATTTTTGTCTTCTTGATCACAGTACAAGATTCCAAAAATTGGGGTGTGGCACCTTGGCTTGTTCCAAGCTTGGGGGAGTGCCGCGGTATCAAACCTTTATCTTTCACACTTTTTACCTTTTAGTAGAGTCATATCATGAGTTTATAAAATATCACATAGTATGGTTTGAAGTATGGAAGTATCACTCTTTAGCTGGTTATCGTTGTATCCCTTGGTTTGAGTTGTCGTAATGAAATATTAATGAGAACTTTCTTCATCTACTTGCTCTACTTTATTTTAGTTTACAATTTTTGTTATATGGTTGATCTTGTTATTAGTATTGGTATCAATGCTGGAGCTTCAAGTTAATCTAGTTGGTTTTGGCAAACTTAGCATTGGTCTGTAGCAACAATTCGTTGAAACTTAAGTAGAAAAGGAGGGATTTGCATGTAGATATATTACTCCATGATCTTTCTCTCTTGTTAGCTCATAAGCTTAGTATTTTCAAATAATTTTGTTTGTACCTTCAAGGAAGATTGCATGATTGGCTTTATCATATATGTATTTGTTTGTTTTACCTCAATTCTTATGCTTGCTACCCAACCTTGCTGGCCAAAAACTTGTACTGAGAGGGAATGCCTCTTGTGCATCCAAACCTTGAGCCCTAAAACCTTGCCATTTGTGTCCACCATACCTAGCTATATTTGGTATTTAACCGCCACTCCAAGTAAATTGCTTGTGTGCTACCTTTAAAACCTTCAAAATTACACATGTTTTGTTCCCTTGTTTTAGCTCATGATGACGCAAATATAGAATCTTTATATCACTTGTTGATTGGATTTCACACCCTGGACTAGTGGCTTCATCCGCTTATTCAAATTCTAGAAGAGATGGCAGCGGGTTCCCAGTCCCAAATAATAATACAAATTCTCTTCATTATTTATGCCCCTGATTTATCAGTCAAAGAATAATTGTGTAGAACAAAAGAGGAAGAGGGATGACC
Source organism: Alopecurus myosuroides (assembly GCA_028641055.1). Taxonomy (NCBI): domain Eukaryota; kingdom Viridiplantae; phylum Streptophyta; class Magnoliopsida; order Poales; family Poaceae; genus Alopecurus; species Alopecurus myosuroides. The sequence continues at coordinate 209,831,554 of CM054060.1, forward strand.
TTCTATAGCAGTTGCGTCCTTCTATGAGAGCCGCTCTTGTGAAGTCTAGTTGGCTTGTGACGTACTGTATTTTCTGTTTGCCATTCGTTGACATAAGCATGCACCTCTCAAAATTTAGACACTCCTCCATGCTATGTGATTGTTGGCAGGCACCTGAGGATTTGGTTAGCCATGGGTTGTGTAAGAAAGGTTGGGAGGAGTGTCAACCATTTTATACCTCTGTTTTACAAAATAAAAGCTCTAGGACATGAGTGATCCATGCTTCCCTCTGCGAATGGCCTATCTTTTACCTTTATGTTGAGTTAGTAAACCTACTCCTTATGTTTTAAGCAAGCATTTGAGTGTTGTGATCCATCCATCTATATGTTGATTTACTCAATCATGTTCTTTATTCTTCCTTGTTTGTACAAATGCTTTTATCTGTTTGAATACCACTTTGAAAGTTACCAATGTCAGCAAAGAGACTGTTATAATTGAGCATGATAAACTCTGCAATATAAGATCTAATATAAAGACTATAATTGAAAGATAAGTACACTACTAATTGTTCTCTGACCAAGAACAAAGTTTTCCTTTACCAATTTTGATTTACTTTTGCACCTTTATTGTGATTTCCTCTACTTGTTTCAAGTTTGATTATATGAGAGGAAGTTGCTGTCTAAAATGACTTGTTCTTTGTTAGATGTGATGCCTCTTGTCCGTATTTTATTTATCGACACCTCACTCCATAAACCTGTGGTCATGTTTACTGAGTTCAGTTTCGCAAGGGGACAAACGAGGTCTAAGCTTGGGGGGAGTTGATACGTCATTTTGCATCACTGTTTTATATTGTTATTTTCTGTTATTCATCAATATATTTCATGTTATGATGCATCACTTATGTTATTTTATCTTATTTTGCATGTTTCATAATTTGTGGAGAATAAACACCGGAACCAGAAATCTGATGGAAAAAGCACCGTCAAGATACCCTATTTCAGAAGATCAGAAGAAGAGGGGGGATATCAGAGGAGTCTTAGAAGTTCCGAGGAGGAAGTGAGCCAGAACGGCACCCGGAGTGGGGCCACCTGGGGCCGACACCACCAGGCGGCGCGCCCCCCTCTGGTCGTGCCAAGGGGTGGTCTAGCCCCCTGGCCCACTCATGTGCGCCTCCTTTCGCATACTTGACCCCCAGGGAACCCTAAGCCTTGAGACATCATCGAATAATTATTCCGCCGCCTCCTCGGGGCGGAAAACACCACAGAGAGAAAAGCTCTCCGACAGAGAGAAATCTTCCGAGGAAATTCCTCCCCGAAGAGGGGAAATCATTGCCATCGTCACCATCATTTCTATGGGCATCATCAAGATCGTCATCGTCATCACCACCAGCACCATCACCATGATCATCCACCTTCATCCCTCTATAACAATTAGGGGTCTCTATCGTTGTTTTACCTTAGATCTCTCTCCCGGTGTGGATTACTTGTTAGTAGTTGATGCTTGTGAGATTTATCGGTGTTTACACTTTATGACCAGATTGTTATTATCCATTATATCACCTCTAATTATGATCATATGATGTCTTGCGAGTAGTTCGTTTAGTTCTTGAGGACATGGGAGAAGTCATGATGTTAGTAGTGATGTTATGTTGAAGTAATACTCGTGGTTCGGTATTTAAGTTGTGGTGCTATTCTTCTAGTGGTGTCATGTGAACATAGACTACATGATACTTCACCTTTATGGTCCTAGGAGGATGGATTGTGTATTTGGCTACTAATTGTGGGGTTGCCGGAGTGATAGAAACCTAAACCCCCGTTAGGAAACCAATGCACGAGCGAGTGTAGGACCTCAGAGTTTTAAGGTCGTGGTTTATCTTAATTACTTTCTTGTATTTGCGGATGCTTACGAAGGGTATAATCACAAGTATGTATTAGTCCTAGTTGGGCGGTGCATTAGCATAGGTTCACCCACACAACACTTCACGAACCAATAAATATTAATCAACCGTAATGAAGCGAAAGCACTTGATGAAATTCCCATGTGTCCTCGAGAACATTTGGTAATTATAAGTAGAAAAGCCGGCTTGTCCTTTGCTCTCAAAAGGATTGTGCCACTATCTGCAATTATATTTACTGTTATCTATTTACTCGCACTTTATTTATCTACTATATCAACCAAAAACCTGTTTGCTAGTATTTACAGTGAACTCTCTATCCAAACTGCTTGTGAACACCTTCTGCTCCTCGTTGGGTTCGACACTCTTATTTATCGAAAGTACTATGACACACCCCCTATACTTGTGTGTCATCAAAACTATTTTTTGGCGCCGTTGCCGGGGCGTTAAGTGCTATTGGTAAGAGAAAATTTTACTATGAGTGTTTTTTTATATCTGTGTGCTGTTTTATTTCATTATGGAGAATACTTTTGGTTCTCTGTTTAGGGGTACTACAACTATCACTTCTAGGGTAGTAAGTGACCCGTTATCTACTGAATTAGATCCTTATAAAATACCTATGAAAATTGTTGGACGTGTTATGGATAACTTCTATTATGGTGATGGAACTGTCCATCCCGGTGATCATTTGCTCTTTATACATGAATTATGCGAGGTATTTAGGTGTGCATGTATTACAATAGATCAAGTTAAAAGGAAATTATTTTCTTATTGCTAAAAGGTAGATCCCCTGAATGGTTTAAATTACTGAAGAATGGTGAATCCATTGGATGGGAGGAAATTGTTCCTCTCTTTTATTCTAAATTCTATCCTCCCAGTGAGATTCATAAAGACCGGAAACAAATATAAATTTTTGGCCTCATGATGGAGAGAGTATTGCCCAAGGTTGGGGGAGAGTGAAGCTATTAATGCTCAAATGTCCCGTTCATGAGCTCCCGAGTAATATTGTTAACAATATTTTCTATGCAAGGCTTCCTCTTCATGATAATGATTTATTGGATGCTTCTTGTTCTGGATCATTCACACGTATGAAGGAAGAAGCTAAATGGGATCTTCTTGGTCGTATTCAAGAAAACACTGAAGGATGGGAGAATGACAAAGGTAGAAAGTGAGGTATAAATTATGATTATGAATGCATTAAATCATTTATGGGAACTGATGATTTCTATAATGTTAGTGTTGTTTGTGGTCTTGATTCCCAAATCTTTGCAAACTGTCTTAAAGCTTTTGCCTCCTATCTTGATATTCCTAAGAAGGACTTTAGCAAGTACCATGCACCTTATAAAGATATTGTTCCTGCTAGTAATATAGAAGTGCATGCTGTTAATCCTGCTGTTCCTGAGCCTTATATTGAAAAAATTCCTTTCCCTTCTAAGGTGAAAGAACACTCTATTCTGGCTAGCGTAGTTAATAAGAACATTAAGAAATCTATCAAACCTGATGAACAAATAACTGTTGAACCTGCAGTAGCAACAGTAAAAGGTCTTGGTTATGGAAATGTAGAGGATGAACACTTTGTCTTCTATGAGGGTGCTTCTAATATTGTTTCCCATCCTCATAGACCTAAGAAAACTAGTGTTACTGTGCTTTCTGGCAAGATTGGTGCTCATTTCTATTATGGTTTGTGTGACATTGGTTCTAGCTCTAGTGATGTTCCTTATGAGCTTTATAAATAAATTATGCATGAATTTGATTCTTGTGAGCTTGAGGATATTTATGTGGTTATTCAGCTTTCTTATAGAGAAACTATCTTTCCGATTGGTATTGTTAGATATGTGGAAGTTTTATGTGGTAAAACTAAATATCCCACTGATTTTGCAGTATTTGGTAAGGCTGCTAGTAAAATTTGTCCTATTATTTTTGGTAGACCTTTGTTGAACACTTGTGGTGCTATTATAGATTGTAAGAGGGAGAAGATATTGACTAAATTTGATGGAAAATCTTATGAGTCCATTATCTCCAAATTTGCTAGAGCACCTTATGAATCTAAACTGCCTGATGAGAATTTTAAAGTTGAACAACTTGCTTCTATTGCTCTTACTCCTAACAATGCTTTGCACCAATATATGGCGGACCATGAAAGTGAGGTCATTATGGAAGAGAGAAATGAGATTGACGATATTCTTCTTCGTCAACCAGTGATACTGAAACATAATTTACCCGTGGAAGACTTGGGTACCACATTGCCACCCAAGGAGGATACTTTTTTATTTAAAACATTTGCCTGATGATCTTAAATATGCTTATATTGATGATAAGAAAATATATCCTGTTATTATTAGTGCTAAACTTTCAGGTGAAGAAGAGGAAAGATTATTGGGAATATTGAAGAAACACTATGGAGCTATTGGATATACTCTTGATGATTTGAAAGGGATCTCTCCCTCTATATGTCAGCATGTTATTAATATTGAACCTGATGCAAAGCCAGTAGTTGAACATCAACGCCGTTTAATTCCTAAGATGAAGGAAGTGGTAAGAAATGAGGTATTAAAACTCCTTGCTGCTGGTATTACTCTTCCTACTGCTGATAGTAGATGGGTAAGCCATGTGCACTGTGTCCCTAAGAAAGGTGGAATGAATGTTGTGCCTAATTAAAATAATGAGCTTATTCCACAAAGAGTAGTAGTTGGTTATAGAATGTGCATTGATTTTAGAAAGGTTAATAAAGTTACTAAGAAAGATCATTATCCTTTACCCTTTATTGATCAAATGCTAGAGAGGTTGTCTAAGAAAACTCATTTTTTGCTTTCTTGATGGTTATTCTGGGTTTTCTCAAATTGCTGGTAGGGCAAAAGATCAAGAGAAAACAACCTTTACTCGTCCTTATGGTACGTATGCTTATAGACGTATGCCTTTTTGTTTGTGCAATGCTCCTGCTACATTTCAAAGATGCATGTCTGCTATTTTTCATGGTTTTTGTGAAGATATTGTGGAAGTATTCAAGGACGATTTCTCTGTTTATGGAACTTATTTTGATAATTGTTTGCACAACCTTGATAAAATTTTGCAGAGATGTGAGGAAACTAATCTTGTTCTTAATTAGGAGAAATGCCACTTTATGGTGAATGAAGGAATTGTTCTGGGACATAAAATTTCTGAAAGAGGTACTGAAGTTGACAGAGCTAAAGTGGAAGCAATAGAGAAAATGCCCTGTCCTAGGGATGTTAAAGGTATTCGTAGTGTTCTTTGTCATGCTAGTTGTTATAGGAGGTTTATGAAAGATTTCTCTAAAATATCAAAACCTCTTACTAATCTTCTTCAAAAATACATACCTTTTGTTTTTTATGAAGATTGCAAGGAAGCATTTGATACTTTAAAGAAGGCTTTAACTACTGCTTCTATTATTCAACCACCTAATTGGAATTTACCTTTTGAAATTATGTGTGATGCTAGTGATTTTGATGTAGGTGTTGTTCTTGGACAGCGAGTAGATAAGAAATTGAATGGTATTCATTATGCTAGTAAGACTCTTGATGTTGCCCAAAATAATTATGCTACTACTGAATAAGAGTTCTTAGCTGTAGTTTTTGCATGTGATAATTTTAAACCTTATATTGTTGACTCGAAAGTTACTATTCATATTGATCATGCTGCTATTAGATACCTTATGGAAAAGAAAGATGCTAAGCCTAGGATTATTAGATGGGTGTTGCTTTTACAAGAGTTTGATTTGCATATTGTGGATAGGAAGGGTGCTGAAAATCCTGTTGCTGATAACTTGTCTAGATTGGAAAACATTGCGTTTGACCCTATTCATGTTAATGATAGTTTTCCAAATGAACAAGTAGCTGCGATAGAGGTAAAATCCCAGGATAGTCCATGGTATGCTTATTATGCTAACTTTATTGTTTCCAAGTATTTGCCTCAAACATTTACAGCTCAACAAAGAAGAAAATTCTTCTATGATTTGAGGCATTATTTTTGGGATGACCCACATTTATATAAAGAAGGAGTAGATGGTATTATCAGAAGATGTGTTCCAGATCATGAACAACGTGAAATATTGAAAAAGTGCCATGGTAGTACTTATGGAGGACATCACGCTGGAGACAGAACCACACAGAAGGTTCTACAATCATGTTTCTATTGGCTTACTCTCTTTAAAGATGCACGTAAATTTATTTTATCTTGTGATGAATGTCAAAGAGTTGGTAATATTTCTAGACGTAATGAAATGCCTATGAGTTATTCTCTTATTATTGAACCTTTTGATTGTTGGGGATTTGAATTTATGGGTCCTTTCCCTCCTTCGAATGGTTATACTCACATTCTTGTTGCTTTTGATTATGTTACTAAGTGGGTAGAAGCTATACCTACAAAAAGTGTTGATGGTGAGACCTCTTTAAAAATGCTTAAAGATGTTATTTTCCTTAGGTTTTGTGTGCCTAGATATCTTATGACGGATGGAGGTTCTCATTTTATTCATGGTGGTTTTAGAAAAACCCTTTCTAAATATGATGTTAATCATAGAATTGCCTCAACTTATCATTCTCAAACCAGTGGGCAAGTAGAATTATCAAATAGAGAAATTAAATCTATCTTGCAAAAGACTGTTAATAAATCTAGGAAGAATTGGTCTGATCAGTTGAATGATGCTTTATGGGCTTATAGAACTTCTTATAAAAATCCTATGGGTATGTCTTATAAAATGGTTTATGGAAAAGCTTCTCACTTGCCTTTAGAATTAGAACACAAAGCTTATTGGGCAGTGAAAAAACTTAATAAGGATTTTAAACTTGCTTGTAAGAAAAGAATGCTTGATTTGAATCATTTAGATGAATGGAGATGTGAAGCTTATGAAAATGCTATACTCTTAAACAGAAAGTTAAACAATGGCATGATAAAAGAATCCTTAAAAGAGAGTTTCATGTTGGTGAGAAATTCTATTGTATCGGTCTCGTCTCAAATTTTTTGCAGGAAAATTACTCTCTAGATGGGAAGGACCTTATATTATTGAAGAACTGTATCCTTCGGGTGCAATCAAAATTGCTTCCCTTAAATATAACACTACACAAGTGGTAAATGGGTAAAGACTCAAACATTATATTTCTGGGGATTCCTGTGATGAAGATGTTGATGTTATTCAAGTAATGACTCCGGAGAAGTTCATTAGAGGGAAGATTCCAGAATCTGCAAAGTCCGTTTTCGAATAGGTAACAGTTCTGTTAAGGAAAAGTTCGCGAAATACCTTTTAAGTTATAAATTATTGGTTTTTGGAAAATATGAAAAATACCGAGACGAAGAATGGTAGGAGATGGTGCCCGAGGGCACCACACCACCTAGGGGCGCGGGCCCACCCTTGGTTGCGCCACCCTATGGTGTGGGTGCCCCGGAGCCCCTCTCCGACTCGTTTTAGACCTGGACTTTCCTTTCGTTACATATGTTTCTGATATATCACCCCTCGGACCCCCCGAGGTCCGTATATCGTTTTCTCGTCGTGTTTCTGTTTCGAGCTGTTTCTGCCAGGATCTGTTTTCAGTTTTAGAAGCACCATGGTCTCCGCCAACAACAACAAGGGGAAGGGACCGAAGGATGATGATCTCTAATACCGGAAGCCGTAGGAGGAGATCGAGAGTGGAGCTGAAGGATATGTAGAAGAAAAACCACGAGTGCGTCCACACACCACTATCGTAAGCATTGGAGTGGTCGCAAAACCTTCCAAGCAAACGGTGAGGATGAGCACTGGAGGGAAGGCCCACGTCACTGCTTAGCTTCAAGGACACCACTTTCAGGCATAAAGAAACCTTTCTGCACTTTAATTCACGAGTATCGATCTAGGAGAGTGCCCAAGGAAAAGTTGCCTTCTTGCTGGGATATAGATCGTTCTAACCGGTCAGATGAAGAAAGCTCTCAACTTAAGGAAGTGTGGGGGAGAAATCTTGATACCTGGAATTCACCGTCTGACAAGCACGCAAACCGTATTGAGCACAATACGGAGATGATGTGTATGCTTATGTTCGCAATTGAAGATATGAAGAAATCAATTGATAATCTCATTGAGAGAGATTCACCACCACCACCGAAGAATTGATTCATCATTGGTATTGGCATCCCCTTGGCTTGTTCCAAGCTTGGGGGAGTGCCGCGGTATCACACCTTTATCTTTCACCTTTATTTACCTTTTAGTAGAGTCATGTCATGAGTAGAGAAAATATCATATAGTATGGTTTGCATTATGGGAGTATCACTCTTTAGCTGGTTATCGTTGTATCCCTTGGTTTGAGTTACCGTAATGAAATATTAATGAAAAGTTTCATCATCTACTTGCTCTACTTTATTTTAGTTTGCGATTTTTGTTATAAGGTTGATCTTGTTATTAATATTGGTATCAATGCTGGATCTTCAACTTAATCTAGTTGGTTTTTGCAAACTAAGCATTGGTCACTAGCAACAATTCGTTGAGACTTAAGTAGAAAAACGGGGAGTTGCATGTAGATATATTATTCCATGATCTTTGTCTCTTGTTAGTTCATAAGCTTAGTATTCTCAAATAAGTTTGTTTGTACCTTCAAGGAAGATTGCATGATTGGCTTTATCATATATGTATTTGTTTGTTTTACCTCAATTCTTATGCTTGCTACCCAACCTTGCTAGCCAAAAACTTGTACTGAGAGGGAATGCTTCTCGTGCATCCAAACCTTGAGCCCCAAAACCTTGCCATTTGTGTCCACCATACCTACCTATATGTGGTATTTAACCGCCACTCCAAGTAAATTGCTTGTGTCCTACCTTTAAAACCTTCAAAATTACACCTGTTTTGTGCCCCTGTTTTAGCTCATGAGAACGAAAATAGAGAATCTTTATCTAACTTGTTGATTGGATTTCACACCCTGGACTAGTGGCTTCATCCGCTTATCCAAATGCTAGAAGAGCTGGCAGCGGGGTTCCCAGTCCCAAATAATAATACAAATTCTCTTCATTATTTATGCCCCTGATTTATCAGTCAAAGAATAATTGTGTAAACAAAAGAGGAAGAGGGATGACCTTCTATACCAGTTGTGTCCATCTATGAGAGCCACTCTTGTGAAGTCTAGTTGGCTTGTGACGTACTTTATTTTCTGTTTTCCATTCGTTGACATAAGCATACACCTCTCAAAATTTAGACACTCCTCCATGGTATGTGATTGTTGGCAGGCACCCAAGGATTCGGTTAGCCATGGTTTTTGTAAGAAAGGTTGGGAGGAGTGTCAACCATTTTATACCTCTGTTTTACAAAATAAAAGCTCTAGCACATGAGTGATCCATGCTTCCCTCTGCGAAGGGCCTATCTTTTACCTTTATGTTGAGTCAGTAAACCTACTCCTACTGTTTTAAGCAAGCATTTGAGTTGTTGTGATCCATCCATGTATACGTTGATTTACTCAATCATGTTGTTTATTCTTCCTTGTTTGTACCAATGCTTTTATCGGTTTGAATACCACTTTGAAAGTTTCCAATGTACGCAAAGAGATTGTTATAATTGAGCATGATAAACTCTGCAATATAAGCTCTAATATAAAGACTCTAATCGAAAGATAAGTACATTGTTAATTTTTTGTAACATCCCAAGTATGAAAACTCCCCTTAGAATGATTGATTTCTTGTTTATTAAAGTATTGCATCATGTCATCATATTGTTTCCATGTTGTTTGCATTTGTTCTTATTTGTTGCAATTGTTTTCCACTGTTTTCACAACTCAAATTCAAACCTTATTCAAACAATGTTTTCATACTTGTTCTGTTACAATTTTTGGAATAAAAATAACAAATGAAAACAACCAAATTGTTCCTTTTTATTCCATGTTGCTAACTCCTAAAATTGTTGGTCTTAATCAAACAATTAAATTCAACAATTAATTTCAAATCATTTCAAATCCAAATCAAATCCTCAAAGCATCAATCAATTTGATTTTATAACAAATCTCCAAAACCATCAAACTCATTTTTAATCAACTTAAATCATAGGGTTCACCCTATTAAAAGTTTTTTTCCAATAATGTTTTCCTAATACAAAAATCATTCAAATTGGTTTAAATCCCAAGCAGCAATTATTTTCAAACTTTCTGTAAAACAAAAACTTGGCAGTGTTTTCTTTTAATCTAATTAACTTAACCTCATTTTTTCCTACAATTTTACTAACCTAAAATATCTCCTTTTCCTTCCATTTGGTTTTCAGCAAAAAAAAAAAATTAATAAAAACAGAAAACAGGAAAATAGAAAGAGAGAGGGAGAAAACCTGCCCAGCCCATCTTCCCTTACAGCCCAACCTACCCCCTCCTTGGCCCATACCGGTTCGGAGCTGTCGCTGTCGTCCTCCTTCAGCTCTGTACGAACTGCACGCCACCGTCGATCGCTCCATGCCCCTCCCGATGGCGCGCCGTACTAGCTCACCACCCTATATCTACCCTACCCCGAGCCCTGCTAGCCCTAGACCCCCTCACCCTCGAGCTTCGCCGCCACCCTCTCTACCTCAACCTCTCTCTGTCTGAATTTTTTTCTGCCGCCACCACGAAGCTCCCTCCATGGCCACGACGCCATGAGCTATTCTACGCAGCTATGATCAGTGGGGAAGGAGCTCCTCGACTCCCTCTTTCATCCGCACCGAAGAATTGGAGCCGTGTCACTCCAGGTCCCCGTCGAGCTTCCCTTTTCTTCTCCGATCATCCGTCGTCGCCGCCAAAATCCAGCACCGCTGTTCGTCCTCGAGCTGAACCACCCCCTGTCGAACCTTCCAGGTGACCCTCCCGTCCGATTCCGGCCACCTCCCGGCCTTTTCCCCTGCTCTCTGTCGACGTGGAGTTCTGAACCGTGCTCGGTCCGCCATGTTCCTGTTGCAGCGAAGCTCCAGCTCCAGGGGGTTGTGTACCCTGTTGTTCAATCGTGCACCGCACCAGAGTGGGATGAACGTCTCCCAGCCCCAGCACGCCTCGCTGACTCTCGCGACCCCTCAAGTTCGCACCAAACGCTCGTGGATCGCCAGCAGCCGTGGTATTTCTCTGAACCCAACGACAGAAACCTGCACTTTGTTTTTCTGTTCGAGTTTCAGATAGCCCGTAACTGCAGCATATCCTCCCTGAGTCCCTCCTACTGACAAACATCAGTGCCTAGCCGCACTGGCACGGGCCTCGCGCACGCTCGCGGCAGACGAGGGTTCGATCCCCTCGCTACGCATAAAACACCTATTTTACTTCTCCCCTTCCGCACTGACCACTGGCCCACCCGTCATACACCCTATTTGCCACGCACGCATGCAGTACCCTGGGCCCCCTGGCAGTGGGTGGTGTACACTCTAGTGCTGTAACCAAAGTGTTCTACGTTTCTGTTTAATCCCCAAAATCATTTTAAATAACAGATTAAAGCATAAAACTTAAAAAATCAATAACTATTAATCTATGCATCCAATAAATAAAACTTGTATATGTTTTCTGTTCAAAATTTCCTAATCTTTCCAAATAACTTATTTGTGTTCTGTTTTGAGTTTTCAAAATGCATTTAAATTTCAAATTTGATTAATTCAAATGTAAATTGCAATAATTCATACTAATTCCAAATAGGGAAAATAAAATATGTTTTTCACACCTTTTTGAATGTTCTATTCAAATATAAAGTTTGTTTCCTGGTTTGAACAATTTAAATTGCCTAAACATTTTAATTCTTGTTTAATTCAATTAAAACTTGTTTAATATTGTGTAATTCATAATTAAATAATCCAAGGTCCAATTTCAAAATGTGAAACATGTAATCCAACTAAAATTTGATAACCTTTTCAAATATAAATTTTGTTAATGGTTTTGCACACTTTAACTTGATGAAAACAACAATTGTTGTGTGACATCTTTAAGTAACCAAATTTTCCAAACTTAATCAATGATTTCCAAAACTTGTTCCAATCCTTTTTCCCTTGCATCTATCATTGTTATTTGTTGTTATTTTGTTGTTATCATCATGCATGCATCATGTTTAACCACTTACACTTGTTAATCAAATGTAGATCATTGTTTCAACCTTAACCATTTGCATCCATATGCAATTCACATTGCATATGGGTCCAATTAACTTGTGTTATCTTGTCAAGTAATTTATTCTGATGCATCTATTAACTTGACATGCATCATCCCATGATTGTGCACTATGCCATGATATTGATTGTCTACCTTTTCTGCATTGTTTGTTTGCTTCTTCCTGGATATACGACGACGTTGAGACCGACAATACTTACGACACCCCTTCTAAGGATCTAGCTCAGTACCAGGCTACTGGGTTTTGCAGGCAAGTTATCACTCACATGAACCACTGTGTTCCTTTCAACATTGGTTACCGATACTTTCCGTTGTTCTTTTCTGCTAGCCTTAGTAGTAGTTGTTCTGTTACGAACCTATCACATGAATCCCTTAAAACCTGATATTGCCTCATCTCCCTTCCTACAACCCATTGTTTGAGCCAGTGTCTTACTAGCATGCTTAGGTTGTTTTGCTCGAGTCTGTTACCCGTTACTTTCAGTTGTTATATCTTTATTACGTTGTGGGGGCTCGATGTTTAATCAATCAATCATGCTAATGTTACTATTAATAATAAATTTGATGATAAGGCACCGGCAGGAGGCCCATGAGAGGTTTTGAAGCCTGCTAGTGTCGACCCTAATAGGAAAAGGGTCTTGTCTACTGATCCATGATGAGCGCACTACCCGCATTTGGGAAGCGAGTATGGGCGCCCCCCTCAACTTGACCTGATTCGCATCTCGTCCAAATCGCCTCACTTAGTTCGTGTTTTCCATTTGCCGCATGCATGTTTTTGCGAGCCCAGGGCAGGGTGGAACTTTTGTAGTCGGCATATAGGGGGACACGGTCTTAGAGTGCTATGAGGGTCCCTTTTCTTCGGGGCTTGATTAGCCGTGCGCCCAAGGTTCTTTGGGCTTGATGCGAAGAATGGTTGGTTGTGTTGAGTGCCCCGCTTGGTGGGGTGATCTCCCATCTGGCGGGATATTCATGAGTGTACGGCCAAATTGGTGCAACCCTGCAGGGATAATCTTCTCGAGAAGCCGTGTTTTCCACGGTTATGGATTACTTGGTGAAAGTACTGGCTAACAAGTACTCAGGACAACTTAAACATAATGATCAAACATGCTACACCCAATGATTAATAATTTGACTAGTAATAGGTTGATGACACAATAATTTGATTCACCCTTATTACAACTGTGTGAGTTATCCTCGGATCGCTTCTTTGGATAAGGGGCGAGATCCAGGATGGGTTTGTTTGACGTTATCTTTCAGTTGGTTACAATCCTCGATCTTATCTCCTTTCTGTTAGCCGGAAGTGGTAGGACCTCTGTAGTTGGTTAGTGCACCCAGTTGCAGCATCTTTTATATCCCATTTCCTCCGTTGAACCCAAGGCATCTGTGCTTGGTGTTGACGGGTTACACTTTGGTGAACTGTGAGTCTTGCTTGCCAGTACGTTTATGTACTGACCCCTTTGGGGCTGTGGTTTATGCAGACGACGTTTCCGAGGATCTACATGGTGGCCACTACGTGGAGTATGACGATGAGACTGCTGACGAGTAGATAGCGGACCCGGGCAGGATCCGAGACTTCGTGGATGGGCTCCGTCTGTTTGTTTCCGGCCTCTTAGGCCTATTTGGTTCTTGTCTGTACTCAGACATGTTGACTGCTTCCGCTGTATTGTAACGATGTATTGTTGGGGCATGTGCCCTCTGAATGATTGTATTTGCTATCTCTGCTCTAATGAGAGCCATTGCAACTTATTTCAATCTTTTGTGTCGTAGAGATCTGTTGTGATATCAGTTGTTCAACGCCGTTGACGTACCATGTGTGTATGGTTTGAAGTACGTCGACGGAAGTGCCTTTGATCTCTAGTGGATAGTTTACATCGACGATGGAATAGCAGGGCTTGTGTTGTCGCGCATAAGCGCAGGCCTACCAGGAAGCTGGGACGTGGGAGCAGTTATGCCCCATAATCCAAGCATCTGCTATCCAGTTCGTACGGTGAGTATCCCCTAGAAATCAGGGTGCGACAAATGGTATCAGAGCCTGTTTGCCTGTAGGATCCCTTTTTACTGGTCGCAGTTGAGTCTAGAAACTATTTTCTAGCTATATAGGAAAAATGAAACGTGAGAGTAGGAATTCTGTTCTTTTTCTTCTTTTCCCCACCCTCCCTCCCTTTTTCTGGTAAGGAAGTGCAACGTTGTTTTCCCTTCTCATCTAAACCTTCAAGTTAGGTTTTCACGAATTCTGGTTTCTCTAGGATGGTTATATCTACTAGACCATAGGAATGGAGGTGGTTGTGACATGATTTAACATGTTGCCTACTCATGATTGAGAACGGAGGCGTGTAAGCCCCGGAAAAAGATCCTCTATTCCTTAAGCAGTAGATATTGATCCTTTAGAAGCCCGGATGGGTTTTCCGTAGTACCTCAGGAGGTTTTGATCTCGTTTTCCCCGATGTTGATATCCTGTTCTTCTCAACATCCTTTTCGTCCGTTGAAATCTTGTTGTTGTTTCCACTTCAATTCTTCTACCGGCGTCTAATCAAAACTTCCTCGTAAACTCTTATCCAGTTAAAGTGTTATTTGATACCGGAGCATCACATTCCTTTGTGTCAACAATCTTTTCCACAACACACAACCCAATTCTGGTTCCACTAAGCAATCAAAACTCTGTTCACTCCCCGGGATCTCAAATGTTGACTTCCAAGATAAGTAAGAACAATCCAATTCTAATGAGAGGCCACATATTCCTCGTTACTCTCATGTTGATGATTCTGACATTGATGATTATTCTTGGTGTTGCATTGATGTCAATAACTCTGTTCCACCCCTATTACAGATAGTCTATTCTACAAATGAATCAAATTCTATCCAGCTATACACCCTTGATACAAAAACCTCTCCCTTTACTTGAAAATGTTCCGGTGGTTTGCAATTCCCTGACGTCTACCCAAGAAGTTTCCGGACCTTCTCTTTTCTCAGTAGGAATCTCGGGGAGCGATTCCTTCAAGGGGGGGCGTTTTGTAACATCCCAAGTATGAAAACTCCCCTTAGAATGATTGATTTCTTGTTTATTAAAGTATTGCATCATGTCATCATATTGTTTCCATGTTGTTTGCATTTGTTCTTATTTGTTGCAATTGTTTTCCACTGTTTTCACAACTCAAATTCAAACCTTATTCAAACAATGTTTTCATACTTGTTCTGTTACAATTTTTGGAATAAAAATAACAAATGAAAACAACCAAATTGTTCCTTTTTATTCCATGTTGCTAACTCCTAAAATTGTTGGTCTTAATCAAACAATTAAATTCAACAATTAATTTCAAATCATTTCAAATCCAAATCAAATCCTCAAAGCATCAATCAATTTGATTTTATAACAAATCTCCAAAACCATCAAACTCATTTTTAATCAACTTAAATCATAGGGTTCACCCTATTAAAAGTTTGTTTCCAATAATGTTTTCCTAATACAAAAATCATTCAAATTGGTTTAAATCCCAAGCAGCAATTATTTTCAAACTTTCTGTAAAACAAAAACTTGGCAGTGTTTTCTTTTAATCTAATTAACTTAACCTCATTTTTTCCTACAATTTTACTAACCTAAAATATCTCCTTTTCCTTCCATTTGGTTTTCAGCAAAAAAAAATAAAAAATAATAAAAACAGAAAACAGGAAAATAGAAAGAGAGAGGGAGAAAACCTACCCAGCCCATCTTCCCTTACAGCCCAACCTACCCCCTCCTTGGCCCATACCGGTTCGGAGCTGTCGCTGTCGTCCTCCTTCAGCTCTGTACGAACTGCACGCCACCGTCGATCGCTCCATGCCCCTCCCGATGGCGCGCCGTACTAGCTCACCACCCTATATCTACCCTACCCCGAGCCCTGCTAGCCCTAGACCCCCTCACCCTCGAGCTCCGCCGCCACCCTCTCTACCTCAACCTCTCTCTGTCTGAATTTTTTTTCTGCCGCCACCACGAAGCTCCCTCCATGGTCACTACGCCATGAGCTATTCTACGCAGCTATGATCAGTGGGGAAGGAGCTCCTCGACTCCCTCTTTCATCCGCACCGAAGAATTGGAGCCGTGTCACTCCAGGTCCCCGTCGAGCTTCCCTTTTCTTCTCCGATCATCCGTCGTCGCCGCCAAAATCCAGCACCGCTGTTCGTCCTCGAGCTGAACCACCCCCTGTCGAACCTTCCAGGTGACCCTCCCGTCCGATTCTGGCCACCTCCCGGCCTTTTCCCCTGCTCTCTGTCGACGTGGAGTTCTGAATCGTGCTCGGTCCGCCATGTTCCTGTTGCAGCGAAGCTCCAGCTCCAGGGGGTTGTGTACCCTGTTGTTCAATCGTGCACCGCACCAGAGTGGGATGAACGTCTCCCAGCCCCAGCACGCCTCGCTGACTCTCGCGACCCCTCAAGTTCGCACCAAACGCTCGTGGATCGCCAGCAGCCGCGGTATTTCTCTGAACCCAACGACAGAAACCTGCACTTTGTTTTTCTGTTCGAGTTTCAGATAGCCCGTAACTGCAGCATATCCTCCCTGAGTCCCTCCTACTGACAAACATCAGTGCCTAGCCGCACTGGCACGGGCCTCGCGCACGCTCGCGGCAGACGAGGGTTCGATCCCCTCGCTACGCATAAAACACCTATTTTACTTCTCCCCTTCCGCACTGACCACTGGGCCCCACCCGTCATACACCCTATTTGCCACGCACGCACGCAGTACCCTGGGCCCCCTGGCAGTGGGTGGTGTACACTCCAGTGCTGTAACCAAAGTGTTCTACGTTTCTGTTTAATCCCCAAAATCATTTTAAATAACAGATTAAAGCATAAAACTTCAAAAATCAATAACTATTAATCTATGCATCCAATAAATAAAACTTGTATATGTTTTCTGTTCAAAATTTCCTAATCTTTCCAAATAACTTATTTGTGTTCTGTTTTGAGTTTTCAAAATGCATTTAAATTTCAAATTTGATTAATTCAAATGTAAATTGCAATAATTCATACTAATTCCAAATAGGGCAAATAAAATATGTTTTTCACACCTTTTTGAATGTTCTATTCAAATATAAAGTTTGTTTCCTGGTTTGAACAATTTAAATTGCCTAAACATTTTAATTCTTGTTTAATTCAATTAAAACTTGTTTAATATTGTGTAATTCATAATTAAATAATCCAAGGTCCAATTTCAAAATGTGAAACATGTAATCCAACTAAAATTTGATAACCTTTTCAAATATAAATTTTGTTAATGGTTTTGCACACTTTAACTTGATGAAAACAACAATTGTTGTGTGACATCTTTAAGTAACCAAATTTTCCAAACTTAATCAATGATTTCCAAAACTTGTTCCAATCCTTTTTCCCTTGCATCTATCATTGTTATTTGTTGTTATTTTGTTGTTATCATCATGCATGCATCATGTTTAACCACTTACACTTGTTAATCAAATGTAGATCATTGTTTCAACCTTAACCATTTGCATCCATATGCAATTCACATTGCATATGGGTCCAATTAACTTGTGTTATCTTGTCAAGTAATTTATTCTGATGCATCTATTAACTTGACATGCATCATCCCATGATTGTGCACTATGCCATGATATTGATTGTCTACCTTTTCTGCATTGTTTGTTTGCTTCTTCCTGGATATACGACGACGTTGAGACCGACAATACTTACGACACCCCTTCTAAGGATCTAGCTCAGTACCAGGCTACTGGGTTTTGCAGGCAAGTTATCACTCACATGAACCACTGTGTTCCTTTCAACATTGGTTACCGATACTTTCCGTTGTTCTTTTCTGCTAGCCTTAGTAGTAGTTGTTCTGTTACGAACCTATCACATGAATCCCTTAAAACCTGATATTGCCTCATCTCCCTTCCTACAACCCATTGTTTGAGCCAGTGTCTTACTAGCATGCTTAGGTTGTTTTGCTCGAGTCTGTTACCCGTTACTTTCAGTTGTTATATCTTTATTACGTTGTGGGGGCTCGATGTTTAATCAATCAATCATGCTAATGTTACTATTAATGATAAATTTGATGATAAGGCACCGGCAGGAGGCCCATGAGAGGTTTTGAAGCCTGCTAGTGTCGACCCTAATAGGAAAAGGGTCTTGTCTACTGATCCATGATGAGCGCACTACCCGCATTTGGGAAGCGAGTATGGGCGCCCCCCTCAACTTGACCTGATTCGCATCTCGTCCAAATCGCCTCACTTAGTTCGTGTTTTCCATTTGCCGCATGCATGTTTTTGCGAGCCCAGGCCAGGGTGGAACTTTTGTAGTCGGCATATAGGGGGACACGGTCTTAGAGTGCTATGAGGGTCCCTTTTCTTCGGGGCTTGATTAGCCGTGCGCCCAAGGTTCTTTGGGCTTGATGCGAAGAATGGTTGGTTGTGTTGAGTGCCCCGCTTGGTGGGGTGATCTCCCATCTGGCGGGATATTCATGAGTGTACGGCCAAATTGGTGCAACCCTGCAGGGATAATCTTCTCGAGAAGCCGTGTTTTCCGCGGTTATGGATTACTTGGTGAAAGTACTGGCTAACAAGTACTCAGGACAACTTAAACATAATGATCAAACATGCTACACCCAATGATTAATAATTTGACTAGTAATAGGTTGATGACACAATAATTTGATTCACCCTTATTACAACTGTGTGAGTTATCCTCGGATCGCTTCTTTGGATAAGGGGCGAGATCCAGGATGGGTTTGTTTGACGTTATCTTTCAGTTGGTTACAATCCTCGATCTTATCTCCTTTCTGTTAGCCGGAAGTGGTAGGACCTCTGTAGTTGGTTAGTGCAGCCAGTTGCAGCATCTTTTATATCCCCTTTCCTCCGTTGAACCCAAGGCATCTGTGCTTGGTGTTGACGGGTTACACTTTGGTGAACTGTGAGTCTTGCTTGCCAGTACGTTTATGTACTGACCCCTTTGGGGCTGTGGTTTACGCAGACGACGTTTCCGAGGATCTACATGGTGGCCACTACGTGGAGTATGACGACGAGACTGCTGACGAGTAGATAGCGGACCCGGGCAGGATCCGAGACTTCGTGGATGGGCTCCGTCTGTTTGTTTCCGGCCTCTTAGGCCTATTTGGTTCTTGTCTGTACTCAGACATGTTGACTGCTTTCGCTGTATTGTAACGATGTATTGTTGGGGCATGTGCCCTCTGAATGATTGTATTTGCTATCTCTGCTCTAATGAGAGCCATTGCAACTTATTTCAATCTTTTGTGTCATAGAGATCTGTTGTGATATCAGTTGTTCAACGCCGTTGACGTACCATGTGTGTATGGTTTGAAGTACGTCGACGGAAGTGCCTTTGATCTCTAGTGGATAGTTTACATCGACGATGGAATAGCAGGGCTTGTGTTGTCGCGCATAAGCGCAGGCCTACCAGGAAGCTGGGACGTGGGAGCAGTTATGCCCCATAATCCAAGCATCTGCTATCCAGTTCGTACGGTGAGTATCCCCTAGAAATCAGGGTGCGACATTTTTCTTTGACCAAGAACAAAGTTTTCCTTTACCAATTTTGATTTACTTTTGCACCTTTATTGTGATTTCCTCTACTTTTTTCAAGTTTGATTATATTAGAGGAAGTTGTTGTATAAAATGACTTGTTCTTTGTTATATGTGATGCCTCTTGTCCGTATTTTATTTATCGACACCTCACTCCATAAATATGTGGCCATGTTTACTGAGTTCAGTTTCGCTTGGGGACAAGCGAGGTCTAAGCTTGGGGGGGGGGGGGGGGTTGATACATCCATTTTGCTTCACTGTTTTATATTGTTATTTTCTGTTATTCATTGATACATTTCATGTTATGATGCACAACTTATGTTATTTTATCTTATTTTGCATGTTTCATAATTTTTGGAGAATAAACACTGGAACCAGAAATCTGATGGAAAAAATACCATCAAGATACCCTATTTCAGAAGATCAGAAAAAGAGGGGGGATACCGGAGGAGCCATAAAAGTTTTGAGGAGGAAGTGAGCCAGAAGGGCACCCGGAGGGGGGCCACCTCAGGCCCACACCACCAGGCGGCACGCCCCCTCTGGCCACGCCTGGGGGTGGTCTTGCCCCCTGGCCCACTCCTGGGTGCCCCTTTCGCGTACTTGACCCCCAGGGAACCCTAAGCCCGAAGACATCATCAAAGATTATTCCGCCGCTGCCTCAGGGCCGAAAACACCAGAGAGATAAAAAGCTCTCCGGCAGGGAGAAATCTGTCGGGAAAATTCCTCCCCGGAGAGGGGAAATCATCGCCATCGTCACCGTCATTACTTCAGGCATCATCAAGATCGTCATCATCATCACCACCAGCACCATCACCCTTATCATCCACCTTCATCTCGTTGTAACAATTAGGGGTCTCTATCGTTGTTTTACATTAGATCTCTCTCCCGGCGTGGATTACTTGTTAGTAGTTGATGCTTGTGAGATTTATCGGTGTTTACACTTTATGACCAGGTTTTTATTATCCATTATATCACCGATGATTATGATCCATATGATTTCTTTTGAGTAGTTCGTTTAGTTCTTGAGGACATGGGAGAATTCATGATGTTAGTAGTGAAGTTATGTTGAAGTAATATCTCGTGGTTCGGTATTTAAGTTGTGGTGCTATTCTTCTAGTGGTGTCATGTGAACTACGACTACATGATACTTCACCTTTATCGTCCTAGGAGGATGCATTGTGTATTTGGCTACTAATTGTGGGGTTGTTGGGGTGACAGAAACCTAAACCTCCGTTTGGAAACCAATGCATGAGGGACTGTAGGATCCCGGAGTTTTAAGGATG
Organism: Alopecurus myosuroides; assembly: GCA_028641055.1. Classification (NCBI taxonomy): domain Eukaryota; kingdom Viridiplantae; phylum Streptophyta; class Magnoliopsida; order Poales; family Poaceae; genus Alopecurus; species Alopecurus myosuroides. Next base: position 209,852,288 of record CM054060.1, read on the forward strand.
TGGTTAGATTTATCTTAATTACTTTCTTGTATTTGCGGATGCTTACGAGGGGTATAATCACAAGTATGTATTAGTCATAGTTGGGAGGTGCATTAGCATAGGTTCACCCACACAACACTTCACGGATCAATAAATATTAATCAACCGTATGGAAGCGAAAGTACTTGACGAAATTCCCATGTGTCCTCGAGAACGTTTGGTAATTATAAGTAGAACAACCCGCTTGTCCTTTGATCTCAAAAGGATAGGGCCACTCTCTGCAATTATATTTACTATTATTTATTTACTCGCACTTTATTTATCTGCTATATCCAAAACAACCAAAAACCTGTTTGCTAATGTTTACAGTGAACTCTCTATCCAACCTGCTTGTGAACACCTTCTGCTACTCGTTGGGTTTGACACACTTATTTATCGAAAGTACTATGATACACCCCCTATACTTGTGGGTCATCAAGACTATATCCAAAACAACCAAAAACTTGTTTGCTAGTGTTTACAATGAACTCTCTATCCAACCTGCTTGTTAACACCTTCTGCTCCTCGTTGGGTTCGACACTCTTATTTATCAACAGTACTACGATACACCCCCTATACTTGTGGGTCATCACGCCCCTATGGTGTGAATGACTGGTGGGTCCCCCTAGGGTCTCCCAGGTGGCTCTCTGCCTCATTTTTGACGTAAAAATTTATTATAATTTTCTGGAATTTTTCGAGAAACATTATTTTTGAGGTATTTCCAGAATTTAATAATTAATTAAAACCCAAAAAACAAATATGGAAAGGTGGAAAACAAAACCAAAACCAGAACTACAGAGGTTCTATGACACTCCAAAAGACAAATAACCAAAGTAAACAAAGGTGGAAGTGGCGAAAACAAAAATATGGATGTTGAAAACATGCATAACCACAGTAATAGGGATGAAAACATGACTATGGATGATGGAGAACATGATTATAGTAAAGTAGCAAGGTGATAACAGGAGTAAACATGGTGAAAACATAATGGGGAAGGTGAAAACATAGTGAAAACATTTTCCTCTTCATTCAAAATCATTTTATTAACAAGGGTGATCAAGTCTTGTTACCAGAACAATTTTTATATGAAGCAAAACTTTGCATATCACTAAGTAATTATGTTACCTCAACCTTGATAGACATAGTCCCAATCATAATAATTTCATATTCTTTTGGTGGTACTGGAATGGGACAATAAAATTCTCCAATCCTGATGGTCTCAATATTTTCAATTGAATTTAGACCATATCTTCTATCAATCTTCTTGGGAAATAAACGATATGATCTTTATCATTACATTGAAAGTTACTTTTCCTTGATTGCAATCAATAACAGCCCCTGCTGTGTTAAGAAAAGGTCTCCCAAGAATAATAGACATATTATCATCTTCAGGCATTTCCAACACAACAAAGTCAGTTAATATCAAACAACTAGTAGCAACTTGAACACGAACATTCTCATATATACCAACAGGAATAGCAGTAGATTTATCAGCCCTTTGCAAAGATATATCAGTAGGTATCATTTTTTAAAGAGAGAGTCTCTTATAGAGTGAAAAGGCATAACACTAACTCTAGCTCCCGAGTCACATAAAGTAGTTCTAACATAATTATTTTTAATAGAACAATGGATAGTAGGAATACTAGGATCTCCAAGCTTCTTTGGAACCTTGCCATTGAGTAATTAGCAAGCATAGTGGAAATTTCCTCATTAGGAATCTTCCTTTTGTTAGAGACAATATCTTTCAAATATTTAGAATAAGGAGGCAGTTTAATAGCATCAGTCAAAGGGATTTGCAAAAACAGAGGTTTCATCTACTCATAGAACTTGTTATAATATTCTTATTCCTTTGATTTGTGTTTCTTAATAGGAAAAGGCATTGCTTTTTGTACCCAAGGCTCTCTTTCATTACCATGTTTATTAGCAATTAAATCCTCCTTAGTATACTACACAGTTTTAGTTTGCTTTTCAGGTTCAGCTATAGTTTCTTCTTTATCAGAAGCATCACTTTTATCATTACCACTTTTAGTTTCAGCATCAGAAATAGATATACTATTAGGATCTTTAGCAGGTTCAGGAGATTCTACAACAATTTTATGTCTCTTATTCTTTTTCTTAGAAGGAGAACTATTGCTTTTAGGTTGTTGAGAATCTTCTTCAATTCTTTTAGGATGTCCTTCAGGATACAAGGGGTCCTGAGTAGAAACACCACTCCTAGTAATTATTTCACAAACATGTTTATCTCTAGAAGCATTAGGTAGCATATATTTTTGCAGTTTAGTGAGTTGATCAATTTGAGTTTGAACCATATGAAAATGTTTAACAAGAATTTTAACATCATTATAGGGTTCTCTCAATAATACCATGCAAATTATCAATAACTCTAGAGTTTTCCATAAGATGGTTTCACACTCGCATATTAAAGTTGTCTTGCTTAACAACATAATTATAAAACTCATCTAAGCATTGATCAGGTGGTTTAGAGTAGGGAATATCTCTATTATCAAAGTATTGGAGAGAGTGTACCTCAACTGTTGATGGATGAGGAACAAGCTTGCATAATTCTTCTATAGGAGGTAAATTCTTAACATCTTCAGATTTAATACCCCTCTCTTTAAGAGATTTCTTGGCTTCCTTCATCACTTCATCATTTAATTCAATCATCCCTCTCTTCTTGGGTGTTGGTATTGGTGTTGGCTCTGGTGTATGTGTAGGCTCTGGTATATTTCAATCATCATTAGTTTTGGCTATTTTAGCCATTAATTCCTGAGCTTCTTCTGGAGTTCTTTTCCTGAAAACACAACCAGCACAACTATCCAGGTATGTCCTAGATTTAACAGTTAGTCCATTATAAAATATATCTAGCATCTAATTTTTAGCTAATGGATAGCCAGGGCTAGCTCTTATCAAAGAACAAAACCTTGTCCAAGATTCATGTAATTTCTCTCCTTCAATTTGCTCAAATTTAAAGATGTCCCGCACAGCAGCATGTTGGGCACTAGCAGGAAAATATTTTTGAAAGAAAGCATTAACCAAATCCACAGGACTAGTAATAGATCTAGGTGACGGATTGTTAAACCAAGTTTTAGCTTCATCTTTCAATGAGAAAGGAAATATCTTGGTAAGAAAATAAGTACGCAGCTAAGTATCATCAGAAAATAGACTACTCATAGATGAAAGCTCATTTATTTGTTCCATAGCACTTTTACTTTCAGTTCCACAAAAAGGTTCCTTCTCAACAAAAGATATATAAGATAAATCTAGAGAGAAATCATAATCCTTGTCTCTAATGTGTATGGGAGATGTAGCAAATTTAGCATCATGAGAAGATTTATATTTAACAGCATGTCTTGCAAGAAGACTCTTAAGAGCACTTGGACCAGTAGTAGTGTCGGGGGGTTACCCCCGGGTAGGGTAAAGACAAGTGCTAAAGGCAAGATCAGAAGGGATGTTTGGCCGAGTAGCCGGCTACCCGGTCGACTGCTACCCGGTCCTACTCATAGATGGCCAGAAGGACGAATCAAGAGAGTTATGTTCCTCCGAATAGAAGAGTTGGTCCGAGTAGAAATGGCGGGACCCTACTCGGGCCAGAAGTCAAAGGAGCCGTTCTGACACAGAATCCCGCGTATCCCGGGTCCGTACTTTGGCACTGTTCACGGCACTGTTCATCTAAGGACGGCGTGCCTGACAGCGACAGTGTGGCAGCAGGGCGTCGCAGGATAGGGGGGGGACCTACTCTGTGTTCGTGGCAGTGATAACAGATCGGTTACTTGGTTTTGCCCAACGACTTTCCGCACGAGGACAAACTTAGAAGCCAAAGCTGTCAGCGGGAACTCGGAAGAAGGACGGTGTGCACACAATGTCGACATCTGTTTGTATTTGGCTGTATCCGGCTGGGCACCGAGTATATAAGGTGCCCTGCCCCCTCCTGCGCGAGGGATCGCGCACTGGGCTCAGATTCTTGACCTAGTTCATCACGTAGAGAGAAGAGTGGCTACTCGGTAGCAAGAACAATTGTACTGTGGCTACTCGGTGAGACTCCAATATACAGAGAGAAAGGCGGGAGTAGGGGTTTTACCTCCTCATGAGGGCCCTGAACCTGGGTAGATCGTGTTATTTGCAGTGCTTGTTCCCTACTTCACGCGGCTACTCGTCGCGTGATCCCTCCCCGAGCGCCTCCAGCGTCCATCGTCCCCTCATCTTTAGCCATCCTATGGCATCTGCCGTGACACCACCACGACAGTTGGCGCCCACCGTGGGGCAACCAGCGGCGCTGGCTGGAGTTTCCGTTCGGACGGGATCGATTTCTGCTACCAGAGAGCGCGTGGTCTGTGGCCTTGTCCATAGATTCGGCTCCTTCGACTTCGTCACCGACAACGCCGGCGATTTCGTCGGCAGGGCCATGCCGGAGGGCGGCTCGGTGCTCTCTTTCGGCGCGCACCTCGTCTACGTCGCCACCGTCATCGATCGCGAGTACCCCGAGCTGGTGCATGTCGCGGAAGATCCACCTGCTGTCATCGCCGCGCGCGGGAGGCCGTTGGGCCGCTCCACGGACGTTTCAGAGGTGATGATGACCGGCCCTGCTGCTGACGCCGGGAAGGGCGCGGCTGCTACCGCTGCGGCCGTTGTCGAGGATCTCGCTGGCCCGAGTGCTGGCGGGAAGACGCACAAGCCCTACGAGAAGGAGTGCAACCTTCCGCTCTCCAGTACTCCGACAATCCCTGCGTCTGCTGCGCGGACGGGTATGCCGCCTCCCACTGACCTCGAGCTCCTGACCATGAAGGCGCAGCTCGACCGGCAGCGCCAGGAGCTGCTCGATGAGCAGGCGGAGTTGGAGAAAATTAGGCTAGAGCTTAGCCTAGATCAGATCGAGTACAACAAGGCTCACGGTTTTACACCGGTTGTTAGGAGAGCTAGCAAAGTAGGTGCTACGCGTCGCAACCTAGGCGCCGAGATGGCAACGGTTGTAGAGGCTCCCAGTCAGTCCGCCACCGCAAACACCTCCACTAGACCCAGATACAGCACACCCGCCAAAACACTTAGAGCTGCTGAGGCCGTAGCTGCCGAGTTGCCGCATCTAGCTGGTGACGCGCGCGTTAGGCAGCAGGAGAGGCTAAACGAGCTGGTGCTAGAGGCTGCTAGGCAGAAGGAGGAGTTCTGGAAAACCAACCCGGGTGCTGGAGCTTCTCAGGTGGTGCACTCGCATGTGGCTAGGTCTAACGATCAGGCTTCATCACCGCATCCTAGTCGTGAGAGAAGCCGGAGTGGGCATTCCGGCAAGGGTAGGCAGATGCAAGTGTACGACCCGGCTGTCGCCGCGAAACAGCTCGATGTGCCGCGACAGTCCGGTCAGAAACACAACGCTGCAGGAGCAGGCTTTCAAGCCCATAAAGCTCAGAGCCAGGCCCGAGATGGAGAGCGCCCAGGCCCTTCTCAGCATCCAGTTGCTCAGCCTACTCGGCAGAGGCAGCAGCCGCGTGCGGTGGCGCCAGCCGCCAACCCGGTGGAACAGCCCGCAGCTGTGCAGGTGGACAGATATGATGATGGCTACTCGGCCATGGGATTGGCTGGCTATGACATCCTGGATCGTGTGGGCGAGCGTGTGCTGGCGCCTGGAGATGCAAGGCACCAGCTAGACCGGATCAGCTTGTCGGCGCGGCTCGAGAACACGGGACCTCCCGGCCCCGAGTGCTTTGGCCCGCGCATCATGAACGAGCCTTCCGTTAAGAACTTCCAGCTCGCAAGGGGCACCAAGAGCTACAATGGCAGCACCAAGCCAGAGGATTGGCTCAATGACTATGTCACCGCGGTTCATATCGCGAACGGCAACCGGAGATGGGCAGTGTGGTACGTTCCGCAGATGCTAGAGGGTCCAACTCGCACTTGGCTCAACAACTTGCCCAAGAACAGCATCAATTGCTGGCTGGACTTCTCGGAAGCCTTCATCAGCAACTTCACCAGCACTTACAAGAGGCCGAATAGGCCACAGCAGCTGTCCGCTTGCAGGCAGCGGGAAGACGAGACGGACCGTGAGTATCTTACTCGGTGGAGCACATTTCGGAACACCTGCAAAGGTGTGAATGAAGCCCAGGCTATCACTTGGTTTGCGCAGGGTTGCAGGCATGGCAGCATGCTGTGGCAAAGGTTGCAGAGGGTGATGCCAAACACTCTGGCGGAGACCATCAAGATCGCGGATCAGTACGCACTCGGTGATCCTACCCAGCCCCTGATGGATTCCTCCGAGCCGAGAAGAAACTTCAACAGCAACAAGCGCAACGAGTTCCGCAACAAGCGCAGGGGTGACCGAATAGATACTCGGTACGACCCTGAGGAAGTGAATGCAGTGGCTGTTGGAGCTGGGGGCAGCCAAAGGCAAAAACCTGCTGGAGCCTACGGGCAGAACCAGCACCAGGGCCAAGGCAGCAAGAAACCATTCCGCGCTCCTCAGTCGGGTAGCGGCAACTCGGAGCAGACAAGGAAGTTCGTCTTCGATGACATGAAGGATGGCCCATGCAGTTTCCATACTCAGCACTGTCACGACCCCGGACCCAGAGATATACATATTGTTATGTGCTCCTAGACATGGACCACAAGGGCTTCAGGGTTACCAGCCCCGGCCGCAACAAACAACGGCAGGCAGACTGGATTCATCGGCACGTAGTCCGGATCCCCAGTCTACTACTCCTTGTATCCATGCTAGTCATAACCAACTATGCATACCAAAGCGTCCATGAATCGAATGAAACTGAAGGAAACGGGACCAAAGCTATACAGAGATGCTATGTGTCCAGAAAGTGCAAAAACAATCGAGGGTTACTGGGGTTACCTCGCCCCAGGCCGATCAAATCGACAGGCGGGCTCGGACATGGATCATCGGCTCCACAACCCCTCGACTGCGATAACTATGCAGGCATAGCCAAAACTGTATAACAATGAGCTCGAAACCAACAACCGATCAAAGCAGTACTCTAAACAATGAAACTTGTATTAAACAGGTGTTACTAGAGTATAGCTTACAAGCAGAGGTCGCACGACCCAACATTACATCAGACAACGGAAGGCAAATTATGTTGCTAATCAACAAGAACCAAAAAGGCCTAAGAGGCCGCAACATAAGGCGACGTCCCAGCCCATAGATTCCAGGCTGCTACCTGGGAACCCCAAACTACTCGTCGATGTCCACGTCGAACCATCACTGAAGTGACGAACTCCACCTGAACCAAAATTAAGCAAACCTGAGTACGGGAGGTACTCAACAAGACTTAATTAACCTATTATATATCTGCTAGCTTTATAAAGGGTTTTATGAAGGCTGATTTGCGTAAAGCAATCTTTGTTTTGCAAGTTGAGGGAGGAATAGCACGTCTTGTAGAGGATTTTCAAAACAGATGAGAAAGGACTCAACTCTTGTAGATCATCATCTTTTTAAACCATCAACATTATTCCCAGCACCTCACATGCTACAAGGATCACCCCTCCCGACATCTCCGGGGAGGCACCCTTCATCTATTGCCTCCATGCCTTGTCAACATCTTTTACGTCACGTTTAAGTTATCTATGACCTCGTGGCATTCACCAAGTCGTCCTTAACCGCGGACACGGCTTTCCGAAAGATTTATCCCTGCAGGGTGGTACACTTTACCCACACGTACCATCCGACTCTTAACGCCACATGTACGCTCGTCCATGGAGCGCGGCAGAGGGTGGTTGGCCACGACCTTTACCTTGTCGAGCCCTATCCATGAGTCAACCCAACCAGGGCCACCCCGTCAACAGGGAGTTGGCCACCTCCTGACGGCACCTGTTCTGTGAGTCGGGAACAAGATCCGTGTACGTCCATCACTTGCCCCGGTCACGCCCTAAACACCTCCAAAAGGTTTTTGACTCACACGCAGATGGAAATCCCAAACTACATGACTCACGGATAGAACCAAACAAGTTAGTTAGTCGAGCGCGGTCTGTTAGGCCTCGCGTGTGGTTGCACGCTCAGTCTTAGTTTCCACGGCGAGACCTTACTCCTAGGGTTGGCAAGTACAGGACCAAGAACCACTTCCCAAGTGGCCTCCCGTCCTCGCCTTAGTCAAGTTAACCACACAGTGCTCATCTCACCACGTCATCATATCATACTAGATTATCGCAGCTCTGATTCATCAACCGGATGGAGCAGAGGTAGCAAACATGTATGACTAAGCAAAGCAGATATGAGGCTCTGGCGTTGCGCACAAGCAAATCTATGGCGGCTAGGAGCAGTGGATCAGGATATTGAGGCAATGCAGTATATAGGTGAACTATGTCTACTAGCATCAAATAGTTTGGAATCGAATGCAAAGTACGAGATCAAATGTTGTTCGAAAGCATATATGAGCAGATAAGAGGTTATGCTTGCCTTGGTTATAAGAAAACCAGATAAAGACCTTCAGGGATAAGTGCTTGACTTGTCGGTTAAGATCAAGTATTCACCATTGGACTGCTGGCCTTCTCTTCGGAGTCGCATTCTACCGAGGGGGAAACAACACCGAAAAGAAGAATAACAATCAACACATGGCATAGATGCAATGCGCAATATGTATGCATGAGCAGGTTAATGCACTGAAATAAAGCCCTAAGCATGATCGTTGGTTTGCTAGGGTTCATATGTCAGAAATGCGGTTTTAGTGAAAAAGTCCCGAAATAGACCCCGGAGGGGGTTTTCGGGCGATTATGGAAGTGAGTACCATTTTAAAAGCTCAAATGAGGTTGAAAACATCATAAACAGGTTGCATTTGTCATTTTGAGCAAAATGGTATATAACTTTTAATTTTCTAATTTTAGTGAATAAAAACTTATTTTTCTATTTTAAATGATTAAACAATATTAAATAAAGGTCATTTCTGAACTTTATCAAACATACATGAAAATGACATTGTTGGGTTAGAAATAATTTTGTGAACAGCTCCATATTTTTATTTTATTTTTCTGATTAATAAAACATTAGATATTGAATTATTTAGATTAAACATTTTTCTGGAATTTAAATAACAGGGGAGATATGACATCAGCACTACATCACTGTGACATCACCCATCACTGATCTTCATAGGTTCACTCCAAATTCGATCAAATTCGTCAATGATTCTCAAATTAAAGGCTATGGGGAGGTGCAGGGGCTTGAGAGGAACATGTAGGTGGTGATAGGTGACCAAATGGTCACCGGAAAAGCTCACCGGCGTCCATGGCGCGGCGGCGGCCGGCGAGGCACGTGTACAGGGAGCTGCGGAGAGGGAGGGGCCTAGGTGAGGGCATGGGAAGGCTCACCAGCTCACGGCGAACCTCAGCGGATGGTCTAGGACGAACGAGGAGGTCGGGGCCGGCGGCATCGACCGCGGCGAGCACCGGCCGGACTTGGAGAAGAAGAGGTCGGGGCGGCGACTGCGGGCTGTCCCGACTCGATTCTCTCCACGGGAAGGTAAAGGGGAGGCCGGCGGAGCTCCTCGTGGTCTCCATCTGCACAGGGATGGCCGGAGACGGCGGGGAGAGGCGGTGGCCGACCGGACAGTACGGCATCCGCCCAGGCTTTTACAGAGAGCGGGATGGAGGGCGCGCAAGGAGGGGGGGTTCTGCGAGCTCTTCTCGGTCTGGACGTTTCCTCGGCGTTATGTGAAGCGAGGGGAAGGAGCATGAGGTGGCAATCGGCCATGGGGCTCGGCCACGCAGCTGCTTGTGATTTCTGTCCAAAGGAAGAAGAAAGAAAAGGGAGTTTTCAAGAAACCCCCTGAAGTTTTGGGAAAAAGCAACAAGGTTCTTTTCTTTTATAAAACAGAACAGAAAACCTTGCTTTGAGGGCCTTTTGTAAGAATAAAAATTAGCAAAAATTATCTTTGGAAAGCTCATGAAATTTCCAACAACACCATGTGTCACTTTGGTGTAATTGAAATATTTTTCAGAACAAGATTTTGGGAACCAAAATAAGAGCTTTTTGTGGGATTTTTCTCAAACCATTTGAATTCATAATTTAAATTGGTTTCAAACATGATTTAAATTGTTCTTTCATGCATGTATGATATGAACTCAACACCACAACACTTTGGTAGCAAAATTGGGATGTTACAAATCTACCCCCCTTACGAGAATCTCGTCCCGAGATTCCCGAAGGAGAAGAAAGGAGGAACACCGGTTTTGAACGATCTTCTCGAACCTTACGGTTCTCTTCTCGAAGATGTTGACCCGTAGCACTTGCGAAGATCTCCAACGGCTACACCTTAGGTAAGAGGGAAACTCTTAGGAAATGATATTCACGAAGATCGAGTATCTCATAGCTAACTCATGATCCGAATGTCCGTAAAGAACTGTTGAGTTAACGTGCATGAAACACATCAAGATAATGGAGGGAATAGAAGATGGTTTCAAGTGTTCGGACGATTGGTCTTGAAAGGATTTAGAATATGAGCTTTGCACAAGACTTTAAATCCTTTTGGAAAAGAAAGGTTGGGCAACTTATGGTATCGAAGTTTCTTCAAACAGAAAACAAAGATGGAAAGGATGGCCTTGGATACCACAAAGTAATATCCGTAGACGAGAAAAACAAAACACGAGGAACCACTGGACTCATGCATCGGAGAGAAGTGGATACAGGATCATGTTCACTCTTCGGAGTGGACACGAAAGATGAAGGAACTTTCATTCCGTTAAAGTTTGTCGAAAACTTGTCAAAGATCGGGATGTTACTTCACGACAGAATATGAGTAACCATGGAAAGTTAGAACACCGTAATTAGGGAGGAATTCTTGATCACACCGTAACCAATGGGGATTGAAACACCAGGAGGAATAGGGAATCTCTTTCCTATTGCGGTTTGGACGTAGCAATACATCTACCACATAGTTAAGATCCCATGGCTGAAGTGACTGACAAATTCACACAATGTATGAAATGAACAGAACTTCAAGTAAAAACAACTGGAAAAAGGAAACTGATCATGGGCGGTTACAGAACACCACGAGATGATTCTCATGATGAACTTGTTTCCACTGAAACGAAGGTTTGGAGGATCAACGAAGAGACATTGGAAGAATCAACTTCCAGGTTCTGCTGGATGTTATAGATACCGATAGCAGGCTCACGACAAGCCTTCTATAGGTCATCAAGTGAATGTCAAACTTCGGTTCAAAAGAACCATGAGGAAGAATTCTAGAATAAGCATCACAGAAATCCTCACGGGGAGTGGTTGTTCTTACGGATTCAAAGAGATATGACATTAGTCCTTCCGGCTAATTGTGTCAACCACAACATCAACCATGCCGGATTTTGAAAAGACCTGATTCAATACTCTTGAGGAAACACCAACCATCGTTGCTGCTTGAGATTCAGCTCTGGTTAGTGGGTTCAATAACTCAGACTCGATATGTTTGACAAGAGGTTGCACCGGTTATCAACGGGACACATTTATTAGATTCTCAAGACATGGACTACGATGTCAGACTCAAAAAGATGGGCGAGATTGCAGAACTCATGTATTAGCAACTTACGAAAGACGGTTGCCCTACATGGACTACTTGCAAAAGAACACATCGGAGTCCTGGTTGGGAAGATGATTGCGAAGATAACGAAGTTCTTAAACTTCTTCTCTTTCACGGGTAGTCAATGAGTGGCTTGGTGTGGATGCAAACTTCTTCAAGTAGATGGAGGTAACATTCCACCATATCAAGAATAGTACACACATGCATGACTGACTGGGATTATTCCCGAGGGAACAAGAAAACTCTACTCGAATCCACGGCGACAACTTTCACCAAAAGCACATGGACCGGGTTAAGTTACTTCGAACATCCAGAACACAAACTTCGTGATGACACAAAGATGTTTCTCGGAAATTTTCCAACATTGTTGCCAATTGTTCAACATGAGCCTCTCGCAACTTAGAGAAAATAGGAATGTCATCGATGGGCTCGACAACACCCTTATCATGATACTCCAAGCAGAGGGACACATATGATCTATGAACAAGGCTGAACATTGGTTAGACTGAAGGACGTGAAGGTGTACTTGGGTGAAACACCATGAGTGAAAACACCGTCAAGATAGTCCTTGGATCTGAACTTGATCTGACAATAGCCCAAATAAAACCAAGGTTGGAATGATAGTATGTCCACGAAGGAGATACTATTTAGCTTCAACATGAGGAAAACTAGACATCCCTTAGCAAAGGATCAAGTTAGGCGGAGCTTTTGACTTTCAACTCTCCAAGTTGTTGTTTAAGCTCAACCAACTGGTCCAGAGTATCCAGCAGAGTTCCTTGGAGAAAGGAGTAGTTCAAACTACCCCTTGCTTAGACATTACGGTCAGGTAACAACCTGGTGATACTTCTAGAAAGACAACCAGAACATCACAACCTACCGGTATGTCTCGAAGTTCGAAAGGAATCTTGCTTTTCAAAGCAATCGATATGATCTTGAGAGCTTTGGTACGAACCTATCTCTCTGACCAAAAGTGTGCACCGGATTGAACGGATTTGATAACACGGTCTACTTCAAACAGAGACCGGGTGACCAATAGTGCTAAGAAGGATACAGATGTTTCTTAGATTTTCAAAGCAATAGAAATTGCTAGGAATATCTGTTACACATGTCGAGGAGCAGACCCATCATTTTCAAGCATTCAAGCTTGGAGGAAGAGGGAGTAAGGATGTGTAAGAGCATCACTTCATCATTAAGGCCATGAAACTTAACACAACCTCTTGATACATAAGAGTGTGATACTCGAAGGTAGAACAGAACAGAAGCTAATGAAACTTCTTTAATCTGTGAATTACAAAACTTTGACCTGGTCCTAGAGATGAACGAGGTTCTGGAGTTTGTTTCTCCTGACATTCCAAGGTGGAACGTTTTCACGAAAACAAGAGCAAATGCATTGGAAGACTCCAAAACACATATGCAACTTTGTGTCCAAACCACAGACAAAATTCGGAAAGCAACTAAAGAGTAGGAACGTGCTCTGGAAAGTCCTGAGATCACGTTGGATGCACAGGGTAATACTCATGTGTAGAACCCATGCCAAAAGGTTGGTATAGCTGAACCAAGAACAAAGATATGAGAATCATAGAGAACACTTTTGTTATGATTCCTTTTGGTTCCTAGAGAAAACCTATGGCTATTGGAGCTAAGATTACCTAGCCATCCTGAGGTAGAGCGGATTCCTCAGGATCCAAAGGAACGGAACTTGGGTTAAAGGTCAGCATCCTGTGCTGGTAGCATACCCATCACATGATTAAGGAACCATATGATTCGCCATACTTCGATCCAGCACATTCCGGGACCTTCGGTTCAAGTCCAAGGTTAGAAACTAAGAGAAAGGAGTAACTACTATCTTAGTGCCTTAAAGGACACTATGAGTAGCAATCACGAGTTATCTTCCATAAGACAACGATAGCTCCAGAAGAACTTTGAGCAGAGGATAACAGATACATTCGAGATGAAAAGCAGATCTCGAGGTTCAGGATTTAAGACTTTGGAACATGAGTATGTGGAACCCACACAACTCTGAGGTGTTAGGATGGAAAGGAAATCTCCCATTTGGAACGAGAGATAATGGAATACGGAACACACACGACTCTAGAAACTATAACACTAGGTCAACTTGGGTAGAAAACGTCTTGCCAGAGAAGGCACCTAGGTTTTGAATGAATAGAAGAGATAGCGAAACCTTTTCAAATCAAAACAGGTAAGAAGACCCAGACTTAGAGCGATACCAGATACGGAGAAAAAAGAATCCTAAGAAGGTTTTTCACAATCCATTTCGAGTTTCAAAATAGTTTTCATAAACTCTAGACTCGACATCGACCAAGCAGTAAGGTTTTCCTACAGGCAGTCCTGCTCTGATACCAAGACTTGTCACGACCCCGGACCCAGAGATATACATACTGTTATGTGCTCCTAGACATGGACCACAAGGGCTTCAGGGTTACCAGCCCCGGCCGCAACAAACAACGGCAGGCAGACTGGATTCATCGGCACGTAGCCCGGATCCCCAGTCTACTACTCCTTGTATCCATGCTAGTCATAACCAACTATGCATACCAAAGCGTCCACGAATCGAATGAAACTGAAGGAAACGGGACCAAAGCTATACAGAGATGCTATGTGTCCAGAAAGTGCAACAACAATCGAGGGTTACTGGGGTTACCTCGCCCCAGGCCGATCAAATCGACAGGCGGGCTCGGACATGGATCATAGGCTCCACAACCCCTCGACTGCGACAACTATGCAGGCATAGCCAAAACTGTATAACGATGAGCTCGAAACCAACAACCGATCAAAGCAGTACTCTAAACAATGAAACTTGTATTAAACAGGTGTTACTAGAGTATAGCTTACAAGCAGAGGTCGCACGACCCAACATTACATCAGACAACGGAAGGCAAATTATGTTGCTAATCAACAAGAACCAAAAAGGCCTAAGAGGCCGCAACATAAGGCGACGTCCCAGCCCATAGATTCCAGGCTGCTACCTGGGAACCCCAAACTACTCGTCGATGTCCACGTCGAACCATCACTGAAGTGACGAACTCCACCTGAACCAAAATTAAGCAAACCTGAGTACGGGAGGTACTCAACAAGACTTAATTAACCTATTATATATCTGCTAGCTTTATAAAGGGTTTTATGAAGGCTGATTTGCGTAAAGCAATCTTTGTTTTGCAAGTTGAGGGAGGAATAGCACGTCTTGTAGAGGATTTTCAAAACAGATGAGAAAGGACTCAACTCTTGTAGATCATCATCTTTTTAAACCATCAACATTATTCCCAGCACCTCACATGCTACAAGGATCACCCCTCCCGGCATCTCCGGGGAGGCACCCTTCATCTATTGCCTCCATGCCTTGTCAACATCTTTTGCGTCACGTTTAAGTTATCTATGACCTCGTGGCATTCACCAAGTCGTCCTTAACCGCGGACACGGCTTTCCGAAAGATTTATCCCTGCAGGGTGGTACACTTTACCCACACGTACCATCCGACTCTTAACGCCACATGTACGCTCGTCCATGGAGCGCGGCAGAGGGTGGTTGGCCACGACCTTTACCTTGTCGAGCCCTATCCATGAGTCAACCCAAACAGGGCCACCCCGTCAACAGGGAGTTGGCCACCTCCTGACGGCACCTGTTCTGTGAGTCGGGAACAAGATCCGTGTACGTCCATCACTTGCCCCGGTCACGCCCTAAACACCTCCAAAAGGTTTTTGACTCACACGCAGATGGAAATCCCAAACTACGTGACTCACGGATAGAACCAAACAAGTTAGTTAGTCGAGCGCGGTCTGTTAGGCCTCGCGTGTGGTTGCACGCTCAGTCTTAGTTTCCACGGCGAGACCTTACTCCTAGGGTTGGCAAGTACAGGACCAAGAACCACTTCCCAAGTGGCCTCCCGTCCTCGCCTTAGTCAAGTTAACCACACAGTGCTCATCTCACCACGTCATCATATCATACTAGATTATCGCAGCTCTGATTCATCAACCGGATGGAGCAGAGGTAGAAAACATGTATGACTAAGCAAAGCAGATATGAGGCTCTGGCGTTGCGCACAAGCAAATCTATGGCGGCTAGGAGCAGTGGATCAGGATATTGAGGCAATGCAGTATATAGGTGAACTATGTCTACTAGCATCAAATAGTTTGGAATCGAATGCAAAGTACGAGATCAAATGTTGTTCAAAAGCATATATGAGCAGATAAGAGGTTATGCTTGCCTTGGTTATAAGAAAACCAGATAAAGATCGTCAGGGATAAGTGCTTGACTTGTCGGTTAAGATCAAGTATTCACCATTGGACTGCTGGCCTTCTCTTCGGAGTCGCATTCTACCGAGGGGGAAACAACATCGAAAAGAAGAATAACAATCAACACATGGCATAGATGCAATGCGCAATATGTATGCATGAGCAGGTTAATGCACTGAAATAAAGCCCTAAGCATGATCGTTGGTTTGCTAGGGTTCATATGTCAGAAATGCGGTTTTAGTGAAAAAGTCCCGAAATAGACCCCGGAGGGGGTTTTCGGGCGATTATGGAAGTGAGTACCATTTTAAAAGCTCAAATGAGGTTGAAAACATCATAAACAGGTTGCATTTGTCATTTTGAGCAAAATGGTATATAACTTTTAATTTTCTAATTTTAGTGAATAAAAACTTATTTTTCTATTTTAAATGATTAAACAATATTAAATAAAGGTCATTTTTGAACTTTATCAAACATACATGAAAATGACATTGTTGGGTTAGAAATAATTTTGTGAACAGCTCCATACTTTTATTTTATTTTTCTGATTAATAAAACATTAGATATTGAATTATTTAGATTAAACATTTTTCTGGAATTTAAATAACAGGGGAGATATGACATCAGCACTACATCACTGTGACATCACCCATCACTGATCTTCACAGGTTCACTCCAAATTCGATCAAATTCGTCAATGATTCTCAAATTAAAGGCTATGGGGAGGTGCAGGGGCTTGAGAGGAACATGTAGGTGGTGATAGGTGACCAAATGGTCACCGGAAAAGCTCACCGGCGTCCATGGCGCGGCGGCGGCCGGCGAGGCACGTGTACAGGGAGCTGCGGAGAGGGAGAGGCCTAGGTGAGGGCATGGGAAGGCTCACCAGCTCACGGCGAACCTCAGCGGATGGTCTAGGACGGACGAGGAGGTCGGGGCCGGCGGCATCGACCGCGGCGAGCACCGGCCGGACATGGAGAAGAAGAGGTCGGGGCGGCGACTGCGGGCTGTCCCGGCTCGATTCTCTCCACGGGAAGGTAAAGGGGAGGCCGGCGGAGCTCCTCGTGGTATCCATCTGCACAGGGATGGCCGGAGACGGCGGGGAGAGGCGGTGGCCGACCGGACAGTACGGCATCCGCCCAGGCTTTACAGAGAGCGGGATGGAGGGCGCGCAAGGAGGGGGGGTTCTGCGAGCTCTTCTCGGTCTGGACGTTTCCTCGGCGTTATCTGAAGCGAGGGGAAGTAGCATGAGGTGGCAATCGGCCATGGGGCTCGGCCACGCAGCTGCTTGTGATTTCTGTCCAAAGGAAGAAGAAAGAAAAGGGAGTTTTCAAGAAACCCCCCTGAAGTTTTGGGAAAAATCAACAAGGTTCTTTTCTTTTATAAAACAGAACAGAAAACCTTGCTTTGAGGGCCTTTTTGTAAGAATAAAAATTAGCAAAAATTATCTTTGGAAAGCTCATGAAATTTCCAACAACACCATGTGTCACTTTGGTGTAATTGAAATATTTTTCAGAACAAGATTTTGGGAACCAAAATAAGAGCTTTTTGTGGGATTTTTCTCAAACCATTTGAATTCATAATTTAAATTGGTTTCAAACATGATTTAAATTGTTCTTTCATGCATGTATGATATGAACTCAACACCACAACACTTTGGTAGCAAAATTGGGATGTTACAAGCACCCCTCGAGGCCTGCTAACCACACTACCCGACAATGCGAGTGGTGGGATCTGATCAGGAATGAAGGCTTGCCTCCTCCTCCCCCTCTGCCAGCTGCAAATGCCAATGTGCAGCCTGCTCGCGCACCCGCAGCTCGGCCTCCAGTGTTTCCGAGAAGAGAAAACGTGAACCAAGTGGCTTTAGGAGCCAACCGTCACTTCAACAATGAGGGCTACCGCAACAACAACAACAACCACAACCGCAACAACAACAGAGGCAACAACAACTACCAGGGCAACAACAACGGCAACAATGAGGGCGGAGGCCGCAACCAGTACCAAGAACACCATGAGAGCTACATGATCTTCACTTCTGAGCCCGTCGACAAGCAGTCACAGCACAGGCGAGCCATGGAGGTCAATGTTGTGATCCCCGCTGTTCCTCACTATATGCATTGGTGCAACCAAGAGATCACGTGGTCCCGAGTAGATCATCCCAAGGTGATGCCCAACCCGGGTAGCTACGCTTTGGTGCTGGATCCTACCTTCTTGGGTCCCGAGAAGAATGTGAGGTTCAGCAAGGTGCTGATCGACAATGGCAGTAGCATCAACATTGTGTACAGAGACACACTCGAGAAGCTTGGTCTGGCCGAGAACATGCTGCTACCTAGCAAGACCACTTTCCATGGCATTGTGCTGGGAGTCTCGTGCAACCCGGTTGGCCGAGTGTGGATAGATGTGCTATTCGGCACCAGGGAGAACTGCCGCACAGACAGCCTGCAGTTCGAGGTGGTTGATCATCAGAGCCCCTATCACGCTCTACTCGGAGGCCTGCTCTGAGCAAGTTCATGGCCTCTACCCACACGGCATATCTGAAGATGAAGATCCCTGGTCCCAATGGCGTGATTACCATCTCTGGTGATTACAAGAAGTCCATGGAGTGTGCCTCTGCTGGTTCTCAGTTGGCGGAGTCCATGGTGATTGCTGCCGAGAAGAAAAAGATGTACGAGGTGGTGGCTATGGCACAATCCGCGCAAGCTGGTGCACAGGGCGTGCCGAGTACCCAGCACGGGACCGCGTTCCAGGCATCCCAAGAAACAAAGAAGGTCCAGGTCGACCCTGAGTTCCCCGACCGTGTAGCCATCATTGGCTCCGGGTTGGCGGAGAAATAGGAAAGCGAGCTCATCCACTTCCTCCGTGAGAATCGGGACGTGTTCGCCTGGTCCAATGAAGATTTACCAGGAGTCCCGAGGGAGTTGGTTGAGCACTCATTACATGTGCGTCCTGACGCCAAACCAGTGAAACAGGCTATGCGCCGTTTTGGAGATGAGAGAAGGAAGGCCATTGGTGACCAGATCACCAAGTTGCTAATAAGCAATTTCATCATGGAGGTGCTGCATCCGGATTGGCTAGCCAACCCGGTCATGGTCGAGAAGAAGAAGGAGGATCCCAAGGCTGCTACCGCATGGCGCATGTGTGTCGACTACACCGACTTGAACAAAGCATGCCCCAAGGATCCTTTTCCGCTACCTCGCATCGATCAGGTGATCGACTCCACTGCTGGTTGTGAACTGCTGTCTTTCATAGATGCCTCCTCTGGTTTTCACCAGATAGCTCTCAATCCTGCTGATCAAATAAAGACTGCCTTCATTACTCCGTACGGGGCTTATTGCTATCGTGTCATGTGTTTCGGGTTGCGGAATGCGGGTGCTACTTATCAGCGGTGCATGCAGAAATGCTTGCACAACCAGCTCGGCAAGAATGTGCAGGTGTACGTAGATGACATTGTCATCAAAACGAATAAAACACAAACTCTGCTTGCCGATCTTGAGGAAACCTTCGCTAACCTGCGCAAGTATAAAATGAAGCTGAACCCGAGTAAATGCACCTTTGGCGTCCCGGCTGGCAAGCTACTCGGCTTCCTGGTGTCTAGTCGGGGCATTGAAGCCAATCCTTCAAAGATAAAAGCTATTGAGAGCATGTCTTTGCCGAGATCCCTGAAGGATGTGCAAAAATTCACTAGTTGCTTGGCATCTCTGAGCCGTTTCGTGGGCCGAATGGGCGAGAAGGCCCTGCCTCTGTACCAACTAATGAAGAAAAGTGACAAGTTTGTCTCGACTCCGCAAGCGGACGTGGCATTCAATGAGCTGAAGGCAATGCTGGGTAGCGCTCCCATCTTGGCTAGTCCGCTACCCAAGGATCCAATGCTGCTGTACATTGCAGCTACCAACCGAGTGGTCAGTGTGGTGATTGTGGTGGAGCGAGAAGAAGAAGGAAAAAGTGTGCAGCGCCCGGTATACTACCTCAGTGAAGTGTTGTCCAGCTCCAAGCAGAACTACCCGCATTACCAGAAGATGACCTATGGCGTGTACCTGGGCGCCAAGAAACTGAAGCATTATTTCCAAGAGCACCCCATCACTGTTGTGAGCTCTGCTCCCATCTCGGATATCATGGGCAACAAGGAGGCGAGTGGCAGAGTAGCCAAGTGGGCAATTGAGCTGGCCGCGTACGCTCCCGCGTATGCGAGAAGAGAAGCCATCAAGTCTCAAATCCTGGCAGAATTTCTGGTGGACTGGGCTGAGGTGCAGTACGAACCTCCTGCTCCAGTTTCCAACTACTGGAAGATGCACTTTGATGGCTCAAAGGTGAAGGAAGGCCTTGGTGCTGGCGTAGTGCTTACGTCACCCAAACGAGATCAGCTCAAGTACGTGCTGCAGATTCATTTCAAGGCGTCCAACAACGTTGCAGAGTACGAGGCCGTGGTGCACGGCTTGCGAGTAGCCAAGGAGGTTGGCGTGCAGCGCATTATATGCTATGGTGATTCAGATCTGGTGGTGCAGCAAGTCTCTGGCACTTGGGATGCTCTGGATGCCAACATGGCATCATACCGCTTCCTGGTACAGTCTATGACTGGATTCTTCGAAGGCTGCGAGTTCCAGCATATTCACCGAGCAGAGAATGAACCAGCAGACGAGCTGTCCAAGTTGGGATCTTCTCGGCAGTCCATCCCGGCGGGGATTGCTTTGGAGCACTTGAGGAAGCCATCCATCAAGCCATCTCCCAACTCGGAGTCTATATTTGTTCCTTCTCTGCCAAGTGAAGAATCCGTTCCCATGGAGATTGACTGGGAGAATGCAACAGAGAACCCGGGGACTGCCACTCCCAACCCGGGGACTGCCATTCCTTACTCGGGGACTGCCACTCCATACTCGGGGACTGCTGTTCTCAACCCGGGGACTGTCGCATTCATTGAGGAGGTTCTTGCCAATCGTTCAGGGCTCCAGAGAAGCGCTCCCAACCCTAAAGAGCAGCCAGAGGTGCCTGTCCCGATGGAAGTGGACGAACCAGTGTTTTCTACACGGGAGACACCGAGTTGGGCCATGCCCATATTATCCTTTCTAAAGGACGGCACTCTGCCAGAAGATGAGGTGATCGCAAGGCAGATTCAGAGAAGATCCAAGGGCTACACCATATTCAGAGATGTGCTGCACAAAAGAAGTGCCACCGGCGTGCTGCAACGCTGTGTGGACCCAGAAGAAGGAGGAGAAATTCTGTTGGAGATACACCAAGGATAATGCGGGCACCACGCCTCTTCTCGGGCATTGGTCAAGAAAGCTTTTCGGCATGGCTTCTACTGGCTCACAGCTCTGCAGCAAGCTGAAGACATCGTGAGGAAGTGCAACGGCTGCCAGATGTTCGCAAGTAAGATCCACATGCCGGCTTCCGAGTTGAAAACCATTCCTATTACTTGGCCGTTTGCTGTATGGTGTTTGGACATGGTTGGCCCCTTCAAGCCGGCTAAAGGCAACATGACACACATCTTAGTCATGGTGGACAAGTTCACCAAATGGATTGAAGTGAAGCCTATTCGGAAGTGCGATGGAGCTACAGCCGTGAAATTCTTAAAGGATGTGATCCTGATATACGGCTATCCGCACAGTATCATCACGGATAACGGTACAAATTTTGCTGAGGGGGCAATGGTGTGGATCTGCAGAGATAAGCACATCCGACTAGATATTGCATCTGTTGCGCATCCCGCCTCAAATGGGCAAGTGGAAAGAGCAAACGGCATGGTGCTAGCAGGCATAAAGCCAAGGTTGATTGAGCCGTTGCTGAAAACACCTGGGTGTTGGCTAGACGAGTTGCCAGCGGTATTGTGGAGTCTAAGGACTACCCCTAACCGGTCAACCGGCTACACGCCATTCTTCTTGGTATACGGGGCTGAGGCCGTGTTGCCAATAGACTTAGAGCATGACTCCCCCCGAGTAACCCTCTACACTGAGGTGGAGGCGAGAGAAGCTCGAGAAGATGATGTTGACCTGCTCGAAGAAGCAAGAGAGCTTACTCTGTCACGTTCAGCTGTCTACCAGCAAAACCTGCGGCGTTATCATAGCCGAAAGGTGAACCCAAGGGTTTTCCGAGAAGGAGACATGGTCCTTAGGCTTGTGCAACGCACAGCCGGGATGCACAAGTTGTCTCCTCCATGGGAAGGGCCCTTCATTGCGAGCAAAGCGCTACACAATGATGCCTATTATCTCGTGGACGTGCGTCCATCACAGGAGAACAGGGCAGATAAAGCTGGAGAGGAATCTAAGCGCCCTTGGAATGTAGCCCTACTTCGTCTCTTTCACTCGTGAGCAAAGATGTGTATGTACTCTCTTATCCGAGTTAAAATTCTACTCTGCAATCTGAAATTAAGCTCAGGGACTGCCCTCGTCCAAACTTGCTCTGTGTGTTTCTACCCGGCTTCACTTTTGTCCACTCGGTTGCTCTGCTTAAAATTTCACGAGTACATCTAGTATTGTGTTTAAACCTACATGCCAACTCCTCGACTCTGCTGCTGTCCGAAACCCGGCTTCATGGCAAGCAAGAGAACAAGCAAAAGGTCAATGAGCACAAGAAAAATTACTAAGGAAAGAAAGAGTGCAGGAACCGAGTGGGATGTCTTTTACTGTTATTTCTTGTTAACTCCTTTTCGGCTAAGTGGTGGGCTGCGTTACTATGAGTGTTTCTAAGTGGCTAAGTATTTGCAACTCCAACTTTGAATTCTTGTGACTCGAATACCAAAAAAGCAACAAGTTGCGGGTAAGAGCTGAGATGAAAAGGAAGAGCGAATAAGAAATGCAACTCGGGGACTTGCATGATAACACAACCCGGCATCGAGCCAAGGCTGCTCAAATTGACTAAGTGAAATATCAAACGTGAATAAAACTGAGTAGCAAGCGACAAACGTAATTGTTTCGATACATCTGCACCCGGCATCCCGGGGATCTGATAAAAGTTTAAGGACAAAGTTGCAGGAGGTGATCAGGTGGAGGTAGCAGCATCCTTGATGTTGGCCTTGGCGGCGTCAGTCTCGGAGGTGGCCTTGGCAGTGTCAGCTTCCGAGTTGGTGGCGTCAGTCTTCGCCGCATCAGCTTCTGGATTGGTGGCGGACTGATCAGAGGTGGCCGTGGCCACCGAGAAGACATCCGTTGCCGAGGTGGAGGCAGTAGCTTGGGTGCGGAGAAGCGCCGTGTCATCGAGGGCAGCACCTGATGAAGTGCCGAATTCGAGCGCCGCGGTGTCGATAACCATCTTCTCGCTCTCGGCCTCATCTTCGCTATCCGCGACAACTGCAGCCTTCCCCTTCCTAGTCTTCTCGCTAGCACTGTTGAAGCAGCTCAGGCCCTCGGACTCAGTGGCTTCCTCGTAGTCATCCTCATCCTCGTCGTCATCCTCGCCCTCCACCTCCGTGTCGGGCTCGGTGACGCCGTCGATGTAGCCCGCGGTATCCGCGTAGGATGCAATCTCGTACGCAACCGACTGGCGGCGAGCCATGCAGTCGGTATCCTTCTCCCACCTCGAATCCCGGCGCATCTCGAGGATGAGGTTGAGGTCAAGATTGTCGTACCAGCTGCAGACGAAGAGGAGCAGCATGTCCGCGCCTGCCCGAGCTCCGGAAGCCCGCCATTTCTTCAGCTCGGCCTTGACGCCATTGAGCTTCTCGGCAAGTCCGCGAATGGTTGCTGGCGCAGTGTCCCGAGGCCAGAACAGGTCATGGAGCTTGAAGGCAGTGCGCACCAGATCGGTGCCCACGCCCCTCAGACGCTGGAGCTGCCCCTGCATGTTGGTGAAGCAGTCTTCAATTGAAGCCTTTGTATCCATGGGCTGCCCCTTCTCGGTGCGAGCTGCTTGGGCCTTTGAGAGAGCTGGTTTGCAGGCCGAGCTTAGGTCGGGGAAGATTTCTGAAAAAGCTATCAAAAAGATTAGAAACAGAGACAGAGAAGGGAAGCGAATCAGGCAGCAGAGAAGCAAAAAGAACAGCGAATCGCAGGGAAGCGGGTACTTACTGTTCAGCTCGCAGAGTAGCGACTGCAGTGTTTTCTCCCAGGACTCCTCGTCGGCAACATGCTTCTCTTCCACCCTCCGGAACTGGGCCTGCTGGAGCATGAGATCAGAGTTGCTCTTCCTCAGCGTGTCGCACTCCAGCTCGAGAGCCCGCTTCTCGGCCTTGGCAGTTGCCTCAAACTTTTTCTTCTCGGCCACTATTTTATTCTTCTCGGCAGCTAGATCAACGGCCTTTTGGAGGGCAGTCCGCAGTTGGAGTTGGAGAGGTTCCAACTCAGTGGTGTATTCCTTCTTCAGCTCCACAGCCTGGCTAGCCAACTGCTGCTGCACCTCGGCGGGCTTAAGGCAGTCGAGATGCTCCTCGACAAACTTCTTATGGTCTTCTGTGAAGAGCAAAACACGATCAGCAGAGTAGCAAAGATGGGAGGAAGGAAAACAAGCCAAGAAAAAACACCAACTCACCTTCCAGCCTCTTGATCGTAGTTTGACCGCTCTCAACAAAGACGCGGCAGTTCGCATGCTCCTCTGCCAAGGTCCTAAACTTGCCTGCAGAAAGGAATCGATTACAGCAGAAAGCAGAAGCGGGCGTAAACACAAAACACAGAAACCGCGTAGCTAAAAGCTTACTCTCGATCTCGGAGATCTGGAGGGTGCGATCCATGACCTCCTTCTCCGTCGCCTCATCGGTCTTGCACTCAATTTCGAGGGCCTCAAGGCGCCTTCTAGCGATGCTGTGGTTCCAGAGCAATCGTCGGAACAAGTTTGTTCTCTTCAAGAGGCTATTCTGAGAAGCAGAAAGAGAACGAATCAGACACAAATCGGGAAGATTCAACCCGAGAAGACGGCAACTCGGTTGAGTATTCGTCTACTCGGCCAGAATCTCGGGGATTGGGTGATGGATAAGAAGAAGGAGAAGAGTAGAAGAAAAGAAAAAGGCAACTCGAATTGGGTGAGCAAAACTTACTGCAAAAGCTTGTTCGATGTCCTCTGCGGCCTTGCGGTGGACGAACAGCTTGGCAGCGAGCGTGCTGGTCTTGGACGAGATGGTCATGGGATTGTACCCCATGTCCGCCTTGTTCCAGTCGATGCACATATGATCCAAGTCGCCCAAAGCCAAGCCGTGCCAGTTCTTGTTGCCGAGGATGTCGCTGTTCCATTCGGCGTCGATGAAGCCCACTCGATCAATCATCTCCTCGAGTCCCCTAGATGTCACCTCGGTCTCCTGGACCTCGCGCGAGTAGATTGAGAGGGATCTGTCCTTGTTCCGGGCTGGCGGCTTGGAATCCACAGCCGTGGCCTCCTTGCCCTTCCTGATAGCAAGTTTCTTCTCGGCAGCAGTTATCGAGATGTTGTGCTGCTTGCTCATCTTCACCAAGTAAGGTGGATAGGATGGCGGGTCTGGCAAACTTGATCCAGCGGCTGCGTCAGCGGCTGCGCCGGAATCGCCAATGACGAGCTGCCCGGCCCTGGCAACAGGTTTGACAATTGGTTGGGGCGGCGGCATCGTGGCAGAGTCGTGCGCAGCGCCACGAGGAGGATTCCTGCGGACGTTGGCGTCAGGCGGGCCAGTTTGCTTCTCAGAGGCCTGCTTCTCGGAAGCCTTCTTCTCGACGATTTTCTTGTCGGCGGCCTTCTTCTTGGCGACCTCCTTCTTGGCTGGAGGGCTCGCTGTAATCTTGGCCTTCTTCTCGACAGCCTCCTTCTTGATTGGATGGCTCGTTGTAGTCTTGATCTTCTGCACCGGCGGGGAGCTCGGTGCAGTGGATGAAGTGCCCTGCTGGGTAGGCGGCACCAAGGGCGCGCTACCCTGCGCAGCGTCTGGCTGCGCGTGGCTCTGCAGGTCTTGCACCATCTCGTCAACTATCTCAACCCGCTGCTCGGCAGCGGGACCTTGCGGTGTCTCTTCTGGTTTCTCTACCCGCGGCCGGGCCGCGGGGTCAGTTTGGTCAGCAGCCCATGTTGCTGGCTGCTCTTGATTCTCCTCCTGCCGCTCAAGGGCGGCCTGGTCGTGCTGCTCGGAATCTTGTTCTGTATTCTCCCCGGCTGTGGCAGCTGGGGGAGAAAGTGGTCTCTCGTTGCGAGCAGCATCCTTTGCTTCCTGTTCTGCGCGGGCCTGTTGCTCCTGCTCGGTGTCGTGGGCGTCGGTGTCCATGTATAGAGCGTCGTCGAAGTCTTTTCCTTTCACAGGAGAGGACGCACGCGCCCTGTTCCGCGCTGCGATCTTGTCCTCGTCGTCGAGATCAATGAGGGCTTCGAGATAGATGGCAGATTTCTTCCTGGACTTGGTGGATGCGACAGCAGCATCTGCATCCAAGGGGGCACTGAAGAAAGGAGAATATTCAGAAAAGAAGGGAAGGACAGAATGAACCGGGAAGCAACAGCGGAGTAAAAAATCGGGAAATAGCGGCAACAGAGATGTGCAGCGGAGGAGAAAATTGCTTGCCCCTTACGGGAAGGAGGCAGCCGTCGCCCTTTTGTCACGGCTCCTTTGGTCTTCTTCACGGCCGTCTTCGTCTTCTTGGCGGGGGGCTCCTGAGCACCGCTACCCGTCCTCTTGTGAGTAACAGGAGCGGCGACTGAAAGCGGATCAACGACAAGGGCGTCCTCGTCCTCGTCCTCGCCCTCCTCTTCAGCGTCAGCATCGTCTGTACAGTTGGGAAGAAGAAAACAATTCAGAAGCGGGAGGAAACTGGGTTGCGCTGCTCGCGGCCAGACAAGGTGAGCTCAATTACCTTCGTCATCGTCCTCGGACCAATCCCGAACAGACGCGTCAACATGATGCTTCTCCGTCTGAGCGGCGTGAGGAATATTGAGTTTGTCCGCGGTCTTGTAGGAGACCTCATCATCCTCCTCCCGGTCATCTTCCCAGTTAGCCTCGAAGCGCTCCGCGCTCTCGGCAAGCTGGCGGGCAAGGACCTGGAAAGTAGGAAAACATCACAAGTTAGTCGAGTAGCATAAAGGCATCCTACTCGTCAAGGCGTGCAAACACAAAGCACAGTAAGCCTAGAGAGTGCTGCTAAGTGTGCTACTCGACAGGGTGTGCGAGCACAAAGCACATTAAGCCTAGAAAATACTGCTAAGTGCGCTATTCGGCAAGGCGTGCAAACACAAAGCACACAAAGCCTAAGCAAAACTACGAAGTGTTCTACTCGGCACAGAGTGCGGATACTAGGCACAGCAAGTTAAGAAGGCTATCTACTCGGAATCTGTGTACAAGAAACAGGATGAGAAGCACTAACCCGCTCGATTGGTTTCGTGCGGCTGAACGGCATGAAGCCGTACTACCAGTTGTCCCTAAGGCCAGTGCTCATGATGGAGCGCGCCCAAGTGGCAACGTCCGTGTTGCTGAGCTCGAACGTGGTTGTCCGAGTGCAGTCGCGGGGGCCGCCCATGTAGCACATGAGATGGACGCGGTGCTGGAGCGGCAGCACTCGCCTGGAGATCCAGCAGGCGATCGGGTCATCGCTCTTGAGCCCTTCCGAGATCAGGTTGGCGAGGCGGTCGTCCATCTGCTTCAGGTTGCTATCGAGGGACGGCTTGGTCCGCCAGTTCTGCCCGGTGGGAGCTGTGTTGGTCCAGCGGGGCAGATTGATCCGGTCCTCCACTTTGGCTCCCTTCTCGGCGGGAATGTTCTTCACGTAGAGGAAGGTCCTCTGCCACTTGCGGACAGAGTCCAACCCCTTGATGCGCGGGTGATTGGTTCCACCGCGCTGCACCATCATGGCGCTGCCAGTCTCCGTCATCCCGCGGCTGGCCTCCACGCCATCCTTCTTGCCCTTGCTTTGCTTCCGGAAGAAGAAGTACCGGGACCAAGTTGCCGAAGTGGGGCGAACGCCCAGGAATGCCTCGCATACCACGGCGTGGTAGGAGAGCATGACGACGGCGTTCGGCGGGAGGTGGTGCGGCTGGAGGCCATAGTGATCGAGGAACGACCGAAAGAAATTCGAGACCGGGAGCCCGAATCCTCGCGCGAAGTGCGCGAGGAAGACGACGTGCTCGCCCTCCTGCGGGGCCGGGACGAGCTCGCTGCCAGGTTGCCGGCAGCGAACACTGGGAGGAACTCTCCGGGTGTTCACGAGCCATTGGCACTCCTCGGCAGTGACCTCAGATCCAGCCCAGCCGGCGCGAGCGTCGTCGTCACGAGCCATCACGGTGGGGAAGAGGTTGGCTGAAAGATTGAAGGAATTTGGGTGGAGAAGCTCGCAGCGGCGCGGTGAGATGCGCGGCAGCGAGATGCTCTGCGGCGGCGGAGAAACAAGGAGGCGAGGGGAAAGTGAAAGCAGAAGAGGAAGAAGGAGTTACCGAGGGGGTATTTATACCGCCCCTCGAGTTGCCGTTTCGAGTTAAGGTAGTGGGATCGATCGTGGCAGAGATCGTGGGGCGTGGGCCGTGTGGACCGGTTAGAAACGCACACAACGCGGAACGCGCGCGTAACGGCCACAATTAATCCCACGACGAGATCGTGGGTAATCACTGCCTTTGATGGGACATAACGGGCTAGTGGGCCCACTCCGTGAAAACTGGGCGCGTGGCCTGTCAGTTCCCGGGCACCGAGGCGTCGGGGTCATGTCCGCGTGACACATGCCCAGTTGCAGTGCGGAAAGCCGGATTGTGCTCTACCACGCAGAGAGTCCGATTCGAGATTTCACCAAGTCATTTTACTCGGCTACAGAGAAGAAAAGTGGTTCTATTCGGAAGAGAAGAAACTCAATCAAGGGCTACTCGGAGGTTTCACTCGGTATCCCAAGGTTCAAGGGCAAGACTGTCAAGGTTGGTTTTCAAGCTGGCAGGGCCCAGTGAACGAGTTCGCAGGACTCTACCAGCTTCGGGGACTACTGTCCGGGGGTTACCCCCGAGTAGGGTAAAGACAAGTGCTAAAGGCAAGATCAGAAGGGATGTTTGGCCGAGTAGCCGGCTACCCGGTACTTGCTACCCGGTCCTACTCATAGATGGCCAGAAGGACGAATCAAGAGAGTTATGTTCCTCCGAATAGAAGAGTTGGTCCGAGTAGAAATGGCGGGACCCTACTCGGGCCAGAAGTCAAAGGAGCCGTTCTGACACAGAATCCCGCGTATCCCGGGTCCGTACTTTGGCACTGTTCACGGCAATGTTCATCTAAGGACGGCGTGCCTGACAGCGACAGTGTGGCAGCAGGGCGTCGCAGGATAGGGGGACCTACTCTGTGTTCGTGGCAGTGATAACAGATCGGTTACTTGGTTTTGCCCAACGACTTTTCGCACCAGGACAAACTTAGAAGCCAAAGCTGTCAGCGGGAACTCGGAAGAAGGACGGTGTGCACACAATGTCGACATCTGTTTGTATTTGGATGTATCCGGCTGGGCACCGAGTATATAAGGTGCCCTGCCCCCTCCTGCGCGAGGGATCGCGCACTGGGCTCAGATTCTTGACCTAGTTCATCACGTAGAGAGAAGAGTGGCTACTCGGTAGCAAGAACAATTGTACTGTGGCTACTCGGTGAGACACCAATATACAGAGAGAAAGGCAGGAGTAGGGGTTTTACCTCCTCACGAGGGCACTGAACCTGGGTAGATCGTGTTATTTGCAGTGCTTGTTCCCTACTTCACGCGGCTACTCGTCGCGTGATCCCTCCCCGAGCGCCTCCAGCGTCCATCGTCCCCACATCTTTAGCCATCCTATGGCATCTGCCGTGACACCACCACGACAAGTAGCCTGAGCTTCATCAATAAAGTCATCATTAAGTTCAATATAGGTTTCATCAAGATCATCAATAAACTCAGGTGAATTAACAGGTGAACTAGCATTTTCAACAGAAATTTCAGCATTTTCAATTTGTTTGGATTTAGCAATAGTAGCATCTAGGAAAGGACCTAGTGAACCAGTATCATCAAGCACAGTATAAGCATCATCAAAAGTATTAGAAACATTTTCAGACTCAATAGAAGTAACAGTGTGTGTAGCATGTGGTGGTGTAAGTAGCTTACTCATAACAGACGGTGAATCAAGAGCATCAGAGGTGTTCAGAGTTGTACCTCTCCTTGTAGTGGATGGTAATATAGGATATTTTCCATCACGATTCTTTCCCATGATGAAAGGATTTCAGAGAATAATCAAGTGAGAAAATAAATAAAGTTATGCCACCCAGCAATGGCACCAGAAAATAGTCTTGATGACCCACAAGTATAGGGGATCACAACAGTCTTTGAGGGAAGTAAAACCCAAATTTATTGATTCGACACAAGGGGAGCCAAAGAATATTTATGGGACTTAACAATTGAGTTGTAAATTCAGCTGCACCTGAAAGTAGTCTTGCTCACAACAATTTATCAGTGGTAACAATTTTATAGCAGGAGCAGTAGTAAAATAAGAGCAGGAGTAAAATAGTAACAACGGTAGCAATCGCGGAAAACAACAGGATGAAAGTACCGTAGGCATAGAGGGAATGGATGAACGGCCGTTGCATGGATAACAATGGTCATGTAATAATCTAAACATGGGCATTGCATATAATAATAATAAAGCATCCAAGTTCTAGGCTAACCATAGGCATGTGTTCCAATTTATTCGTATGTGCTCGCAATGAGAAAGTTGCACAACATCTTTTGTCCTACCAGCCCGTGGCAGCGGGGCCTCTAGGGAAACTACTGGTAATTAAGGTGCTCCTTTTAATAAAGCACCAGAGCAAAGCATTAACACTCTGTGAACACATGTGATCCTCACATCACAGCCATCCCCTCCGGTTGTCCCAATTTTTGTCACTTTGGGGCCTCGGGTTTCGGACAATGACATGTGTAAACAACTTGCAGATATGATCAAGAAACATAATTATAATCATGAAACAATAACATGTTCATATCTGAGATCATGGCACTCGGGCCCTAGTGACAAGCATTAAGCATAACAAGTTGCAACAATGGTAGAAAACAGTAACAATGAATACTAGGCACCATGCCCTAACAATCTGGCATTATTACATGATCGATCTCATCCAATCCCTTCCATCCCTCTTAGTCTACAGTGGTGTTTAGTCACACATGGACTGGGGAATCATGGATCGTTGATGGAGAAGAGGTGGCAGTGTCGATGGCGATGATCTCCTTCGAATCCCCGTCCCGGTAGGGCGCCAGAACAGGAATTTCTGATCCCTGAATTGAGTTTCGAGGTGGCGGCGTCGCTCTGTTGTGTTTCTATGGAATATGACGAACCCCCTCACGTTTTAGGTTTACATGGCATATGTAGTCGAAAGGGGAGCCCGAGAGGGTGGAGGTGGCCCCCACACCACCTGGCGGCGCAGCCTAGGGAGCGCGCCAAGGGGTGGTCTGGGCCCCTCCAGGTGTCCTTCTGGCTCCCGGGGTCCTCTGGTGATATAAGCTCAATGGGGTCTTTTCTAGGAAATTTCCCGAAAGTTGATTTGTCTGCATAAAACGAGACACCAAGGTAATTCTGCTGAAAATAGCGTTAGTCCGTGTTAGTGATATCCAAAATTCACAGGTTTAGAGGAAAACAATAAGAAAAGTGTTCGGAAAAGGAAATACGTTTTGGACGTATCAATCATCTAAAATAAGCAATGTTTTCTCACGTCCAAAGTGTCCCATCAATCCACCACTATGTGATTCCTACAACAATAACAAACGCAAGGACGACTCGGGAGCACATAATTTGTTAGCTCTACACAGAAATCCATCGTGAATATGATATTTATCCCATGCTTTTACATTAGTACATTTAGCAAAAGGCATAGAAAACTTAGTATCATTAGCATATAATTCACGTAAACTCCCTAAACCAGGAACTTGCACATCTAATTTTGCCAATAACATATTTTTCCTAAATAGAACATCAACAACCACATTATCCAATTGTTTCTTATACTTAATAATGTATGGGAAAGACTCAATGATTTCCACCCATTTAGCATGTCTCTTATAAAGATTAGATTGGCTCTTTAAAAATTTCAATGTTGTAACATCCCAAGTATGAAAACTACCCCCTAGAATGTTTGATTTCTTGTTACTTAAAGTATTGCATCATGTCATCATATTGTTTCCATGTTGTTTGCATTTGTTTCTTGTTTGTTGCATTTGTTCCTTTTGTTTTGCATCTGTTATTCTTTGTTTTCACAATGAAAATCAAACAATTCCAACTGCCTTGTTTTCATACTTGCTCTGTTACAACTTTTGGAATAAAAATAACAAATAAAAACAACTCCTTTGTTGTCATTTTATGTCATAGTTATCAATTACTAAAATGGTGCTTCTATTTCAAACAAATAACTCCCAAATTGTTTTCAAACTCAAATCTCAAACAACATTCAATTGGAATTATAAAATTGCCCACAACAATCTAACCTTTGTTCTAAGCTAAAATAGGGTTCACCCTATTGAAGGTTGGTTTCATTTATAAGCACCTAATAATCAATTCTAACCCCAATTTGAATTAACTACAAACAATATTTTAAAGTTTGAACTTTGGAAAATAAAAGTTAGCATTTTGTTTGCTATCAACCTAACTAACTTAACCTAATTTTTCTAACCTTTTTACTAACTCAAAAACTCATCTTTTCCTTCCTTTGGGTTTTCTACAAAAAAAAATAAAACAATCAGAAATTGTAAAAAGAATAACTGGTTTAGAGGGGAGGAGAAAGCACAGCCCATCATCAACCAGCCCAACCCACTTCCACCTTGGCCCAGTACCCCTCCCTGTCATCTTCAACCTACGTCACTTCCTGTACGAACCATGGCAGAGCCACACGATCTCCTCCACCTCCATTAGATGCTCAGCCGTACTAGTGCTCTCCCTCCATATATCCCCCCTCTGCCCCTCAAACCCTAGCTACCCTAGTTCTTCCCCATCGCCGCCGTCTACCCCTGTCTTCCCCAGCTGCTCTGTCCCTCCTCTGAATTTCTGAACCAGAAACCACCAGTGCACCACCCCCTCTGCCCCTCATCGCGGTGCCGCCACAGTCGCTACGAGGATGAGCCGACGGCGGGAATGGAACGAGGACAGCACCCGCTCCAAGTTCCGTGTAGTCGTCATCGGCTGTTACCGCCCAGGACGCCGCCGCCGTGCTCCTTTAGCCGCGGCCATCCTCCTGCTGTCCGGCCACGGGCGGTCTGCACCGACCGCCTCCAGCTGCTTCCGATCGCCTCCAGGTCGCAAGGTGAGCGCCCGCCTCGGTTCTTCTCTCCCTTCTCTCCTCCCTCTCCCTTGCCCCCACCACGCCGGCGCCCCCTCCGGCGAGAGCAGCAGCCGCCTCCGGCCATGGTTCTGTCGAGATGCAACCTGCCACGATTCAGTTTTTTTGTTCAGAAAACTGCGCGAAAACCCACCACTTAACCCCCCGAGCCCTTCTCTGTCAACACACATCGAGTAGACCATCTGGTTAGCAGAGCCAAAACGCACATCAGAGGTGCAGGGTTCGATTCCCCCCTGCACCCATAAAACCAAACCTTTTTTTTCACCATTGTTTTGACCCAGAAACTTCCTAGAAATAACCAATAGGCCCCTGGTATCTAATCTAGACCCTGCAATAATTTATTTCTAAGTCCCTAGTTACTTAAAAGTGGCAGATTGCACCCCAGATTTGTAAAATGCATAAAAAATTCATCCCCACTCCAATTTCAACATTTTTTATATGTTGTCAATACCAAATTAAATGTTCTATCCAAATATAAAATTTGTTTACTGTTTTGAATATTTTAAATTGGTGCAAAATTTGAAAACTTGTCAAATTCACTTAAATTTGCAAAATTCATAACTTGCTCATAAAAATTCCAAATTTCACAAACCAAATATGTTTTCCAATCAACTTTTCATGTACTTTCCAAATATAAATTTTGTTTGCTGTTTTGAATAATTTAAATTGCTGAAAACAACTGTTTCTTAATTATTGCATTTAAAATTGCCAAAATAATAACTTGCTCATTTTAAATCCAATTTCCACAAATGAAATATGTTTTCCATGCAAAATTAAACCCTCTTTCCAAATATAAACTTTGTTTTCTGTTTTGAATAATTCAAATTGGTTAAATAATTTAATCCTTGTTTAATTCATTTAATATTGTTAAATTCATAACTTGATCAAACAAATTCTTTTGGGACATATAAAATATGTTTTCCAACCCTAAAAGCATAAACTTTTCAAATATGAATCTCACTTAATGTGTTGAACAAATAAAAATTCAAATAAGTTCATGTTTGAATTAAATTCATTTAATTCTTGCTTAAGCTTGTTTAATTCCTAAATAATTCATTTGAAATCCTTTTGCAACAAGTGAAACATGTAATCCAACTAAAATCTTGTTTTCTTTTCAAATATAAACTTTGTCATCTATTTGGAACAATTAAAAGTGGTGAAAACAACAAATGCTTGTGTGACACCTTTAAGTAACCAAAATTTCTTAACTTAATAAACAAATCTTCAAACTTGTTAACCCTTATTTCTATTTGATTCTATTGTTGTTATTTTGCTGTTTTCCTCATCCATGCATCATGCTAAATCACTTACACAAGTTGATTAGTTGTAAAACAATTAATTCAACCATAATTCATGGGCTTTCCATATGCAATCCAATTGCATATGGGTCCATTTAATCATGTTTCTATCTTGTCAATTAGTTTATTCTGATGCATCTATTAACATGACATGCATCATCCCATGTTTGTGCACCTATGCCATGATATTGATTGTTTATCTTTCTGCAATGTTTGTTTGCTTCTTCCCGGATATACGACGACGTTGAGACCGACGATCCTTACGACACCCCTTCTAAGGATCTAGCTCAGTACCAGGCTACTGGGTTTTGCAGGCAAGTTATCACTCACATGAACCACCGTGTTCCTTTCAACATTGATTACCGATACTTTCCGTTGTTCTTTTCTGCTAGCCTTAGTAGTAGTTGTTTCTGTTACGAACCCATCACATGTATCCTCTAACCCTGATATTGCCTCACATCCATACCTATAACCATTGTTTGAGCCCGTGTCTTACTAGCATGCTTAGGTTGCTTTTGCTCGAGTCTGTTACCCGTTACTTTCTGTTACTATTTTTCCATTACGTTGTGGGGGCTCGATGTTTAATCAATCAATCATGCTAATGTTACTATTAATAATAAATTTGATGATAAGGCACCGGCAGGAGGCCCATGAGAGGTTTTGAAGCCTGCTAGTGTCGACCCTAATAGGAAAAGGGTCTTGTCTACTGATCCATGATGAGCGCACTACCCGCATTTGGGAAGCGAGTATGGGCGCCCCCCTCAACTTGACCTGATTCGCATCTCGTCCAAATCGCCTCATTTAGTTCGTGTTTTCCATTTGCCGCATCATGTTTTTGCGAGCCCAGGCCAGGGTGGAACTTTCGTAGTCGGCATATAGGGGGACACGGTCTTAGAGTGCTATGATGGTCCATTTTCTTCTGGGCTTGATTAGCCGTGCGCCCAAGGTTCTTTGGGCTTGATGCGAAGAATGGTTGGTTGTGTAGAGTACCCCGCTTGGTGGAAGTGCATTTCCATCTGGCGGGTTATTCTTGAGTGTACGGCCAAATTGGTGCAACCCTGCAGGGATAATCTTCTCGAGAAGCCGTGTTTTCCGCGGTTATGGATTACTTGGTGAAAGTACTGGCTAACAAGTACTCAGGACAACTTAAACATAATGATCAAACATGTTACACCCATGATTAATAACTTGACTAGTAATAGGCTTAATGACACAATAATTTGAACCATCATTATTACAACTGTGTGAGTTATCCTTGGATCGCTTCTTTGGATAAGGGGCGAGATCCAGGATGGGTTTGTTTGAAGTTATCTTTCAGTTGGTTACAATCCTCGATCTTATCCCCTTTCTGTTAGCCGGAAGTGGTAGAAACTCTGTAGTTGTTTAGAGCAGCCAGTTGCAGCATCTTTTATATCCCCCTCCTTCCGTTGAACCCAAAGCATCTGTGCTTGGTGTTGACGGGTCACACTTTGGTGAACTGTGAGTCTTGCTTGCCAGTACGTTTATGTACTGACCCCTTTGGGGCTGTGGTTTACGCAGACGACGTTTCCGAGGATCTACATGGTGGCTACTACGTGGAGTATGATGACGAGACTGCTGACGAGTAGATAGCGGACCCGGGCAGGATCCGAGACTTCGTGGATGGGCTCCGTCTGTTTGTTTCCGGCCTCTTAGGCCTATTTGGTTCTTGTCTGTACTCAGACATGTTGAGTGCTTCCGCTGTATTGTAACGATGTATTGTTGGGGCATGTGCCCTCTGAATGACTGTATTTGATATCTCTGCTCTAATGAGAGCCATTTGCAACTTATTTCAATCTTTTGTGTCGTAGAGATCTGTTGTGATATCACTTGTTAAACGCCGTTGACGTACCATGTGTGTATGGTTTGAAGTACGTCGACGGAAGTGCCTTTGATCTCTAGTGGATAGTTTACATCGACGATGGAATAGCAGGGCTTGTGTTGTCGCGCATAAGCGCAGGCCTACCAGGAAGCTGGGACGTGGGAGCAGTTATGCCCCATAATCCAAGCATCTGCTATCCAGTTCGTACGGTGAGTATCCCCTAGAAGTCAGGGTGCGACTAATGGTATCAGAGCCTGTCTGCCTGTAGGATCCCTTTTTACTGGTCGCAGTTGAGTCTAGAAACTATTTTGTAGCTATATAGGAAAAATGAAACGTGAGAGTAGGAATTCTGTTCTTTTTCTTCTTTCCCCACCCACCCTCCCTTTTCTGGTAAGGAAGTGTAACGTTGTTTTCCCTTCTCATCTAAACTTTCAAGTTAGGATTTCACGAATTCTGGTTTCTCTAGGATGGTTATATCTACTAGACCATAGGAATGGAGGTGGTTGTGACGTGATTTATCATGTTGCCTACTCATGATTGAGAACGGAGGCGTGTAAGCCCCGGAAGCAGATCCTCTATTCCTTAAGCAGTAGATATTGATCCTTTAGAAGCCCGGATGGGTTTTCCATAGTACCTCAGGAGTTTTGTTCTCGTTTTCCCGATGTTGATATCCTGTTCTTCTCAACATCCTTCTCGTCCGTTGAAATCTTGTTGTTGTTTTC
The DNA here is from genome assembly GCA_028641055.1 of Alopecurus myosuroides. Taxonomy (NCBI): domain Eukaryota; kingdom Viridiplantae; phylum Streptophyta; class Magnoliopsida; order Poales; family Poaceae; genus Alopecurus; species Alopecurus myosuroides. The sequence goes on from CM054060.1 coordinate 209,889,075, forward strand.
CACTTCAATTCTTCTACCGGCGTCTAATCAAAACTTCCTCGTAAACTCTTATCCAGTTAAAGTGTTATTTGATACCGGAGCATCACATTCCTTTGTGTCAACAATATTTTCCACAATATACAACCCAATTCTGGTTCCACTAAGCAATCAAAACTCTGTTCACTCCCCGGGATCTCAAATGTTGACTTCCAAGATAAGTAAGAACAATCCAATTCTAATGGGAGGCCACATATTCCTCGTTACTCTCATGTTGATGATTCTGACATTGATGTTATTCTTGGTGTTGCATTGGTGTCAATAACTCTGTTCCACCCCTATTACAGATAGTCTATTCTCCAAATGAATCAAATTCTATCCAGCTATACATCCTTGGTGCAAAATCTCTCCCCTTTACTTGAAATGTTCCGGTGGTTTCCAAAATTCCCTGATATCTTTCCAGAAGAGTTGCCAGGAATTCCTATTGTTTAGAACTTCCACATAACTATCCAATGTGCACGATGTGTTTCACGTGTCACATCTCAAGTGGATCTCCCCAAGAAGTTTCCGGACCTTTTCTTTCTCAGTAGGAATCTCGGGGCGCGATTCCTTCAAGGGGGGGCGTTTTGTAACATCCCAAGTATGAAAACTACCCCCTAGAATGTTTGATTTCTTGTTACTTAAAGTATTGCATCATGTCATCATATTGTTTCCATGTTGTTTGCATTTGTTTCTTATTTGTTGCATTTGTTCCTTTTGTTTTGCATCTGTTATTCTTTGTTTTCACAATGAAAATCAAACAATTCCAACTGCCTTGTTTTCATACTTGCTCTGTTACAACTTTTGGAATAAAAATAACAAATAAAAACAACTCCTTTGTTGTCATTTTATGTCATAGTTATCAATTACTAAAATGGTGCTTCTATTTCAAACAAATAACTCCCAAATTGTTTTCAAACTCAAATCTCAAACAACATTCAATTGGAATTATAAAATTGCCCACAACAATCTAACCTTTGTTCTAAGCTAAAATAGGGTTCACCCTATTGAAGGTTGGTTTCATTTATAAGCACCTAATAATCAATTCTAACCCCAATTTGAATTAACTACAAACAATATTTTATAGTTTGAACTTTGGAAAATAAAAGTTAGCATTTTGTTTGCTATCAACCTAACTAACTTAACCTAATTTTTCTAACCTTTTTACTAACTCAAAAACTCATCTTTTCCTTCCTTTGGGTTTTCTACAAAAAAAAATAAAACAATCAGAAATTGTAAAAAGAATAACTGGTTTAGAGGGGAGGAGAAAGCACAGCCCATCATCAACCAGCCCAACCCACTTCCACCTTGGCCCAGTACCCCTCCCTGTCATCTTCAACCTACGTCACTTCCTGTACGAACCATGGCAGAGCCACACGATCTCCTCCACCTCCATTAGATGCTCAGCCGTACTAGTGCTCTCCCTCCATATATCCCCCCTCTGCCCCTCAAACCCTAGCTACCCTAGTTCTTCCCCATCGCCGCCGTCTACCCCTGTCTTCCCCAGCTGCTCTGTCCCTCCTCTGAATTTCTGAACCGGAAACCACCAGTGCACCACCCCCTCTGCCCCTCATCGCGGTGCCGCCACAGTCGCTACGAGGATGAGCCGACGGCGGGAATGGAACGAGGACAGCACCCGCTCCAAGTTCCGTGTAGTCGTCATCGGCTGTTACCGCCCAGGACGCCGCCGCCGTGCTCCTTTAGCCGCGGCCATCCTCCTGCTGTCCGGCCACGGGCGGTCTGCACCGACCGCCTCCAGCTGCTTCCGATCGCCTCCAGGTCGCAAGGTGAGCGCCCGCCTCGGTTCTTCTCTCCCTTCTCTCCTCCCTCTCCCTTGCCCCCACCACGCCGGCGCCCCCTCCGGCGAGAGCAGCAGCCGCCTCCGGCCATGGTTCTGTCGAGATGCAACCTGCCACGATTCAGTTTTTTTGTTCAGAAAACTGCGCGAAAACCCACCACTTAACCCCCCGAGCCCTTCTCTGTCAACACACATCGAGTAGACCATCTGGTTAGCAGAGCCAAAACGCACATCAGAGGTGCAGGGTTCGATTCCCCCCTGCACCCATAAAACCAAACCTTTTTTTTCACCATTGTTTTGACCCAGAAACTTCCTAGAAATAACCAATAGGCCCCTGGTATCTAATCTAGACCCTGCAATAATTTATTTCTAAGTCCCTAGTTACTTAAAAGTGGCAGATTGCACCCCAGATTTGTAAAATGCATAAAAAATTCATCCCCACTCCAATTTCAACATTTTTTATATGTTTTCAATACCAAATTAAATGTTCTATCCAAATATAAAATTTGTTTACTGTTTTGAATATTTTAAATTGGTGCAAAATTTGAAAACTTGTCAAATTCACTTAAATTTGCAAAATTCATAACTTGCTCATAAAAATTCCAAATTTCACAAACCAAATATGTTTTCCAATCAACTTTTCATGTACTTTCCAAATATAAATTTTGTTTGCTGTTTTGAATAATTTAAATTGCTGAAAACAACTGTTTCTTAATTATTGCATTTAAAATTGCCAAAATAATAACTTGCTCATTTTAAATCCAATTTCCACAAATGAAATATGTTTTCCATGCAAAATTAAACCCTCTTTCCAAATATAAACTTTGTTTTCTGTTTTGAATAATTCAAATTGGTTAAATAATTTAATCCTTGTTTAATTCATTTAATATTGTTAAATTCATAACTTGATCAAACAAATTCTTTTGGGACATATAAAATATGTTTTCCAACCCTAAAAGCATAAACTTTTCAAATATGAATCTCACTTAATGTGTTGAACAAATAAAAATTCAAATAAGTTCATGTTTGAATTAAATTCATTTAATTCTTGCTTAAGCTTGTTTAATTCCTAAATAATTCATTTGAAATCCTTTTGCAACAAGTGAAACATGTAATCCAACTAAAATCTTGTTTTCTTTTCAAATATAAACTTTGTCATCTATTTGGAACAATTAAAAGTGGTGAAAACAACAAATGCTTGTGTGACACCTTTAAGTAACCAAAATTTCTTAACTTAATAAACAAATCTTCAAACTTGTTAACCCTTATTTCTATTTGATTCTATTGTTGTTATTTTGCTGTTTTCCTCATCCATGCATCATGCTAAATCACTTACACAAGTTGATTAGTTGTAAAACAATTAATTCAACCATAATTCATGGGCTTTCCATATGCAATCCAATTGCATATGGGTCCATTTAATCATGTTTCTATCTTGTCAATTAGTTTATTCTGATGCATCTATTAACATGACATGCATCATCCCATGTTTGTGCACCTATGCCATGATATTGATTGTTTATCTTTCTGCAATGTTTGTTTGCTTCTTCCCGGATATACGACGACGTTGAGACCGACGATCCTTACGACACCCCTTCTAAGGATCTAGCTCAGTACCAGGCTACTGGGTTTTGCAGGCAAGTTATCACTCACATGAACCACCGTGTTCCTTTCAACATTGATTACCGATACTTTCCGTTGTTCTTTTCTGCTAGCCTTAGTAGTAGTTGTTTCTGTTACGAACCCATCACATGTATCCTCTAACCCTGATATTGCCTCACATCCATACCTATAACCATTGTTTGAGCCCGTGTCTTACTAGCATGCTTAGGTTGCTTTTGCTCGAGTCTGTTACCCGTTACTTTCTGTTACTATTTTTCCATTACGTTGTGGGGGCTCGATGTTTAATCAATCAATCATGCTAATGTTACTATTAATAATAAATTTGATGATAAGGCACCGGCAGGAGGCCCATGAGAGGTTTTGAAGCCTGCTAGTGTCGACCCTAATAGGAAAAGGGTCTTGTCTACTGATCCATGATGAGCGCACTACCCGCATTTGGGAAGCGAGTATGGGCGCCCCCCTCAACTTGACCTGATTCGCATCTCGTCCAAATCGCCTCATTTAGTTCGTGTTTTCCATTTGCCGCATCATGTTTTTGCGAGCCCAGGCCAGGGTGGAACTTTCGTAGTCGGCATATAGGGGGACACGGTCTTAGAGTGCTATGATGGTCCATTTTCTTCTGGGCTTGATTAGCCGTGCGCCCAAGGTTCTTTGGGCTTGATGCGAAGAATGGTTGGTTGTGTAGAGTACCCCGCTTGGTGGAAGTGCATTTCCATCTGGCGGGTTATTCTTGAGTGTACGGCCAAATTGGTGCAACCCTGCAGGGATAATCTTCTCGAGAAGCCGTGTTTTCCGCGGTTATGGATTACTTGGTGAAAGTACTGGCTAACAAGTACTCAGGACAACTTAAACATAATGATCAAACATGTTACACCCATGATTAATAACTTGACTAGTAATAGGCTTAATGACACAATAATTTGAACCATCATTATTACAACTGTGTGAGTTATCCTTGGATCGCTTCTTTGGATAAGGGGCGAGATCCAGGATGGGTTTGTTTGAAGTTATCTTTCAGTTGGTTACAATCCTCGATCTTATCCCCTTTCTGTTAGCCAGAAGTGGTAGAAACTCTGTAGTTGTTTAGAGCAGCCAGTTGCAGCATCTTTTATATCCCCCTCCTTCCGTTGAACCCAAAGCATCTGTGCTTGGTGTTGACGGGTCACACTTTGGTGAACTGTGAGTCTTGCTTGCCAGTACGTTTATGTACTGACCCCTTTGGGGCTGTGGTTTACGCAGACGACGTTTCCGAGGATCTACATGGTGGCTACTACGTGGAGTATGATGACGAGACTGCTGACGAGTAGATAGCGGACCCGGGCAGGATCCGAGACTTCGTGGATGGGCTCCGTCTGTTTGTTTCCGGCCTCTTAGGCCTATTTGGTTCTTGTCTGTACTCAGACATGTTGAGTGCTTCCGCTGTATTGTAACGATGTATTGTTGGGGCATGTGCCCTCTGAATGACTGTATTTGATATCTCTGCTCTAATGAGAGCCATTTGCAACTTATTTCAATCTTTTGTGTCGTAGAGATCTGTTGTGATATCACTTGTTAAACGCCGTTGACGTACCATGTGTGTATGGTTTGAAGTACGTCGACGGAAGTGCCTTTGATCTCTAGTGGATAGTTTACATCGACGATGGAATAGCAGGGCTTGTGTTGTCGCGCATAAGCGCAGGCCTACCAGGAAGCTGGGACGTGGGAGAAGTTATGCCCCATAATCCAAGCATCTGCTATCCAGTTCGTACGGTGAGTATCCCCTAGAAGTCAGGGTGCGACTAATGGTATCAGAGCCTGTCTGCCTGTAGGATCCCTTTTTACTGGTCGCAGTTGAGTCTAGAAACTATTTTGTAGCTATATAGGAAAAATGAAACGTGAGAGTAGGAATTCTGTTCTTTTTCTTCTTTCCCCACCCACCCTCCCTTTTCTGGTAAGGAAGTGTAACGTTGTTTTCCCTTCTCATCTAAACTTTCAAGTTAGGATTTCACGAATTCTGGTTTCTCTAGGATGGTTATATCTACTAGACCATAGGAATGGAGGTGGTTGTGACGTGATTTATCATGTTGCCTACTCATGATTGAGAACGGAGGCGTGTAAGCCCCGGAAGCAGATCCTCTATTCCTTAAGCAGTAGATATTGATCCTTTAGAAGCCCGGATGGGTTTTCCATAGTACCTCAGGAGTTTTGTTCTCGTTTTCCCGATGTTGATATCCTGTTCTTCTCAACATCCTTCTCGTCCGTTGAAATCTTGTTGTTGTTTTCCACTTCAATTCTTCTACCGGCGTCTAATCAAAACTTCCTCGTAAACTCTTATCCAGTTAAAGTGTTATTTGATACCGGAGCATCACATTCCTTTGTGTCAACAATATTTTCCACAATATACAACCCAATTCTGGTTCCACTAAGCAATCAAAACTCTGTTCACTCCCCGGGATCTCAAATGTTGACTTCCAAGATAAGTAAGAACAATCCAATTCTAATGGGAGGCCACATATTCCTCGTTACTCTCATGTTGATGATTCTGACATTGATGTTATTCTTGGTGTTGCATTGGTGTCAATAACTCTGTTCCACCCCTATTACAGATAGTCTATTCTCCAAATGAATCAAATTCTATCCAGCTATACATCCTTGGTGCAAAATCTCTCCCCTTTACTTGAAATGTTCCGGTGGTTTCCAAAATTCCCTGATATCTTTCCAGAAGAGTTGCCAGGAATTCCTATTGTTTAGAACTTCCACATAACTATCCAATGTGCACGATGTGTTTCACGTGTCACATCTCAAGTGGATCTCCCCAAGAAGTTTCCGGACCTTTTCTTTCTCAGTAGGAATCTCGGGGCGCGATTCCTTCAAGGGGGGGCGTTTTGTAACATCCCAAGTATGAAAACTACCCCCTAGAATGTTTGATTTCTTGTTACTTAAAGTATTGCATCATGTCATCATATTGTTTCCATGTTGTTTGCATTTGTTTCTTATTTGTTGCATTTGTTCCTTTTGTTTTGCATCTGTTATTCTTTGTTTTCACAATGAAAATCAAACAATTCCAACTGCCTTGTTTTCATACTTGCTCTGTTACAACTTTTGGAATAAAAATAACAAATAAAAACAACTCCTTTGTTGTCATTTTATGTCATAGTTATCAATTACTAAAATGGTGCTTCTATTTCAAACAAATAACTCCCAAATTGTTTTCAAACTCAAATCTCAAACAACATTCAATTGGAATTATAAAATTGCCCACAACAATCTAACCTTTGTTCTAAGCTAAAATAGGGTTCACCCTATTGAAGGTTGGTTTCATTTATAAGCACCTAATAATCAATTCTAACCCCAATTTGAATTAACTACAAACAATATTTTAAAGTTTGAACTTTGGAAAATAAAAGTTAGCATTTTGTTTGCTATCAACCTAACTAACTTAACCTAATTTTTCTAACCTTTTTACTAACTCAAAAACTCATCTTTTCCTTCCTTTGGGTTTTCTACAAAAAAAAATAAAACAATCAGAAATTGTAAAAAGAATAACTGGTTTAGAGGGGAGGAGAAAGCACAGCCCATCATCAACCAGCCCAACCCACTTCCACCTTGGCCCAGTACCCCTCCCTGTCATCTTCAACCTACGTCACTTCCTGTACGAACCATGGCAGAGCCACACGATCTCCTCCACCTCCATTAGATGCTCAGCCGTACTAGTGCTCTCCCTCCATATATCCCCCCTCTGCCCCTCAAACCCTAGCTACCCTAGTTCTTCCCCATCGCCGCCGTCTACCCCTGTCTTCCCCAGCTGCTCTGTCCCTCCTCTGAATTTCTGAACCGGAAACCACCAGTGCACCACCCCCTCTGCCCCTCATCGCGGTGCCGCCACAGTCGCTACGAGGATGAGCCGACGGCGGGAATGGAACGAGGACAGCACCCGCTCCAAGTTCCGTGTAGTCGTCATCGGCTGTTACCGCCCAGGACGCCGCCGCCGTGCTCCTTTAGCCGCGGCCATCCTCCTGCTGTCCGGCCACGGGCGGTCTGCACCGACCGCCTCCAGCTGCTTCCGATCGCCTCCAGGTCGCAAGGTGAGCGCCCGCCTCGGTTCTTCTCTCCCTTCTCTCCTCCCTCTCCCTTGCCCCCACCACGCCGGCGCCCCCTCCGGCGAGAGCAGCAGCCGCCTCCGGCCATGGTTCTGTCGAGATGCAACCTGCCACGATTCAGTTTTTTTGTTCAGAAAACTGCGCGAAAACCCACCACTTAACCCCCCGAGCCCTTCTCTGTCAACACACATCGAGTAGACCATCTGGTTAGCAGAGCCAAAACGCACATCAGAGGTGCAGGGTTCGATTCCCCCCTGCACCCATAAAACCAAACCTTTTTTTTCACCATTGTTTTGACCCAGAAACTTCCTAGAAATAACCAATAGGCCCCTGGTATCTAATCTAGACCCTGCAATAATTTATTTCTAAGTCCCTAGTTACTTAAAAGTGGCAGATTGCACCCCAGATTTGTAAAATGCATAAAAAATTCATCCCCACTCCAATTTCAACATTTTTTATATGTTTTCAATACCAAATTAAATGTTCTATCCAAATATAAAATTTGTTTACTGTTTTGAATATTTTAAATTGGTGCAAAATTTGAAAACTTGTCAAATTCACTTAAATTTGCAAAATTCATAACTTGCTCATAAAAATTCCAAATTTCACAAACCAAATATGTTTTCCAATCAACTTTTCATGTACTTTCCAAATATAAATTTTGTTTGCTGTTTTGAATAATTTAAATTGCTGAAAACAACTGTTTCTTAATTATTGCATTTAAAATTGCCAAAATAATAACTTGCTCATTTTAAATCCAATTTCCACAAATGAAATATGTTTTCCATGCAAAATTAAACCCTCTTTCCAAATATAAACTTTGTTTTCTGTTTTGAATAATTCAAATTGGTTAAATAATTTAATCCTTGTTTAATTCATTTAATATTGTTAAATTCATAACTTGATCAAACAAATTCTTTTGGGACATATAAAATATGTTTTCCAACCCTAAAAGCATAAACTTTTCAAATATGAATCTCACTTAATGTGTTGAACAAATAAAAATTCAAATAAGTTCATGTTTGAATTAAATTCATTTAATTCTTGCTTAAGCTTGTTTAATTCCTAAATAATTCATTTGAAATCCTTTTGCAACAAGTGAAACATGTAATCCAACTAAAATCTTGTTTTCTTTTCAAATATAAACTTTGTCATCTATTTGGAACAATTAAAAGTGGTGAAAACAACAAATGCTTGTGTGACACCTTTAAGTAACCAAAATTTCTTAACTTAATAAACAAATCTTCAAACTTGTTAACCCTTATTTCTATTTGATTCTATTGTTGTTATTTTGCTGTTTTCCTCATCCATGCATCATGCTAAATCACTTACACAAGTTGATTAGTTGTAAAACAATTAATTCAACCATAATTCATGGGCTTTCCATATGCAATCCAATTGCATATGGGTCCATTTAATCATGTTTCTATCTTGTCAATTAGTTTATTCTGATGCATCTATTAACATGACATGCATCATCCCATGTTTGTGCACCTATGCCATGATATTGATTGTTTATCTTTCTGCAATGTTTGTTTGCTTCTTCCCGGATATACGACGACGTTGAGACCGACGATCCTTACGACACCCCTTCTAAGGATCTAGCTCAGTACCAGGCTACTGGGTTTTGCAGGCAAGTTATCACTCACATGAACCACCGTGTTCCTTTCAACATTGATTACCGATACTTTCCGTTGTTCTTTTCTGCTAGCCTTAGTAGTAGTTGTTTCTGTTACGAACCCATCACATGTATCCTCTAACCCTGATATTGCCTCACATCCATACCTATAACCATTGTTTGAGCCCGTGTCTTACTAGCATGCTTAGGTTGCTTTTGCTCGAGTCTGTTACCCGTTACTTTCTGTTACTATTTTTCCATTACGTTGTGGGGGCTCGATGTTTAATCAATCAATCATGCTAATGTTACTATTAATAATAAATTTGATGATAAGGCACCGGCAGGAGGCCCATGAGAGGTTTTGAAGCCTGCTAGTGTCGACCCTAATAGGAAAAGGGTCTTGTCTACTGATCCATGATGAGCGCACTACCCGCATTTGGGAAGCGAGTATGGGCGCCCCCCTCAACTTGACCTGATTCGCATCTCGTCCAAATCGCCTCATTTAGTTCGTGTTTTCCATTTGCCGCATCATGTTTTTGCGAGCCCAGGCCAGGGTGGAACTTTCGTAGTCGGCATATAGGGGGACACGGTCTTAGAGTGCTATGATGGTCCATTTTCTTCTGGGCTTGATTAGCCGTGCGCCCAAGGTTCTTTGGGCTTGATGCGAAGAATGGTTGGTTGTGTAGAGTACCCCGCTTGGTGGAAGTGCATTTCCATCTGGCGGGTTATTCTTGAGTGTACGGCCAAATTGGTGCAACCCTGCAGGGATAATCTTCTCGAGAAGCCGTGTTTTCCGCGGTTATGGATTACTTGGTGAAAGTACTGGCTAACAAGTACTCAGGACAACTTAAACATAATGATCAAACATGTTACACCCATGATTAATAACTTGACTAGTAATAGGCTTAATGACACAATAATTTGAACCATCATTATTACAACTGTGTGAGTTATCCTTGGATCGCTTCTTTGGATAAGGGGCGAGATCCAGGATGGGTTTGTTTGAAGTTATCTTTCAGTTGGTTACAATCCTCGATCTTATCCCCTTTCTGTTAGCCAGAAGTGGTAGAAACTCTGTAGTTGTTTAGAGCAGCCAGTTGCAGCATCTTTTATATCCCCCTCCTTCCGTTGAACCCAAAGCATCTGTGCTTGGTGTTGACGGGTCACACTTTGGTGAACTGTGAGTCTTGCTTGCCAGTACGTTTATGTACTGACCCCTTTGGGGCTGTGGTTTACGCAGACGACGTTTCCGAGGATCTACATGGTGGCTACTACGTGGAGTATGATGACGAGACTGCTGACGAGTAGATAGCGGACCCGGGCAGGATCCGAGACTTCGTGGATGGGCTCCGTCTGTTTGTTTCCGGCCTCTTAGGCCTATTTGGTTCTTGTCTGTACTCAGACATGTTGAGTGCTTCCGCTGTATTGTAACGATGTATTGTTGGGGCATGTGCCCTCTGAATGACTGTATTTGATATCTCTGCTCTAATGAGAGCCATTTGCAACTTATTTCAATCTTTTGTGTCGTAGAGATCTGTTGTGATATCACTTGTTAAACGCCGTTGACGTACCATGTGTGTATGGTTTGAAGTACGTCGACGGAAGTGCCTTTGATCTCTAGTGGATAGTTTACATCGACGATGGAATAGCAGGGCTTGTGTTGTCGCGCATAAGCGCAGGCCTACCAGGAAGCTGGGACGTGGGAGCAGTTATGCCCCATAATCCAAGCATCTGCTATCCAGTTCGTACGGTGAGTATCCCCTAGAAGTCAGGGTGCGACTAATGGTATCAGAGCCTGTCTGCCTGTAGGATCCCTTTTTACTGGTCGCAGTTGAGTCTAGAAACTATTTTGTAGCTATATAGGAAAAATGAAACGTGAGAGTAGGAATTCTGTTCTTTTTCTTCTTTCCCCACCCACCCTCCCTTTTCTGGTAAGGAAGTGTAACGTTGTTTTCCCTTCTCATCTAAACTTTCAAGTTAGGATTTCACGAATTCTGGTTTCTCTAGGATGGTTATATCTACTAGACCATAGGAATGGAGGTGGTTGTGACGTGATTTATCATGTTGCCTACTCATGATTGAGAACGGAGGCGTGTAAGCCCCGGAAGCAGATCCTCTATTCCTTAAGCAGTAGATATTGATCCTTTAGAAGCCCGGATGGGTTTTCCATAGTACCTCAGGAGTTTTGTTCTCGTTTTCCCGATGTTGATATCCTGTTCTTCTCAACATCCTTCTCGTCCGTTGAAATCTTGTTGTTGTTTTCCACTTCAATTCTTCTACCGGCGTCTAATCAAAACTTCCTCGTAAACTCTTATCCAGTTAAAGTGTTATTTGATACCGGAGCATCACATTCCTTTGTGTCAACAATATTTTCCACAATATACAACCCAATTCTGGTTCCACTAAGCAATCAAAACTCTGTTCACTCCCCGGGATCTCAAATGTTGACTTCCAAGATAAGTAAGAACAATCCAATTCTAATGGGAGGCCACATATTCCTCGTTACTCTCATGTTGATGATTCTGACATTGATGTTATTCTTGGTGTTGCATTGGTGTCAATAACTCTGTTCCACCCCTATTACAGATAGTCTATTCTCCAAATGAATCAAATTCTATCCAGCTATACATCCTTGGTGCAAAATCTCTCCCCTTTACTTGAAATGTTCCGGTGGTTTCCAAAATTCCCTGATATCTTTCCAGAAGAGTTGCCAGGAATTCCTATTGTTTAGAACTTCCACATAACTATCCAATGTGCACGATGTGTTTCACGTGTCACATCTCAAGTGGATCTCCCCAAGAAGTTTCCGGACCTTTTCTTTCTCAGTAGGAATCTCGGGGCGCGATTCCTTCAAGGGGGGGCGTTTTGTAACATCCCAAGTATGAAAACTACCCCCTAGAATGTTTGATTTCTTGTTACTTAAAGTATTGCATCATGTCATCATATTGTTTCCATGTTGTTTGCATTTGTTTCTTATTTGTTGCATTTGTTCCTTTTGTTTTGCATCTGTTATTCTTTGTTTTCACAATGAAAATCAAACAATTCCAACTGCCTTGTTTTCATACTTGCTCTGTTACAACTTTTGGAATAAAAATAACAAATAAAAACAACTCCTTTGTTGTCATTTTATGTCATAGTTATCAATTACTAAAATGGTGCTTCTATTTCAAACAAATAACTCCCAAATTGTTTTCAAACTCAAATCTCAAACAACATTCAATTGGAATTATAAAATTGCCCACAACAATCTAACCTTTGTTCTAAGCTAAAATAGGGTTCACCCTATTGAAGGTTGGTTTCATTTATAAGCACCTAATAATCAATTCTAACCCCAATTTGAATTAACTACAAACAATATTTTAAAGTTTGAACTTTGGAAAATAAAAGTTAGCATTTTGTTTGCTATCAACCTAACTAACTTAACCTAATTTTTCTAACCTTTTTACTAACTCAAAAACTCATCTTTTCCTTCCTTTGGGTTTTCTACAAAAAAAAATAAAACAATCAGAAATTGTAAAAAGAATAACTGGTTTAGAGGGGAGGAGAAAGCACAGCCCATCATCAACCAGCCCAACCCACTTCCACCTTGGCCCAGTACCCCTCCCTGTCATCTTCAACCTACGTCACTTCCTGTACGAACCATGGCAGAGCCACACGATCTCCTCCACCTCCATTAGATGCTCAGCCGTACTAGTGCTCTCCCTCCATATATCCCCCCTCTGCCCCTCAAACCCTAGCTACCCTAGTTCTTCCCCATCGCCGCCGTCTACCCCTGTCTTCCCCAGCTGCTCTGTCCCTCCTCTGAATTTCTGAACCGGAAACCACCAGTGCACCACCCCCTCTGCCCCTCATCGCGGTGCCGCCACAGTCGCTACGAGGATGAGCCGACGGCGGGAATGGAACGAGGACAGCACCCGCTCCAAGTTCCGTGTAGTCGTCATCGGCTGTTACCGCCCAGGACGCCGCCGCCGTGCTCCTTTAGCCGCGGCCATCCTCCTGCTGTCCGGCCACGGGCGGTCTGCACCGACCGCCTCCAGCTGCTTCCGATCGCCTCCAGGTCGCAAGGTGAGCGCCCGCCTCGGTTCTTCTCTCCCTTCTCTCCTCCCTCTCCCTTGCCCCCACCACGCCGGCGCCCCCTCCGGCGAGAGCAGCAGCCGCCTCCGGCCATGGTTCTGTCGAGATGCAACCTGCCACGATTCAGTTTTTTTGTTCAGAAAACTGCGCGAAAACCCACCACTTAACCCCCCGAGCCCTTCTCTGTCAACACACATCGAGTAGACCATCTGGTTAGCAGAGCCAAAACGCACATCAGAGGTGCAGGGTTCGATTCCCCCCTGCACCCATAAAACCAAACCTTTTTTTTCACCATTGTTTTGACCCAGAAACTTCCTAGAAATAACCAATAGGCCCCTGGTATCTAATCTAGACCCTGCAATAATTTATTTCTAAGTCCCTAGTTACTTAAAAGTGGCAGATTGCACCCCAGATTTGTAAAATGCATAAAAAATTCATCCCCACTCCAATTTCAACATTTTTTATATGTTTTCAATACCAAATTAAATGTTCTATCCAAATATAAAATTTGTTTACTGTTTTGAATATTTTAAATTGGTGCAAAATTTGAAAACTTGTCAAATTCACTTAAATTTGCAAAATTCATAACTTGCTCATAAAAATTCCAAATTTCACAAACCAAATATGTTTTCCAATCAACTTTTCATGTACTTTCCAAATATAAATTTTGTTTGCTGTTTTGAATAATTTAAATTGCTGAAAACAACTGTTTCTTAATTATTGCATTTAAAATTGCCAAAATAATAACTTGCTCATTTTAAATCCAATTTCCACAAATGAAATATGTTTTCCATGCAAAATTAAACCCTCTTTCCAAATATAAACTTTGTTTTCTGTTTTGAATAATTCAAATTGGTTAAATAATTTAATCCTTGTTTAATTCATTTAATATTGTTAAATTCATAACTTGATCAAACAAATTCTTTTGGGACATATAAAATATGTTTTCCAACCCTAAAAGCATAAACTTTTCAAATATGAATCTCACTTAATGTGTTGAACAAATAAAAATTCAAATAAGTTCATGTTTGAATTAAATTCATTTAATTCTTGCTTAAGCTTGTTTAATTCCTAAATAATTCATTTGAAATCCTTTTGCAACAAGTGAAACATGTAATCCAACTAAAATCTTGTTTTCTTTTCAAATATAAACTTTGTCATCTATTTGGAACAATTAAAAGTGGTGAAAACAACAAATGCTTGTGTGACACCTTTAAGTAACCAAAATTTCTTAACTTAATAAACAAATCTTCAAACTTGTTAACCCTTATTTCTATTTGATTCTATTGTTGTTATTTTGCTGTTTTCCTCATCCATGCATCATGCTAAATCACTTACACAAGTTGATTAGTTGTAAAACAATTAATTCAACCATAATTCATGGGCTTTCCATATGCAATCCAATTGCATATGGGTCCATTTAATCATGTTTCTATCTTGTCAATTAGTTTATTCTGATGCATCTATTAACATGACATGCATCATCCCATGTTTGTGAACCTATGCCATGATATTGATTGTTTATCTTTCTGCAATGTTTGTTTGCTTCTTCCCGGATATACGACGACGTTGAGACCGACGATCCTTACGACACCCCTTCTAAGGATCTAGCTCAGTACCAGGCTACTGGGTTTTGCAGGCAAGTTATCACTCACATGAACCACCGTGTTCCTTTCAACATTGATTACCGATACTTTCCGTTGTTCTTTTCTGCTAGCCTTAGTAGTAGTTGTTTCTGTTACGAACCCATCACATGTATCCTCTAACCCTGATATTGCCTCACATCCATACCTATAACCATTGTTTGAGCCCGTGTCTTACTAGCATGCTTAGGTTGCTTTTGCTCGAGTCTGTTACCCGTTACTTTCTGTTACTATTTTTCCATTACGTTGTGGGGGCTCGATGTTTAATCAATCAATCATGCTAATGTTACTATTAATAATAAATTTGATGATAAGGCACCGGCAGGAGGCCCATGAGAGGTTTTGAAGCCTGCTAGTGTCGACCCTAATAGGAAAAGGGTCTTGTCTACTGATCCATGATGAGCGCACTACCCGCATTTGGGAAGCGAGTATGGGCGCCCCCCTCAACTTGACCTGATTCGCATCTCGTCCAAATCGCCTCATTTAGTTCGTGTTTTCCATTTGCCGCATCATGTTTTTGCGAGCCCAGGCCAGGGTGGAACTTTCGTAGTCGGCATATAGGGGGACACGGTCTTAGAGTGCTATGATGGTCCATTTTCTTCTGGGCTTGATTAGCCGTGCGCCCAAGGTTCTTTGGGCTTGATGCGAAGAATGGTTGGTTGTGTAGAGTACCCCGCTTGGTGGAAGTGCATTTCCATCTGGCGGGTTATTCTTGAGTGTACGGCCAAATTGGTGCAACCCTGCAGGGATAATCTTCTCGAGAAGCCGTGTTTTCCGCGGTTATGGATTACTTGGTGAAAGTACTGGCTAACAAGTACTCAGGACAACTTAAACATAATGATCAAACATGTTACACCCATGATTAATAACTTGACTAGTAATAGGCTTAATGACACAATAATTTGAACCATCATTATTACAACTGTGTGAGTTATCCTTGGATCGCTTCTTTGGATAAGGGGCGAGATCCAGGATGGGTTTGTTTGAAGTTATCTTTCAGTTGGTTACAATCCTCGATCTTATCCCCTTTCTGTTAGCCAGAAGTGGTAGAAACTCTGTAGTTGTTTAGAGCAGCCAGTTGCAGCATCTTTTATATCCCCCTCCTTCCGTTGAACCCAAAGCATCTGTGCTTGGTGTTGACGGGTCACACTTTGGTGAACTGTGAGTCTTGCTTGCCAGTACGTTTATGTACTGACCCCTTTGGGGCTGTGGTTTACGCAGACGACGTTTCCGAGGATCTACATGGTGGCTACTACGTGGAGTATGATGACGAGACTGCTGACGAGTAGATAGCGGACCCGGGCAGGATCCGAGACTTCGTGGATGGGCTCCGTCTGTTTGTTTCCGGCCTCTTAGGCCTATTTGGTTCTTGTCTGTACTCAGACATGTTGAGTGCTTCCGCTGTATTGTAACGATGTATTGTTGGGGCATGTGCCCTCTGAATGACTGTATTTGATATCTCTGCTCTAATGAGAGCCATTTGCAACTTATTTCAATCTTTTGTGTCGTAGAGATCTGTTGTGATATCACTTGTTAAACGCCGTTGACGTACCATGTGTGTATGGTTTGAAGTACGTCGACGGAAGTGCCTTTGATCTCTAGTGGATAGTTTACATCGACGATGGAATAGCAGGGCTTGTGTTGTCGCGCATAAGCGCAGGCCTACCAGGAAGCTGGGACGTGGGAGCAGTTATGCCCCATAATCCAAGCATCTGCTATCCAGTTCGTACGGTGAGTATCCCCTAGAAGTCAGGGTGCGACAAATGTGTCATGATCAGAATGTATCATAAATTCTTTTGGCCACAAATAATCTTTCCAAACCTCAAGAAATCTAACAAGCGCATACAATTCATTATCATAAACAGAATAGTTCAATTGTGCACCACTCAATTTCACAGAAAAATAAGCAATTGGTTTCTTCTCTTGCATTAACACTCCACCAATTCCAATACCACTAGCATCACACTCAATTTTGAATTGCTTATGGAAATTAGGAAGCATAAACAATGGGGCAGAAATCAAACTTTTTTCAGCTCATCAAATGCATTATCTTGTGCAACACCCCCATTCGAATTATACTCCTTTTTTTAGTCAAATCATTCAAAGGTGCATCAATGGTACTAAAGTCTTTCACAAATCTTCTATAAAAATCAGCAAGACCATTAAAACTATGCAATTGACTCACATTCATGGGGGCAGGCCAATGTTTAATTGCTTCGATTTTCGCATCATCTACATCAATCCCATGTTTAGAAACAACATATCCCAAAAATATGACATCATCCTTGCAAAAGGTGCACTTCTCAATATTACTAAATAATTTGTTTTCTCTTAGCACATGCAAGACTTGTATAATATGATCAATACGTTCAGATTCATTGTGGCTACAAATGAGAATATCATCAAAATATACTACCAAAAACCTGCCAATAAAACTACACAAAACATGGTTCATTAATCTCATGAAAGTACTAGGTGTATTAGTTAATCCAAAAGGCATTACTAACCACTCATATAAACCAAATTTGGTTTTAAAGGCTGTTTTCCACTCGCCCTCCTCTTTCAACCTAATTTGATGGTAACCACTATGTAAATAAATTTTAGATAAAGCAGCAACTCCACTTAATTCATCTAACATGTCTTCCAAATGTATGGCTCACCTTCATATCTCCTTTGTCACTCAACCACTAAATATAATAAGGACGAGGGTGTGGAATATATCTCAATTTCAGCTTTGCACATAAATCTTTGCTTGCTAAATTTCTGCAACTCCCTCCATCAATAATAACTTTGCAAGCCAGTTGAGGACCAACAATAGATTTAGTTTGAAACAAATTCCATCTCTGGTTTTCTGGACTTGGAATAACACTCAATGCTTTTTGTGTGCAAACAATAGAGGGATACTGTGTAGCATATGCATCAATTGGACCATCGTCATCATCACAATAATCCTCCTCATTCGGATCAGCATCATCACCTGTTTCATACTCATTAACCTCATAAGCACGACATTCTTATTAGGACAATCTCTATTGAAGTGCCATTTCCCTCCACATGTATGAAAACTCATATCTCTATTTCTTGCTATAGACATAGTAGAACCACTTGCACTTGCTGTTGGGTGTGTTGTTTTCCTTGTATTAGCAACACTAGTGGAAGAAGTGGTGCACAAAATTGAGAATATTGAGCTGGTGGTGATGTAATAGATGGTGCCCTTGAAGAAAATCTACTCCTAGCAGCCATCTTAGCCTCCTCGGCCAATTGAGATTTAGCCTCACGTGCATGATGTAATAACTCATTCATATCATAATATTGAAGGTGCCTCACAATGCTCTTTACTTTGAATTGCAAAACCAGAAATAAAATGTTGCATAGTATGCTCAGGTTCCTCTCTCACACAAGCCCTTTCAAGAATCAACTCCATCTGCCTGTAATAAGCATCAACAGACATGGTACCTTTCCTTATTTGCTGCAATTTATCATAGAGAGTATGAAGATAATTTTTTGGTACAAATATGTCCTTATGACTTGCTTCATAGTCCTCCATGTAACAACTTCTGGCCCACCATCTTGGGCTCTCTTTCTTCTGATATTATCCCACCATAGCAAAGCATATCCATCAAACCCCAAAGTAGCAAGCTTAATTTTTATCTCCTTAGTATACTCATGCATCCTCCACAGTTTCTCAATTTTCAATTCCCTCATAAGATATTCCTCTACACCATCAGTATCAAAGTTGAGAGTAGGAAGAAAAAAATTGTTTTCCCAATCCATCATCCTCATGGTTGTTTTCTAGAAGTGGGACCCTCCTAGCCATGCCAAAACAACAACCACCAGCATTGCCTCTACCTCCTCCTCCCCGACCTTGTGGAAAATTATGCACCTCCTCATTATCATGTTCCCCATGGACACTAGCATTATCCTCAGGAACAAGGAGCCTCTGATTTACCAATGTGGACAAAGCTGCAATCTGTTGGGTCAAACTAGTAAGATAAGTTGCATAGTAGTGACTTGTTCTTGAGTAGTCGTAGCTATATTGGAAACTCCATCTACTTGTAACCCCAAATTATGAATAGTAGTATCAAGCTCGACACCTCTATTATCAATCAATGTATGTAATTCTGCATTTTTTGGTGTCAATTCTTTTTTGTCAATTGATCCCTCATTTCTTTTAATTCCTTACACTTCACCACCTCATCATCATTCCTCTTCTTGGCTAGCACAACAACATCACAAGAAGTATTCATGATTAATAGGTTAGTGAAATAAAAAGATGATAGGTGGATTTGTCTCACAACTCACTCAAAACAGCAAATAAAGGTGTATCTTACCGTTCCAAAGTGAATATAAATACTTACCAACCAAGTAGTAGTAACTAAGTTTACCAATATGTGAAGAGAATAACCAAGGACCTCAGTGATGGCGTGTAAACACACGTTCATTGGGAGACCCCAAGAGGAAGGTATGAAAAGTACAACATCAAGTTTTCCCTCAGTAAGAAACCAAGGTTTAATCGAACTAGTAGGAGAAAGAAATCACTTCTGAAGGTTGATGATAGCTGATGTTGGCAGGGCGCAATACCAGGCTCAGCAACAACGTGGAATCTACACGCCACACAACCAAGATACTTTGCCCCAACAAAACAATGAGGTTGTCAATCTCACCGGTTTTGCTAACACAAAGGATTAGATGTATAATGTGGAAAACATTACTTGTTTGCAGTGAATAAAAAGAGAACAGTGATTGCAGTAAAAGAAAACAATGTTTGCAGTGGTTGTATTATCAGTGTAAAAGAATGGACTGGGGTCCACAGTGATGAGGACATCCCTAGTACATGTGTTATTCCTCCTATTGATGACGATGCTGTTGTTCAAGAGAAGCATGATGAAGTAAGGATTGGTCCAATGACTAGATCAAGAACCAAATTAATAGAACAACAGGTGAACTCACTCTTATTAAATTATGATGTTTGTTCTTATGAGAATTTTATACTACCTAAATCCCTGCATTTATGTATGATTCAGGTTATTGATAACACAAACATTATTGGAGGCAAGGAGCATGGAGCTATGGAGCCAAGCATGGGAGTATACAAGGAGAGAGTTGATCATGGCAGCACAAGCAAGGAGGAGAAGCCAGGAGCTGAATTGGATGGAGTTGGAAGCATTGAGGACATGTCCTATGGTGCACCAGCCCACAATTAATTGTGTTGCGCATTAGATGTTATGGTGGCACCAAGGACATGTCCTAGGTCCTCCCACATGTGTGGAATAAAAGGATTGCATGCCTAGTTGGCCGCACCCCCTCTATGGGTCGGTTTGTACCCCCTAGTCCGAGTCAAAACCCTTATGGGTCGAGTCCTAGTTGGGTTTGGGTTGGTGCTTGCGCAACCAGGTTGTGGCTGCACCCCCCTCTCTCTCTTATACCCTTTCACCTGCGCGTGAATCATATTAGACTACCTTTATTCATAAACCCTAGACTCCATTGTTGACTACTTGAAGCATTCATCAGGAATTGATCATATTGCAAGTTTTGCGTGTTATCTGCTATTCCACTGGGAATTAGTTGATACAGGACCACTAGTAGTCAGTGGCTGCTCGTGCAAGTGTGTGGATTTGCGAATATCCAAGGGATTGGTTGCTGCTGCAATTGGCATCAGGAATTAGCCGGAGAGTTCGTGGAGAGACACAAGTTATCAGATCCTTGTTATCGTGTGAGTTCATCGAGAAGATCGAGCAACCCCTTATCATCTTGCTATCAGATTTACAGGTTAACTCGGTGAGCTATCGTGATCTAGTAGATTAGTTCTTGTTTTCAATACCAACCCACAAAAAAGAGCCACAAAAAATAGGATTAGTTCGAGCCATAGCCTTAGATCATCACTTTTATCAAGTTTTAGTTGTTGTTTTGTGTTGCTTTTCTTCTTTTTGAGTCTTTTGTTTCCGGTCTAGGTTTAGGGTTCTAAGTGTTCTTCGAGTCATCCCTGTCGTGTCCACAAAATCTCATCAAAAAATTCCAAGCAGATCCAAAGTTCCATCCAATTTGAGTTGGTTTCGATTTTCTGCCGCGGCAGGAAATCTCGCCGAATCTCTGCCGCCACCGTACCCTAGCCGCAGTCGGAGTTCGCCCCGTTCGTGCGTTACAAAATCCGCCCGCGGCCCAGCCCACCGCTTACCCGCAGTTTCCACGCGCGCGCTACCGTGGCACGCGATTGCCGCGTTTCTCTGCCGCGCGCATTTTCCCTGCCGCGCGCCTGCGCTGTTGCCCGCGCCCGACCACAGACAGCCTCTGCTGTTTTGCGCGCACCCACCCAACCGCGAAAACTAACCGCGTGCTGGATTTTTTCCCTGTTCGCTGCACCCGCGCGCTGCAGCGACAGCGTTTTGCTCCGTTTCTCTGCCGCGGTACAACTTTCCTGCTGTGAGGTGTGTGAGTAGTTCTAGTTCTTTTTCGGTTTAGATTTCTTTGCCATTTTCTTTAGGTTTTCTTTTCCTATCATTGTGAGCCTTAGACATAGCCCCTCTACAGCAACATATAGGTATCTTTCCCAAAAAGAATAGCTCCTTATTGCTCACTCCAGGCCGCTCATTATCACATACATTGTGTCACATTGATAATTGTGTACTTATTTTAGCTCCTAGCTAGTTTTGGCCAGTTATAAAAGTATAAAAAAAACAGAAAATAGAAAAAGAGAAAAAGATAATTGTGAAAAGAGAAAAAGGCCTTGAGATACATTGCTATATTGTTATTGGAGCTGTTTTCATCACTACTATATTGACACTTTCCATTGAGCAATCTTGTGCCTGTGATATTTTGGAGCATAGCTATTGTCTTTCCAGAGCATTGCAATATTTCCATCCATATAATTTCATTGCCACATTTGTCTCCACTTTGGTGTGTGTTTTCCTAGGTGCTATTTTTCTGTCATCACAAACAACAAATAGGACTTGTTATTGGTGTTGTTAGGTATCCATACCAAGCCCCACTATATATCCTGATTTGCTTTGTGTTAGCTAAAATCCTGGGTATTCTTTTATTCACACCAAGTCATAGTAGTGCTGTCTACTTGTGGTAAGTATTGCTATTCACTTTGGAATAGTAAGTTAACCTCATTGCTTTGCTATTTTGAGTGAGTTGTGAAAGAACACCACATCCCATATTTTTGTTTTCACTAACACATTAATCTATGGAGTCTTCTATGGCTAGTGTTGTGCAGGTGGATAAGAATGTTGGGAAAGCTACTGAGGCTAGTTCTAAGAAGACTGTTGATGATACTCTCACATGGGGAGATCTGTCCAAATTTAGAGACATGATCAGTTCAAGAATTGATCAAAAACTTGATGAGTATGATGAAGTGGTAGCCACCCGAATTGATAAGAAGCTTGATGCCTATGATGAGAGTTTGAGGAGGGATTTACAGCAGATGGATATTAAAATTGAGAAAGCTGCTTCTCAAGAATCTGTTGATATTATGCAAGAATCTCTCACCAATTTGACTAGGCAAATCACACAATTGTCTACTCAATTAGAGCAAAGAGATCATGATGATGATTGGGAATCAGGCCGAGTCCAAGCTTATAATGGCCGTGGTGGTTTTAATGCTAGAAGAGTACCAGCTCAAGATAATCATAGAGAAGATGATGGTTTGGGCAAACCAAATTTTTCTATTCCTCCTTTCAGCTTTGATACTGATGATGTAGAGGAATATTTGATGTGGGAGCTGAAAATTGAAAAGCTATGGAGATTGCATGATTACAATGAAGATAGGAAAATTAAATTGGATTCTTCTAGTTTTGATGGTTATGCAATATTGTGGTGGGATAATATTACACAAATGAGGGCAGAAAATGGTGATCCTGAAGTGGTTACTTGGGCTACTATGAAGCAACTCATGAGGAGCAGATTTGTGCCAAAGAATTATGTGAGAACATTATATGATAAATTACAGCAATTGAAGCAAGGTACATTGTCTGTTGATGCCTATTATAGAGAGATGGAGTTGATTATTTAGAGGGCCAAAGTGAGAGAAGAACCAGAACATACTATGCAACATTTTCTCTCAGGTTTGCAATTTAAAATCCGAAGCATTGTGAGGCACCTCCAATATAGTGATATGAATGAATTGTTACATCATGCAAGGGAGGCAGAATCACAGCTAGCCGAGGAAGCAAAATTGAGTGCTAGAAGGTTGTTTTCACCTCGAAATAACATTTTTTCTTCTCCATCACCACAACCAGCACCTAGCCGTGGGGTATCTACACCCAAGGCCGAGAGCACACCCTCCACTTCTAGGAGGCAAGTGCAACCAGCAGCAAGTGCTAATGGATCAACTTCTTCCACAACACGAAATAGGGATATGTCATGTCACACATGTGGTGGAAAAGGCCACTTTAAGAGGGAATGCCCCAATAAAAATACCATGCTTGTTAATGACGATAATGAGTATGAGATTGGAGATGATGGTGATCCTAATGAGGAGGATGATTGTGATGAGCAAGGAGGTCCACTGGATGCTTATGCCACACATTATCCCACTATTGTTTGCTCACAAAATGCTGCTGCTTTGAGTGTTCTTCCTTCTCCAGAAAATCAGAGGTGCAATATTTTCCAAACAAAAGCAATTGTAGGTCCTACAATGGCTTGCAAAGTTATTATTGATGGAGGAAGTTGCAGAAATCTGGCTAGTAAAGAGCCATGTGCAAAACTGAAACTGAAATATATTCCACACCCTCATTCGTATTATATACAATGGCTGAGTGATAAAGGAGAGATGAAGGTGAGCTACATGGTGAGAGTGGAGTTCCAAATTGGGCCATATACTGATACCATTGAGTGTGATGTTGTGCCCATGTTTGTTTGTCACATGTTACTTGGAAGACCATGGCAGTTTGACAGGAATGTTACACATAATGGTAGAGCTAACAAATACCAGTTGAATTGGCATGGGAAGGATATTATTTTGAGACCTATGACACCACAGCAAATTGTAAATGAGTCTCGTCAAAAAACTAAAGTGAATTTAGAGAGGGATAGTGAGAAAGAAAAACAAGAGAGTAATCCTTCTATGAGTGAAAAAAATAAGCTGAGTGGTAAAAATAAAAGTGAGGGAGTGAGCCTATTATGTATGCTAGCCACCAAAGAGGATTTGAGAGAGTTTAGTGAGGACCCTAGTATGCTTCCTATAGTGCTTATGCACAAGGGAGAAATTTTGGTTTCTTCTGACATGACCCCTATTCCTCTTGGTGTTTCTCATGTATTACAGGACTTTGATGATGTTTTTCCAGAGGTACCAGCAGAGCTGCCACCATTGTGTGGCATTGAGCATCAGATTGACTTGATCCCTGGAGCAACATTATCAAACCGAGCCCCTTACAGGACTAATCCCCAAGAAACCAAGGAACTTCAGAAACAAGTGCAGGAGCTACTCGACAAAGGTTATATTCGTATTAGCTTATCTCCATGTGATGTTCCTGTTATTTTAGTGCCTAAGAAAGATGGTACTTGGCGCATGTGTGTAGATTATAGAGCAATTAACAACATCACTATTCGTTATCGTCATCCTATACCTCGTTTGGAGAACATGTTGGATGAATTAAGTGGTGCTACTGTTTTCTCTAAAATTGATTTGCTTAGTGGTTACCATCAAATAAGAATGAAAGAAGGGGATGAATGGAAAACTTCCTTCAAAACTAAATTTGGTTTATATGAATGGTTAGTGATGCCTTTTGGTTTAACTAATGCACCTAGTACTTTCATGAGACTTATGAACCATGTTTTGAGAGAGTTTATTGGAAATTTTGTGGTAGTTTATTTTGATGATATTCTCATATATAGCCACAATGAAACTGAACATGTTGATCACATTAGACAAGTCTTGCATGTTTTAAGAGCAAATCAATTATATGGTAACCTTGGTAAATGTTCTTTTTGCAAAGACAAGGTCATTTTTCTGGGATATGTCGTATCTAAACATGGCATTGAAGTTGATGAATCTAAAATTGAAGCTATTAAAAATTGGCCTATTCCAACTAATGTTAGTCAAGTGAGAAGTTTTAATGGATTGGCTGGTTTCTATAGAAGATTTGTCAAGGATTTTAGTACTCTTGCTGCACCATTAAATGATTTAACTAAGAAGGGTGTTGATTTTACATGGGGGGTAGAACAAGATATTGCTTTTGATGAGATTAAGAACAAGCTGATTTCGGCCCCATTGTTAATATTGCCTAATTTCAAAAAACAATTCGAAACTGAGTGTGATGCAAGTGGTATTGGTATTGGCGGTGTGCTTATGCAAGAAAACAAACATGTTGCTTATTTTTCTGAGAAATTGCGTGGTGCCCAATTGAACTATTCTGTTTATGATAAAGAATTGTATGCACTTGTTAGAGTTCTTGAGGTTTGGAAACATTATTTGTGGCCAAAAGAATTTATCATACATTCTGATCATGAAGCATTGAGATTTTTAAAGAGCCAATCTAGCCTTAATAAAAGACATGCTAAGTGGGTTGAATTCATTGAATCATTCCCATACATAATTAAATATAAGAAAGGCAAAGATAATGTTGTTGCTGATGCTCTCTCTAGGAAAAGTATGCTATTAACTCAATTGGATGTGAAAATTCCTGGTTTGGAGAGTGTAAAAGATTTTTATGCTCAAGACAATGATTTTAAAACTGCTTATGCGAATTGTACTACTGTGAAAGCATGGGATAAATTTCATTTGCATGATGGATATTTGTTTAGAGCTAACAAATTATGTGTGCCCGAGTCATCCGTGTGTTTGTTATTGTTGCAGGAATCACAGTGGTGGATTGATGGGACACTTTGGGAGGGAGAAAACATTGATGATGTTGGCTGATCACTTCTATTGGCCACGTATGAGAAGAGATGTGGAGAGGTTTGTGAGACGGTGCATCACTTGCAACAAGGCTAAGTCTAAACTGAAACCTCATGGTTTATATACTCCTCTTCCTGCACCTACTAAACCTTGTCAAGACATTAGTTAGATTTTGTGTTAGGTTTGCCTAGGACTAAAAGAGGACATGATTCAATATTTGCGGTAGTTGATAGATTCTCTAAAATGTCACATTTTATTGCATGCAACCAGAGCGACGATGTGTCGCACATTGCTAATCTGTTTTTCAGGGACATAGTGCGATTACATGGAGTACCCAAGACTATTGTTTCTTATCGTGATGTCAAGTTCATGAGCTATTTCTAGAAGACACTATGGGGGAAGCGGGGGACAAAGCTGCTGTTTTCTACTACTTGTCACCCCCAAACTGATGGACAAACGGAGGTGGTGAATCGCACATTATCCACATTGTTGCGAGCCATCATTAAAAAGAATCTGCAGGAGTGGGAGGAGTGTTTGCCTCATGTTGAGTTTGCATACAACAGGGCTGTACATTCTACAACTCAGCTATGCCCGTTTGAGGTGGTGTATGGTTTCAAACCCATCACACCACTTGATTTATTGCCACTTCCTATACAAGAGAGAGTTAATATGGAGGCTTCAAAACGAGCTGATTATGTGAGGAAGATCCATCAGAAGACCAAGGAAGGAATTGAGAAGACAGGAAAACATGTTGCTGAGAGGATTAACAAGAAGAGGAAGGAGGTACTTTTTCGGCGAGGTGATTTGGTGTGGGTACATTTTCGTAAGGACAGATTTCCCACATTGCGCAAGTCCAAGTTGATGCCACGAGGTGTTGGTCCATATAAAGTGCTTCACAAGATTAATGATAATGCATACATGATTGATCTTCCTAGTGATGAGTTTGGTGTGAGTAATTCGTTCAATGTTGCTGATCTAACACCATACCATGGAGAGGACCTTGATGCGTCGAGGTCGACGCCTTTTCAAGGGGGGGAGGATGATGAGGACATCCGTAGTACATGTGTTATTGCTCCTATTGATGATGATGTTGCTGTTCAAGAGAAGCATGATGAAGTAAGGATTGGTCCAATGACTAGATCAAGAACCAAATTAATAGAGCAGCAGGTGAACTCACTCTTATTAAATTATGATGTTTGTTCTTATGAGAATTTTATACTACCTAAATCCTTTCATTTATGTATGATTCAGGTTATTGATAACACAAACATTATTGGAGGCAAGGAGCATGGAGCTATGGAGCCAAGCATGGGAGTATACAAGGAGAGAGTTGATCATGGCAGCACAAGCAAGGAGGAGAAGCCAGGAGCTGAATGGGATGGAGTTGGAAGCATTGAGGACATGTCCTATGGTGCACCAGCCCACAATTAATTGTGCTGCGCATTAGATGTTATGGGGGCACCAAGGACATGTCCTAGGTCCTCCCACACGTGTGGAATAAAAGGCTTGCATGCCTAGTTGGCCGCACCCCCTCTATGGGTCGGTTTGTACCCCATAGTCCGAGTCAAAAGCCTTATGGGTCGAGTCCTAGTTGGGTTTGGGCTGGTGCTTGCGCAACCAGGTTGTGGCCGCACCCCCCTCTCTCTTATACCCTTTCACCTGCGTGTGAATCAGATTAGACTACCTTTATTCATAAACCCTAGACTACATTGTTGACTGCTTGAAGCATTCATCAGGAATTGATCATATTGCAAGTTTTGCGTCTTATCTGCTATTCCACTAGGAATTAGTTGATACAGGACCACTAGTAGTCAGTGGCTGCTCGTGCAAGTGTGTGGATTTACGAATATCCAAGGGATTGGTTGCTGCTGCAATTGGCATCAGTCATTAGCCGGAGAGTTCGTGGAGAGGCACAAGTTATCAGATCCTTGTTATCGTGTGAGTTCATCGAGAAGATCGGGCAACCCCTTAACACACAGTTCACTAGTGGTGTATCTCCATAAAAGATAGATAACACGATGGCTAAACAAATTACAGCTGGACAATTGACAGTTATGAAGGCTGCACCGTAGTGCATATGCATGACATGATGATTACTATGTGATTGATGTGGGCATTACAACATAATTCATATACTGTTATCCAACTACATCTATGACTAATAATCCACCCTCAGAGCGTCATCCAATCAAACTTCGGGTATGAAGTTGCACACAACAGATTATTTCCTTAAGTAAAGTGTGTAATGTAATGGTTGTTTTCTCCCTAATGGCAACAACGCATAGCCCATCCGTCACATTTCCGTGACTCGAGCACAGATGAAAGGGGGGCATGAACCCACTATCAAGCATAAATACTACTTGTTAGAGTTACAAGCATCAACTTGGCCAGAGCATCTACTAGTAACAGAGAGCATGCAAGATCATAAATAACACAAACATGATAGATTGATAATCGCTTGACATAGCATTCAATATTCATCGGATCCCAGCAAACACAACATGTAGAATTACATATAGATGATCTTCATCATGTTAGGCAGCTCACAAGATCTAAACATGGTGGCATAAAGAGGAGAAGAGAACCATCTAGCTACTGCTATGGACCCGTAGTCCAAGGATGAACTACACACGCATCACTCTGGAGGCAGGCATGGTGATGTAGAGCCCTCCGGTGATGATTCCCCCTCCCGGGAAGGTGCCGGGGAGAGCTTCAGAACCCTCCCAAACTAGGGTTGACGATGACGGCGGCTACGGAAATTTTCGTGGATGGAGGCTCAGGTATTTAGGGTTAACCCGGGGAGGAGCTTAAATAGGCGAAAGGACGATGTCGGTGTGTGGCTAGGGGGCCACACCACCTGGTGGCGCGACCAATGGGGGGGCCGCGCCACCCTATGTTGTGGTGGCTCCAGGGGCCCCCTCCGGGTCCTCCGGACTCCGTGTACGTGGAAGATTTCTAAGACCCTGGGATTTTGTTTCGTCCAATTCCGAGAATATTTCCAGAACAACTTTTCTGAAACCAAAAACAATGGAAAACATGAACTGGCTCTATGGCATCTTGTGAAAAGTTTAGTCCCAGGAAATCCATAAAAATGATGTAAAGTGTATAGAAAAGATGTAGCATATGTCATGAAAACAACATGGAACATCATCAATTATAGATACGTTTGAGACATATCAAGCATCCCCAAGCTTAGTTCTACTCGTCCTAGAGTAGGTAAAACAATAAAAACAAAATAATTTCTGAGGTGACATGCTACCAACATAATCTTGATCATCATATTTGTAAAAGCAATTGTAAGCTGAGATCATAGTACTCTAAACATAGGCATGATAGATATAACTAATAATGAAACTTAGCAATCATGCTGCAGCATGAAAAGTAACAAAAACAAAAGATCATGAATAATAATGCACTTGAAAGTGATACATTTGTTTCGAGCATAAACAAAACATAGCAAAGTGGTATTCTGCTTGTCCTTACAAGTGAGAACAAATCATAAATGCCAGGACACCTTCAAAGCTCAAGTGGTGACTAGAAACAAGTAATTTGAGAACAAGTAATAACATATCATGAATCAATCAATAATAATCTTTGGGACTAATGCACATTATACTCAGAATGACTTAATTGTGCATAGAGTTAGAATATGAAGACTCAACATAAAAGTAAAAGAAAGGCCCTTCACAGAGGGAAGCAGGGATTAACTCATGTGCTAGAGCTTTTTATTTTATTAAAATTGAGGTATTGAAAACATTTTTTTAGAGAGGTGTATGCTTATGTCAACGAATGGTAAACAGACAATACAGTACATCACAAGTCAACTAGACTTTACAAGAGCGGCTCCCATTGAAGGACGTTCTTTCTACTGGGGTCAATAGATCATCCCTCTTCTCTTTTGTTTACACAATTATGCTTTAACTGATAAATCAGGGGCAAAAGGAGTGAAGATAATTTATAGTAACCAAGTTTGGGGCTGGGCACCCCGTTGCCAGCTCTTCTATCAATTTAGATAAGAGGATGTGCCACTAGTCTAGGTGTGTAAAGTCCAATTAACAAGTGATATAAAGATTATCTACTTACGTCCTCACGAGCTAAAACAAGAACACAAAACAGGTATAATTTTGAAGGTTTTAAATGTAGCACATGAGAAATTTGTTTGGAGTGGCGGTTAAATACGATATATAGGTAGTTATGGTGGACACATTTGGCAAACTTTGGTTTTTGGGAGTTGGCTGCATGAGTAGAGCTCATACTCAGTACAGGTGGTGGCTAGCAAAAGACTGGGAGCGACAAATTAAGAGAGCAATAATGGCCATAATCATGCATAGCGAC
This sequence comes from Alopecurus myosuroides, assembly GCA_028641055.1. Classification (NCBI taxonomy): domain Eukaryota; kingdom Viridiplantae; phylum Streptophyta; class Magnoliopsida; order Poales; family Poaceae; genus Alopecurus; species Alopecurus myosuroides. Next base: position 209,919,097 of record CM054060.1, read on the forward strand.
AAAAACATTATTAATCAAAGCATAAGTGGTATTACAAGTTAAAAACTAAATGATCATAGAGGCTATAGGTGACTGGTTTTTAGTCATAACATGGTGTAAGCATGCGCCAAGTCAACCAAATAAAGCATTCGAAGGAGAATACCAAAATATTATGCTACAATGTGATAAAAACAACTCATAATTCTTTCAATGGCACATTAAGCACTCTCAGATATTTGAGACAAGTCATGCTACATAAATAACTACTAAGTATAGATTAAAATAACATCTAACATGACGTGATAAAGTCTAGCCATAGTCTAAACAAGCTTCTTTTTGCACCGTTATAAGTATGAAATATTTTATTGCTTTCCAACACCAATCATTTTATTTCAACAAAAACTCCCCAAATGATTTATCCATGAAACAAGAGAGTTCTACTACTCTACTAGAACTAACAGCTCTGAATAAGAGATGCATGAAAAACATGAGCTAAAAGGATTTGCAGCAGCTAGAAGAAAAACAAAGAATACAAGTATGATAAATGAGGAATACGAGTATTCATATGAAAAAGTGGAGCGTGTCTATCTCCCACACAAGAATGTTGGGTTCCAACTAAGTTTATTGCAGCTAGGAAAATAAAAGAAAACAAAACAAACGGACGCTCCAAGTAAAGTGCATATGATGTGGCCGAATAAAAATATAGTTTCACTAGAAGTGACCTGATAAGTTGCTGAGTCTTCTTGGAAATTGCTGGGATAAACCACGGGGGCATCCCCAAGCTTAGGCTTTTCACTCTTCTTGATAACATTATATCACTCTCTTCTCTTGACCCTTGAAAACTTCCTTCACACCAAACTCAAAGTAATTCTCATTAGAGGGTTAGTGCACAATCAAAAACTCACATGTTCTCCCTGGACACAAGCATTACCAATACTTTCTAAACATTAGCTGCAACCACTGCTGTTTTTTGGAGCAAAGAAATCCACTCAACATAGTAAAAGAGAGAATGCAAAGTAAAAAGGCAGAATCTGTCAAAAGCAGAACAATTTTGTAAAGACGAATTTTTTCGAGGTACTTACGTTGCTCAGATTAGAACATTAAGAACTAGAAAATGTTTCAGAAATAGCTGAGGATCATGCACAAATTTTTTCAGGTAGTTTCGGTTTTTATGTGAATTTATATGAATTAAACAGTGGACAACAAAAATCTGTTCCCGCGCAGTAATCCAAATCTAACTTCAACTTTTCACTAGAGAATTTACTTGGCACAAAAAATACGAGAAAATAAAGATACAAAGGAGTTTCTATAGAATTAAACAACACCTTGAATCAAATAAAACATAAGAAAACATTGCAAAAATAAAAACATGTGTTATCTCCCAAGAAGTTCTTTTCTTTAACGCCTTTTAGCTAGGCCAAGAAAACAAGAATTAAGTATTTTCAAGTGAAGAAGCATGCAATTTGAGACCAGAAACCTCCTCAAAAATGCATTGAATTTTATCTATAGAAGTTTAAGATGTTCCTATCTCAACACTCATGGGTTCACTACTTTCATCAAATGGTTTTTTAGGAACAATCCAATCAAAATTCTTCTCTAAAGCTTCATGCATTCCTACAAGTTTAAAAGGTATTGGTATTTTTATTTCCTCCATGTTTTTAGGTTCAGTTTTATCTAGTTTTTCAAGAGCACCAATAAAATCTACACATGAGCCTAGCATCTTAAAACGATCAAAGACTTTCCTAGCTTCTATAACAATATCACCAAATTCTTTAAGCAAAGTTTCCAGAATAAAATCTCTCTTTGCAGTGTCCTCAACATCATTCAGGTTAAGAAACATTTGATGCATTATGGGGTTAAGGTTAACAAACCTAGCCTCTAACATGTGAACTAAAGAAGCTGCGACAGTTTCATAATTGGGATCAAGTTCTACTATTGATCTTCCTCAAAATGTTTATTCTTGCTAACATGATTAAAGAATTCTTCAATGTTATCCTTGCCAATTATAGAACTTCTACCTATTGATAAGTCTTTTAGGGTGAATTTAGGGAGAAACATGATGAACTAAAAGCAAGATAGAAAAAAGAACAACTATAATAAGAGCTAATTTTTTGTGTTTTTCATATAGAGAAGCGAACAAGATAAAATAATATAAGCAAAAAAAACAAAGTAAAGAGATTGGAGGTGAGAGACTCCCCTTGCATAAATCCTCTTCCTCCCCAGCAACGGCGCCAGAAAACAAGCTTGATGGTGTGTAAACACATGTTAGTTGGGAGACCCCAAGAGGAAGGTATGAAGAGTACAGCAGCAAGTTTTCCCTCAGTAAGAAACCAAGGTTTAATCGATGCAGTAGGAGAAAGAAATAACTTCTGAAGGTTGATGATTGCTGATGTTGGCAGGGTGCACTACCAGGCTCAGCAGCAACATGGAATCTGCATGCAACACAACCAAGATACCTTTGCCCCAGCGAAACAGTGAGATTGTCAATCTCACCGGTTTTGCTAACACAAAGGATTAGATGTATAATGTGGAAAATAGTACTTGTTTAAACCGAATGAAAAGAGAGCAGTGATTGCAGTAAAAGAAAACGGTGTTTGAAGTGGTTGTATTATCAGTGTAAAAGAATGGACTGGGGTCCATAGTTCACTAGTGGTGTCTCTCCATAAAAGATAGATAACATGCTGGGTAAACAAATTACAGCTGGGCAATTGACAGATATAAAGGATGCACCATAGTGCATATGCATGACATGATGATTACTATGTGATTCATGCGGGCATTACAACATAATTCATAGACTATTATCCAACTGCATGTGTGACTAATAATCCACCCTTAGAGTGTCATCCAATAAAACCTCGGGTATTAAGTTGCAATCAAAGAGTGAACCTAGAGAAAACAGAGATACAACAAAAGAAAAACTAAAGAAAACAACTAGATTACCTCACGGCAGAAAAATAGCGAAAACACTGCCGGCGCGGCAGGAAAACGAGTGAAATTTATATCCTTGCGGCAGCACACGAGCGCGACAGCAAAACGCGCAAAATCTTGTCGGGCAGAAACACGGCGCTTGATCTTTATAACGTGTGATCAGGGCGCAACAGAGAAAACCAAAAATCCATGCCACGGCAGGAGTCCGAGTTCGGCTAGGCGCGGCAAAAAAAACAGCCAAATATGTGTCGTCACGGCAGGACTAGCAATGCGAGTAGGAGTAGGATTGCGCGGCAGGCAATTGAGGGAAATTGTGCTGCGTCAGCAAACCAAGTAATACTCATATTCCACTCCAATTACAACTCGAAAAACACCAAATCGTGGTAGAAAAATTGAGGATATGAACTCAAACCCATGGGAACTCCTTGTATATATCAGATTTGAATAGAGCTCTGTAGGAAACAACTTAGCAATGCTATTAGGGTTGTTTTATCGAGCTAAACACACACGGATAACAATATTTTTGTGGAGATTTTTTATATAGATGAAACTATAAGAACCCTAACCCTGATTTGACAAAGACTAAAAAGGAAAAACAGGAACGCAAATCAACAGAAAACAATAACTAGAAGGTGCAATTCGGTGTTGATCTAAGCTCTGGCAAATTTAACCTAAATATTTTTGTGTGGCTTTTTCTGGATAGGAATAAAAAATAACTAAACTAGGGGATAAAAATTTGCTCACCGGGTGAACCTGTAAATCTGATACCAAGATGATATGGGGTGGCCCGATCTTCTCTATGAGCAACTCGACTTTTGGTGGATATGATAACTAGTGCTACACTAAAAGCTCTCCTTGTCCAATCCCTGATGCCAATGCAACAACAATCAATCCCTTTGGATATTCTCAACTACACACTCTTTCACAAAGTAGCCACTGACTACGAAGTGGTCCTGAATCTTCTTATTCCCAATGGAACAATACATAACACATAGAGTTTGCAAGGGTAACAATACTTCAAGATGAATGCTTACAAGCAAGTACAATCTATGAAAGCTAGGGTTTATTTTTAATGTAGTCTAACCTATTAAACTCACAATCCTAGGTATATATGAGGAGAGGGGTGCGGCCAAAAGGGTGTGGCGCACCACCACCTTAATTTTTCGGGTTGGACTCCAACATAGACTCTTACTAGGATACAAACCGACCCATGTGGGTTCGGCCTAAAGGACACGCAGGTCCTAGTCCTACTTAACATTAGGTCTCTCTCTTGGCCCAACAATAGGGTATTGGGTGCCATCTCCTCCTTGTTTTCCAGCAGCTTATGTTTGTTTTCCAGCTTGTAAACCTTGTTTTTCAGCTGGTACGTGTTGTTTTCTTCAAGTATCCTCTTGTTTTGCAGCTGCTTCTTCTTGTTTTCCATGTTGTAATGGTTGTTTTCCGGCAGTTCCATCTTGTTTTACAGCTCCTCTTGATGTTCTCCTGCATCCATGTTTGTGAAATCAATAAACCTGATCATACATAAATGCATAGACTTAGGTAATATAAAGTCCTCATAAGCACAAACATCATATTCTATTAAGAGTGAGTTCACCTATTGTTCTAATAACTTGGTTCTTGCTATTATCATTGGTTTAAGTCTTATTCCATCATTGTTATCTTGAACAGCAACATCATCATGTTTAAGTCCTCATTACTAGGGATACAAACTGACCCATCTCGGGTTCAGCCAAGTCCTTACTAAAAATAAGTGGGACACACAAGGACATGTCCTAAGTGCACCCACTTCATCCTCCTATGTGCTGGAATAATTCCCCATGCTTGTCTCTATGTGCTCCACCTTATTTTCCAGCTGAGACGTGTTGTTTTCTAGGTGTTCCAACTTGTTTTCTAGCATGCAATGGTTGTTTTGCATTTTGTAATGGTTGTTTTCTAGGGGCTCCATCTTGTTTTCCAACATATCTTGAGGTCCTCCTCCATCCATGTTTGTGTTATCAATAAACCTGGTCATACATAAATGCATAGATTTATGTAGTATAAAATTCTCATAATCACAAACATTAAATTCTATTAAGAGTAAGTTCACATGTTGTTCTAATAATTTGGTTCTTGATCTTGTCATTGGTCCAAGGCTCACTTCATCATCCTTCTCTATAATAACAACCTTATCATGTGAATAAAATGGTAAAGAGCTAGGGATGCCCTCATCATTACATCTATCAAGTTTACGACTCCTAGAAAGACCAGAGAATAGCCACACCACCATCATCGCTTCAGTATCCTCCCTAGTGAACCAACACCATATTTCTGTTGAGATAGAGAGAGAGGTCCAAAATAATTACTATGTTCTCAATATTATGGATCACCAAAAGCAATTATACCGGAATATCGGTTTGTTTTGATTCTTAAAATGATTACTTCACCACATCAAACTACCATTTTCCATGACGAAACAATATTAACATAACGTTATTTATTTCTTGTGCATACCATGACCAGCAGAAAATCATCTAGTCTTTTTTTTTTGAAAAGGGGAGGAAACATCTAGTCGATAAAAAAATATCAATATGACCAAAACTGTGCAAGCACACGAGGGCGATGTCTTCAAATTTCACTCCAATCAATGTACATATTAAGGACATAGCCCTAGACTCAGCCTTTCTGCTATGAGGAAGAAAAACTGCAGAGTTGGGGGCTCACTTTGCTGTGTAGGTTGCCGTTGCTTGGGGAGAGGCTTGGTGAATTATTTGTGGACGCGGTTCAGTATGTCATACGCTAGGAATGCACTAAATAATTGTCGAAGGATGATGAGGACAACAATCGCAACACGACATTAGTTTCTCAGTTTTATGTTCTGCTCATAAAAAGAAATATGAAGCAGTATACTAAGAAGTTTGTCCTTGAGTTGTATGTACCCGTACATGATGAGAAATAAAATACATGTTTTGCTCATAAACAGTGTACAATATTATGAGTAGAACATGTATTCTCTATAATTTAAAAATCCTAGATAATGCCTACAATTGAATAGAGAAATGAACTTTTAGCATGCAAGAAAGGAACTCACTTTCAGAAAGACCACTTCTAGAAGATTTAGAAATATTTGATTAAAGATTGCACAATCACACAAAATGGAGAACAAAAAGAAGCCTAATGCTTCCGGAATACATGTAAAAAAACTCAGCTTCTCTTCAGCAACTCTTTGATATCTACTGCCTTGCCAAATTGAACAAACTGCCACCACCGTGAAACAAGGCAAATACTAACCAATCGACTCACAGGTGCAACCAAATATAGAGTTTAATCATTCATCCTACTTCTCACAAAATAATCAATTAATAACATAGTTGGTCAGCCTAAAGAAAGAGTCAACCGGTTCATCCTACTCATGGTCGATTTTCAAAACTCATTAAACCTATAAGTGTGATTGGACAATATGTAAATTACATAGGATCAAAAGCAGGTTAGAAACCAAACCAAACATCATCTCTTTTTTAATATTTTTAGGTTGAGACAACAACATTAGATGTTTCACAAACTTGTGCAACCTTTCTATAAAATGAGATCCACAATCGAAGGGACCAGATGTGTCCTCAAATACAATTGATTATATTGAGTCACGAAATAAATGGTTGTCCGTAATGAGTGGAAAAGGATTAAGCGTCAAATATGTCATATCGCTGGAGGTCATAAAGATCTTCATAACACCATAACTAATTATCATAAAACACTGAATATCATCATAAAGCAACAACCAAACAAATTAAGAACAAGAATAACTTATTCTCATAGATATGGAACCTAATACTTGTCCTAAAGAAGTCAACCATATGTGTGTACACCAATTCCAACACAATGGAAGCTATTGTGTTGTGAACCTAGCTTTTTATTACAATCAGTGTTTCCTGGTTGCTATTTTTCCACCATGTCATCTCAATTTTCCAACACGACCATGTCTGATCACTCATGTGGACATGTGTTTTACTTGCAAGTTTAGCTGCTACAAAAGAGAGATTCAATGTGAATCTTAAACCATGAATCTGGCACCAGGACAGTGAATATCCAACATAGTTATTTTCTGGCTGATAAAGACAATGGTACTTACACGAAATAAACAAGTAAAATGAGCTAGTTTTGCACTGGACCTATTAACTGATACAATGGGATGAAGTGATCATTATCTAGAAAAAACAATCATGGAGACAACAGAGTAATGCTCATAATGAAGTTATTATTATCTTGTCTGGCAACAAATGGACATGGCACCGACGCTATTAGCTGATATAACGGGCCAAAGTGAGCATTAGCCGGAAACAAAATCATGGCGACAACTGATTAATGCTCATAAGCTTATCTTGTCGGTCAACAAACGAACATCACAATAAACAAATACAAAGTTTTTTTGAACATTTTCGTAGGCAAACAACCGAAGTACTAGTTATTAATCACATAGAGAACAATTGACCAGAAAAGGTATGTCACTTCACAACTATTAGGTCATATATAGGAAGAATCTTAGTCACACGGATGCCAGTTTCAAAATTTAGAAGATACGTAGCATCATCTGATATAGTTTCTTCATTGTATGGATCGACTACCATAGGTAAGCTATAACATACCACGGGGTTTCTGTGAATATGTATCTAGTTTTCACTCATCTACACCTCGTAAAGAGTCAGATTGTTAGGGTCTCACTAGCACTCTCGATTAATAGTAGTATCTGGGTACAATTGAGGATGAATTCTGGGAAAGGAAACAAGCTAATACAAGGAAGCTACAATTATGCCGCCGCCGTTTTAGCCGTGATCCCCGAGGATGATCCTCTCCTGGTAGGAGGTTGACCTTAAGTAGCAGATGAGATGTAGTTGCGCATGGTCGTCACTTGGTCCATTCCGGACCAAGGTGTCGTCGGTTGGGCTGAATGAGCCTCTTGGGCCAGGCTTTCCTCTGCTTCACGTCTACTTCTTGTTCCCCTTCTGAATGTACCCTGACATCCCCTCCTCCTTGAGAGACGGCTTGCCCCCAAGCCGTTGCCTCCGGAAAACGCTGCATCAACTCTTCTTTATCTTCACATGTGATGTCTAAGGTTGTGTCGCCTGACCATTGCACATGTACTTGCTCACAGCGGCATGTTGCATGACGGCGCCAGCGATGTTCGAGTATCTTCATAGGAGTAGCAGGTACATCAGTAAGATCAGGGGGTACTGGGGTTGCACGAGTACCTGGAAGAAGAAGCTTGCGGAGCTGGGATACATGAAAAATTGGATGAAACTTGGATCTTGGAGGTAGCCCGACTTCGTATGCCACCGGATTGATGCTACGAGTGATCTTGTAAGGCCCAAAGTATCGAAATGCTAGCTTGTGGTTTGCTCGCCGTGCCACTAAAGACTGAATGTACGGTTGCAGTTTAATGAACACTTGATCTCCTGGCAGAAAAGTACGCTCGGAACGCTTCTTGTTAGCTTGTAGTTTCATTTGCTGACGTGCATGGTTGAGATTGTGCTGCAGGAGTTGTTCCATCAGTTTTCTCTCCTCTAGCCATTCTTTCAGCAATGGTACTTCGCAAGTGGCCGTGACAGAGCTCGTATCCAAACCCCGGTGCCTTGGTTCTTTTCCATACAGAGCCACAAATGGGGACATTTGGATGGCGGAATGAAAGCTGGTGTTGTACCAGTATTCAGCAAGAGCAAGGAATCGATGCCATTTAGATGGGCATGCATGAGTGAAGCAACGCAGGTAGATTTCCAGACACTGATTGACCCTCTCAGATTGGCCATCTGTTTGAGGATGATACGTTGAGCTCATGCGCAACTCGCTGCCCAATTGTTCAAACAGAGACTTCCAAAATTTGCTGGTGAAAATTGGGTCCCTGTCGGATATTATTGTCTTTGGGAGGCTGTGGAGCTTGAAAACATTGTCAATGTACGCCGTGGCTACCTTTGCTGCAGTAAAAGGGAGTTGGAGTGGTATAAAGTGGGCGTATTTTGTGAACTTGTCTACCACAACCATGATAATGTTTGCAGTACCTGAACTAGTCAATCCCTCTATAAAGTCCATAGTAACCATCTTCCATGATGTGTCAGGTGTGGGCAAGGGTTCTAGAAGGCCAGGGTACTTAACCCGCTCAGGTTTTGCCTGCTGGCAAGTCACACAAGACTGCACAAAACCCTTGACCTCCAATTTCATTTTTGGCCAAGAAAAAAGTTTTTTCAACCTTATGTAGGTCACTGGGAAACCAGAGTGGCTTGCTAGTTTACTGGCATGAAAAGCAGTCATAATTTTCTCCTGCAGCTAGACTGATCCTCCTACCCAAATTCTCTCACGAAAATATAGGATGTTATCACGTACAGTGAAACGCCCCTTGGGATCCTCTCCTTGACCCAGCCGAGAGATCAATTTGAGAGCTTGTGGATTGTTCTTATAGCTGTCTTGCACCTCTTCAAGCCATGCTGGCTGACATGTTGTAACTGTTTGCAAATGACAATTGTCATTGTGTGGGCGCCGAGACAGGGCATCAGCTGCATTATTCTCAGGCCCTTTTCTGTAGCATATTTTGTATTGCAGACCGAGAAGCTTAGTAAAAGCCTTCTGTTGCCAAACAGTTGTGAGGCGTTGATCATCGAGATGCACTAGGCTTTTCTGATCGGTTCGAATGGTGAATTCCCGATGTTGCAGGTACGGTCTCCACTGCTCTATTGCCATCAACACGGCCAGACACTCCTTTTCATAAGTAGACAAACCCCTGTTCTTGATGCTCAAAGCTTTGCTCATGTAGGCTATTGGGTGTCCATTCTGTTGCAAAACTGCACCAACTCCCGTGTCACACGCATCTGTATCAACCACAAATGGCTTTGAAAAATATGGGAGCTGTAAGACAGGTGCTTGGACAAGATTTTGCTTTAATAAGTTGAAAGCGGTCTCTGCCTCTGATGTCCAGACAAATGTGGTGTTCTTCTTGAGTAAGTTGAATAGAGGCCTTGCCAAAATGCTTGATAAACTTCCTGTAATAGCCTGCTAGGCCCAGCAGCCTCTTCACATCCTTGGCACAGGTGGGTGTAGGCCAATTTACTACTTTGGCAACCTTTTCTGGTTCAGAAGAAACTCCCTGCTGGTCAATGATATGTCCGAGATAAGATATGCGTTGTTGGCCAAAAGAACATTTAGACCGCTTCACTTTCCATTTGTCTCTGCGTAGCAAGTCCAGAACAACTTTCAGATGTTGTAGGTGTTCCTCCAATGTAGAGCTATACACCAGTATGTCGTCAAAGAATACCACGACACATTTACGTAATAAAGGACGCGGTGTAGTGTTCATTGCACCCAGAAAGGTTGCTGGTGCTCCAGCTAAGCCAAAAGGCATCACCTTGTATTCCCAGTGTCCAGAGTGGGTTTGGAAAGCGGTCTTGTATTCCTCACCTGGAGCTAGCCTTATCTGGTGATAACCAGCTCTGAGATCCAGTTTGGAGAACCATTTGGCCCCATGGAGTTCATCCAATAGCTCGTCTATGATATGCACTGGATACTTGCTGACCACTGTCATGGAATTCAGGGTGCGGTAGTCCACGCACAACCGCCATGTTCCATCTTTTTTCTTAACCAATATAGCAGGAGACGAGAAATGACTTGTACTTCTTTGAATGATGCCAGATTCTAGTAATTCAGCGACTTGCCTTTCTACTTCAGACTTGAGTTCTGGTTTATACCTATAAGCATGGATATTGACGGGTTGAGCTCCAGGCATCAGACCCAGTACTGCTTGCACTTCCTCAGGAGTGATGTCCTCAATGTGCACTATTTCCCCGAGAGCATAGACTTGCACCATGTAGGCCACTGAATTTTTCCAACAAGTTGCTGCCAATTCAGACACAGATATAGCTGAACACTGCAATTGTGTCGTTGGTTGCCCTTGCAATTGAACCACTCGATCATTGGATTTGATGATCATTTGTTTCTTAATCTAGTCTATGTCAGGATTGTGCTCCTCGAGCCAATCCATGCCTAGAATAACATCAAAAGCTGGCAGATGAAGAATCTTGAGGTCAGTGGTGAACTGATGACCTTGAGCGACCCATTGGCATCTTGGAATATATGTGGAGCATAGATATTGATTCCCATCAGCTACCTTGACACGACATGGTTTAGTCAGTTTCTGTATTCCACTCAATTGATGTGCCAAATGTTGGTTGATGAACGAGGTGGAACTGCCTGAATCCACTAGAATTAACACTTCATGTTCACCAATATGAGCATGCAATTGAATCACGGCAGCGGCTTCTGATGGTGTTCCATTCAAAGCATGTAGTGATATGGAACATAGTGGTTCAGTTTCAGCAGTCTGAGGTAATTCTGAAATTCCAGTAACTTCTTCCGCAGAGAACATTGCCAGCAGCTCCTCGACAACATGCATTTGCACTGTGGTTGGACAGACGTGTTCCTTGCCCCATCGCTCACCACATTTGAAACAGAGACCCTTTGCGCGACGATACGCACGCAGGGTTACCAATTTTTCTTTCCCTGTAGTTCGAGCCGCTTCCATGCCTCGGTTATCTGCAGCCCGCGGTGATGGTGTACTGGGAGTTGAGTATGCAGGAGGTGATGGTGACTTGTTGATGCGGACAAATCGGTGATCATTGTGCCTTAGTGGAGAGACAGATTCACCTTCCGCAACTTCTTCTTGCAACAGAGCCAGGGCGCAAGCTGTATCCAAGTCAGTGGGCCTCTAAACCATGATGACCGCTCTGATATCTGCTCGTAGTCCCTCGATGAAACGTGTGAGAAAATAATAAGGGTGCGTAGCATCCGAGTATGAAACCAAATGGTTAATGAGTATATCAAATCGCTCCATGTAATCAGCTACAGAAGTGGTTTGTTTAATTGTGTAGAACTGTCGAATCAATAGTTGGTGTCTATCCCTACCAAAACGTGTGGAAATCAAGCAGGTGAAAGAAGTCCAATCTAGAGATGCTAATTTTTTCTGAACTAACTGCAGCCAGATGCCAGCAGTGCCAGAGAAGTGCAAAATTTACATGGAAACCCAATATGACTCATGGATCGCAAACATCTGGAAGTATTGCTCAGCGAGAGTCTTCCACAAGTTCGGATTATTGCCGGAAAATGGTGGAAAAGGAAAATTGGGTGCGTTCGAGCCGAGATTTGCGATGATCAGACTCGAAATCATGTGAGCATCGGACGTACGGACGGCCATAGGTGTCTGGAGGTTGAACATACCCGTGACCGGGGGTACCGTCAGTGACGGCGAGGTCACCAACGGAGGGCCCCCGGGGAAGTTGCCGTCGTCGTGGCCTTGCCCGTGGATCACCCCGTTGTCGCTGTGGGGCATGGCAGCGAGATGGGCCGCTGCCGATCCACTTGGTGGCGCGGCGGGAGTAGCCCGCGCGCGCTGGAGAACCTCGACGGCCTCATGGAGCTTGGAGAAGCGCGACTCCAAGTCCGGCTTCCACTCGCAGAGCTCATGGAGCTAGGTGGACTGCTCTGTGATCTGCTTGACCAGCGTCTCCTGCGTCGAGAGCATGCCGTTGCTGCGCTCAAGCGCCTTCTCTTCGCGGATGACCAGATCCTTGTTGAGGGTCTCGAGTTGCTTGTTCATCCGAGCCAGGTAATCCTTCAGAGCGGGATCCATGGTGCTGAGTAACCTAGCCCGATCAGTTGTGTAGCGTCGGGTTTCCAGCGTGGGGAATTGGGATTTCTGGCAATCTGATACCAGTTGTTAGGGTCTCACTAGCACTCTCGATTAATAGCAGTATCTGGGTACAATTGAGGATGAATTCTGGAAAAGGAAACAAGCTAATACAAGGAAGCTACAATTCTGCAGCCGCCGCCGTTTCAGCCGTGATCCCCGAGGATGATCCTCTCCTGGCAGGACGTTGACCTTAAGTAGCAGATGAGATGTAGTTGCGTGTGGTCGTCACTTGGTCCATTCCGGACCAAGGTGTCGTCGGTTGGGCTTAATGAGCCTCTTGGGCCGGGCTTTCCTCTGCTTCACGTCTACTTCTTGTTCCCCTACTGAATGTACCCTGACACAGATGGTACATAATTTAGAGCTTGCACAGACAACTGAGCAGTCTAATTAAATGTGTACTCTTTTCTGATAAGAGTTACCTAGAAGCAAGAGAGGATGTAGACAAAACAAACCTGCCTGACAGGATAAAACCTAACCAACACCATTCAGGCAAGCTTAATGTTATCACTTGAAAATCGGCAGTCTGGGCGCGCACCGCGTTACTGGTCATGTGCGTCCCAATTCTAACAGGAACCCAAAAGTTACCATGAAGTAATATATTATGCGCCCGCACAGATTAAAAATAGCAAATTACACAAGTTGCGATCTCTCCTAATACTTCATCTTTACAGTATTGTAGCTGAATCTGATATGAATACTACAAACTTACCCACTGATTAGGATATTCCTGCTCTAGATCTCGTCCAATATTCCAATTAATTCCATCTAGCCGTATTTCAGTAGAAATAAATTCTTAAACTAACAATTGCATTGTATTGTTTCAATAAAAGGGACATGGGACACAAATTTGTTATATTTAGCACAACATACGAGGTGATGAACACAACATAAAAGCGGAAGCACGGAACAACTTTGCTAATGCTTCCTGTCAATTGAATGCTTATTTAGTCAACATGCCTTAAACATATATATTGCAGAATTTCAGTACCACTTGCAATTATCATGCACTTATGAATATAAAACACAATTAATGAGCAATGCGTATTTTTCACTCAGAAAGTATAACCTAAGACTGGAACTTAAATTGAGATAAATAGATCAACAAAACGTAGAATAGTAGAATTCTTGTGTTCAAACTGGGACACAGTTTCTGACATGTATAGACGTACTAACTATTTTTTTAATTAAAACATGAAAAAGCGTGTCTTTTTTGTGAATTTGAAACACAAGACTAATGGAAAGTGACAGAAATAGGTGCATGCATATAGGACAGGACCAATCTACCAAGTCCTTCAAATCATTATTCAATAATACACAATTTGAACCCTAGAAGAGAGATAACATTTATTTGCGAGAACAAAAGACCTGGTGTGTATTAAAGATAAACATATTAGAAAGAAAAAACAAATAAAAAGTATTTACTAAATGACCATGAAGGCACATGATTTCAGTACTAAAACAGCTACGAGATAAAGTCTTACTCGCAAGGTTGAGATGTTACACATGGAAATGAGCAAATAGGCATGCAGATAAAGAAACTAAAAGCATGATTTAGTTGACACCTTAAAGCCAATTTAATCCAGACACAAGTGGGTTGGCTAAAGCTGAATCTACAACCTAGTGAAAGTTAGCGCCAATACAACATTTAATGTTTCCATTAATGTATTATGTAAAGAGGATGCAAAGTAGTATAAAGACTGAGCAAAGAGAAACAAAAAGATTGAGCTTCCTCTGTTATCATCTAATTGTCCTCCAATTAGTTGCCACCAAACGTCTTCGAAATATATACAAGGACCTAGAAATATCAAATAATCAGTGGGTGAAAAAGTCTTTATCATTTTTAAAATCATCAAGCTCTAGTATGCCACCGCCACATCAAAACTTTGAATTCAAATTTCGCATGAAACTTACCTGGAAAGACATCATAGAACTTGAGCTCAAACAATTCGGCCATGTGAGAACCAACTCCTCGTAGGCTTTAAACTTTGTCAGATCTACATACGAGCTAGTAGCTACAAATCATCACACTGGACATCACATGCAGATTTTATGTAAAAGACAGATAATTCCAAACAAGTAGTATGGCAGCTAGAAGTTATAATTGTAGCGTTCCCACATTTAAACAATGCAAGAACATATGTGTTATTGTGCTAGTCCCTGGATCAATTGCACGATGAAATATCATGCAAATGCCTCAAATTCTATTACATCGCATGATCCAGTCTTTACAAAATAGTTGTACAACTTGCATAGTCTTAGAAGACTATCAGAAAACAAAGAAATACAGCGGAAAACATAGAACAACATTGAGCCCATCTTCTTCATGTGCCATAGGAAAACATGTTGGCGATAGTCTCGAGATCCTAAACGAAGTCCTCACTCGTCTTCAGAATCATCTGCATGATGGAATATGCAGCCACAAGGGAGTCAATACAATTTAATGTATTGGCAAGTAACACACTACATGCTTATTTGTCTGAGTGGAGTTTTGGCTAAGGTTGCATAAAGCTAGTTTTCTCATATCTCTTCATAAATCAATTTTGTGTTCTGCTAAGTTTGGGATTCACTGGTAAAAACCCCAGTGATCCTGTGACAGTACACGTTAAAACCCCGGCATGTCTATAGACATTTTACGGTAAAACCCCGAAATGTCCCTACCTGTGATTACAAGTTTTATATTTAAAAAAGGTGATGTGATTCTTCTGTCCATCCTTGTCCAGCTGCTCATAGTTGTCCATAACCGGGGACACGGCTAAGATCTTAGTTTGTTGACTCTGAAGAGTTTGTGCACTTTCACCTTCAGACTCAAATCAGCCCAAACATCCTATACACCCTGAGTGAATTAAGGAAAGGAGATGATTGAGATGAGATCTTTCAGAAGAAATTCCACCACCGTTTGGCTTACCCGTTCCACCTATAATTATTCTACATCTGATTGTAAGCCTGGTGAGTTCATTCAACTTAGTTGATCAAGACAGAGCCCATATGACTAAAGGCTGCACTAGAAGCAATCTAAACCTGGGGAACATCATAATCACTTTGTTCCTGGGTGGCATTCCTCAAGTGAACAACTCGGGTATTAACCCTGAGGAGACACTCAACTCTTATCAACCATACGACCAAATCCACCCAGGTGGTTCATTGAGTTTATACTTATAATTGTTCCACAACATCAAGTAAAACAATTTTTTTAGCAAGGCTAAGCATCTACTAAGTACCAAGGATATAAAGGTAAGTTAAAAGATATGGCTACACACTGCTAGGATTTTGCATAGCATAATAATAACTCAGTAAACTATCATATCATGCATACTACTCAAAACTCTTTTAATGCATAGGAAAATAATAGGTAGTTGATGGTGTGTTACTTGCCTTGTTGAAGTTAGTGAAGAAATCACATTCTCTTCACAAAAGATCGTTGCTCTCCGTACAATCTATTCATTGGAAACACAATAACAAAATAAACAAGCATACTATCAAACAAACATACAAGTGGAGATAACATACAAAGCAACAATCATGGTAAAAAGGGATGTAACCAAGTTGGCTAGGACAAGGTCAAGGTTTTGAGTTTGAAAGATTTGTTCTTTCTTGGTTCCATACTTGTTAACGGGTTTCCATGAGTTTACTTGGGATGGACTAGGTTGAGTTTGTGGAAAACTAACTTTATTATAATCAAACTTGTCGAGGAAGTTCCAAGAGTTCACTAAGGATGTATAGGTTGAGTTTGTAGTGATAAAACTTTATTGGAAACATATTTATATAAGAAGTTCCAAGAGTTCACCAAGGTGATCTCACTATTTCAACTAAAGTATCACATCATAAAATGTAACACTTAGTTGTTTGCATCAAAACATTTGAGTGATCTAGTTTAGTATTTCCATTTTGGTTAAGGTGGGTCTAGGTTCAACTAACTTCATAGCCATATATATAACAAGATAAGGTCTTGGTATTTTCCATTTGGGCCAATGGTTGGACAAAAACAACTTGTTATCCTTCAACTTGTGTGGATGGATCCAAGTCTTCACATGCTTGTCTTCTTGAAGATCATCTTCATGCTTCTATGGTAGTCTTGTTCCTTGGATGGATTCTTCTCTTGGTATTGATAAATTATTCATTGCTTTCACTTCACTAATTGGTTTGGGTATGGGATGGGCACAAATACCACTAAGTCCAATAAAAGAGAAAGAAAATATGAAGAAAGATAGAAAGAGAGAGGGAGATATTTTCTTCTAAATTTCTTCACACTTGTACTTCCTTGAGTTGCTTCTAGTTGTTGTGAATTCCAATTCCCTTACTTCAAATTCTTCAATGATCTTCTTTGTAGCTCTTCATGCTGCCACCAAGTTGAAGATGGAGTTCCTTCTTGTGGTTGAGTCTTGTTTTCCATTTTGCTAACTTGATGGATTCTTGAAGCAAGAATAGGGAATGGAGAAGTAGATAGAAAACTATGGTACTAGTGTAAGAGGTTCACTACTTGGTCTTTTGTATGGATGACATATACTAGGGACTTGATCTTGGCTCCAATAGCCATAACATTAAAGAATAACAGTTGAAAACAAATTCTAAGATATGGTAAGGATGGATGAATCACTATGTTGGGTTTTTGGTCAAAAGCACATGGTCATGGTTCAAGGTTACTAAATGGAACAACTTTGCCTAAGAAAACATTTTCTAATTATTTATAGAAATAAGTCTATGTCAAAAAAAAGCTTAACTAGACAACTTAATTCTAAATTCAATTTTAATTTGTTCAAAAATTATTTTGGGACAGAGGGTATGAAATTACACATCCTAAGGTTTCCAAATATATTTCATTTGCAATTTTTGGATTTGTAGAATTTGAATTATACCAAAATTCATCAAGCAAGCATATTTAAAATTGAACCAATTTAAGTTTGCCAAATTTGAATTTTAATAGTGCCAAAAGATTCTACATATTATGGGGATTTCAAAAAGTCCAAGTTTGCTAAATTTGGAATTGTGGATTAAAAGTTTTGATGGTTCAAAGGTCTAGGGACTAATCTACAAAATTGCCATTTTATATTTATTTGGAAAAATAACAGAAAGCACTTGGGCTCAGATTTGGTTATTCACCGCGCGGTGCGGCATACAGGGAGTGGGCCTAGGCCGGCTACGCGCTGCTCCGAGCGGCAGATAAAGAACTTAACGCGCGCTGACTGGGCAGATAGGTGGCGCTACGCTATTGGCCCGTACATCTTCGCTTAAGTGATATAATCATGTGCGTAGGATCTAGATCTAACGGTTAGGGACGGCTAGGGTTACCTCTGGCCAGACTTCTTTGCCGGAAAATGTCGCGCGACGGCCGAAGGCGCAGGGAGTCAACGCAGACGGCGATCCGGTGGCCCTCGGGCTCGATGGAGACCACGATGAGCCTCGTCTCGACTCGATAAATTCGATGGTGCCCACGGTGTGCACGGTGGTGTCCTCGAGCGGTGGTGCGGTGCGGGAGGAGGTGGCACGGCTCCGGTGATCGTCAGGGACGGGGTTGCGCTGCGGGAGAAAGATGATGTGAACCAGCAATCGATGCGCAAGAGAGAGGGAGGGACAGAGAGTCAGCATTCGGCTGCAGGGACTCACCACGGCGGCCAGAAATGGTGAAACACGGTGGCGGACAGAGGGAACTCCGGTTAGGAATAGCGATAGCGTAAGGGCACGAGAATAAGGGAGGGGAGAGGGGGAACAAGGAGGGGAGCTGCGATTTAAGGGGCAGGAAATGCCACACCAATTGGTGGCTTAAATCTCGAGAATCAATGAGATTGAATTCGGGAAGAAACGGGCGTTTTCAGTTACACAGGTTGAAGACGGGGTGACGTCATCATGACGTCATCTTTTCTTTTCTTTTTCTTTTCTTTTTCTGTTTTATTAAAATCTTAATAACCTCTGTTTTAATAATCCAATTAAGGTTGTAACACGTGGGGTGTTACCCCTTAGTAGATTGGTTGTTTCTTTTTGCATTGCAATCACCTGCATCATATTGCATTGCACCATGTTTGCCTCACCACTGAATAATTCAAATCAAATCAATCCTATTTATCATATTTCAATATGGGTTAAAAAAAATTAAAATTTGGCAAACAAATTAAATTCAATAATGTTTGCAAATTGCTTGAACTTATTAAATAGAACTTGATTATTTCCAAAATTCCCAAATCAAACATTATTTGAAATTCCACTAACCACTTAGAAATCAAACTAATAATTCCAATTCTTAAAATCATTAACTAACCTTTGCTTTTGATTATTGTTTGCAACTTAATAAAATTATTTATCAAATAAATACCCCAAGCTATATTTGGAAAATTCAACTAACTATTTTAAATCAAATTCAAACTTTCAAACTTGTGAAAAATACTGCAAACATTTGCTTTCATTTTCTGTTTGAAAAGTAATAAAAATAATTAATAGAATAACCCTGCAAATTCTCTCCCTTTCCTCTTCCATCCTTCACAAAAAAATGTGTTCATAAGGAAAAACAAAAAGAAAAAAAAATGAAAGAGAGAGGGGTGAGCTGAAAGGAGACAGCCCACAACCCCAGCCCACCTAGCTCAGGCCAGCCCACCCTAGCCAAAACCCACCAAGCGAGCCCAAGATCCCACCCCGGTCGCTTTCTTCTTCCTCGTGGCTGTCGTCACCTGTACGTCTACACCCCCACCATCCGATCCTTCCGCCCCCTCCCGGATGCGCTGCCGTACCAAGCTCCGATCTCCATAAAACCTCCACCACCTACCCTCTGCTTGCAAACCCTAGTGCCTAACCCTAGCGCCGCCAACTCCTCTTCCCTTCCACCTCGAATTCCTTCTGTCTGTCCCTGAACCTGCACGAGAGAGGAATACAGAGAGGGGAGAGCTCGCGGCCATCCCCTGCCATGGTCACCTCGAGGAGCAACCGGGTAGGGGAATGGAACCGCCCCGCTCCCCTCGTCCTCCCAGTGCCCTCCGTTTCCCCGGAGCCCCTCCGAGCTGCCGCCGCCGTCCCCAACTCCGGCGACGACCGCCCCTGCTCCCTCCATCTCGACCGCGAGGTGAGCCCGCACCCCCTCCTCGCTCTCTCCTCTCCCTGCCCTCGTGGCCCTCCGCACGAGCCCGCACCGCACCCAGCACCGGCCGCACGAGCTGCGGCGGTCAGCCACCGCGAGCACGCCCCGGCCGCCGGCGGTTGCTGCACCTTTCCGCCGGAAGTTCAGAGCGAACTGAACAATGTTCAGTTATTTTTCTTTTAGCTGAAGGATAACCTCCCCCCCGTACCGTTCCCTGTCACGAATCGCAGAGAGCCGCACTGGCAAGGCCCCCGTGCACGCAAGCGTTGCCTCGCGGGTTCGAGTCCCGTGGGAGGCGAATTTTCGCTCCCCTTTTTCCCTTCCACGCCCGCGCTGGGCCCCGCATGTCATTGACCTCTGAGGCCACGTCAACCACCAGCACTGCCACCTAGGTGCCACGCAGGCCCAGGGCCCAGTTGGCAGTGCCCTGGGTAGTTATCTGCGCGGTAACAAAATATTTCCTGCGTTTTCATTTTAAGTCCAAGTCCTTTTAATTCACAGTTTGGTCCTATATTTTAAATTGTTAATAACTCTCAAACTATAACTCCAAATATTAAAATCTAAATATGTGCACCACTCTAAATTAAATTGTCTACCTAATTATAACATTTGTTTTCTGTTTTGATGTAACATCCCTGATTTTTGGAAAATGCAAAAAAATCACAAAAATTTGAAACTTTTTGTTTTCATGTTTAGTAAGTCACCAAAAACCAAATGAGATGCAAGAAACAAAAGAAAACAATGCATGTTCTAATGTTTTGGAAATGAAAATCCAATATACCTTTATTCCATAAACCCCTAAAGTCATTTCAAAATAAATACTTCTACATAAATAAAATAATTCTTCTTAAGCAAACCCTTACACCAAACATGTTTTCAACCCAATTATGATCTTGAAAATATTTTTGATATATAAAAAAACTAGAGACTTGTTATCTCTAATATTTTTCTTCTTATCTCTAAAAAGGGTTTCACTATTATTGAAAACCCCAAAATAGATATAAGTTGGATCCTTGTTTTCCAAGTGTTATGTCAATCAACAAAATAATATAGTGCTATAGAAATAAATCGTTTATGAAAACAAGTAATATTACTTTGAAAATAGTTTATGGCAACATTACTCAATTATTTATAGCCCTTAATAAAGTTCTAGGCCTTAAAAGTATTTGAGGAGAATAAAATTATTAATAATAACCTTTAGTTGTTATTCCAAGTTTTAAACATAAAGGTGTGAAAATAAAATGCATTGTTTTGAAAATAACATAAAATAGGGTTTTGAAAACAATATTATGACTTGTGGTTTTATTCTAAATTTTATTGATCAACAATATAAATTAATTGATATAAACTAATAAAATAGCATTAAGTTACTATTAGTAAATCCTTCATATTCTAAAATTATAAAATGTAAAAATGATTTAAAATGGATTTACAAAAATAATATATGACATGTAAAATGTCTCTGAAATTTTATTTGGATAATAACATCAATTTATTAATTTCTAAATTTTAAAATAACCTTAAAGTATTATTAGTATTTTATTTATTTTTCCAAATATAAAATTGTGAAAACAAGATGAAATGACTTTTAAAAATATGTTTCAACATTTAGAATGCCACTGAAATTATAATAGACCAATAACTTTGATTTATAAATTTTTAAATTAAAAATCACATTAAGTGACTATTGAGGAATTATTCAAATTTCCAAAATTCAAAAATAAAATATGATGTTTTGTTTCCAAAAATGGTACTGTTAAAAAGTATTTGAAATTTCAAGAATTTAGGATTTTGTTTCATGTCATTTGGATACTTAAAACAGAAGTTATTAAAGATTGAAATAAACAGAAATTAAAAGAAATTTTTTGATGACGCCATGATGACGTCATCATCTTCAACCTCGCATTCAAACCCTAGAAACTGCCACGGCCGTTTTGGAATCCTTTGATTGCGCGGATTTAAGACCCCAAATGAATGTGGCGTTTCCTTCTACTTATAGCCCATTGCCTCCTCTCCGGTTCCCCCTCATTTTTCCCTCGAATCTATGACCGAGGCCCCCCCCAAATTTCTCACCGGAGTAGTCCCGGTCCGCCGCCATATTTCTTCCCCTCCGGCACGGTTAGAGCTCCTCGCAGCCCAAGACCCCTACCGTTCGATTCCTCTTGTTCTCGCGCCCCTTCTCACATTTCTTGTTTTCGTTTTTGCACAGCGTATCCGCCGCACCACCTTTTCCGAGCTCATCGGCGCCCGAGCATCTCCGGTCACTCACCGTCGTCGTTATCGGAAGCGAAGAAGTGCGCCACCGTCACCATCTTCTTCGGCGTGGTCTCCTGAGTCGGTTCATCATCACCGTTGAGCAAGACGGCGACCAGAGCTCCATCTCCGTCCAGCGCTGAGTTGCCGGCCACCGTGGTGCCATTTTCCGGCAGCCCCACCAGCGAGGTGAGCTCCCCTGTGTCCCTGTCCGTCGGATCCGATGGATGGCTAGGATTAGATCCACCTAGTGAATCGGTACGTTTAATCTGGGACGTCCATTACCACTTAAATCCCATGGCTCACAACAGCGATCCGCGCGAAACATTTTCAGCCAATCAGATCGCTTCGTTTAGGTTCCCTCGGATCACCCTATTTTTCTTTTAACAGAGAAGCCCTTGTAAATTTGCAGAAAAGCCCCTAGAACTTTGAACCATCATATCTTTTCAACCACTTGGCCAATTTTAGCAATATTGGACTTTTTGAAAAGCCCTTGACATCTAGAAACTTTTAGCACTGGCCAAATTCAAATTTGAAAAAGTTCAAATTGTTCAAATTCAAATATGCTTGTTTGATGAAATTTGGCATAATTCAAATTCTACAAATCCAAAAATTTCAAATAAATTATATTTGGAAACCTTAGAATGTGTACTTTCATATCCTCTGTCCCAAAATAATATTTGAACAAATTAAAATTGAATTTAGAATTAAGTTGACTATTTGAGTAATTTTGACATAGATTTAATTCTATAAATAATTTCAATATAGTTCCTTTGGCAAAATTGCTCCATTTGATAACCTTGAACCAGAGGCATTAGTGCCTAACCATTTTGAACACCCTTGGACCATGACCATGAGTTTTTGACCAAAAACCCAACCTAGTGATTCATCCATCTTTACCATGTCTTAGGAATTGTTTTCAACTGTTTTTCCTTGATGTTATGTCTAAGTGGAGCCAATCCAAGTCCTTAGAATGTATCAATCACATATAGTACCAAATAGTGAAATTTAGTTTTCTATCTACTTTCCACTCCCCTTTCATGCTTCAAGATTTCATCAAATTGGGATTTGTGAGAACCATGAAGTGCAATGGAGGACTTAACCATCTAGAGATTTTGCAACATGAAGATAGAAGACCATTGAAGGACTTGGAAAATAAAACAAACTTCATAAGCATCTCCAAGAAGTGGAAGCACTAGAAGAAAACCAGAGAAACTTCTAGAGGACTAACACCCTTTCTCTCTAAGTCTTTTTCCTTCCCTTTTCTGTTCTTCTCCTTGCAACTTGATGGCAACATGAAGAGGAACAAGGAAGATCATTGAAGAAATGACTTAGGCTCCACAACAATCTGAAGCATACTACATCAAGTTCAAGTATATGAAGAAATGAAGAAGAAGACTCACCTCTTCCATTCTATCCTCTTGTCCCATTTCTCCTCTATTTTGACTTAGTGATATTTTCACATTTGTTAAATAAAACACTTAGTTGTGACCACACCACTTGGGAAACAACTAGTGAGAAAACCATGAAGACTATCAATACCAAGAGAAGAACCACACCAAGGAAGGAAGCAACTTAGATGGCATGATGATGATCTTCAAGAAGGCAATCACATGAGGACTAGAAGCAATCCACCCAAGTTGAAGAGTAACAAGTTAATTTTGTCCAACCATTGACCCAAATGGAAAATCCCAAGACTTATACTTGTTTTCTATATTGCTATGAAGTTAGTTGAACCTAGACCTACCCTAAACCACAATGGAAAATACTAACATAGTCACTCAAATATTTTTTAAGGTGAATATGACCAAGTGTTTGCATGTATTACTTTAGTTGAAGAAGTAATATGTTTATTCTAAGTGAACTCTTGGAACTTCCTCGACAAGTATGGTTACAATAAAGTTAGATCACATCAAACTCAACCTAGTCCTTCCCAAGTAACCCATTGGAATTTCCTTAACAAGAATGAGACCACTAGAGAATGAATCTTTGAACTCAAACCTTGACCTTGTCCTAGCCAACTTGGTTACATCCCTTTTTCCATGGTTGTTGCTTTGTATGTTTCTTCACTTGTATGATTGTTTGGTAGAATGTTTGTTTATTTTGTTATTGTGTTTTCAATGAATAGATTGTACGGAGAGCAACGATCTTTTGTGAAGAGAGTGTGAATTCTTCACCAACTTCAACAAGGCAAGTAACACACCATCAACTACCCATTATTTTCTATATGCATTAGTTGATTTTGAGTAGCATGCATGATAGGAAATTTTACTAAGTTATATTATGCTATGCTATTATCCTAGTAGTGTGTAGCCATCTCTTTTACCCTTGTTATTTTGATAGCCTTAGAACTTAGTGGATGCTATGCAATATTACAAATTGTTTTACTAGATGTTGAGGAAAAATTCTAAGTATAACTAAAGAATGAACCACCTGGGTGGAAGTGGTAAGACTGGGTTATGTTGAGTGTTGCCTCAGGGCCCTTGTTTAAGGGTTATTTCACTTGAGGTTGTCACTTGAGGATGGCCACCCAGGAACAAAGAGATTCCTATGTCCCTCTAAATCTAGTAGCTTCCCGTGCAGCCTTTTGACAATATGGGCTCTGTCTTGATCAATTAAGTTGTGAGGGTTCAGCCCAGGCTTGACAAGCAGATGTAGCAAAATTATAGGTGGAACGGGTCTTGCCAGTGGGTTTGGACTTCTTCTTCTGAAAGATCTCGTCTCAATTTTCTCCTTTCCATGATGCACTCCGGGTGTATAGGATGTTTGGGCTAATTGAAGACAAAGGGTGAAAGTGAACAACCTCTGCAGAGTCAACAAACTAAGATCTTAGCCGTGTCCCCGGTTATGGACAACTATGAGCAGCTGGACAAGGATTGATGGAAGAATCTCATCATCAATTTCAATAAGTAAAATTTTGACCAAGTGAACAGTATTGTGGTGCTTGGATCTTACTCCAATGTTGCCACACCTTTGAAAAGAAAAGCTTCTTTTACAAAAGAGATAGGACAAAATTGGCTTTATGCAAACTTAGCCAAAACTCCACTCAGCCAAATGAGCATGTAGTATTAGTCTTGCCATTTATATCCACCATAGTGTTACTTGCCAATACATTAAATTGTATTGACTCCCTTGTGGCTGCATATTCCATATTGCAGATGTTTCTGAAGACGAGTGAGGATTTCGTTTAGGATCTCGAGACTATCGCCAACATGTTTTGCCTGTGGCACATGAAGAAGATGGGCTCAATGTTGTACTATGTTTTCCGCTGTATATCTTTGTTTTCTGCTAGTCTTCTAAGACTATGCAAGTTGTAATTCCTATTTTGTAAAGACTGGATCATGCGATGTAATAGAATTTGATGCATTTGCATGATATTTCATTTTGTACTGTGGTGCTAGCAATTGATCCAGGGACTAGCACAATAACACAGGTATTCCATCTTTATTAAAAGTTGGGATGCTACAAAATGGTATCAGAGCATTGTGTTGCCTGTAGGATTCGAGACCCTAAGTTTGGACAGAATAGGAAAAGCCATAGGAATAAAAATATACTATCTATTAACTACTCCACAAAGAAATCTTTTATATCTTCATTTCTCCTCGTACTCCTTTCCATGGTACATTTCTAATGTATACTCTTATCTGTAGATGACCAACATCATTGAATCACTCAAGAAAGGACCAATGATGACCATGACCCTGGAATGTGACACTGATTTTCCAAGAGCATTGAAGGATCTCATGTCACTCATGGGATTTGAAGGACCAGCAGTCTATTGGGGTTTTCCCTACATTGATGAGGAAGATGATCTTGAATATTGGTGGGTGCAGATTCATCTGTACATGAACAAGGAGTACGACCACAAGAAGGGAGGAGATTGCATGCTTACCAACAAGGAGGTGCATTTGACCTTCTTTGATTCAGCAAGAAGTGCTGCATGGAGGGCTATTGAAGAACTTACTGAGAGACTCAAGTGGAGACTTCACAACACTAAGAAGATTCTCAAGGAAGCCGAAGAAGAGATCAACACTCTTGAAAAAGAGATTACAATGTACAAGAACACGGAGATCATTGTGAAGACTGAGTATTGAAGACCTATCATGAGGAATAAAGCAAGAAAGTTGTTACCCTGCCTTGAATAGTAGACCACCATGAGATGTAACAAAGTTGTGAGACACGAAACACGATTAGAGTATTGATCATACTAATGAGTGTGGTATGACAATACTAGATGTTTTCCTAGAACTATGTGGTTTGGTGTGATGAATGTGTTGCTTTGTGTTTGTTATGTGTTGTTTGTAAGATGAGTTTCCTTGATCTGCAGTGTTTGGATAGGAACCTTCTTAGATCCTTTCTAACCTCAACTCATCTTCCCTAGAACCTCAAAACAGATGTCTAGCCAGAATGCCAACAACCCGGAGAACTCAATAGCAATGCAGATGCTACTAGAAGCTCAAACTCAGCTGATACAACTGATGACCCAGAACCAAGCAAGCCACCCCAATATGGAGTTAACCCCAGGAATGCAACAAGTGTTAGATACCCAATCCCAGATAGTGCACATGATGTCCCAAAACATGACCAATAGTGGAAACCTTCAACCCTTGGTAGCTAGGGATAACCAGGAAACAGAAGAAGAAATGCTTTCAACACTCAAAGCTTGCAAAGCTTGTGGAGAGATAGGACACTATTCCAAAGATTGTCCAGATGAGTGGCCCCATGGTGATGTAGACAACTCAATTGAAGGATACTTCACTCAAGTTACTTGTTTTCTGTGTGAAGGAACAACACATGTTCCAACACAATGTCCACTTTACCCCATGGTACAACAAGTTGGACAACAAGCCAAAATGGAAATGCTTAGTGCAATCCAAGAGAACTTAGGAAAACCAGATGTGAAGGGAAAATGCAAGCTAGATACTATTCAGGTGGACCATGTCAAGATGGATACTGGAGCCAAGACTACACCACATCCATATTCATCCAAACACTCCACCAAGAATTGCTATTCATGTGAAGAAGATGGACATTTATCTAGAAACTGCCCCAACAAGAAACCCAGACCTTCAACCAACATAGTTGAGTATACTGGGAAGCAGTATGAAGATATGATGGCCAATTTAACTCCACCAAGGAAGAAGAAGAAACTTCAGAAGAACCCCAATCCTGTCTATAGAGACATCAGCCAAGTGACTTGCTTCAAATGCAGAGATAAAGGACACTATGCAAATGGATGCCCTCAAAGGGAGAAGGAAGGAAACATGACTTTCTGAAAGAAGGAATCTTAGGCAAAGTTTCATGTTGAAAATAAATTTATTTTCCCTAGGAGTTCTTCCAGTGTAATAAACCACAATGAATGTCTGAGAAATGTGTTCCCATTATAATGAGATGATGTTGTGAAATCCTCTCAACTTGCTCTTCTGATTGACCCAAAGAGTGACCCCTCAGCGTCAAAGGTAGTGCAACATACCTATGTTGGTCTATACCTTTACCACAAAGGAAAGATCTACTCAAGCTCATCTAGAATCAATCTACACTCCAATCTAATGAAAATAGACTACCCACAAAAGTTTCTTTTAAGGGTGGTAGCCCACCCAGTTGTTTGGAATCCAATTACCCAATCTTTCTTTCTAAACTTCCCAAATCTCGGGACGAGATTTCTTTTAAGGGTGGTAGTCTGTAACATCCCTGATTTTTGGAAAATGCAAAAAAAATCACAAAAATTTGAAACTTTTTGTTTTCATGTTTAGTAAGTCACCAAAAACCAAATGAGATGCAAGAAACAAAAGAAAACAATGCATGTTCTAATGTTTTGGAAATGAAAATCCAATATACCTCTATTCCATAAACCCCTAAAGTCATTTCAAAATAAATACTTCTACATAAATAAAATAATTCTTCTTAAGCAAACCCTTACACCAAACATGTTTTCAACCCAATTATGATCTTGAAAATATTTTTGATATATAAAAAAACTAGAGACTTGTTATCTCTAATATTTTTCTTCTTATCTCTAAAAAGGGTTTCACTATTATTGAAAACCCCAAAATAGATATAAGTTGGATCCTTGTTTTCCAAGTGTTATGTCAATCAACAAAATAATATAGTGCTATAGAAATAAATCGTTTATGAAAACAAGTAATATTACTTTGAAAATAGTTTATGGCAACATTACTCAATTATTTATAGCCCTTAATAAAGTTCTAGGCCTTAAAAGTATTTGAGGAGAATAAAATTATTAATAATAACCTTTAGTTGTTATTCCAAGTTTTAAACATAAAGGTGTGAAAATAAAATGCATTGTTTTGAAAATAACATAAAATAGGGTTTTGAAAACAATATTATGACTTGTGGTTTTATTCTAAATTTTATTGATCAACAATATAAATTAATTGATATAAACTAATAAAATAGCATTAAGTTACTATTAGTAAATCCTTCATATTCTAAAATTATAAAATGTAAAAATGATTTAAAATGGATTTACAAAAATAATATATGACATGTAAAATGTCTCTGAAATTTTATTTGGATAATAACATCAATTTATTAATTTCTAAATTTTAAAATAACCTTAAAGTATTATTAGTATTTTATTTATTTTTCCAAATATAAAATTGTGAAAACAAGATGAAATGACTTTTAAAAATATGTTTCAACATTTAGAATGCCACTGAAATTATAATAGACCAATAACTTTGATTTATAAATTTTTAAATTAAAAATCACATTAAGTGACTATTGAGGAATTATTCAAATTTCCAAAATTCAAAAATAAAATATGATGTTTTGTTTCCAAAAATGGTACTGTTAAAAAGTATTTGAAATTTCAAGAATTTAGGATTTTGTTTCATGTCATTTGGATACTTAAAACAGAAGTTATTAAAGATTGAAATAAACAGAAATTAAAAGAAAATTTTTGATGACGCCATGATGACGTCATCATCTTCAACCTCGCATTCAAACCCTAGAAACTGCCACGGCCGTTTTGGAATCCTTTGATTGCGCGGATTTAAGACCCCAAATGAATGTGGCGTTTCCTTCTACTTATAGCCCATTGCCTCCTCTCCGATTCCCCCTCATTTTTCCCTCGAATCTATGCCCGAGGCCCCCCCAAATTTCTCACCGGAGTAGTCCCGGTCCGCCGCCGTATTTCTTCCCCTCCGGCACGGTTAGAGCTCCTCGCAGCCCAACACCCCTACCGTTCGATTCCTCTTGTTCTCGCGCCCCTTCTCACATTTCTTGTTTTCGTTTTTGCACAGCGTATCCGCCGCACCACCTTTTCCGAGCTCATCGGCGCCCGAGCATCTCCGGTCACTCACCGTCGTCGTTATCGGAAGCGAAGAAGTGCGCCACCGTCACCATCTTCTTCGGCGTGGTCTCCTGAGTCGGTTCATCATCACCGTTGAGCAAGACGGCGACCAGAGCTCCATCTCCGTCCAGCGCTGAGTTGCCGGCCACCGTGGTGCCATTTTCCGGCAGCCCCACCAGCGAGGTGAGCTCCCCTGTGTCCCTGTCCGTCGGATCCGATGGATGGCTAGGATTAGATCCACCTAGTGAATCGGTACGTTTAATCTGGGACGTCCATTACCACTTAAATCCCATGGCTCACAACAGCGATCCGCGCGAAACGTTTTCAGCCAATCAGATCGCTTCGTTTAGGTTCCCTCGGATCACCCTATTTTTCTTTTAACAGAGAAGCCCTTGTAAATTTGCAGAAAAGCCCCTAGAACTTTGAACCATCATATCTTTTCAACCACTTGGCCAATTTTAGCAATATTGGACTTTTTGAAAAGCCCTTGACATCTAGAAACTTTTAGCACTGGCCAAATTCAAATTTGAAAAAGTTAAAATTGTTCAAATTCAAATATGCTTGTTTGATGAAATTTGGCATAATTCAAATTCTACAAATCCAAAAATTTCAAATAAATTATATTTGGAAACCTTAGAATGTGTACTTTCATATCCTCTGTCCCAAAATAATATTTGAACAAATTAAAATTGAATTTAGAATTAAGTTGACTATTTGAGTAATTTTGACATAGATTTAATTCTATAAATAATTTCAATATAGTTCCTTTGGCAAAATTGCTCCATTTGATAACCTTGAACCAGAGGCATTAGTGCCTAACCATTTTGAACACCCTTGGACCATGACCATGTGTTTTTGACCAAAAACCCAACCTAGTGATTCATCCATCTTTACCATGTCTTAGGAATTGTTTTCAACTGTTTTTCCTTGATGTTATGTCTAAGTGGAGCCAAGCCAAGTCCTTAGAATGTATCAATCACATATAGTACCAAATAGTGAAATTTAGTTTTCTATCTACTTTCCACTCCCCTTTCATGCTTCAAGATTTCATCAAATTGGGATTTGTGAGAACCATGAAGTGCAATGGAGGACTTAACCATCTAGAGATTTTGCAACATGAAGATAGAAGACCATTGAAGGACTTGGAAAATAAAACAAACTTCATAAGCATCTCCAAGAAGTGGAAGCACTAGAAGAAAACCAGAGAAACTTCTAGAGGACTAACACCCTTTCTCTCTAAGTCTTTTTCCTTCCCTTTTCTGTTCTTCAACTTGATGGCAACATGAAGAGGAACAAGGAAGATCATTGAAGAAATGACTTAGGCTCCACAACAATCTGAAGCATACTACATCAAGTTCAAGTATATGAAGAAATGAAGAAGAAGACTCACCTCTTCCATTCTATCCTCTTGTCCCATTTCTCCTCTATTTTGACTTAGTGATATTTTCACATTTGTTAAATAAAACACTTAGTTGTGACCACACCACTTGGGAAACAACTAGTGAGAAAACCATGAAGACTATCAATACCAAGAGAAGAACCACACCAAGGAAGGAAGCAACTTAGATGGCATGATGATGATCTTCAAGAAGGCAATCACATGAGGACTAGAAGCAATCCACCCAAGTTGAAGAGTAACAAGTTAATTTTGTCCAACCATTGACCCAAATGGAAAATCCCAAGACTTATACTTGTTTTCTATATTGCTATGAAGTTAGTTGAACCTAGACCTACCCTAAACCACAATGGAAAATACTAACATAGTCACTCAAATATTTTTGAAGGTGAATATGACCAAGTGTTTGCATGTATTACTTTAGTTGAAGAAGTAATATGTTTATTCTAAGTGAACTCTTGGAACTTCCTCGACAAGTATGGTTACAATAAAGTTAGATCACATCAAACTCAACCTAGTCCTTCCCAAGTAACCCATTGGAATTTCCTTAACAAGAATGAGACCACTAGAGAATGAATCTTTGAACTCAAACCTTGACCTTGTCCTAGCCAACTTGGTTACATCCCTTTTTCCATGGTTGTTGCTTTGTATGTTTCTTCACTTGTATGATTGTTTGGTAGAATGTTTGTTTATTTTGTTATTGTGTTTTCAATGAATAGATTGTACGGAGAGCAACGATCTTTTGTGAAGAGAGTGTGAATTCTTCACCAACTTCAACAAGGCAAGTAACACACCATCAACTACCCATTATTTTCTATATGCATTAGTTGATTTTGAGTAGCATGCATGATAGGAAATTTTACTAAGTTATATTATGCTATGCTATTATCCTAGTAGTGTGTAGCCATCTCTTTTACCCTTGTTATTTTGATAGCCTTAGAACTTAGTGGATGCTATGCAATATTACAAATTGTTTTACTAGATGTTGAGGAAAAATTCTAAGTATAACTAAAGAATGAACCACCTGGGTGGAAGTGGTAAGACTGGGTTATGTTGAGTGTTGCCTCAGGGCCCTTGTTTAAGGGTTATTTCACTTGAGGTTGTCACTTGAGGATGGCCACCCAGGAACAAAGAGATTACTATGTCCCTATAAATCTAGTAGCTTCCCGTGCAGCCTTTTGACAATATGGGCTCTGTCTTGATCAATTAAGTTGTGAGGGTTCAGCCCAGGCTTGACAAGCAGATGTAGCAAAATTATAGGTGGAACGGGTCTTGCCGGTGGGTTTGGACTTCTTCTTCTGAAAGATCTCGTCTCAATTTTCTCCTTTCCATGATGCACTCCGGGTGTATAGGATGTTTGGGCTAATTGAAGACAAAGGGTGAAAGTGCACAACCTCTGCAGAGTCAACAAACTAAGATCTTAGCCGTGTCCCCGGTTATGGACAACTATGAGCAGCTGGACAAGGATTGACGGAAGAATCTCATCATCAATTTCAATAAGTAAATTTTTGACCAAGTGAACAGTATTGTGGTGCTTGGATCTTACTCCAATGTTGCCACACCTTTGAAAAGAAAAGCTTCTTTTACAAAAGAGATAGGACAAAATTGGCTTTATGCAAACTTAGCCAAAACTCCACTCAGCCAAATGAGCATGTAGTATTAGTCTTGCCATTTATATCCACCATAGTGTTACTTGCCAATACATTAAATTGTATTGACTCCCTTGTGGCTGCATATTCCATATTGCAGATGTTTCTGAAGACGAGTGAGGATTTCGTTTAGGATCTCGAGACTATCGCCAACATGTTTTGCCTGTGGCACATTAAGAAGATGGGCTCAATGTTGTACTATGTTTTCCGCTGTATATCTTTGTTTTCTGCTAGTCTTCTAAGACTATGCAAGTTGTAATTCCTATTTTGTAAAGACTGGATCATGCGA
Source organism: Alopecurus myosuroides (assembly GCA_028641055.1). Classification (NCBI taxonomy): domain Eukaryota; kingdom Viridiplantae; phylum Streptophyta; class Magnoliopsida; order Poales; family Poaceae; genus Alopecurus; species Alopecurus myosuroides. The sequence goes on from CM054060.1 coordinate 209,951,669, forward strand.
TGTAATAGAATTTGATGCATTTGCATGATATTTCATTTTGTACTGTGGTGCTAGCAATTGATCCAGGGACTAGCACAATAACACAGGTATTCCATCTTTATTAAAAGTTGGGATGCTACATTTGAATTTTCAAAATGCAATTCAAACTTGAATTCAAATAATTCAATTGCAATTTGCTTAATTCCATAACTAATTCAATATTAATCCAAATAACACAAATAAAATATGTTTTCCATGTCAAATTAAACCACCTAACCAAATATAAATTTTGTTTCATGATTTGAATAATTAAAATTGCTTAAATAATTTAATCCTTGTTTAATTCATTTAAATTTGATAAAATCATAACCTGGTCAAATTAAATTATTTTTGAACATGCAAAATATGTTTTCAACCTAGAAAATTATAAACTTTTCAAATACGAATTTGAATTTATGTTTTGAACAAATAAAAATTCAAATTAAATTCAAACTTGTTTTAAATTCATCTAAAACTTGTTTAATATTGTTTCAATCATAATAAATTCATCCTAACTCCTTTTTCAATATTTGAGACATGTAATCCAACTAAAAATTGATGTTCTTTTCAAATATAAGTTTTGTTATTTGTTTTGAACATTTTAACCTGATGAAAACAACAATTGCTTGTGTGACATGTTTAAGTAACCAAACTTTCCACCCTTAACCAATAATTTCCAAACTTGTTAAACCTTATTTCCAATTGATTCTATTGTTGTTATTTTGTTGTTTTCCTCATCCATGCATCATGCTAAACCACTTTCACCTATTGGTTAGTTGGAAAACAATTGTTTCAACCATAATTCATGGGCTTTTCATATGCAACTCAAATTGCATATGGGTCCATTTAAATCTGTTTATCTTGTCAACTAGATTATTTCTATGCATCAATTAAATTGTCATGCATCCATATCTTGATCATGCTGGATCTTTTGCCGTAGTAGTAATTGTTGCATCCGGTGTTTGTTCGAGGTTCGTTGCTTCTTCCCGGATAGGACGTTGAGATGATGTGAGCAACGACAAGTTCTGCTACCTTGCGGGATCTCAGGCAAGTATACTCACTTGCTGCCAAATGGCTGCCTTTCATCACCTGTTACCGATTCTTTCCGTTGTTCTTATTCTAGCCTGTTGTTACGATGCTTGTGTCTCGATCCCATTATATGTTTACCTTGCAGCCATGATATAGCTTTCCCTTCCACTTCCTATCAACTTTTGTTTGTTTACCCTGTTGGCCCTCGTGTCGTAGTTGCATGCTTAGGTTTTTTTGCGCTCAAGTCTTGTTGTCCTTTTTCCTATCACCTGTTTAGTTTATAGTTGGGTTCAATTCAATCAACAACCTGTTAATGTTTTGGGTAATAATAATTTGATGATAAGGCACCGGCAGGAGGCCCGGGTTAGGGTTTTGGAGCCTGCTAGTGTCGAAACTAGGAAAAGAGACTTGTCTACTGATCCATGATGAGCGTGCTCACCGCATCCGGGTGGTAGTATGGGACCCCCCTCGACTTAGACCTGATCTGCAGCTTGTCCGAAGAGCCACACTTAGTTCGGGTGTTCCATTTGCTCCTTTGCATAATGGGTTGGCCCCCCTTGGTTACTGGTTATGATGATGATGATGATGCATATAGGGCGAGGCCTGTAGTGCCGGGGTGTTGTGTCCTGCGGGAGTTTTGCACACCTGCGCTGAGTATTCGGCTGCGTGGCTGGGACCTTATAGCTCCGTGGCTCCTAGGATGGGTTGTAGAGATGGTTTGGGTCGTGTCAAGCCAACCTGAGTTTTAGTTGGTGTCTTGAGTGTGTACGGGTACTGGAGCACACCCTGCAGGGATAAATCTTCTCGAGAAGCCGTGTTTTCCGTGGTTATGGATTACTTGGTGAAAGTACTGGCTAACAAGTACTCAGAAAACTTACACCTAATGATAATAACTTGACTAGTAATAGTCATATTGACACAATAACCCGAATCATCATTAATCAACCGTGTGAGTTATCCTTGGGTTGCTTCCTTAGCAGGGGGTGACATTGGATGGGTTTGTTTGGTGAGTAGTTGTAGTTGGTTCCGATACGCTATCTTATCTTCTTTCTGTTAGCCGGAAGGTGTAGTGAGTTTCTGTAGTTGGTTAGTGCAGCCCGCTGTCGCTTATTTGCAGTAACCCCTTCCTTCCGTTGATCCCAAAGTATTTGTAACTTGTGATGACTGGCTACGCCGGTATCTTGTGAGTATGGTTTATCCACTTGCCAGTACTTAACCGTACTGACCCACGAATCTCTTTCGTGGCTGCAAATTCCAACTTGCAGTCAACAGGTTTGAAGTCTGACGACGTTAGCTTGGGAATCCCTCCGGCTTGGCCTGGGCAGGGATTGGACGCCATCGGTTATCTTCAGGACTCTTAGTCCAATTTGGATCTTGTCCGTAGTCGGACACTATGTTGTTTCTTCCGCTGTTATTTGGATCTTTGTATTGTATCAGTTGTATCCCGGACTCGTTTGAGTCATCTTGTATATATCTCATTCTGTTGTTGTTGTGGATTATTCGTGAACTGTTGTAATGTTATCAGACGTGGCAACCTGGAATCGGTTATTATGTGGATTTTGGCGGGAATGCTGAAATCTGCATAGTGCACGATCCCGGGGCGTCACAAATGGTATCAGAGCCTTGGTTCCGATTCCCGAGATTGTTTCGATACGAATGGTTATCGAAGCAACGGGTCCGCAAAGCCTGTAGGTTAATCTCGCTAACGGTCGTTGTTTCTAGAGTGTCAAAAACTATTTTCTTCTAAACTATTTTGGAAAAACATCTCAATAGGGTTCTTGTTTTCTCCTTATCTCTATTCTATTTCCCCTCCCATATTATTTGTTTTGGAGTCTTCCCCCCCTTGTCTATCTTTCAAAGTGTTAGGATCCTACGTGGGTGGACGTTTTCTGAGCCTTTAACCTAATAGGTTCGATCATCGGAAGATTCCTGGTGGAAGAACATCGTCGTCACTCCGAGCAAGAATCCCTTGTTAGTGGTGTCGAGAAGCCCTTGTTAGTGGTGTCGAGGAGATCAGCTGGAAGCATGAAGAATCGATAGTCGAACTTCTTTCCCCTCCCGGGTTAGCAGGTGGATTGCGAGGCTGCAATCCCTTGTTACTGGTGTCGTCTGTAACACCTGGGGTGTTACCCCTTAGTAGATTGGTTGTTTCTTTTTGCATTGCAATCACCTGCATCATATTGCATTGCACCATGTTTGCCTCACCACTGAATAATTCAAATCAAATCAATCCTATTTATCATATTTCAATATGGGTTAAAAAAAATTAAAATTTGGCAAACAAATTAAATTCAATAATGTTTGCAAATTGCTTGAACTTATTAAATAGAACTTGATTATTTCCAAAATTCCCAAATCAAACATTATTTGAAATTCCACTAACCACTTAGAAATCAAACTAATAATTCCAATTCTTAAAATCATTAACTAACCTTTGCTTTTGATTATTGTTTGCAACTTAATAAAATTATTTATCAAATAAATACCCCAAGCTATATTTGGAAAATTCAACTAACTATTTTAAATCAAATTCAAACTTTCAAACTTGTGAAAAATACTGCAAACCTTTGCTTTCATTTTCTGTTTGAAAAGTAATAAAAATAATTAATAGAATAACCCTGCAAATTCTCTCCCTTTCCTCTTCCATCCTTTACAAAAAAATGTGTTCATAAGGAAAAACAAAAAGAAAAAAAAATGAAAGAGAGAGGGGTGAGCTGAAAGGAGACAACCCACAACCCCAGCCCACCTAGCTCAGGCCAGCCCACCCTAGCCAAAACCCACCAAGCGAGCCCAAGATCCCACCCCCGTCGCTTTCTTCTTCCTCGTGGCTGTCGTCACCTGTACGTCTACACCCCCACCATCCGATCCTTCCGCCCCCTCCCGGATGCTCTGCCGTACCAAGCTCCGATCTCCATAAAACCTCCACCACCTACCCTCTGCTTGCAAACCCTAGTGCCTAACCCTAGCGCCGCCAACTCCTCTTCCCTTCCACCTCGAGTTCCTTCTGTCTGTCCCTGAACCTGCACGAGAGAGGAATACAGAGAGGGGAGAGCTCGCGGCCATCCCCTGCCATGGTCACCTCGAGGAGCAACCGGGTAGGGGAATGGAACCGCCCCGCTCCCCTCGTCCTCCCAGTGCCCTCCGTTTCCCCGGAGCCCCTCCGAGCTGCCGCCGCCGTCCCCAACTCCGGCGACGACCGCCCCTGCTCCCTCCATCTCGACCGCGAGGTGAGCCCGCACCCCCTCCTCGCTCTCTCCTCTCCCTGCCCTCGTGGCCCTCCGCACGAGCCCGCACCGCACCCAGCACCGGCCGCACGAGCCGCGGCGGTCAGCCACCGCGAGCACGCCCCGGCCGCCGGCGGTTGCTGCACCTTTCCGTCGGAAGTTCAGAGCGAACTGAACAATGTTCAGTTATTTATCTTTTAGCTGAAGGATAACCTCCCCCCGTACCGTTCCCTGTCACGAATCGCAGAGAGCCGCACTGGCAAGGCCCCCGTGCGCGCAAGCGTTGCCTCGCGGGTTCGAGTCCCGTGGGAGGCGAATTTTCGCTCCCCTTTTTTCCCTTCCACGCCCGCGCTGGGCCCCGCATGTCATTGACCTCTGAGGCCACGTCAACCACCAGCACTGCCACCTAGGTGCCACGCAGGCCCAGGGCCCAGTTGGCAGTGCCCTGGGTAGTTATCTGCGCGGTAACAAAATATTTCCTGCGTTTTCTTTTTAAGTCCAAGTCCTTTTAATTCACACTTTGGTCCTATATTTTAAATTGTTAATAACTCTCAAACTATAACTCCAAATAATAAAATCTAAATATGTGCACCGCTCTAAATTAAATTGTCTACCTTATTATAACATTTTTTTTCTGTTTTGAATTTTCAAAATGCAATTCAAACTTGAATTCAAATAATTCAATTGCAATTTGCTTAATTCCATAACTAATTCAATATTAATCCAAATAACACAAATAAAATATGTTTTCCATGTCAAATTAAACCACCTAACCAAATATAAATTTTGTTTCATGATTTGAATAATTAAAATTGCTTAAATAATTTAATCCTTGTTTAATTCATTTAAATTTGATAAAATCATAACCTGCTCAAATTAAATTATTTTTGAACATGCAAAATATGTTTTCAACCTAGAAAAGTATAAACTTTTCAAATATGAATTTGAATTTATGTTTTGAACAAATAAAAATTAAAATTAAATTCAAACTTGTTTTAAATTCATCTAAAACTTGTTTAATATTGTTTCAATCATAATAAATTCATCCTAACTCCTTTTTCAATTTTTGAAACATGTAATCCAACTAAAAATTGATGTTCTTTTCAAATATAAGTTTTGTTATTTGTTTTGAACATTTTAACCTGATGAAAACAACAATTGCTTGTGTGACATGTTTAAGTAACCAAACTTTCCACCCTTAACCAATAATTTCCAAACTTGTTAAACCTTATTTCCAATTGATTCTATTGTTGTTATTTTGTTGTTTTCCTCATCCATGCATCATGCTAAACCACTTTCACCTATTGGTTAGTTGGAAAACAATTGTTTCAACCATAATTCATGGGCTTTTCATATGCAACTCAAATTGCATATGGGTCCATTTAAATCTGTTTATCTTGTCAACTAGATTATTTCTATGCATCAATTAAATTGTCATGCATCCATATCTTGATCATGCTGGATCTTTTGCCGTAGTAGTAATTGTTGCATCCGGTGTTTGTTCGAGGTTCGTTGCTTCTTCCCGGATAGGACGTTGAGATGATGTGAGCAACGACAAGTTCTGCTACCTTGCGGGATCTCAGGCAAGTATACTCACTTGCTGCCAAATGGCTGCCTTTCATCACCTGTTACCGATTCTTTCCGTTGTTCTTATTCTAGCCTGTTGTTACGATGCTTGTGTCTCGATCCCATTATATGTTTACCTTGCAGCCATGATATAGCTTTCCCTTCCACTTCCTATCAACTGTTGTTTGTTTACCCTGTTGGCCCTCGTGTCGTAGTTGCATGCTTAGGTTTGTTTGCGCTCAAGTCTTGTTGTCCTTTTTCCTATCACCTATTTAGTTTATAGTTGGGTTCAATTCAATCAACAACCTGTGAATGTTTTGGGTAATAATAATTTGATGATAAGGCACCGGCAGGAGGCCCGGGTTAGGGTTTTGGAGCCTGCTAGTGTCGAAACTACGAAAAGAGTCTTGTCTACTGATCCATGATGAGCGTGCTCACCGCATCCGGGTGGTAGTATGGGACCCCCCTCGACTTAGACCTGATCTGCAGCTTGTCCGAAGAGCCACACTTAGTTCGGGTGTTCCATTTGCTCCTTTGCATAATGGGTTGGCCCCCCTTGGTTACTGGTTATGATGATGATGATGCATATAGGGCGAGGCCTGTAGTGCCGGGGTGTTGTGTCCTGCGGGAGTTTTGCACACCTGCGCTGAGTATTCGGCTGCGTGGCTGGGACCTTATAGCTCCGTGGCTCCTAGGATGGGTTGTAGAGATGGTTTGGGTCGTGTCAAGCCAACCTGAGTTTTAGTTGGTGGCTTGAGTGTGTACGGGTACTGGAGCACACCCTGCAGGGATAAATCTTCTCGAGAAGCCGTGTTTTCCGCGGTTATGGATTACTTGGTGAAAGTACTGGCTAACAAGTACTCAGACAACTTACACCTAATGATAATAACTTGACTAGTAATAGTCATATTGACACAATAACCTGAATCATCATTAATCAACCGTGTGAGTTATCCTTGGGTTGCTTCCTTAGCAGGGGGTGACATTGGATGGGTTTGTTTGGTGAGTAGTTGTAGTTGGTTCCGATACACTATCTTATCTTCTTTCTGTTAGCCGGAAGGTGTAGTGAGTTTCTGTAGTTGGTTAGTGCAGCCCGCTGTCGCTTATTTGCAGTAACCCCTTCCTTCCGTTGATCCCAAAGTATTTGTAACTTGTGATGACTGGCTACGCCGGTATCTTGTGAGTATGGTTTATCCACTTGCCAGTACTTAACCGTACTGACCCACGAATCTCTTTCGTGGCTGCAAATTCCAACTTGCAGTCAACAGGTTTGAAGTCTGACGACATTAGCTTGGGAATCCCTCCGGCTTGGCCTGGGCAGGGATTGGAGGCCATCGGTTATCTTCAGGACTCTTAGTCCAATTTGGATCTTGTCCGTAGTCGGACACTATGTTGTTTCTTCCGCTGTTATTTGGATCTTTGTATTGTATCAGTTGTATCCCGGACTCGTTTGAGTCATCTTGTATATATCTCATTCTGTTGTTGTTGTGGATTATTCGTGAACTGTTGTAATGTTATCAGACGTGGCAACCTGGAATCGGTTATTATGTGGATTTTGGCGGGAATGCTGAAATCTGCATAGTGCACGATCCCGGGGCGTCACAAAGATCAAATAAATTTCTAAAATCTTGTAAATTTAATATCTTCCAAACCATATCATTTTTGTAAACTTTTTAACACATTTCAAAATGTGAATTTTGAAAATTGAATAAATACCTAATAGTGACTTAATGTGATTTTTAGTTTAGAAAATTATAAAATAAAAATATTTGTCAAAAAAATCAGTAGCTTTATAATGATCAAATACTATTTTCCAAAACTAATTCAAAGTGTTTTCATCTTTTATAACTTTAAAATATGATGAAAACATGAATATTTACTTAATAGAAAAAAGAGGGTTAATTATAGAAATAGAAAAATTTCTATGGTTCAAATTATTGTTTTCTAGGCCCTTTTAAAAAAATCAACATATGAGCAATTCCCTCATGGTATCTTATTAACATAATCAAAATACAAATTTATTAATAAATTTTTAAATTGAGGGTGAGTAAGAATAGAGAGATTTTCTCTAATGAAGATGTTGTTTTCCCAATTGAAAACATTATTTTTCCAAGGCACTTTACTTGTTTTCATAACTCAATAATATATAATACCTTATTGTTTTGTTGATTGACATAATACTTGGAAAACAATTAACCAGCTTTTATCTATTTGAGATTAATAATAATAGTGACATAATTTCTTGGAGACAAGGAGAAAATATATTAGAGATAGTAACTCTCTGGTTTTTAATTATTATAATCATTTTCGAAATGGTAGTTGAGTTGAAAACATGTTTGATAATGATGTTTGTTAGGATAATATTTTATTCACATGGGGGAACATATTTTATTTTACTAATAGGCTTTAGGGTTTATGGAATTAAGGAAATTTGGATTCTTTATTCCAATTACATATTGTTTTCTTTGGTTTCTTGCATCTCATTTGGTTTTTGGTGACTTTCCTTGTATGAAAACAAAAAGTTTCAAAATTTTGTGATTTTAGCATTTTCCAAAAATCAGGGATGTTACAGACTACCACCCTTAAAAGAAATCTCGTCCCGAGATTTCGGAAGGATAGAAAGAAAGATAGGTATGGGTGACTGGGTTCCAAAACAACTGGGTGGGCTACCACCCTTAAAAGAAACTTTTGTGGGTAGTCTATTCTCATTAGATTGGGGTGTAGATTGATTTGAGATTGGCTTGAGTAGAAATTTCCTTCATGGTAGAGCTGCAGACCAACATAGGTATGTTGAACTACCTTTAACACTAAGGTGTCACTCTTTGGGTCAATCAAAAGACCAAGTTGAGAGGATTTCACAACATCATCTCATTATAATGGGAACACAATTCTCAAACATTCATTGTATTTTATTACATTGGAAGTTTCTTAAGGGAACATTTGTTTCTAAGTAAAACTTTGCGTAAGACGCAATGTTGGACAGATACTTCTCGATGCTCAACATGTCTTCTTAAAGTATTGGCCTCCTTATAGCTTCATGCTTCTTAGACTATTCTAACTTTGGGTTTTGGTGCAATGTTCTTCCTTTCTGGGCATTTGTTAGAATAAAGTCCCATGTTTCTTCACTTATAACATTGTATATGGCTGAGGTCCTTCTTTTCGAGGCAATCATTTGTGAAGTGTCCAATATTTCTACAACGATGACAAAATACCATAGACATGTCTCTTTTCCCTTTCATTGGTATGGTCTTGGCCATCATATCATCATACTGTTGTCCAGTATACTCAACTATATTGGTTGAAGGTCTGGGTCTCTTGTTGGGACAATTCCTAGATAAATGTCCATCTTCTTCACAAGAATAACAATTCTTGGTGGTGGGTTTGGAGTAATATGGATGTGGTGTAGTCTTGGCTCCAGTATCCATCTTGACATGGTCCATCTGAATAGTGTCCAGCTTGTGTTTTCCCTTCACTTCTGGTTTCCTAAGTTCTCTTGGAGTGCACTAAGCATTCCCAATCTGGTTTGTTGTCCAACTTGTTGTACCATAGGGTAAAGTGGACATTGTGTTGGAACATGGGTTGTTCCTTCACACAGAAAGCAAGTAACTTGGGTGAAGTATCCTTCAGTTGAGTTGTTTGCATCACTTTGGGGCCACTCATCAGGACATTCTTCGGAATAGTGTCCTATCTCTCCACAAGATTTGCAGGCTTTGAGTGTTGAAAACATTTTCTCTTCTGTCTCCTGGTTATCTCTAGCTATCAAAGGCTGATTGTTTTCACTATTGGCCAAGTTTTGGGACATAATATTCACTATATGTGATTGAGTATCCAACACTTGTTGCATTCCTGGTGTTAACTCCATATTGGGGTTGCTGGCTTGGTTCTGGGTCATCAGTTGTATCAGTTGAGTTTGAGCTTCTAGTAGCATCTGCATTGCTATTGAGTTCTCAGGGTTGTTGGCATTCTGGTTAGGCATCTGTTTTGAGATTTTAGGAAAGATTAGTAGAAATTAGAAAGATAGTTAAGGGAGGTTCCTACACAGCAGATCAAGGAAACTCGTCTTGCAAATAACACATAACAAACATATAGCAATACATTCATCACACCAAACAACAATTTTTTTGAAAACAAACTAATATTGTCATACCACACTCATTGGTATGATCAATACACTAACACGTTAACGTTGTTCTAACAAACTAGATTGGTGGTCTCATCTATATCTTCTTGAGTTTTTCTTCAGATTCTTCAATAATCTTGAGTGTAGGTCTTCATGTGGTGAAAATACTTCATGCTCTTCTTGGTATGATCAACATTCCTGTCTTGGTGGTATTGAAGAGGTAGGTCATCTAGAAATTTTGAAGGTGAATAATAGATGGGATGATATGAGAATAATTAAAATGATCGTTTTGCTTCTAGAAAGTTTGAACATAGTAAATTTTCAATCCTATGGTCTGTTCCAAACTTAGGGTCTTGAATTCTACAGGCAACACAATGCTCTGATACCATTTTGTAGCGTTCCCACATTTAAACAATGCAAAGAACATCTGTGTTATTGTGCTAGTCCCTGGATCAATTGCTAGCACCACAGTACAAGATGAAATATCATGCAAATGCCTCAAATTCCATTACATCGCATGATCCAGTCTTTACAAAATAGTATTACAACTTGCATAGTCTTAGAAGACTAGTAGAAAACAAATAAATACAGTGGAAAACATAGAACAACATTGATCCCATCTTCTTCATGTGCCACAGGCAAAACATGTTGGCGATAGTCTCAAGCTCCTAAACGAAGTCCTCACTCGTCTTCAGAATCATCTGCAGGATGGAATATGTAGTCACAAGGGAGCCAATACAATTTAATGTATTGTCAAGTAACACTATGGTGGATATAATGGCAATACTAATACTACATGCTTATTTAGCTGAGTGGAGTTTTGGCTAAGTTTGCATAAAGCTAGTTTTCTCCTATCTCTTCATAAATCAATTTTTTGTTCTACTAAGTTTGGGATTCACTGGTAAAACCCCAGTGATCATGTGACGGTACACGATAAAACCCTGGCATGTCTAGAGACATTTAACGGTAAAACCCCGAAATGTCCCTACCTATGATTACAAGTTTTATAATTAAAAAGGTGATGTGATTCTTCTGTCCATCCTTGTCCAGCTTCTCATAGTTGTCCATAACCGGGGAAACGGCTAAGATCTTAGTTTGTTGACTCTGTAGAGTTTGTGCACTTTCACCTTCAGACTCAAATCAGCCCAAACATCCTATACACCCTGAGTGCATTAAGGAAAGGAGAAGATTGAGACGAGATCTATTAGAAGAAATTCCACCAGCGTTTGGCTTACCCGTTCCACCTAAAATTATGCTACATCTGCTTGTAAGCGTGGTGATTTCATTCAACTTAGTTGATCAAGACAGTGCCCATATGACTAAAGGCTGCACTAGAAGCAATCTAAACTTTGGGAACAACATAATCACTTTGTTCCTGGGTGGCATTCCTCAAGTGAACAACTCAGGTATTACCCCTGGGGAGACACTCAACTCTTATCAACCATACAACCAAATCCACCCAGGTGGTTCATTGAGTTTATACTTATAATTGTTCCACAACATCAAGTAAAACAATTTTTGGAGCAAGGTTAAGCATCTACTAAGTACCAAGGATATAAAGGTAAGTTAAAAGATATGGCTACACACTACTAGGATTTTGCATAGCATAATAATAACTCAGTAACCTATCCTATCATGCATACTACTCAAAACTCTATTAATGCATAGGAAAATAATAGGTAGTTTATGGTGTGTTACTTGCCTTGTTGAAGTTGGTGAAGAAATCACACTCTCTTCACAAAAGATCGTTGCTCTCCGTACAATCTATTCATTGAAAACACAATAACAAAATAAACAAGCATACTATCAAACAAACATACAAGTGGAGATAACATACAAACAACAATCATGGTAAAAAGGTATGTCACCAAGTTGGCTAGGACAAGGTCAAGATTTTGAGTTTGAAAGATTTATTCTTTCTTGGTTCCATACTTGTTAAGGGGTTTCCAAGAGTTTGCTTGGGATGGACTAGGTTGAGTTTGTGGAAAACTAACTTTATTATAACCATACTTGTCGAGGAAGTTCCAAGAGTTCACTAAGGATGTCTAGGTTGAGTTTGTAGTGATCAAACTTTATTGGAAACATATTTATATAAGAAGTTCCAATAGTTCACCAAGGTGATCTCACTATTTCAACTAAAGTATCACATCATAAAATCTAACACTTAGTTGTTTTCATCAAAATTTGATTGATCTAGTTTAGTCTTTCTATTTCTGTTAAGGTGGGTCTAGGTTCAACTAACTTCATAGCCATATAGATAACAAGATAAGGTCTTGAGATTTTCCATTTGGGCCAATGGTTGGACAAAAACAACTTGTTATCCTTCAACTTGTGTGGATGGCTCCAAGTCTTCACATGCTTGTCTTCTTGAAGATCATCTTCATGCTTCTATGGTAGTCTTGTTCCTTGGATGGATTCTTCTCTTGGTATTGATAAATTCTTCATTGCTTTCACTTCACTAATTGGTTTGGGTATGGGATGGGCACAAGTACCACTAAGTCAAATAGAAGAGAAAGAAAATAAGAAGAAAGAGAGAGGGAGATATTTTCTTCTAAATTTCTTCACACTTGTACTTCCTTGAGTTGCTTCTAGTTGTTATGAAGTCCAATTCCCTTACTTCAAATTCTTCAATGATCTTCTTTGTAGCTCTTCACGTTGCCACCAAGTTGAAGATGGAGTTCCTTCTTGTGGTTGAGTCTTGTTTTCCATTTTGCTAACTTGATGGATTCTTGAAGCAAGAATAGGGAATGGAGAAGTAGATAGAAAACTATGGTACTAGTGTTTGAGGTTCACTATTTGGTCTTTTGTATGAATGACATATACGAGGGACTTGGTCTTGGCTCCAATAGCCATAGCATCAAAGAATAACAGTTGAAAACAAATTCTAAGATATGGTTAGGATGGATGAATCACTATGTTGGGTTTTTGGTCAAAAACACATGGTCATGGTCCAAGGTCTCCAAAATGGTTGGGCAATGATGTCTCTGGTTCAAGGTTACTAAATGGAACAACTTTTCCTAAGAAAACATTTTCGAATTATTTATAGAAATAATTCTATGTCAAAAAAAACTCAAATATACAACTTAATTCTAAATTCAGTTTTAATTTGTTCAAAAATTATTTTGGGACAGAGGGTATGAAAGTACACATCCTAAGGTTTCCAAATATATTTTATTTGCAATTTTTGGATTTGTAGAATTCGAATTATGCCAAAATTCATAAACCAAGAATATTTAAAATTAAACCAATTTAAGTTTTCCAAATTTGAATTTTAATAGTGCTAAAAGATTCTACACATTATGGGGATTTCAAAAAGTCCAAGTTTGCTAAATTTGGAATTGTCGATCAAAAGTTATGATGGTTCAAAGGTCTAGGGACTAATCTGCAAAATTGCCATTTTATATTTATTCGCGAAAATAACAGAAAGCAGTTAGGCTCAGATTTGGTTATTCACCGCGCGGTGTGGCAGACAGGGAGTGGGCCTGGGCCGGCTACGCGCTGCTCCGAGCGGCAAATAAAGAACTTAACGCGCGCTGACTGGGCAAACAGATGGCGCTACGCTGTTGGCATGTACCTCTTCGCTTAAGTGATTTAATCATGTGCGTAGGATCTAGATCTAACTGTTAACGACGGCTAGGGTTATCTCTGGCCGGACTTCTTCGCCGAAAAATGTCGCGCGGCGGCCGGAGGCGCAAGGAGTCGACGAGACGGCGATCCGGTGGCCCTCGGGCTCGATGGAGACCACGATGAGCCTCGTCTCGACTCGGTAAATCTGATGGTGCCCACGGTGTGCACGGTGGCGTCCTCGAGCGGTGGCGTGGTGCGGGAGGAGGTGGCACGGCTCCGGTGATCGTCGGGGACGAGGTTGCGCTGCGGGGAAAGATGATGTGAACAAGCAATCGATGCACAAGAGAGAGGAGGGACAGAGAGCCAGCATTCAGCGGTAGGGACTCACCACGGCGGCCGGAAACGGTGAAACACGATGGAGGACAGAGGGAACTCCGGCGAGGAATAGCGACAGCGTAAGGGCACGAGAATGAGGGAGAGGAGAGGGGAAACAAGGAGGAGGAGCTAGGATTTAAGGGGCAGGAAACGCCACAACAATTGGTGGCTTAAATCTCGAGAATCGATGAGATTGAATTCGGGAAGAGACAGACATTTTCAGTTACAGAGGTTGAAGACAGGGTGACGTCATGATGACGTCATCTTTTCTTTTCTTTTTCTTTTCTTTTTCTGTTTTATTAAAATCTTAATAACTTCTGTTTTCACAATCCAATTAAGGTGAAATAAATTACTAAAATCTTGTAAATTTAATATCTTTCAAACCATATCATTTTTGTAAACTTTTCAACACATTTAAAAATGTGTATTTTGAAAATTGAATAATACCTAATAGTGACTTGATGTGATTTTTAATTTAGAAAATTATAAAATAAAAATATTTGTCAAATAAAATTTCTGTAGCTTTATAATGATCAAATACTATTTTCCAAAACTAATTCAAAGTGTTTTCATCTTTAATAACATTGAAATATGATGAAAACATGAATAGTTACATAATAGGAAAAAAGGGGTTAATTATAGAAATAGAAAATATTTCTATGGTTCAAATTATTGTTTTCTAGGACCTTTTAAAAAAAATTCAACATATGAGCAATTCACTCATGGTATCTTATTAACATAATAAAAATAGAAAATTTATTAATAAATTTTAAATTGAGGGTGAGTAAGAACATAGAGATTTTCTCTAATGAAGATGTTGTTTTCCCAATTGAAAACATTATTTTTCCAAGGCACTTTACTTGGTTTCATAACTCAATAATATATAACACCTTATTGTTTTGTTGATTGACATAATACTTGGAAAACAATTAACCAGCTTTTATCCATTTGAGATTAATAATAATAGTGACATAATTTCTTGGAGACAAGGAGAAAATATATTAGAGATAGTAACTCTCTGGTTTTTAATTATTATAATCATTTTCAAAATGGTAGTTGAGTTGAAAACATGTTTGATAATGATGTTTGTTAAGATAATATTTTATTCACATGGGGGAACATATTTTATTTTAGTAATAGGCTTTAGCGTTTGTGGAATTAAGGAAATTTGGATTCTTTATTCCGATTACATATTGTTTTCTTTGGTTTCTTGCATCTCATTTGGTTTTTGGTGACTTGCCTTGTATGAAAACAAAAAGTTTCAAATTTTTGTGATTTTAGCATTTTCCAAAAATCAGGGATGTTACAATAATTATGTGAGAAAAGCATAGGTTGTTCAATAAGATAGTCTTATAAGTGTCCAATTTATGAACTCCAACTTTTCTTCTCTCTCAATGGACATATCAAGCAGGGAAAAAACTTACATGGAGATCCACTTAAGAAGTAAATTATAGGAAATCTTACAGCATTTGGTAGACTTTAGATGGAGGTAAAAATAGATATACTTTAGAATTATAAGAATTATAAATAATTTATAAACTTTAGGTAAAAATAGATAAACTCCAACTTTAATTATAAACTACATATCCAATTTAAAACACTTTCAATTGAAAAAACTTTCGACTTTAAATTATAAGAAATATCAAAACAAATAAATTCAATCAAAAGTCACTCTATTCCTCATATTCCAAAGAGCCCAGCAGATATATGCAATCCAAGTGGCATAGAACATGTCCCCAAAAGGAAGAAATGATGAAACCAAACCATGTCTTGCCACAAATTATTCAGGCAGAGAATAGTACCCAAGATCTGACCCAAAGCCCCACATATTACATTAGCCACAGGGCATTGGAAGAGAAAATTATCAGTAGATTCATTTTTATTACAGAAGGAGGAACTGCGTGAAATTTCTCGAGGCCACGATCACATTCCATTGTCTGAACAAACCACCAGACAGGTTCGTTCTAAAAGGTAAAATATAATTCAAATCCACCACCACTTTCACCGTATAGTCCTAATTTTGACAAAGATAAAAAAAACTAAAAATGTTGCACACAGAGATAACTTGCCATTAATATAATCTTTCAAATCTGCACATATCCCCAATTTTCAGAACAATTTCCCCAACTAATGTAGGTGTCTCTAACCTTCAGAATAGATTTGTTGCAAAGCAAATAATTCAATCTAGGTTTAATAGTAGCAACATTTTCCTCTCAAGTATTTACCACTAAAAATGGTTTGCCAAGGACCCTTCTTGGTCTCAAGTTTCCAAAGTCACTTACACAATAAATTGATTTTTCGACGCCTCAAGTTCTTAATGCCAAGGCCCCCTTCGGCCTTAGATTTGCACACCCGATCCCACTTTCCCATATAATAACCCTTTTAAACATTTTTTTCCATGCCAAAAAAAGTATGACTTGGGTATGACGTCCAGCACGGTCACTATCATAGAACAAAAAGCTCCATCCTGCATAAGATCAACAGACACAATGATACGGGGTGGCCCGATCTTATTGTTGAGCACACGATGCTATGGTGGATGATAACTTGTGTATTGCTGAAATCTCTTCGGCTAATCCTCGTTGCCAATGCGACGGGTTTGAACTGCTGAAATTTGGGGTGGGCCTTAGGCCCTCTAGAAAATTTCCATTTGATCCCTAAGGCCCACGCTGCCATAGAAAATGGTGAGAGTTTAGTCCCATATTGCTAGTTGAGAGAGTTTTGCACCAGTTTATAAGGTGAGCTCTCTCCGCACTAGTATGACTTGGTATGAAGAGAGAGTAGTTGTGGAGGTGTTCCACACGCGCGCTCCTCCTCCTCCGCCGCCCACCTCGCCACGCCTCGCCTCGTCACGATGCCACATCATGTAACAGTCACGCGCAGTAAAACGCCGCATTGATCACGTGGTAACGGATGTAGTAAACGCGCCAATTGAATTTGTGACCTGATTGTTCTCCTGCACGACCGTGCCTATATATTGAAGGCTCACACGTACACAGGGATACACACCTCATACGCTCTGCATCTTTGCGCCCATTGTCATTCCAATCTCTGTTGCTGCCGCTGGTGATCCCATCCTGTCTACCGCGTACACGGCCGACGGGAGAGCAGGCCTCCGAAACCCCACTTCTCCAGATCCTGTACGGGAGAGGGGCGATTAGGTTTTTGGGAGCGTTTTCTATGCGGCTTCTCGTTTCCGTACGTCTACTTTGACTACTACCACATCGCCCTCATCGTCAACATGTCCACCGAAGCCGAACGCGCTGCTGGAGCCGCCACCGCTGCTGCAACCGCCGCCGCCTCTGCTGCGGATACTGCCAACTGGCCAACTTCAGGGTATAATATATTTATGTAACATCCAAGTGTTTGGGAGGTTATAAGGATCTAAATTTAATATGTGCATTTGCAAAGCACGCATCTAAAAGTACGGGAAATTTTGGCGCGAACGTTTAAACAAAGCAAAGTGACCAATGTTTCACTTGGCATGATGAAATTTGATCTAATTCATCTAGTCAAGAGTACATTTGGAGTAATCTTTATAACATAGTATCACTACAAACCAAGTCATCCGATTACTGAAACCGGAATTGGTTATGACCAACACAAACTCTCAACAACCTTAACCACAAGTCTATAAGTGACTTGGGATAATTCACTAGGTATCTAGAACTCAAAGAGGGGTGAGTAACCAAATCTCATAACTCATGATCACACTTCCATAAGATAGTAATACACAATTGAACCAACACATCAGTAGAGATAATGTATTCTTTAATCATGAACTCTTAAGTTATCAATCACTCACACAACATCTTTCCAAATTATTTAGTAACTATTAAGTAATCCATTGCAAGTTAATACAAAGATTCAATAGAACCAATGATACAAACAAGTATTAACTTAAACCCCACAAGTGGGAAATGACATAATAATTGTATTAACATATTTATCGAATATGTACATATCTCATCAACCATAAAATAAGTACCTAAAAGAAGAACTAAATCTTCTTAAACTACTGCTAAACCTTAATCATTACACATGATCTTTTCAACCTCTATGTCTGCATTATATTTACAAAAGATAGATATAAAGTAAAATCATGACACCTGAGAAAACAATTAACAACTATGACATAAATCATTACACCCCAATAACCTTCACATGCTCATTGCTTCAATCCTCTTATACAAGTGAGCATATGAAAGCTCAACACATCAATGAACCATTTGATCAACTTACTATTAAGGCATCATTCCACAAACACTCATCATTCAACAATTAAAGTATCTCTAGATACAACTAGGGAATAACAACAAGTTATGACCTCTATGAGAGGAAGTAAATTGGAAACTAAGTAAACCAATCATGTATGATATAAGAGCATATCTTAAGTAAAACAAAATAACAAGTATATTGAAGAATAATAACATCTTAACTAAGTCTTAATCAAGATCTTTCTACCTTGTCTAGATTATCTTGTTTTCCAATCTTCTCTAAATCATTATACAAGAGAAGCAACCCACAAGAAAGGAGGACTACCCAGGAAGATCTTTAAGATTAGAGTGTTCTAGAAGTGCTACTCTAACCTACTATAAGAGTATTTGGAAACTCTTATATCTTGATCTGATCTTATTAACTCCTCTTGAAATAGTGTGATATTCCAATGTTAGTGTTATATACAAGTAGTTTGGTAACAAATTTATAGACCTTGTTAACAGATCACTTTTGTATACTGAAACAATTGAATGTCATACACAAATAAACAGACGGTTGAATAATCTAGTACATCTATGCCCTCTGGATATGAAAAGTAATTTGGGACAAGCCTTGCAAACTTGATCACATATTCTTCTTATATGCATAGGGAAATTGATTTCATAACTACATATACATTCTTTTTGCAATCAACCAATAGAAAGAATAACACTAAGGAAACAAGAAACCACAATATAATCATCTAAGTAAAATCTTTGCTTGGAACAACTGGTTGTTTTCACCACGAGGGTGAGATAGCTGACTATGGAATCCTAGAGCAGATATTGTTTGTAAGTGACAAAAGGAGTATATGAAGAATAGTGGCAACTAGAAAGAAGAACATCAAGCAACAGAAGACCACAAGAAGCAACACTGCCTCAGTAAGGGATCATAAGGAATTATCCAGTGAATCATTAGGATATATTAGAGAACCATTAACCTCTGTCAAACTCATCAGAGATGAGGAGCTCATAATAATATCTCTAATGGAAATAATTATCAAGTTTGAAATAATAACCAGCCATTGCATCCACATGTCCTATGATATGTGGAGGTTAATGGTAACAAGCTTAATACATTGTTTCCAGATCCTTTTCATATATAAGACTAACAGATAATAGCATAAATCCATCTATACATAACCATGCAAATGATCACATGTTTCCAAAACAAACATGGGATAAAATCCATAGTGGAACCTAAGTGGAAAACAAACAAATGAGTTTCCAAAGCCACTCACATTGTCCATTTGATTGAGTACTAAAAACAGCAAGCATGGCTTGCACACACACTTAGTAAAATGTCAACCAAACTTGCTAAGAGTTTCAATTAAGAAAATAACAAAGCCACATATCAGAAAAACAAGTTCCCTCAACCATTAAAATCATTTGGCTTGACATAGAAGAAAATTCCCTATTAAGTGATTCTCATAACAGTGCATAGAAACATTACCAAGTAGTTTTACCAAATTACTTTCTATAAAGAATTATACCTAAAAATTGCCCAAATAAGTTATATCACCTTGTTAAACCACATGTCCATTGTGTGCTCATCATAATCATGCTCAAAATAATTTTAAAGCCATTTAATCAATTAAATGGTGAGAAATAACAAAAATCACTTAATCTAGCACCCTAAATAAAAAATACAAATATTGTTCAAATTCACCAAAACAAAACATGGTGAGATGTAAAATTTGATGAGGAATTCAAATATATTTTTTAATAATTTTCTGATCACAATAAGGCCCTGAAAACACTGTTTCTTTTAAACAGAAGGACCTAGTTGCAAATATTGGAAACTTCAGGGGGTTATTGAAATGTGGCATTTCATTTCCTTCTTCTTCTTCCTCTGCCTTCTGTGGCAACCTCGATGCCAAGTCCTACTCGCCGCCGTTTTGTGAGTATAAAGTCGAGGGGAGACGTCCGCATCAAGCTCTCTCCCTCACTCCTCGCGTATCTTCCTCTCTCTTTGTGTGAGTTCCGGGAAAACCAAAACCATAGCTCCGCCTTGGCCGTCACCGCACCGTCGATGACGGCTATCCCTGAGCAAGCTGTGAGTATCGTGAGGACCGCCAAGACCTCCTCTATCTCTCTGTTGAACCACGGGTGTCGGGATGGTCTCATCAGTCAGCACGCTGCCGGTGATTGGGACCTCGCCGAGCTTCACCGACGCCTCCACGAGTTTCAGGGTGAGAAGGGGAACCTCTGGGTGCTCTTCATTCGTTTTATTGCACTCAAAATCGAACCGCCTCCATGCATCACTGTCCGCCGCCGCGCCTGAGCTCACCGCCGGCAGCTCCGGTGACCATTTGGTCCCGAGCGCCACTCCTTCGACTCCCCTTGCTCCTGTCTAACCCCGTATAGGATTTAATTCAGTCAATTTGGAATCTATCTCACGAATTCAATCCATCTGTAAGGAATCGAGTTCGTGTGATGTCATTGTGACATCACCGTGCCGTCATTAGCCCTTTTCTTTTATTTTTTGAATAAAAACTGAATATGACAGGTGGGACCCACCTGTCAATTTAAAAACAGAAAATCAATTAAACTTAATAAATCAGTATCTTTTAATCTACTTATCAGAATGTAAATTAAATATGTAAATGTTCAGAAAAAAACCTATCTATTTATCAAGTTTTCAAAAATGTTTGATAAAGTTTAAAATAGACATTTTCTTCAATTAAATTAAATCATTTAAAATTGAGAAAATAATAAATAAGTCATAAAATCAGAAAAATACAAGTTATATACCAAAATGCTCCAAATGAAAAATGCAACTCATCTATGATGTTTTCAAGGTCATTTGATCAAGTTTTCATGTGTGCAATATTTTGCCTAGTCATCTAATACGTTTAAAATTAATAAATTAATAACTTATTCAAAAAATTTCAGAAAACATAAAATGTTATATCAAATTAAAGAGAAAAGAATTTCCAATTAAAATATGCAAAACATAAAACATTTTGTTTAATTTATAAACATTTTTATAAAGGTATAATGGAATTCAATAATATTCCATTATAACCAGAAATAACTACCACATCATCATTTTCCTTATAACAAAACCCTTAGGTTTTCACACCTAATAAACCATCTTGAGAAGTCATTAGCAAGTATTTGGATGATAGAGTTAGTTGTATTAGTCATCCTTTTTAATTCAACTCTTTGTCATTAGCTCAACACTTTTGAACATAAAACAAAATGTGTTCGTTATCTTTTCAACAGTTGTTTTCCATGTGTTGTTGTTTTATTATCTAACCAAGTAATAAACACTTATATCTAAACACAATAAAAATTGTTTGCTAAGTAAAGGTGAAACACATGAAAGTCTAAAAGAAGTAATAACCACATCACCACAAGTAATAAAAACAATTCACCTAAAACATGTGTGATTATGTTATCGTATCAAACGTGGCTTACACTTGTAAGCTGGAGTATTTTCCAGAGTAATTCACCATGCATATCATTACTATGCATGTATCA
Source organism: Alopecurus myosuroides (assembly GCA_028641055.1). Taxonomy (NCBI): domain Eukaryota; kingdom Viridiplantae; phylum Streptophyta; class Magnoliopsida; order Poales; family Poaceae; genus Alopecurus; species Alopecurus myosuroides. The sequence goes on from CM054060.1 coordinate 209,973,310, forward strand.
TATTGCCAGTGTTTTCTATAGCCCTTACCAGGACTACTTTGCTATCTTTGAGATATCAGGATTTTTTACGCGACCCTTGAACCCGAAGACATGGATTATTATTGTCATTGTTTCTATCTCAGGCAAGTTCATCACTTGCTCATATCCTTTGTAGTACTTCATAACAAACTAATTGAAAAAACTCTATCGTATTACCACCTAGTCTCAAAAGAATGCATGATCCTATTTTTATAATAATATGACTACTTGAATGACTACCCGAGTGGTAGTGTTCTATTTGGTGGGCGGATGGGAGCATGGTAGGATGAATAGGTTAAAGGAAGGTTCCATCTGTATGGGAAAGTATTACCTAGGATTTAACAACAACTGTCGTCAGGATTCTTGCACCGTAAATACCACGTTAACCATGGGTCTTCTATGGGGGGAGTAAGCCAGCTGTGATCTTCTCTCGTTGGCATGTCAACGGGCTGCCAGATACGTACGATGTAGGTCTTGCGAGACTACATGCACATGGGTGGGATCCCTTAATTCCCACAGACTCAGGGGTCTATGATGGTCTGCCAGGGGCGCCTAGATATCCATCGTGAGAGGTGGAATCAGGGGTTCAACCTGCTGGTGGAAATGGGTGGGCATGCGTTGTGCGGAGAAGCATGGTTTGGCTTGGACCAACAACCGGGCCACACACCTGAGTGGGAGTGGACAGGATCTCGTGCCTAGTTGTGCAACATGGTCTTTGTCGCCCATGGTTAAAGTAACGCACCTCTGCAGAGTGTAAAAGGATGTGGCATGTTACCCCTGTTCCGGGAAGGAGCTGCGAATGCCGCAGGAAAGGCAACTCAATGAAGTTCTAGTCCTCTGAAGATCTGGCGGGCATAGTTTTCAGAATTAAAAGCAACCTCTTGAAGAAAGATTTACAAAAACCTTGCATTAGCTTATCACACTTTTGAGTCTAAAGTTGTAGTTAGTGCATCAAACTACCCACTATATATCATGAACTTGTTGAGTAACGCTCGTTACTCATTCGTTCCCGTTTGATCGTTGCTTAGAGTTGAAGCCTTATGGAAGTCGTCATCTTGAAGCCATCGCTACCTCATGAAGCTAGGTGGAGACGTCTCTTACTTAGTCAGTAAAGCATCATCATCAACAACAATGGTGGAGGAGAAGCTATCAAGATGTAGGTGAAGACCATTCTTGGACTTAGCTGTTGCAAGCCATAGATTAGGGCTGACATCAGCCGTAGTAGATTAGTTCTGAGCTTGAGTTCTTCTCCAGCTTGGAGCTTCGAATTTCTTAATCTGATGTTTCATTTGCAGGAGATCTTCTTGATACATCAAAGAGATTCTCAAGATTTTGTAATGAAGTTTGTATCATATAGTTTTTCCTGGTCCCGCTGTGTTTCTGTTGTACCACTCTAAGAGATGTAATATTCACGGATAAGTCCTTCTGTGAGTATTATGTCACCGACTTGCGCACTACACATGCAGTGGTGTGCTGGGTCACCACAGTTTATCTCTCTTCTGATTATTTCCATGTGTGAAATACTAGTAATTTGCATAGATGTATCTACCATTAATCTAGTATGCAAGAATATGGTCAATTATCAGTATGTTTATGTCATGCTCATGATTTATACTTGGATTAATTTAATCTGTAAATTGTCTAAATTCTTAACATCAACCCCTTGGATATTCACAACTCCACACACTTGATCATGTACCCACCGACTATGAAGCGGTCATGTACCTCCTTACTCCCAGTGGACCAACAGATAACACGCAGAATTTGCAGTGGTAACAATCACCAGATCAATACGAATTGGTGATGATAATTTCAGAGGAACAATTGTTCAATATGGAAATCTAGATTTTAATGTAGAACGTAGTCTAACCTAAAACCAAAGAAATTACAAGCCTATAAAGGCTGTTGGACGTCCAAGCTATAGTTGGAGTAAAAAACAAACTAATCTCTAGGTTTCCTAACTTGGCAGGACTCTGTTTGAAAACTGGCAGAAAACATCTCATAAATTGTTTCGTCCACCACGCCATGTACATGACGAACTGGTGTATGGGGCTGGATCCATTGGAAATCTTTTCGAATTTCCTTTTCAGATTGTGCTTATTTGCATTATTTGGAGTCCGTATGAAGAGTTCATGAGCGTTTCAAATTCGGTACTTCTGCAAGTCCGAACCGAATATCGTTTCATTGATGGCACTACTTCCTCCATCACCCCCTCGTGTTTTGCCATCCTCGTCAACCAGCTTCATCGGTACCCCTATGCTTGTGTTATCAATAAACCTAATCATACATAAGTTCATATATTTAGGTAGTATAAAATTCAAATCATCACAAACATTATTTATTACTAGGAAATAATTCACCTTATAATGAACATCAATGAGGCTTAATATTTTCTTCTAGTTATCACATGCACAATCATCATATTCCACGAATATATCAAGCAATTAAGATGCAGTAATCCCCAAAAAGAGTAACTAACTATCAGATCTCTGGAAGTAATATAGATTCAGCTCCAAAAATCTTGTTCACCGGATCAATCGGGGATGGATGTGATGCGACCTCCTTTTCTCTTCTTTCTCATGTCTCCCCTTCCCTCTTATATCCATCCCCATCTATCATGGCAAGATGATATTGTTATGTTGAAATAACACAGAAATAAAGGAGATCCTGCAAGAAGAACACATCAAGCAAAGGAATTAGGATAAATGATGGACGAGACAGACATATGGGTTGATCTGGACCTGCTCGGTGCAGCGGAGGATGAACGATGGGCCAGTACTCCCTCCATCCCTCTCGGAGTCATGGCTGCAGATCGAGCATCGGCGAGAAAAGAGGGCGCTATATCCCTCAGGCCGGATGCGAAGGTGGAGTTGCGGTAGACAACCCAGGGCTTCGCCGTTCTTATCGTCCCCAATGGCACCTCACGAATCAGGCCATCACAACCGCCCCTAGGATTTCATACCTGCAAGGAGCTATGTCACAGGGAGGGCGGAGAAATTGGCATGGACGGCAGGTCGTGTGCGCGATGAAGAGAAGAGGAGGCAGCTGAGGTCGGAGGAGCGGCCGAGGGCTAGGGTCAGTGAGGACGAGGAGATGGATCGGGTGGCGGTGGCTGCGTGAGGGTCCATCTGGGCTAGGTTTTACTACCCCTTTTACTCCTAGTGCAACGACCCAACACGTAGTGAGACGTGCCAGAGCCATGGATACCAGGGTATCCTGGGCCGTCCGCTGCTCGCCCTGTCCACACAGTACGGAAGGAGTCCGTGCTAGCTCGCTATAGGAGACGGGTGCATCAGCCCCGCTCTCGCCAAGGACGATCCCTTGGCGAGGGTCCATCTTTGATGATATCCTCGCGCATTGTTAGAGAAGAGCCCTGCTTCGCCCACGCTCCTCCCTAGAGGGACCCCCGACCGTTGGGAGACAACCCATGTGGGGGTGACGCCCGTGCCTCTGCGCGAGTGACGGAGGCACCACAGGTCCGCAGACCGACTTTGGCCGCAGTTGTCATTCTCGTGTATAAAGTGTGGCGCACATCTGCGCGCATCAAAGCCTCGGACAAGGCTTTCCTCTTTGGTGCAAGGAGACTGGTCTACTACTACAAGACGGAGGGAACGTCATTGGATTCCCCACTTCTCTGTCATGGACGGTGGCACTGTCCTCGACGACCCGCGACAGCTGGTGCCGCAGGGTGATGCTCGTGATACACACGTTTGTTGGGAGACCCCAAGAGGAGGGTGTGATGAGCATAGCGGTAGGTATTTCCCCTTAGTTAGGAACCAAGGTTATCAATCTAGTAGGAGAAAGAGGACCTTCGGAAGGTTGATGCCACTAACGGTGGTGCTGGCGCTTCACCGGTGTCAGCAACAACGTGGAACCTGCACACAACACAACCAAAATACTTTGCCCCAACGGTACAGTGAGGTTGTCAATCTCACCGGTCTTGCTGAAAACAAAGATTAGACGTATAGTGTGGAAAACAGTGTATGCTTGTAGTAAGTAAAGAAAGCAGGAAATTGTTGTGGTTTGTTTAACAGTGTGGAAAAATGGACCGGGGTTCATAGTTTCACTAGTGGTGTCTCTCCATAAAAGATAGCATGTTGGGTGAACAAATTACAGCTGAGCAATTGACGAATAGAGGTTGCACCGTAGTGCACAATATAACATGAAGATTACTATGATATTTAGTGCGGGCATTACAACAAGATACATAGACCGACATCCATCTGCATCTATGACTAATAATCCACCCTCAGTTTATCATCCGAACCCCCTTAGGTATTAAGTTGCAAGCAACAGATAATTGCATTAAAGAAAGTGTGTAATGTAAGCAATGATTATGCACGCGGGCACTCTCATAGTTGTTTTCTCCCTAATGGCAACATCACATCCTCCCCCTTCACGATCCTGTCACTCGAGCAAGGCAACAAGGAGGCATGAACCCACTATCAAGCATAAATACTCCCTCTTGGAGTCACTAGCAACTACTTGACCAGAGCAACCACTAGCAACGGAAAGCATGCAAGATCACAAATAACATATGCAATAAAGACTATAATCAACTTGGAATAAGGTCAATATTCATAGGATCCCAGCAAACACATCATATAGAATTACATAAGATCAATCTCGATCATGATAGGCAGCTCACGAGATCTAAACATGGAGGCATATGAGGAGGAGACAACCATCTAGCTACAGCTACGAACCCGTAGTCCAGGGATGAAATACTCACGCATCACTCCGGAGGCAGGCATGGTGATGTAGAAGCCTCCGGTGATGATTTCCTCTCCGGCAGGGTGTCGTAAAACAGCTCCAGAACCCTCCTGATCTAGGGTTGACGGTGACGGCGGCTGTGGAACTTTTTCGGGGATTTTGATCAGGTGCTTAGGGTTTTCCATTCGGGGGGTTTAAATAGGCCAAAGGGCAAAGGCGGTGGAGGCCGGGGGCTCACAGCCGTAGCTGGCGCAGCCAAGGGGGGCGCGCCACCCTATGGTGTGGCCCCCGTGTTGCACGTCTTCGACTCCTTTTCGGTGTTCTGGATGCCTCCAGGGAAAATAGGAATTTCAGGCTTTGGGGTCCAATTCTGAGAATGTTTGCAAAACAACTTTTCTGAAACCGAAAACAGCAGAAAACAGGGAACTGGCACTTGGCATCTTGTTAATAGGTTAGTCCCGGAAGAAGTATAAAAATGCTATAAATAAGGAGGAAAACAAGTAGCAATTGGAAAAATATGATCATGGAGCATCAGAAATTATAGATACGTTGGATACGTATCAAGCATCCCCAAGCTTAGTTCCTACTCGTCCACGAGTAGGTAAATGATAAAACGATTATTTCTGAGGTGACATGGTACTAACATGAACTTGATCAATCTAATGTAAAAGCATATGCACGTTGAGATCATAAAACTTTAAACACAGGCATGATAAATAAAACTTTAATAATAAAGCATAGCAATTACTTTGCATCACGAAGAGTAACTCAAATAGAGGATCATGAATAATAATGCAAAGAAAGGTAGACGTTTGTTTCGGGTATAAAGAAAGCATGGCAAAGTGATATTTCGATAGTCCTTAAGAGTGGGGAAAAACATAAATGCCAGTACACCTTCAAAGTTCATGAGGAAGACTAGAACAAATAATTTAAGAACAAATGATATCACTTCATGAAGTAATTATTGATGCTTATGGGACAAATGCACATAGAACTCAGAATGGCAAAAATGCTCTCTCAACTGTGCATAAAGTTAGAATATGGAGACTCACATAAAAGTAAAACAAAGGCCCTTCGCAGAGGAAAGCAGAGATCACTCATGCGCTAGAGCTTTTATTTTATTAAACAGAGGTATTAAATGTTTGAGACACCTCCCATCCATCTTTCACAAACCATGGCTAACCGAATCCTCGGGTTCCTGTCAACAATCACATACCATGGAGGAGTGTCTATATTTTGGGAGATGTATGCTAATGTCAACGAATGGTAAACAGAAAATACAGTACGTCACAATTCAACTGGATTCACAAGAGCGGCTCCCATGGTGAAGGACGCAACTGGTGTATAAGGTCATCCCTCTTTCTCTTTTGTTTACACAATTATGCTTTGACTGATAAATAAGGGGCAAAAATAGTGAAGAGAATTTGTTTGCATTAATTTGGGGCTGGGCACCCCGCTGCCAGCTCTTCTATCATTTGGATAAGCGGATGAAGCCACTAGTCCAGGGTGTGAAATTCAATCAACAAGTGAGATAAAGATTCTCTATTTACGTCCTCATGAGCAAAAACAGGAACATAAAGCAGGAGTAATTTTGAAGTTTTTAAAGGTGTCGCACCCGGACTTCTAGAGGATACTCGCAGTTCCGTTGAACAGCAGATGATTGGATTACGGGGCTTACCTGCACTCGCATCTCTTACGAGTAGGCCAACACACGTATGTGTGACAACCAACCCCTACTGTTCATCGTCTACGCAAACCATCCCATAGAAATCCAGATACTTCCATTGACGTACTTCAAAACATACACACATGGTACGTCAACGGAATTTGAACAAGTGATATCACAACAGATCTCTAAGACACAAAAAATTGAAATAAGTTGCAAATAGCTCTCATTAGAGCAGAGATAGCAAATACAATCATCCAGAGGGCACATGCCCCAACAATTCATCATTACATCACAGCGGAAGCATCCAATGGTCTGAGTACAGACAAGATCCAAATAGGCCTAAGAGGCTGGAATCGAAAAGACGGAGCCCATCCACGAAGTCTCGGATCCTGCCCGGGTCCGCTATCTACTCGTCAGCAGTCTCGTCATACTCCACGTAGTAGCCACCATGTAGATCCTCGGAAACGTAGTCTGCGGAAACCACAGCCCCAAAGGGGTCAGTACATAAACGTACTGGCAAGCAAGACTCACAATTCACCAAAGTGTAACCCGTCAACACCAAGCACACATGCTTTGGTTCAACGGAAGAAGGGGGATATAAAAGATGCTGCAACTGGCTGCTCTAACCAACTACAGAAACATGCTACAACTTCCGGCTATCAGAAAAGGGATAAGATAGCGTATCGCAACCGACTAACAACTAACCACCAAACAAACCCATCCTGGATCTCGCCCCTTATCCAAAGAAGCAATCCGAGGATAAACTCACACAGTTGGATTAATGATGGTTCAAATTATTGTGTCAATAAGACTATTACTAGTCAAGTTACCATTAGTTAGGTGTAAGTTGTCCTAAGTACTTGTTAGCCAGTACTTTCACCAAGTAATCCATAACCGCGGAAAACACGGCTTCTCGAGAAGATTTAACCCTGCAGGGATGCACCAATTTGGCCGTACACGTAAGAATGACCCGCCAGACGGGGAGCTAACCCACCAAGCGAGGCACTCAACACAACTCAACTCTTCTTCGCATCAAGCCCAAAGAACCACATGCTGTGCGTGCGCGGCTAATCGAGCCCCACGAAGAAAAGGGGACCCTCATAGCACTCTAAGACCACGCCGCCCTAAATGCCGACTATAAAAGTTCCACCCTGGCGCCAAGGGTTCGCACCTGCACATGCATGCATCAAATGGAAAGCCCGAACTAAGTGTGGCGATTTGGACGAGATGCGAATCGAATCAAATTGAGGGGGGCGCCCATACTCGCTTCCCACATGCGGTTAGTGCGCTCATCATGGATCAGTAGACAAGACCCTTTTCCTAATTAGGGTCGACACTAGCAGGCCTCAAAACCACGCCGGGCCTCCTACCGGTGCCTTATCAGCAAATTATTATTACCTCAAGATTAACAGGTTGTTGTTTAACATCGAGCCCCAGAACATAATAGAACTATGATAACAGAAAGTAACTGACAACAGACTCGAGCAAAACAACCCTAAGCATGCTAGTAAGACACGGGCTCGAACAACGGGGTTATGGGAGTGGAGGTGAGGCAATATCAGGGTTAAAGGATACATGTGATAGGTTCGTAACAGAAGCAACGATTCAAAAGGCTAGCAGAATAGACAACGGAAAAGTATCGGTAACCAAGGCTGAAAGGAACACAGTGGTTCATGTGAGTGAATACTTGCCTGCAAACTCAGCAGCCTGGTACTGAGCTAGATCCTTAGAAGGGGTGTCGTAAGTATCGTCGGTCTCAACGTCGTCGTTTATCCGAGAAGAAGCAAACAAACAACGCAGAGAGACAAACAATCAATAAGATGGCATAGTGCACAAACATGGGATGATGCATGTCAATTTAATTGATGCATCAGAAATAAACTAATTGGCAAGATAACATGTTTAAATGGACCACTATGCAATTTGAGTTGCATATGACAAGCCCATGAATTATGGTTGAAACAATTGTTTTACAACTAACCAATAGGTGAAAGTGGATTAGCATGATGCATGGATGAGGAAAACAGCAAAATAACAACAATAGAATCAATTGGAAATAAGGTTTACCAATTTTGGAATTTTATTTATTAAGTTATGGAATTTTGGTTCCTTAAAGGTGTCACACAAGCATTTGTTGTTTTCACCAATTTTAATTGTTCAAAATAGATAACAAAGTTCATATTTGAAAAGAGCACACAATTTTGGGTGGATTACATGTTTCACTTGTTGAAAAAGGATTTCAAATAAATTATTTATGAATTAAACAAGTTAAACAAGATTTAAATGAATTTAATTCAAGTTTGAATTTAATTGAATTTTTATTTGTTCAAAACATTAAACCAAATTCATATTTGAAAAGATTATACTTTTATGGTTTGAAAACATATTTTATAGCTTCAAAAGGAATTTAATTTGAGCAAGTTATGAATTTAGCAAATTTAAATGATTTAAACAAGGTTTAAATTATTTAACCAATTTTAATTATTCAAAACATGAAACAAAATTTATATTTGGAAAGGTGGTTTAATTTTGCATGGAAAACATATTTCATTTGTGGAAAATGGATTTAAAATGAGCAAGTTATTATTTTGGCAATTTTAAATGCAATAAACAAGAAACAGTTGTTTTCAGCAATTTAAATTATTCAAAACAGCAAACAAAATTGATATTTGGAAAGTACATGAAAAGTTGATTGGAAGACATATTTAGTTTGTGGAATTTGGAATTTTTATGCCCAAGTTATGAATTTTGCAAAATTAAATGAATTAAACAAGAATTTAATATTGCACCAATTTAAAATATTCAAAACAGTAAACAAATTTTATATTTGGGTAGGTGGTTCAAAATAGCATGGAAAACATATTTTATTTGCATTATTTGGATTAAGTATGAATTAGTTATGCATTTTATCAAATTTCAAATGAATGGTTTGAATTTGAAATTTGGATGCATTTGAATTATTCAAAACATAATACAAATGGTTTAAATAGATAGAATATTAAATTTGGTGCAGTGTACATATATTATTTTTGTTATTTGGATTTATAAAATAAAAGTTATTGGCATTTTACTTCTAGGGACTAATTTGTAATTTAGCAAGGACTTAAAATTAAAAGAAATTGTGCAGAAACAATTTTTCACTGCGCAGTGGCCTAGCTTGGGCCACTGCCAGCGGGCCCTGTCCAGCGTGGCAGCTCACGTGGCAGCACGCGTGGCCACCACGGTCCCAGCCAGGTGGGCCACGAGCTAGGGAATTAAACCCCAAAAGATGCGCAGCGGGGGATCGAACCCAGGCCACTGCGCTCGCGCGAGCCGAGCCGTGCCACTGCGCCGCTGACGGACTCTTGTCAGGTAAGCACACGCAGCCAAGGTAAGGTTCAGATTCGTGCACGTTTTTAACTGAACCTGAAATTCAGGTACTGAATCTACTGACAGTGAACGGGGTCGCCGGCGGCGCTCGTCGTGGCTGTTGCTAGCTCGCGATGCCGTGGTGCTTGCGGGAGTGGTGGGGCATTGCGAAGTGCAGGGAGGAGGGAAAGAGGGAGATGGCCGTGTGCTCACCGTGGGCAAACGGAAGGCGACGGCGTCGGGGATGGCCGGCGGCAGCGAGGTGGTCGATGGCGTGGCTACCGGCCCTCCCGTGCCATGGCGAGGACACGAGGATGACGGCGACAGTACGGGGACCCAATTCCCGTACCTAGCCATCGAGGAGGGAGGTCCATACTGCGGCGATCACCGGAATATCAGCGTGGGGGCTCAGATGGTGATGTTCAGAGCAGAGAGGGGAGGTGCTGCAAAGAGGAGAAACGGCGGCGGTGAGTCGGAGAGAGGGGTGGTGGGTGGTTAGGGCTAGCAGGGGCTCGGGGGGTAGGTTATAAGGGCTAGGGCGCGCGGTGCTGGCCGTCTGCTCCTCGCCCTGCAGACGTGGATGCGCCCGATGCCCCGCCGTACATGTTGACGACGACAGGTAAGAGCGAAAGGGTATTGGGCTGTGGGGGAGGAGAAAAATGGGCTGGGCTGCGTGTTGCTCCCCTCCTCGCTGGCGTTTTCTTTTTTTTTCTTTTTGGTTCTGTTTATTTTATTTTTTTTTGCGGAAAATAGAAATGGAATAAAATGATAATTTTTAGGGTAGAAAAAATTAGGGGAAAAATTTTAGATTGCTTATTTAAGTAATAGCAACAGCTAGCAAGTTCTGTTTTTCAAAATGATCAAAAATAAAAAAAGGTGGTTTGGAATTTAATTCAAATTTGGAGGAATTTGATTATTGATTGAATTATTGAAAACAAGAATTTAATTAGTTTGAACCTTATTGTTTAATTAGAAACAATTGATTAGAAATGCTGTGTAATTTTCATTATTTCAAAAAGGTTGATGTTTGTACATTGCAATTGGATTTGAATAACATTTTAGATAAACATTTTAAATAAGTGAATGATTAAAAGCCACAAATTTAACTAGTTGAACCTTAGTTTAATGGAAACAAAAGATGGAAATGTTTTGGTCATTTTCATAATTTTCAAAAGGGTTGCTGTTTTGGAAATTAATTGAATTTGAAAAGGGTTTGATATTAAATGAATTTTCGATAGAAACAAAACAATAGTTTTGGAATCACAACTTTAAGGGAAACAAATGATTGTTTTGATTTGGAAATATCATTTTGGAAATTGTAACATCACAAGTATGAAACAAAAGGTTTAAAATTTGGTTTGAAATGCAAATAGAAAACAAAGGAAAACAAATGAAAACAGAGGAAAACAAATGGAAAACAAGCAAAACAAATGCAATGAACATGATGCCATGATGCAAAACATAAAATAACAGAGAGAAAACATTCTAATGGCTATTTTTCATACTTGGGATGTTACAAAACGCCCCCCCTTGAAGGAGTCGCGCCCAGAGATTCCCACTGAGAAAAGAAAAGGTCCGGATACTTCTTGCGAAGATCCTTTTGAGCTGTGACACATGAAACTCATCGTGCACCTTGGATAGTTTTTCTGGAAGTTCAAGACGGTAGGCATTCCTGGAAAGACGTCAGGGAATTTGGAAAGCACCGGAACATTTTCAAGTAAAGGGAGAGGTTTTGTTTCGAGGGTGTATAGCTGAATGGAACTTGATTCCTTTGGAGAATAGACTATCTGGCCAGAAGGGTGGAACAGAGTTATTGATTAGACGCCGGTAGCAGAACTGAAGTGGGAAGCAACAACAAGGTTTCAACGGACGAAAAGGATGTTGAGAAGAACAGGATATCGAAGCAACATCGGGAAACACGAGACCAAACACTCCTGAGGTACTACGGAAAACCCATCCGGGCTTCTAAAGGATCAATATCTACTGCTTAAGGAATAGAGGATCTGCTTCCGGGGCTTACACGCCTCCGTTATCAATCATGAGTAGGCAACATGATAAATCATGTCACAACCACCTCCATTCCTATGGTCTAGTAGATATAACCATCCTAGAGAAACCAGGATTCGTGAAATCCTAACTTGAAAGTTTAGATGAGAAGGGAAAACAACGTAGCACTTCCTTACCAGAAAAGGGAGGGTGGGTGGGGAAATAAGAAAAAGAACAGAATTCCTACTCTCGCGTTTCATTTTTCCTATATAGCTACAAAATAATTTCTAGACTCAACTGCGACCAGTAAAAAGGGATCCTACAGGCAGACAGGCTCTGATACCATTTGTCGCACCCGGACTTCTAGAGGATACTCGCAGTTCCGTTGAACAGCAGATGATTGGATTACGGGGCTTACCTGCACCCTCATCTCTTACGAGTAGGCAACACACGTATGTGTGACAACCAACCCCTACTGTTTATCGTCTATGGAAACCATCCCATAGAAATCCAGATACTTCCATTGACGTACTTCAAAAACATACACACATGGTACGTCAACGGCATTTGTACAAGTGATATCACAACAGATCTCTAAGACACAAAAAATTGAAATAAGTTGCAAATAGCTCTCATTAGAGCAGAGATAGCAAATACAATCATCCAAAGGGCACATGCCCCAACAATTCATCATCACATCACAGCGGAAGCATCCAATGGTCTGAGTACAGATAAGATCCAAATAGGCCTAAGAGGCCGGAAACGAAAAGACGGAGCCCATCCACGAAGTCTCGGATCCTGCCCGGGTCCGCTATCTACTCGTCAGCAGTCTTGTCATACTCCACGTAGTAGCCACCATGTAGATCCTCGGAAACGTAGTCTGCGGAAACCACAGCCCCAAAGGTGTCAGTACATAAACGTACTGGCAAGCAAGACTCACAATTCACCAAAGTGTAACCCGTCAACACCAAGCACAGATGCTTTGGTTCAACGGAAGAAGGGGGATATAAAAGATGCTGCAACTGGCTGCTCTAACCAACTACAGAAACATGCTACAACTTCCGGCTATCAGAAAAGGGATAAGATAGCGTATCGCAACCGACTAACAACTAACCACCAAACAAACCCATCCTGGATCTCGCCCCTTATACAAAGAAGCAATCCGAGGATAAACTCACACAGTTGGATTAATGGTGGTTCAAATTATTGTGTCAATAAGACTATTACTAGTCAAGTTACCATTAGTTAGGTGTAAGTTGTCCTGAGTACTTGTTAGCCAGTACTTTCACCAAGTAATCCATAACCGCGGAAAACACGGCTTCTCGAGAAGATTTAACCCTGCAGGGATGCACCAATTTGGCCGTACACGTAAGAATGACCCGCCAGACGGGGAGCTAACCCACCAAGCGAGGCACTCAACACAACTCAACTCTTCTTCGCATCAAGCCCAAAGAACCACATGCTGTGCGTGCGCGGCTAATCGAGCCCCACGAAGAAAAGGGGACCCTCATAGCACTCTAAGACCACGCCGCCCTAAATGCCGACTACAAAAGTTCCACCCTGGCGCCAAGGGTTCGCACCTGCACATGCATGCATCAAATGGAAAGCCCGAACTAAGTGTGGCGATTTGGACGAGATGCGAATCGAATCAAATTGAGGGGGCGCCCATACTCGCTTCCCACATGCGGTTAGTGCGCTCATCATGGATCAGTAGACAAGACCCTTTTACTAATTAGGGTCGACACTAGCAGGCCTCAAAACCACGCCGGGCCTCCTGCCGGTGCCTTATCAGCAAATTATTATTACCTCAAGATTAACAGGTTGTTGTTTAACATCGAGCCCCAGAACATAATAGAACTATGATAACAGAAAGTAACTAACAACAGACTCGAGCAAAAGAACCCTAAGCATGCTAGTAAGACACGGGCTCAAACAACGGGGTTATGGGAGTGGAGGTGAGGCAATGTCAGGGTTAAAGGATACATGTGATAGGTTCGTAACAGAAGCAACGATTCAAAAGGCTAGCAGAATAGACAACGGAAAAGTATCGGTAACCAAGGTTGAAAGGAACACAGTGGTTCATGTGAGTGAAGACTTGCCTGCAAACTCAGCAGCCTGGTACTAAGCTAGATCCTTACAAGGGGTGTCGTAAGTATCGTCGGTCTCAACGTCGTCGTTTATCCGAGAAGAAGCAAACAAACAACGCAGAGAGACAAACAATCAATAAGATGGCATAGTGCACAAACATGGGATGATGCATGTCAATTTAATTGATGCATCAGAAATAAACTAGTTGGCAAGATAACATGTTTAAATGGACCACTATGCAATTTGAGTTGCATATGACAAGCCCATGAATTATGGTTGAAACAATTGGTTTACAACTAACCAATAGGTGAAAGTGGATTAGCATGATGCATGGATGAGGAAAACAGCAAAATAACAACAATAGAATCAATTGGAAATAAGGTTTACCAATTTTGGAATTTTATTTATTAAGTTATGGAATTTTGGTTCCTTAAAGGTGTCACACAAGCATTTGTTGTTTTCACCAATTTTAATTGTTCAAGATAGATAACAAAGTTCATATTTGAAAAGAGCACACAATTTTGGGTGGATTACATGTTTCACTTGTTGAAAAAGGATTTCAAATAAATTATTTATGAATTAAACAAGTTAAACAAGATTTAAATGAATTTAATTCAAGTTTGAATTTAATTGAATTTTTATTTGTTCAAAACATTAAACCAAATTCATATTTGAAAAGATTATACTTTTATGGTTTGAAAACATATTTTATAGCTTCAAAAGGAATTTAATTTGAGCAAGTTATGAATTTAGCAAATTTAAATTATTTAAACAAGGTTTAACTTATTTAACCAATTTTAATTATTCAAAACATGAAACAAAATTTATATTTGGAAAGGTGGTTTAATTTTGCATGGAAAACATATTTCATTTGTGGAAAATGGATTTAAAATGAGCAAGTTATTATTTTGGCAATTTTAAATGCAATGAATAAGAAACAGTTGTTTTCAGCAATTTAAATTATTCAAAACAGCAAACAAAATTGATATTTGGAAAGTACATGAAAAGTTGATTGGAAGACATATTTAGTTTGTGGAATTTGGAATTTTTATGCCCAAGTTATGAATTTTGCAAAATTAAATGAATTAAACAAGAATTCAAATATTGCACCAATTTAAAATATTCAAAACAGTAAACAAATTTTATATTTGGGTAGGTGGTTCAAAATAGCATGGAAAACATATTTTATTTGCATTATTTGGATTAAGTATGAATTAGTTATGCATTTTATCAAATTTCAAATGAATGGTTTGAATTTGAAATTTGGATGCATTTGAATTATTCAAAACATAATACAAATGGTTTAAATAGATATAATATTAAATTTGGTGCAGTGTACATATTTTATTTTTGTTATTTGGATTTATAAAATAAAAGTTATTGGCATTTTACTTCTAGGGACTAATCTGTAATTTAGCAAGGACTTAAAATTAAAAGAAACTGTGCAGAAACAATTTTTCACTGCGCAGTGGCCTAGCTTGGGCCACTGCCAGCGGGCCCTGTCCAGCGTGGCAGCTCACGTGGCAGCACGCGTGGCCACCACGGTCACAGCCAGGTGGGCCATGGGCTAGGGAATTAAACCCCAAAAGATGCGCAGCGGGGGATCGAACCCAGGCCGCTGCGCTCGCGCGAGCCAAGCCGTGCCACTGCGCTGCTGACAGACTCTTGTCAGGTAAGCACACGCAGCCAAGGTAAGGTTCAGATTCGTGCATGTTTTTAACTGAACCTGAAATTCAGGTACTGAATCTACTAACAGTGAACGGGGTCGCCGGCGGCGCTCGTCGTGGCTATTGCTAGCTTGCAATGCCGTGGTGCTTGCGGGAGTGGTGGGGCATTGCGCAGTGCAGGGAGGAGGGAAAGAGGGAGATGGCCGTGTGCTCACCATGGGCAAACGGAAGGCGAAGGCGTCGGGGATGGCCGGCGGCAGCGAGGTGGTCGATGGCGTGGCTACCGGCCCTCCCGTGCCATGGCGAGGACACGAGGATGACGGCGACAGTACGGGGACCCAATTCCCGTACCTAGCCATCGAGGAGGGAGGTCCATACTGCGGCGATCACCGGAATATCAGCGTGGGGGCTCGGATGGTGATGTTCAGAACAGAGAGGGGAGGTGCTGCGAAGAGGAGAAACGGCAGTGGTGAGTCGGAGAGAGGGGTGGTGGGTGGTTAGGGCTAGCAGGGGCTCGGGGGGTAGGTTATAAGGGCTAGGGCGCGCGGTGCTGGCCGTCTGCTCCTCGCCCTGCAGACGTGGATGCGCCTGATGCCCCACCGTACATGTTGACGACGACAGGTAAGAGCGAAAGGGTATTGGGCTGTGGGGGAGGAGAAAAATGGGCTGGGTTGCGTGCTGCTCCCCTCCTCGCTGGCGTTTTTCTTTTTTTTATTTTTGGTTCTGTTTATTTTATTTTTTTTGCAGAAAATAGAAATGGAAGAAAATGATAAGTTTTAGGGTAGAAAAAATTAGGGGAAAAATTTTAGATTGCTTATTTAAGTAATAGCAACAGCTAGCAAGTTCTGTTTTTCAAAATGATCAAAAATAAAAAAGGTGGTTTGGAATTTAATTCAAATTTGGAGGAATTTGATTATTGATTGAATTATTGAAAACAAGAACTTAATTAGTTTTAACCTTATTGTTTAATTAGAAACAATTGATTAGAATTGCTGTGTAATTTTCATTATTTCAAAAAGGTTGTTGTTTGTACATTGCAATTGGATTTGAATAACATTTTAGATAAACATTTTAAATAAGTGAATGATTAAAAGCCACAAATTTAACTAGTTGAACCTTAGTTTAATGGAAACAAAAGATGGAAATGTTTTGGTCATTTTCATAATTTTCAAAAGGGTTGCTGTTTTGGAAATTAATTGAATTTGAAAAGGGTTTGATATTAAATGAATTTTTGATAGAAACAAAACAATAGTTTTGGAATCACAACTTTAAGGGAAACAAATGATTGTTTTGATTTGGAAATATCATTTTGGAAATTGTAACATCACAAGTATGAAACAAAAGGTTTAAAATTTGGTTTGAAATTCAAATAGAAAACAAAGGAAAACAAATGAAAACAGAGGAAAACAAATGGAAAACAAGAAAAACAAATGCAATGAACATGATGCCATGATGCAAAACATAAAATAACAGAGAGCAAACATTCTAATGGCTATTTTTCATACTTGGGATGTTACAAAAGGTAACACATGAGAAATTTACTTTGGAATGGCAGTTAAATACCACATGTAGGTAGGTATCGTGTACACAATGGTAAAAACTTTGGTTTAAAGGAGTTTGGATGCACGAGTAGAGCTCATAATCAGTACAGGTGGAGGCTAGCAAAAGACTGGGAGCGACAAATCAAGAGAGCATAAGAGCCATAATCATGCATAGAGACATAAGCATCATTAATTAAAAAATAAGCAGTGTCACAAGTTCAAAAACTAAGTGGTCATGGAGGCTATTCGTGACTGGTTTGTAGTCATAAACATGGTGTGAGCATGCTCCAAGTCAACCAAATAAAACATTCGAAAGAGAATACCATATATTGATGCTTTACTATGACAAGAACAACTCATGAATCTTTCAATACATATTAAACACTCTCAGCTATTTGAGGCTAATCATGCTACTCAATAACCACAAGGCTTTAAAACTAAAATAACATTTAGCATGGCATGAAAAAGTCCTAGCCACAGTCTATACAAGCTTCTACTGGTACTGTTATAAATTCTACTTCAAGCAGCAGTTTTCTTTCTCCCAACAAGCACCATACAAAACATGCTTTAACAAATATACTTTTTATGATACAGCAAGCAAACATGAAAGTACTCACATAATACTACTAAAACTAACAGCTCTAATAAGAGATGCATGCAAAACAGGAGCTAAATAAATGCAGCTGCCAAACAGAGACTAAGAATACAACGTATTCTCATGAAAAAATGGAGCGTGTCACTCTCCAATAAAAGAATGCTGGGGTCCAACCAAGATTATTGAAAAAGTAAAAACAAACTAAAAGGAAAATCAAAAGCAAACTGAAAACACGAATAAAAGATGCTCCAAGTAAAGCACAAAAGATGCGACCGAATAAAAATATAGTTTCACTAGAAGTGACGTGATAATTTGTTGATGAAGAAGGGGATGCCTTGGGCATCCCCGAGCTTATACGGTTGAGCCTTCTTGGAATTTGCTTGGATGTACCACCGGGTCATCCCCAAGCTTAGGATTTTCACTCTTCTTGATCACATCATATTATCCTCTTCTCTTGACCCTTGAAAACTTCCTTCTCATCAAAATTCTCACAATCTTCATTAGCAACGTTAGTGCAATTGAAATAATAAATTCAAATGGTTCAGTTTCAACACAACTCTAACACTCAAAAACACATTAGCTACTGTCACAACTTCTTTCAAAAATCTTTTTCTCAAAAGAACACCAAAAGAAATAGATTAAGATGCAAATGCGATAAATGGTAGAAATCTGTCAAAACTGAACAGAAGGTAAAGATCGATTTTTTCAAAAATCTTATGCTGCTCAAATAAAAAAAGTGTTCTTCTAAGAACAATTTGCATATATAACTCAGGATTAAGCAAAAAAAATATCAGGTCCTTCTGAATTTTTTGTGATTGTTAACGGAATTAACAGTGGACAGCAGAAATTTGTTTCCTCCGCAGAAATCCGAAATATAGTGTCAACTTTCCACTAGAGGCTTTACTTGGCTCAACAAAAACACAAAAGAAAAGATACAGCAGGGTTGCTAAGGAAATATACAACACCCAGGTGCAAAGCACACCAAAGAAAACTAAAGAAAACGGGTTGAAAATAGCAAAATAAAATGGGTTGTCTCCCGGTAGCGCTTTTCTTTAACGCCTTTCAGCTAGGCCAAAAAAGGGCAACTCAAGTATTTTCAAGTGAAGAAGAATCATCTATACCTTCCTCTAAACAATTATTTGCAGAAATAGGCACTTTAGATGTTTTTGAAGATTCAACATGAAGGTCACTGTTAGTCTCATTAATTGTTTTAGCAATTTTCAGCACATATTGAGATTTGGGTTTAGCCATCTTAGGAGCATACATAAATCTTTGCTCCCTTCCCACAAAGGCTTTCTCCTTTTTGAATTTAAGAGATGAAAAGGTTGAGCTTAAAGTTCCCATGGCATCCTCTAGTTTACCAATCCTAAAACTTTGATTATCGTGAGTGTTGCTAGCTTCTAGAGCAGTGATTCTTTTATCAATAGTAACTAGTAATTCATTAAGTTTGCTAGCATTATCAAGGAAGACTGATAACTTCATTTCCAAAGAGTTTAGTTTATCAATAACATCCTCCAAAGTGATCTCAGTTTTAACATTTGTAATGGGGGCTGCTCCTACTAAACTTTCAATCAAATTGCAGTCTTCCAAACCAGGAGTTCCTAGAAAATTTCCACCCATAAGAGTATCTAACACATGCCTATACCAGCCAGAAATACCAACATAAAAATTTCTCAGGAGTATCAAGGTAGAATATTTTTTTGTGCGCCTCTTATGAGCATCATTTATTCTATACCAAGCATCTTTTAAACTTTGTCCCCCTTGTTGCCTAAAAGAACGAGTCTCTACTTCAGGAATACACATTTTAGCAGAATAAAAGCAAGCAAATAAATAACAGCTATGAAGTGAACTAATTTTTTTGTGTTTTCAATAAAGAGAAGCAAAACAAGACAAAAATAAAAACATGACAATAAACAAAATAAAGAGGTTGAGAGTGAGAGACTTCCCTTGCCAGAAGACTTCCTTCTCCCCAGCAACGGCGCCAGAAAATGTCCTTGATGCTTGTGATACACATGTTTGTTGGGAGACCCCAAGAGGAGGGTGTGATGAGCACAGCGGTAGGTATTTCCCCTTAGTTAGGAACCAAGGTTATCAATCCAGTAGGAGAAAGAGGACCTTCGGAAGGTTGATGCCACTGACGGTGCTGCTCGCGCTTCACTGGTGTCAGCAACAACGTGGAACCTGCACACAACACAACCAAAATACTTTTCCCCAACGGTACAGTGAGGCAACAATCTCATCAGTCTTGCTGAAAACAGAGATTAGACGGATAGTGTGGAAAACAGTGTATGCATGCAGTAAGTAAAGAAAGCAGGAAATTTTTGTGGTTTGTTTAACAGTGTGGAAAAATGGACCAGGGTTCATAGTTTCACTAGTGGTGTCTCTCCATAAAATATAGCATGCCGGGTGAACAAATTACAGTTGGGCAATTGACAAATAGAGGTTGCACCGTAGTGCATAATATAACATGAATATTACTATGATATTTAGTGCGGGAATTATAACAAGATACATAGACCGGACATCCATCTGCATCTATGACTAATAATCCACCCTCAGGTTATCATCCGAACCCCCTTAGGTTTTAAGTTGCAAGCAACAGATAATTTCATTAAACAAAGTGTGTAATGTAAGCAATGATTATGCACGCGGGCACTCTCACCGCTGTTTTCCCCCTAAAGGAAACAACACATCCTCCCCCTTCACATTTCTGTCACTCGAGCAAGGCAACAAGGAGGCATGAACCCACTATCAAGCATAAATACTCTCTCTTGGAGTCACTAGCAACTACTTGGCCAGAGCAACCACTAGCAACGGAAAGCATGCAAGATCACAAATAACATATGCAATAAAGACTATATTCAACTTGGCATAAGGTCAATATTCATCGGATCCCAGCAAACACAGCATATAGAATTACATAAGATCAATCTCGATCATGATAGGCAGCTCACGAGATCTAAACATCGAGGCATATGAGGAGGAGACAACCATCTAGCTACAGCTATGAATCCGTAGTCCAGGGATGAACCACTCACGCATCACTCCGGGGGCACTCGTGGTTATGTAGAAGCCTCCGGTGATAATTTCCTCTCCGGCAGGGTGCCGGAAAACAGCTCTAGAACCCTCCTGATCTAGGGTTGATGGTGACGGCGTCTGCGGAACTTTTTCGGGGATTTTAATCAGGTGCTTAGGGTTTTCCATCCGGGGGGGCTTAAATAGGCGAAAAGGCAAAGGCGGTCGAGGCCAGGGGGCCCACACCCATAGCTGGCGCGGCCAAGGGGGCGGCCGCGCCACCCTATGGTGTGGCCCCCCTGTTGCCCGTCTTCGACTCCTCTTCGGTGTTCTGGATGCTACCGGGGAAAATAGGAACTTCGGGGTTTCTGGGGTCCAATTCCGAGAATGTTTGCAGAACAAGTTTTCTGAAACCAAAAACAGGGAACTGGCACTTGGCATTTTGTTAATAGGTTAGTCCCGAAAAACGTATAAAAATGCTATAAATAAGGGAGAAAACAAGTAGCAATTGGCAAAATATGATCATGGAGCATCAGAAATTATAGATACGTTGGAGACGTATCACAGGGCGCCCCAGAGTACTCCTTTGGCACCTTGTGATAGCCCTTTCCTGCCCAATGAGCGGGAAAGAGGGCCAAGCGACGGTATAAGAAGGGCTCTCCTGCCCTCGTAGAAAAAGTTCAGAAGAGAGATAGCCAAGTCCCTAGCAGAGCACCCGTAGTCTGTTCCGAGCATGAGCTCGTGCTTGTACTGTACACATCGCAGCGCAATCCATCAGACAAGCAAGAGTAGGGTTTTACACCATCACGATGGCCTGAATCTGGGGAAACTCTCCGTGTCTCTATTGTTGACCTTCATGAGTTCCCGTCTCGAGGTGCGTTAGAACGTGGTTAGCCCCTAGTGTTCGAACCTCTAGAAGCAACCCAGTCCAGAACAGACCCGCTTCTCTGAGATTTGGCGCACTGGGTAGGGGGCTAAGGCGTTCTCTCGCATCTCCGCCGCCATGGTACCCTCCCGCACTGATCGGACCGGCCGCAAGGCGCGGTCCTAGAAGCGTACCACCATCGGCGGCCTTGCCTCCAGCTTCTCCACCACCAGAACGCCTCGTCCTCGCTCGCCGTGCCACGCCACAGACGCGACACGACGCCTGTCAGTGAGTTCCTCACGGACCCGACACAGCCCCTGCAGTTTTCTGTGCAGGCGACGCTCGCCCTGCGGCCATCGACCGTGCGCGCGCATGGTCGACAGTGCACGCAGGAAGCTCTGCCTAGAGCACAGGCGTGGCGGTGTTGTTCGCCCAACGCCGGCGCCAGCGATTCTCGGTTGGTACCACCTGATACGTCCATTTTGCATCACTATTTTATATTGTAATTTACTGTTATTCATCGACATATTTCATATTATGATGCATTACTTATGTTATTTCATATATTTTGCATGTTTTACATTTAGTGGAGAATAATTCAAGATACCTTATTTCGGAAGACCATAAGAAGAAGGGGGACATCGGAGAGTTCTTATATCATCAGATGAGGGAGCCATCCATGAGGGGAGCCGGAGGGGGCCATCAGGGGTCCACACCACCTAGTGGCGCGCCCCCCTTGGTCGTTCCACCACGTGGTGTGGCCACCCTGTCCCACTACTGGCAACTCCCTCTCGCGTACTTCATCTCCAGGGAACCCTAAGACCGGGGGAACCATCGATGAAATATTCCACCGCCTCCTCTGGGCGGAAAACAACAGAGAGAGAAAAGCTCTCCGACAGGGAGAAATCTGCCGGCGAAATTCCTCCCCGGAGAGGGGAAATCGTCGCCATCGTCACCGTCATCAGATTGAGCATCATCAAAATCATCATCGTCGTCATCATCATCACCAGCACCATGATCCTCACCATCCACCTCCGTCCCGCGCTAACAATTAGAGTTCTATATTGTTGTTTTCCACTAGATCTCTCTCCCAGTGTTGATTACTTGTTAGTAGTTGATGCTTACAAGATGTATCGGTTTGCACTTTATGACCAGATTGTTATTCATCATTATATCACCTCTGATTATGATCCATATGATGTCTTGTGAGTAGTTTTTTTAGTTCTTGAGGACATGGGAGAAGTCGAGATGTTAGAACTGGAATTATGTTGAAGTAATATCTAATGGATTGATATTTAAGTTGTGGTGCTATTCTTCTAGTGGGGTCATGTGAACGTTGACTACATGACACTTCATCTTTATGGGTCTAGAGGGATGCATTGTGTATTTGGGTACTAATTGTGGGGTTTCCGGAGTGACAGAAACCTAAACCCCTGTTAGGAAACTAATGCACAAGGGATTGTAGAATCCCAGAGTTTAAGCATGTGGTTAGATTTATCTTAATTATTTCTTGTAGTTGCGGATGCTTGCAAGTGGTATAATCACAAGTATTTATTATTGCTAGTTGGGCAGTGCATTAGCATAGGTTCACCCACACAACACCTATCAAAACAATAAATATTAATAAACTGTATGAAATGAAAGCGCTTGACGAAGTTCCCATGTGTCCTCGAGAACGTTTGGTTATCATAAGTAAACCAATAGGCTTGTCCTTTGCTCTAAAAAGGATTGGACCACTCGCTGCAATTATTATTACTGTCTTTTATTTACTCGCACTTTATTTATCTACTATATCAAAAACCACAAAAACTCGTTTGCTAGTGTTTATAGTGATTCCTCTATCCAACCTGCTTGTCAACACCTTCTGCTTTTCGTTGGGTTCGACACTCTTATTTATCCAAAGTACTACGATACACCCCTATACTTGTGGGTCATCAAGACTATTCTTTGGCGCCGTTGCCGGGGAGTGAAGCGCTATTGGTAAGTGGAATTGGTAAGAGAAACTATTACTGTGAGTGTTGTTTTTATTTCTGTCTGCTACTTTATTGTATTATGGAGAGATCTCCATTTGAATCCCTATTTAGGAGTACTACTGCTACTTCTAATGTAGTAGATGACCCGCTATCTGCTCAATTGGATCCTTTTAAAATACATATGAAAATTGTTGAACGTGTTATGGATAACTGCTATTTTGGAGATGGAACTGTCCATCCTGGTGATCATTTACATTTTATACATGAATTATACGAGTTATTCAGGTGTGCAGGTATTATAATGGACCAAGTTAAGAGTAAATTATTCTCTTTATCACTGAAGGGCAGAGCTGTGAAATGGTTTAAAATGCTGAAGAATGGTCAATCTAATGGATGGGAGGAAATTGTACCTCTATTTTATTCTAAATTTTATCCTCCCATTGAGATTCATAAAGATCGGAATCAAATATATAATTTCTGGCCTCATGATGGAGAGAGTATTGCCCAAGCTCGGGGGAGACTGAAGTTATTAATGCTCAAATGTCCCATTCATGAGCTCCCTAGTAATATTGTTATTAATATTTTTTATGCAAGGGTTTCTCTTCATGATAAGGATTTATTAGATGCTTCTTGTTCTGGATCATTCACACGTATGAAAGGATAATCTAAATGGGATATTCTTGATCGTATTCAAGAAAATACTGAGGGATGGGAGAATGACAAAGGTATAAAGTCAGGTATAAATTATGATTATGAATGCATTAAATCTTTTATGGGAACCGATGATTTCTATAATGTTAGTGTTGTTTGTGGACTTGACTCTCAAATCTTTGCGAATTGTTTTAAGGCCTTTGCCTCCTATCTTGATATTCCCAAAAAGGAGTGGAACAAGTACCATGCACCTTATAACGATACTATTAATTATGTTCCTGCTAGAAACATAGAAGTTCATACTATTAATCATGCTGTGCCTAAACCTTATATTGAGAAAATGTCTTTCCCTGCTAAGGTAAAGGAACATTCTATTATAGCTAGTGTGGTTAACAAAATTAAAAATAAATCTATAGAACCTGATGAACAAATAACTGTTGAACCTAAAGTAGCTATAGTTAAAGACCTTGTCTTCGAAAATGTAGAATATGGACACATTATCTTCTGTGAGGATGCTTCTAATGTTGTTTCACATCCTAGTAAATCTAGGAAAACTAGTTTTCCGTACTTTCTGTTAGGATAGGTGATCATTTCTATTATGGTTTATGTGATATTGGTGCAAGTTCCAGTGCTATTCCTTATGAGCTTTATAGAGAAACTAGTAACGATGCTCGTGCGTTGCTACGGGTCAACACTTAATAACTATTATGCCATGGAGAAGTTCACTATTGTCGTGCCACACCATAGCATTGCACTTCATGCAGACCTCTGCCTCTTAACTTGCGACTGCTTCTGAATTATACCAATGTTCTCCTGGTTATATGATTTATGGAACTCGCGGATGATTTATGGAAGAAAATGTTCCGGCCCCTGCATCACTCCGCTCTGGGCGACTCGGGAGGCGACAAAAACCCTAGCCGCCTAGCCCCTCCTCCACCCCATCTCACCCTCGCCGCCGCCAGAGGCACCTGCCCGGAAGCTGCTGCGGGGCTGTGAAGGACGGTGGCGGCGAGGATCTCGTTGTTTCGCTGCTTCGGCGAAGAGTTTCGGCATCTGGGGCGGCGGCCTCTGGCGGTGAGGGCGACGTCGGCCCCGGCGGTGGGAGGCGCTCGCTGATGTTGTATTCCATCTCCCTTGCCCGCGCGGGCGGTGAAGGGGCGGTGGTGCATGGTCACGGTGTGGGGTCGCCCCGTTAGCTTCCGACACTGGATCTAGAGATGGAGGACGCTGAAAGTGCACTATGGTCAACTAGAGGGGGGGTGAATAGCTTGACTACCAATTTTTCTTTTCTTTTCTTTTTAGTGAGGCTAAGCGAGATAAGATAATGTTCTCTAGATGTGCATCTAGGTGAGCAACCTATGTGAACAAGATAATATGTGCAACGGAAGTAAAGCGTAAGGTAGTAAAGAAAACAACAAGTGTAAACAAGGAGACAAGGATATGATTCCCGTAGTTCCTTCTCAAAGAGAAGTACGTCTATGTTGGAGAGGTGGGGAGCCACCTAGGCGCTCCTCAATAGCACGGTTGTGCACACCTTGTTCTCCTTGAGCTTCTCCGGTGAGGGAGATTCTCGTTTCCACTATGAGGTCGACTTGAAGGCGTTGACCAAACCTTTACAAGGGCTCGAGGTCACTCCACAAGATGGATGGAGGCTCTCAAGCAATCTGTAGCTTCTTGCAACAAGGTGGAAGCTACAAGCACAAGATCTACTAAGGTTTCTAGGCCTCAAGTAGGATTCTAGATCTACTAGGTTGTGGTGGATGGATTTGAGATTCCTTTGGTGGAAGTGTGGATCTAGGCCTCCTCTAGCTCTCCACCAAGTATGGGAGTGATTGGGTGGACGGAGTGGGAGATCTAGGCGGATGAAGCTTTCATTAATGGCTAGGATAGAGAATGGGGAAAATCTTGGCATTTAAGAGGTAGGGGAAGGGGTATTTATACCCCTTTCATTTAAGGGCCGTTGCAGTCCAGGAGCACCGGAGGCTCCGGTGGCTTCACCGGAGACTCCGGTGGGCTTCTTTCACTTGCGCAGTGGTGCAGCACACTTGTATACGCTTGCTGGACCACGTGGCGGAGGTACCGGTGGGAATGGCGGAGGTTCCGCCCCACCGGAGGGTCCGGTGGAATCTCCGCACCCGTGCAACAGAAACTGGTTCTGGCGGAGCCCCCACCGGAGGTCCACCGGACCCTATTTACACTGTGGCCAGGCTAGGCCACCGGAGGCCCACCGGAGGCTCCGGTGGAGCCTCCGCTCTTGTCCAACAGAACGCCGTTTGGGTGGAGCCTCCACCGGAGGCGCACCGGACCCTCTCGTGTGCGCACGCCAGGTTTTGTAGGAGGCGGAGCCTCCGGTGGGAATGGCGGAGGTTCCGCCCCACCGGAGCTCCACTGGAGCTTCCGTCCGAGCCTCCGCAGTTGCGCTCCAGAAGGCGATTTGGGCGGAGCCCACACCGGACCCCCACCAGATCCAGGGCGGAGCCTCCGGTGGATTCACCGGAGCCTCCGCTCCTGTGCAAAAGTACCTCACTGGATTTCTTTCTCCTTGCTCTTTTCATATAAAGCGAACGCTTGCCCCAAATAGTTAGTGAACATAAATTGACCTGGGCATTTTCATTCATCGAACAAACATTAGATCAAAATAGATATGTTGTCATATAATTACCAAAATGGACGATGATCTTTCATTCTCCCCCTTTTTGGTAATTGATGACAACATCTCTATTTGCATGATTAAAAAACACAATATGAACGGAGCTCCCCCTAAAGGTATGCTCCTTTCATATTGAGAGCATCTAGGCATGATATATAAGAGTAATATGACAATGATATCACATAACACACATAACACATAAATAATATGATACGAGGTTCACACAAGCATAATATAACGAGGTTCACGACAGATAGGAATAATGTAAACAAACCGAAGTTCCAAATGACCAAATAAGAAGCCAAACTCCCTCAAGCAAATAGAAGATGCAAATCAAAGAAGCTTGAGGGAGACCCATGCAAATGCCCGTTCCTAATATATATCTCTCCCCTTTGGCATCAAGATACCAAAAGAAGGAGGTCAAGGTGCTAACTCCCCGAAGATCACTCGGAGGAGGCTTCCGGGTCCGTAGAGGGGGCACGGCGGTGAGAGCTAGTAGCTTCGTCTCCTTCTTCCTCAGACCACTCAATTAGCTTGCCCTTGGAGTCCTTTGCTTGCCATTTGTCCCAATCTGTGATGCTAGGAAGAACCGGGGATTCAATGGAGAGACCTTCCTCACGGAGACGTTGACGAGAGGCTTGAGCTTTGTTGCGGTTCTTGAGTTCCGTATCATAATGAGCTTCCCATTGGTGTTTCTCAATCTTCTTGTTCAAACGAAACACCTTCTTGAGGGCCCTTGCCATCCATTTGAAAGCATTGCTAGAGGGAGGAGGTTGAGATGGACCCAACAATTATGCGGGGCTTGGCCTTGTGCTTGCGAACGGTGGGAGTGGGATGCTCAATTGGTTCCGTGTGGTCCTTGATGAGGAGTCTCTTTTCCGTGTGAGGGATCCAACTCTCATCGTCAAGTGGTTCATCCGGAAACTTGTCGTCCCACACGTCTAAGATGATCTTCATGATGAACGGCCCAAAGCAAGCATTCTTGCGGTTGATCACGGCGTGCCACAGCTCATTCCAAATATAGTCAAGCACATCAAGCTTGCGAGGAGTGTCGGCAATCCGCTGTTGATGAGTTAGAAGCATGAGGTTCTTCAAGAAACCCTGGATCTCATCCACATTCCCCGCCTTTGGGTTGATGGTCTTTCTACAGATGCGCAACATGATATCATATGTGGGGTAGAGACCCTTGACGAACCCAACGGCGAACTTCTTCCAGTGATAGAGAGGAGTGAGTTGATCTTTGGAGAGTGACACAGTGTTGATGACATGAACCCGAAACCATCCATTAGCAAACTCTTCACCCTCAGCAAAAGGACCAAAGTCCGGGTAGCCACCAAGAATAGTGCCAACATCTTTCCACTTGATGTCAAGTTGTCTTCCCTTAGTCATCCAAATGAGGTTGCGTTCGGTCTCATTGGAGAGATGAAAGGTGGCTAGAAACTGACAGACAAGATCTTCATCGAAGTCTTGTTGAAGACTGGTAATGGGACCAAGTCCAAACCTCTCAATGAGCTCAAGATCCTCCCCAAAGTAGTTGTGGTTCCTTTCCATGTGCCCAAGGTTGATGGCGTGTTGAGGGACGACATTGTCCTTCGGCTTCCTCATCAAGATCTCATTATAGATTTTCCCTTGGAAAACAGTGTGAAAGCGTTGATCCTTACCCCGGAATTGTGGCATCAAGCGATCACGGGCAACCACATAGGGGTTCTCACGCCTTTCCTTCACAAATACCGCCTCGGGCATCTTGGAGGCTATTTTTGCGGTGTTCTTCTTGGACAGTGTCTTCTCGGTGGCCGGGAACCGCTTGCGCTTGGCTTGAGAGCCGTCAAGTTCCTCTTCAATCTCATCCACTTGAGGGGTCTTGCGGTGACCGGTGCTCTTGTAACGGACCCCCTTGGAACCGGAAGCATCTAAGAGGAAAAGCAAGGATATCATGAAGAAAGAGTAATGCTCGAGTTGATAAAGCACGCACAAATCCAAGAAACCAAGATACACATGGCGTTAGGGTTGAATAACTAGGGTTAGGGCAAACCAATCTTCCCTACAACCGCAACGATTCAAGCCTAACACGCATTATCTAGGTTGCTAGGGTTTGTACTCGAGAACTTCCACTCCTAAAACTCCAAATCCACAAATCTAGAGAGCAAGAACATGAACTCCTATGCATCCCATCCATCAACTAGATGAGAGAGAGAGAACATACCCGCGTCGTCCATGGTGAAAAGGAAGGAGAGGAAGGTTCCCGGGGCGTCCCAAGGCAAGGAGGAGGTCTCCCCATGGTGGAGCTCCCCAATCCGGCGGCGAAAAGCTTGGGGGCGGCGGCAGTTCGTGAGGAAGAAGAAAGGGGGACGGTGGGGGAAAATGAGATTGGATCTCACTTACCCCCGCACGCCCTAGCCCTTATCCGCGAAAACTGCCCCCGGCGGAGCTTCCGGTGGTTTCACCGGAGCCTCCGCTCCCTCCAGCGGAGCCTCCGGTGGTTCCCACCGGAGCCTCCGCCCCTGGTCCACCAAAATAGCTAATTTCAGGCCCGCTGAACAAATATGAGCCAGCGGAGCCTCCGGTGGTGTTCCGGTGGACAGGGGCAGCGGAGCCTCCGGTGGATTCACCGGAGCCTCCGCCCAGCCAAATTTTCGCGCGCCAAGATTGTAAAAACACGAGTATTCCGATAGAAACATTGGTTTGGGCAAAGGAGGCTTGGGTTGGAAAATCGTCACTGATATACGAGAGACATTACTCGGAGGGGTTCGCAAGAAGCAATAAAAAGGTTGAAAACCGAACCCGTACGAGTTCTCAAGCCGGAGATATGATAGGCGTGAAAGATCCAAAACATACCAAAGGTCGGTGGCCGAAGCCACCATGTTTGAGTGTGTAACTTGGCACCGCGAAGATATATCTTGGGTCCAAAATTACTACTCACAATTAAGCACAATAAGTCACAATTGACTAGATATGCAATGATGAATTGTTTTTCGCATAATAGGAGGAGTGCATATTCATGAGTTGAGTAGCGCTCCCCCTATGTCCATGCCTACATCTAAACCTAATAGCATGCATAATGAGGGTAGATATGCAAGGTTTCAAGTGAAGTTGGAGGAATCTATGACATTTAGTTCATTCCTCAAAGCTCGAAATCTTGGTTCATCAAGGGCCTTCGTGAAGATATCAGCAAGTTGATCCATTGTGGAGACATATGAGAGATCAATATCACCTTTCTCAACATGATCCTCAATGAAATGATGACGGATCTCAATGTGCTTTTCTTGGAGTGAAGAACCGGGTTGTAGGCAATCTTGATATCACTCTCATTGTCACAAAGAAGAGGCACCTTGTCAAAATGAATACCATAATCCTTCAAGGTTTGCCTCATCCATAGAAATTGGGCACAACAACTTGCCGCGAAGATATACTCGGCCTTGGTGGTGGAGAGAGCAATGCAATTTTGCTTCTTAGAAGACCAACGTACCAAGGAGCAGCCAAGGAATTGACAACCCCCGGATGTGGACTTCCTATCCATCTTCTCTCCCGCATAATCCGCATCCGATTATCCAATGAGCTAAAAGCTTGAACCCTTGGGGTACCAAAGACCGAAGTTTGGGGTATGAACTAGATATCGAAAGATTTGTTTCACAGCTTCCAAATGACTTTGCCTTGGGGAGGCTTGAAACCTTGCACATTTACCTACGCTATACATGATATCGGGTCTAGATGCACAAAGGTAGAGCAAAGATCCAATCATGGAGTGGTATACCTTTTGATCTACCTCTTTACCGTTGGAGTCGGGTTTCAAGTCGGTGGTCGTGGACATAGGAGTCTTCATAGGTTTGGCATCATTCATATTAAACCTCTTGAGCATGTCTTGAGTGTATTTGGCTTGTTTGATGAAAGTCCCTTCATAATATTGATTTACTTCAAAGCCAAGGAAGAACTCCAACTCTCCCATCATAGACATTTCAAACCTATCGGTCATAAGCTTGCAAAACTCCTCATTGAACAAAGTGTTAGTAGACCCAAAAATGATGTCATCCACATAGAGTTGGCATATGAACAAGTCACCTCCAACCGTCTTGGTAAAGAGGGTGGGATCGATTAAACCAACATTAAACCCGCGATCTACTAGAAACTCTTTAAGGTGCTCATACCACGCACGTGGAGCTTGTTTAAGTCCATAGAGCGCCTTATCAAGTTTATAGACATGATCGGGGTGGTTGGGATCCTCGAAACCCGGAGGTTGCTTGACATATACTAACTCATTAATGGGACCATTAAGGAAAGCACTCTTGACATCCATTTGTTGTAACTTGAAGTTATGATGAGATGCATAGGCAAGTAAGATGCGAATGGATTCAAGGCGAGCTACGGGAGCAAAGGTTTCACCGAAATCGATACCTTCGACTTGAGAAAAACCTTGGGCTACCAATCCTGCCTTGTTGCGAATGACAATGCCATCTTTGTCTTGCTTGTTCTTGAACACCCATTTGGTGTCAATGACATTTTTGCAATCCTTGGGTCTTGGCACTAATTTCCACACTTTGTTGCGCTCGAAGTTATTGAGTTCATCATGCATGGCTTCAAGCCAATCTTGATCTTCGAGAGCTTCATATACCTACTTGGGTTCAATGAAAGAGACAAAAGCATGAGCCTTGCTAAAATCCACCAATTGCCTTCTAGTGACCACTCTTCCACGAACTTGTCCAAGAATCTTATCCTTCGTATGACCCGCTCGTTCAAGATTCTCTAGCCTTCTCTTTGCTCTTCGTGCTAGTATTTCCTCCAAATATTCCTTGGATATGGATTGAGAATCACCTTCTTCATCGGAGACATGTCCATCTTCATTTTTTCCTTGATCAATGATGGGTGATGAATCACCACTAGGTTGAGCATTCTCAACAATGATGGAATCTTGATCATGATTTAGATGAGTTGCTTGGCCTTGTTCATTAGCTTGGCCTTGATTGTTAGCTTGAGGGCTCGGTGCATCTTGTTGGATAGCTTGATCATCAATGGGTGTAGTCAATGGCTCCACTTGAGTGGGGGCATAGTCCTTCTCCCTCCGTCATCCGGTAACCCTCAATGGGAATTATTTCACCAATCCCCATTCTTCTTATGACGATGGGAGGAATTGCATCTCCTACAACACCATGATCTATACGCCCCCCTTGGGAGCCGTTATCCTCATCAAACACTACGTCTATAGCTTCTTCAACTTGCCCGGTGGACTTGTTGTAGACTCTATAGGCGTGAGAATTTGTGGCATAGCCAACAAAGATACCCTCATAAGATCTAGTCTCAAATTTTTACAACCGTTTTCCTTTCTTGCGAATGAAGCACTTGCAACCGAAGACCTTGAAATAAGATACATCCGGTTTCTTGCCCGTGAGAATCTCATAGGGAGTCTTGTTCAAGATCTTGCTAAGATATAGCCGGTTGGTAGCGTGACAAGCGGTGGAGACGGCTTCGGCCCAAAAGTTATAGGGAGAGGAGAACTCCGCAATCATCGTTCTAGCCGCATCCATCAAAGTCCGGTTCTTTCTCTCCGCAACACCATTTTGTTGAGGGGTATAGGGAGTGGAATATTGATGAGAAATGCCTTCTTCACTAATAAAACCCTCAACGGTGTAGTTCTTGAACTCGGAGCCATTATCACTCCGAATGGCCAATATGGTAGCATTGTGTTGGCGCTCCACTAGAGTGATGAACTCGATGACTCTCTTTTGTGTTTCACTTTTTCTCTTGAAGAAATACACCCAACAATATCTTGAATAGTCATCCACAATCACCAAGCAATACTTCTTTCCTCCGAGGCTATCATAGGATAGTGGACCAAAGAGATCTAAGTGAATGAGCTCGAGAATTCTTGTGGTGGAGATAGTTGTCTTGGTTGGGTGTTGCTCTCCATGTTGCTTCCCAAAGGTACAAGAGCTACACACACGATCTTTAGCAAACTTAGCTTTGGTTAGTCCTAGAACGTGATTGCCACTTTGGAGGTCATGTAGCATTCTCATATTGGTGTGGGCTAGTCGGTGATGCCAAAGCCACCCCACATCAACTTTAGCCATCAGGCATGTCGTGGCACACGTGTCTTCTTTAGAGAAGTCCACTACATACATGCCGTTTTCGACAAACCCAACAAAGGATACTTTAAGAGAAGTCTCCCAAGTGACAATCACACTCTCTTTATTAAAGAACGAGGTAAAACCACAATTTGCAAGTTGAAGAACGGACATCAACTTATAGCCAAGGGACTCAACAAGGAGAACATTCTCAATTGATAAATCATTTGAGATAGCTACCTTGCCTCGTCCCAATACCTTAAGTTCGGACTTGTCACCAATAGTAACGCAATTGAGATGTGGTAAAGGAGGTTCAATATTAATTATTGTGTCATGGCTTCCGGTCATATGTTGGGATGCACCACTATCCACTGTCCATCTATTTGATCCGGAAGCGTTTCCCTACAAGAGATCAATTTCTTGATTTAGGTACCCATCCTTCAATGGGTCCTCTTTTGTTAGTCACAAGGGTCTTAGGAACCCAAATAGTCCAATGATAATCATCACCATAATAAGTACCAACGTATTTAGCATAAACATGTCCATCTCTAGATTTCATAAGAACATAAGATGGGTTATATTTTCCGGCGAAATCATTATGAGTGATGCTCCCCCTAGAGGTATCACCACCCATAATGGCGTTGGTCTCCTTCTCTTTGGTCACCTCACCCTCTTTCACAAAGACAACATTTTGGGAGGGAGAGGTGACATTCTTGGATATCTTCTTTGACTTGGAAACAAAGCCAAGTCCCTCTTTTCCTTTCTTGGCACCTTGAGAGCTTATTGCATCATTGAGAATTCTTTCCTTCCCTACAATGTTAGTTGTAGTAGAAGAGGTAGGCACAATAACAACGCTATTTGATGAAGATGCAACATGCTTATTAGATTGTTGAGCTAGAAGCTTGATTCAAGACTTGGCAAGTTTGTAATTAATTTCTTTGAGAGATGCAAACTCCTTTTTTAGTTTGTCATGTTCCTCGTCAAGTTTTTCGTGAGCTATTCCTAGCTTCAACTCTTCCTCTTCAAATTCTTTAAGTAAAACAAGAGATTTGGAATGTTCTTTCTTAAGCTTGGCAATAGATTTTCCGTTATCTTTTCTAAGCTTTGAAACACTAATAGCATAAGTCTCTTGTAGACTAGATAGTTTCTCTTCAAGAGAGGCTCTCATGGATCTCTCCTTTTCAAGAGCCTTGACGAGTTCGTCATCATGATTATCATTGCTACCGACATGGTTCTCCAAGGTCATGGTGATCTCCTCCTTCTCATCGATGAGGGAGTTAGCCTCATCAAGTTGCCTTAGGAGAGCTTTTACCTTTTCTTTAGTTTCACCTTCAAGCCTACAAAACCAAGATCCTAGGTTCTTGGCCTCCTCATCATCAACAATGTTTTCAACACAATCCAATAATGAGGGAGAGCTAGTGATAATAGACTTGGAGGTGGACTATATTACCGCGGTGGCTTTTGCCATGAGACATGTAGGTCGGATCGATGCCTTCTCATTGGGAGATTCAAATAGAGAGACCGATGAAGAGGAAGTCGTAGCTATGGCGACGTGGGCAACACCTACGACTTCATCTTTTCCTTCATCTCCGGAGTAGTATGTTTCCAATGTGGGGCCCTATTGAACATATAGAACCCTTGGGACTCTTCTAGCGAGGTTCTTGTTTTGTGGAGCTTTGTTCTTGTCCTTTCGAACAAGCTTCCCTTCATTCTCTTCTCGTGGCTCAAAGGGACACTCTTTGACGAAGTGGTTTGCACTTCCACAATTGTAACATGTCCTTGGCCGCTCCCCTTTCTTCCTAAAGATCTTGTTCGTTGAAGGTCTAGGGGCACCGGCCTTGTGAGCCTCCCATCTCTTCCAATACCCTTGCATGGCAAGAGCAATACATTTGTGGGCACCCTTGTATGTATCTTCATAGTCCTCATCATCATCCTCATCATCATCATCCACTTCTTCTATCTTTGCCATTGCTTTAGACTTCAAGGCGAGGTTAGGAGACTTTCCATGTCCTCTTGAGCGAGCAAGGGCATCATCCGCGCTCTTGTGAGATAAGGATATAGCTATGAACTCACTAAGCACGCCAATGGAGTTGAGAGAGTTGTAGTCAGATCTTGTTCGAATGCTAGTGGAGAGGTTCTTCTCGGATGAGGTTATGGCCTTGACAAACTTCCTCTTGATCCACTCATCGGAGATTTCCTCTTTTCCAAAATCCCTTAGTTGATTGCCAAGGGTGACCACTCTTCTATATAGCTCCTCGGGACTTTCATCTTCAAGCATGACAAAGTTCTCGGACTTGTCAAGAGCAACATCATATTTGGATGATTGGATGCTTGCATTGCCTTGGAACAAGGAGTCAAGCTTATCCCAAGCTTCCTTGGCGGTCTTGATACCGTGAATGTGTTCAAGATGTTCTCTTGGGAGAGCCTTTTGGATAGTCACAAGAGCGGTCTTGTTGATTTGAAATTCCACATCCTCTCTTGGAGTCAAGTTGTTTGGATCGTGAGGGTGGAATCCATGGAGAATGCTTCTCCACAAAGCGGTGCAAGATCCTAAAATGTGAGACTCCATATCGAACTTCCAAGAAGAGAACTCGTTAGTGTTAAGCATGGGAGGAACTCCAACATTAACCATGTGT
This sequence comes from Alopecurus myosuroides, assembly GCA_028641055.1. Lineage (NCBI taxonomy): Eukaryota > Viridiplantae > Streptophyta > Magnoliopsida > Poales > Poaceae > Alopecurus > Alopecurus myosuroides. The sequence goes on from CM054060.1 coordinate 210,008,778, forward strand.
GGCATAGTGGCAATAGGGTGGATAGAATCATAATTGGGAGGTGGTGGAACTTTAGAGTGAGACCCGAACCGTTAGCCGATTGAGACTTGGAGCCCTCGGAGCTCCAACCACTCTTAGCCTTTTTATCGGCTTTCGCTTTGGCTTTCGCCTTAGCTAAAGCGATGTTAGCTTCCATCTCGTCGATATCCGGAATGGATTCTTTGTCCGAGCTACCATCATTGGTGGTGAGGGGTGGTTCCGTGGACTCCTTGGTTTTCCCCATCAGTGCCTCCATCATTTTCTTTATGCTAGAAACCTCCGAACTAACACTAGAGCTAACCTTAGATAGTTCGGTTTGGAGAATTCCAACAGTATCTTGTAGGTTAGATATAGTGTCGGCCATTTTGGAGATTTTCGCACTAGAACTTCCGGGGGCATTTTCATCGACCATTGTACTCTTGGGCGGTTAAGCCCTTAGTAAGAGCCGAGGCTCTGATACCAATTGAAAGTGCACTATGGTCAACTAGAGGTGGGGTGAATAGGTTGACTACCAATTTTTCTTTTCTTTTCTTTTTAGTGAGGCTAAGCGAGATAAGATAATGTTCTTTAGATGTGCATCTAGGTGAGCAACCTATGTGAACAAGATAATATGTGCAACGGAAGTAAAGCGTAAGGTAGTAAAGCAAACAACAAGTGTAAACAAGGAGACAAGGATATGATTCCCGTAGTTCCTTCTCAAAGAGAAGTACGTCTACGTTGGAGAGGTGGGGAGCCACCTAGGCGCTCCTCAATAGCAAGTTTGTGCACACGTTGTTATCCTTGAGCTTCTCCGGTGAGGGAGATTCTCGTTTCCACTATGAGGTCGACTTGAAGGCGTTGACCAAACCTTTACAAGGGCTCGAGGTCACTCCACAAGATGGATGGAGGCTCTCAAGCAATCCGTAGCTTCTTGCAACAAGGTGGAAGCTACAAGCACAAGATCTACTAAGGTTTCTAGGCCTCAAGTAGGATTCTAGATCTACTAGGTTGTGGTAGATGGATTTGACATTCCTTTGGTGGAAGTGTGGATCTAGGCCTCCTCTAGCTCTCCGCCAAGTATGGGAGTGATTGGGTGGACAGAGTGGGAGATCTAGGCGGATGAAGCTTTCATTAATGGCTAGGAGAGAGAATGGGGGAAAGCTTGGCATTTAAGAGGTAGGGGAAGGGGTATTTATACCCCTTTCATTTAAGGGTCGTTGCAGTCCAGGAGCACCGGAGGCTCCGGTGGGCTTCTTTCACTTGCGCAGTGGCGCATCACACTTGTATACGCTTGCTGGACCAGGCGGAGGTACCGGTGGGAATGGCGGAGGTTCCGCCCCACCGGAGGTGCACCGGAGGCTCCGGTGGAACCTCCGCACCCGTGCAACAGAAACTGGTTCTGGCGGAGCCCCCACCGGAGGTCCACCGGACCCCATTTACACTGTGGCCAGGCTAGGCCACCGGAGGCCCACCGGAGGCTCCGGCGGAGCCTCCGCTCTTGTCCAACAGAATGTCGTTTGGGCGGAGCCTCCACCGGAGGCGCACCGGACCCTCTCATGTGCGCACGCCAGGTTTTGTAGGAGGCGGAGCCTCCGGTGGGAATGGCGGAGGTTCCGCCCCACCGGAGCTCCACCGGAGCTTCCGTCCGAGCCTCCGCAGTTGCGCTCCAGAAGACGATTTGGGCGGAGCCCACACCGGACCCCCACCGGATCCAGGGCGGAGCCTCCGGTGGATTCACAGGAGCCTCCGCTCATGTGCAAAAGTACCTCCCTGGATTTCTTTCTCCTTGCTCTTTTCATATAAAGCGAACGCTTGCCCCAAATAGTTAGTGAACATAAATTGACCTGGGCATTTTCATTCATCGAACAAACATTAGATCAAAATAGATATGTTGTCATATAATTACCAAAACGGACGATGATCTTTCAGACGTGCCCGTAAAGAACCTGCTAGGTGGGGGCTCTGTACTGGGAGAAATCCTTGGCCAGCAGGATATTCACGGTGTCGGCAACGTCCTGGACGTTGTTCCCCTTCCTAGAGGCGACATCGAGGTACATCCCCTCCCCTCTCTCCCATGTGCCCGGGTGAAACCCCTAGATCCGTCGGATTGGGCGGCGGCGGCGCTTTGGCGTCGCGTACTTCTTGGAGGCGCTATCTTGGGCTCCCGGAGGGTGGGTGTTCTGCTTGTGGTTTGTGGTGCGCTCGTGGCGGTGATTCTCTAAGGCGATTTGCTCTGTGGTGTGGTCTGTGTTGCTCCCCTCTGCCTGCTCCCCTCGCCTTCTGCAGGTGGTCTGTTCGTCGGCGGGACGGCGCCCTCGGGCCTAGGCGGGAGGGGAATGAGTTCCCCTCTCTGGTGGCAGCGTCCTAGCAGAAGTGTTGAGCCAGCGGCCTGGGTGAGCCCTGGCCTTCCTCGTCGGCATCATTGCCATCTTCTCGCCGTACCTTCCGTGAGTGATCTCGACCTAAAGCTTGTGTTTTGCCGGACCGTCGGTGCGGTGGTGGTGTCCGTGAGTTACTCGCGTGCAGTGATGTCCAGGCTGGGTGCAATCTCCTGCTTCTTGTTTGGTGTGTGCTTTCATGCTCTAGGGTGAGCATCTTTACCTTCTGATGGTGTGGCGCCCTCCGATCCAGGGCGAGAAGACAGGGGTCTTCTTCGAAGGTGGAGGCATAGGCCATGTTGGCGACGCGCGGGAGGAAGACGGACACTGGATTTCCTGGTGGCGACCTTGCTTCACGGCGCACTCCCTTGGGGCTGACATTGTCGTCAGATGGTGGCTTCAAATTCCAAGTTGGGCTTGTTGTAGTTTTCTTCTTTCTTGTTATTCGTTGCTTGTAAGCTGATCTTTTAGCATCATGTAAACTGTCGCAGTGGTTTTATTATTTTAAAGCCGGACACTTTGTGCCTTCGTTCTAAAAAAATTAGATGATTTCTTATTTTCCTTGGACATGTGATGTATTTCTCGAAACCGAAGCAGTGCACTTTGTTAGTCTAACCTCGTACGTACCTAAAAAAGTTCAGAAATATTGAGGAGTTCGCAAACATCTACTCCCTCCGTACGGAATTGAATGTCACAAAGTTTGACAAAAGTGGATGTATCTAGATACATCCACTTTTGTCAAACTTTGTGACACTTAATTTCGGATGGAGGGAGTATGTCTTATTTCTTGAGCAACTTTTATTGATTCACCACCACCAGCCGTTTATCACATGTATAAAATTCAGGAATAGTTTTCTTCACGATGTGCAATGCTCTCGGTTGCCTTTGAAATAAATCAATGTTCTTCCCTGTAGACGATGGTATAAAATTGAAGAATAGTTCGTACATCTTTTCGTACCCATGAGGCCATGACAGATGGGTATGCAGTCCTTGGGTGCATATTTTTTCCTTATATCTTCTTATGTAGATGAAAAAATCCAACACCATCTACCCGCAATTCCTTAACGAACATCGCACCCAAAGGTTGGCTTGGATGGAGCTTGCCTGCTCCCCTATCCATATCTCACGGTTCCTGTCTTTTCTGCCCCCACATCCTTTTTCTCTCAAAAAAAAATTTTGTGACAAAAGCAAAAGCTGATTCGCTAAAAGAGAATCCATTAGCACAGTTGGAGAGCCTGTGTATCTAGCTATGGACTTGCGTGTGGAGAACGGTGAGCCTTCACTGAACGTCTGAGCCTATGTTTTCTTCCGTGCCCGACGGGATTAAAGAACAATGGCGTCGCCGGAAAATGTTCAGTGATCCCTTCTGTCCATAAACAGCATGTGCCCGTAAGCCTATACCTCCTTGTCACCGTACGGCTTCTGCAATTGTCTGACGACGGGGCTGTTCCTCGATCTCGTAATCGTAAGCTTGTAGCTCTGGCCTGCTCAACTCATAAAGCTTGGGGATGCGAGTGAACATAGAGGTCTAGGGAAAGGCGGCGACACCATGGCCGCTGGCGGCGTTCACCCTAGGACCTAGGTAGTGACGGCAGTATACCTAGAACCCATCCACAGTGCTCCCTGTTCGGCGCTGCTTCCGATGGCCTCCAGTTATCCCTCGATGCCGGTGATTCGTCGAACTCTCTCTCCCCAGCGAACATGTATCTTGTGTCCCCATGCTGGAGTTCGTCGCACCCTCAACCGCCCCGCGGTCCAACCAACATCTTCACTCGCGAGCAGCCGGCGTCGTCCACCGAGGGCGACTCATGGGCAGCACATAGGACGACGACATGGTCGTCGTTGTCGTCTTGGACATCGTGGAGACGACTGCGCGGACTCCGCTGCTCTCCTCGCATAAGCGCCTGGCACGTGCGCACTTCCGATTTGCGTCCTGTAATCGTCGGGATGGCGCTTGAGCGGTTGGGGGCTGCGTCCTGGTAATCATCGGGATGGCGTGTGTGCGATTCTGGGTTGTATCCTGGTAATCGTCGGGATGTCGATAGATTGGTACGGTCAAGTTGGATCGATTTGATGTAGCACAATAGATCGTTCTGTATTTAAAGGCTCCCGGAAGAAGAGAGGATGGCTCGGGTTTGGTCAGGGTACTCGTTATTGGATTGGTTTCTTGTTCACAGGGTCATGAATCATGATATCTCGGTTTCTCGTAGGACGGAACAGACGAAGGAAACTCGCGACATACGTACCAACCAACCAAACGGACGAAAATCTGGTAGGAAGAAATCTTACTGATTTTTTTATTAGGTATAGATTATGCATGAAATTGGTTCTTGTGAACTTGAAGATGTTGATATGGTTATTCAGCTTGCTAATAGATAAATTGTCTCTCCAATTGGTTTTGTTAGAGATGTAGAAATTTTATGTGGTGAGACTAAATATCCTTCTGATTTCTAGTACTTGGTTCAGCTGCTAGTAAAACTTGTCCTATCATTTTTGGTAGACCTTTCTTGAAAACTTGTGGTGCTATTATTGATTGTAACAAGGAGAAAATATTGACTAAATTTGCTAGAGCTCCTTATGAAATTGAATTTCCTAATGAAGATTTTAGAGTTGAACAGTTTGCATCTATTGCTCTTGCTCCCAACAATGCTTTGCAGCAATACATGGAGGACCACGAAAGTGAGGTTTTTATGGAAGAAAGAAATGAGATTGACGATATTCTTCTTCATCAACCAGTGATGTTGAAACACAATTTACCTGTGGAAGACTTGGGTACCACATTATAACCCAAGGAGGATCTCGTTTTTGATTAAAAACCTTTACCTACTGATGTTAAATATGCTTATATTGATGATAAGAAAACATATCATGTTATTATTAGTTCTAAACTTTCAGGTAAAGAAGAGGAAAGGTTATTGGAAATATTGAAGAAACATTGTGGAGCTATTGGATATACTCTTGATGATTTGAAAGGGATTTCCCCTGCTATATGTCATCGTGCTATTAATATGGAACCTCATGCAAAGCCAGTTGTTGAACATCAACGCCGTTTAATCCCTAAGAAGAAGGAAGTGGTAAGAAATGATAGTAGATGCGCAAGCCCTATGCATTGTGTCCCTAAGAAAAGAGGAATGATTGTTGTGCCAAATGAAAATGATGAGGTTATTCCTCAAAGAGTAGTAGTTGGTTATAGAATGTGCATTGATTTTAGGAAAGTGAACAAAGTTACTAAAAAAGGTCATTATCCTTTACCTTTTATTGATCAAATGTTAGAAAGGTTTTCTAAGATAACTCATTCTTTGCTTTCTTGATGGTTATTCTGGGGGTTCTCAAATTACTGTTAGAAAGAAAGATCAAGAGAAAACAACTTTTACTTGTACTTATGGAACTTATGCTTATAGAGATATGCATTTAGGTTTGTGTAATGCTCCTGTTACATTTTAAAGATGCATGTCTGCTATTTTTCATGGTTTTTGTGAGGAAATTTTGGAAGTATTAATGGACGATTTCTCTGTCCATGGGACTTCTTTTGATAACTGATTGCACAATCTTGATAAAGTTTTGTAGAGATGTGAGTAAACTAATATCGTTCTTAATTGGGAGAAATGCCACTTTATGTTTAATGAAGGAATTGTTCTTGGGCATAAAATTTCTGAAAGAGGTATTGAAGTTGACAGAGCTAAACTAGAAGCAATTGAGAAAATGCCATGTTTGAGGGATGTTAAAGGTATTCGTAGTGTTCTTGGTAATGCTGGTTTCTATAGGAGGTTTATTAAAGATTTCTCTAAAATATCAAAGCCTCGTACCAATCTTCTTCAAAAAGACGTACCTTTTGTTTTTTATGATGATTGCAAAGAAGCTTTCAAAACTTTAAACAAGGCTTTAACTACTGCTCCAATTGTTCAACCACCTGTTTGGAATTTGCCCTTTGAAATTATGTGCGATGCTAGTGATTTTGCTGTAGGTGCTCTTCTTGGATAGCGAATAGATAAGAAATTGAATGTTATTCATTATGCTAGTAAGACTCTTGATGCTCCTCAAAAGAATTATGCTACCACTGAAAAAGAGTTTCTAGCTGTAGTTTTTTGCTTGTGATAAGTTTGACCTTATATAGTAGATTCAAAAGATACTATTCACACTGATCATGCTACTACTAAATACCTTATGGGAAAGAAAGATGCTAAGCCTAGGCTTATTAGATGGGTGCTGCTTTTACAAGAGTTTGATTTACATATTGTCGTTAGGAAGGGTGCTGAAAATCTTGTTGCTGATAATTTGTCTAGATTGGGAAACATTGCTTATGACCCTATTCTTGTCAATGATAGTTTTCCAAATGAACAGCTGGCTGCAATAAAAGTAAACTCCCGAGATAGTCCTTGGTATGCATATTATGCTAACTTTATTGTTTCCAATTATTTGCCTCCAACATTTAAAGCTCAGCAAAGAAGAAAATTCTTTTATGATTTGAGGCATTATTTTTGGAATGAATCACACTTATATAAAGAAGGAGTAGATGGTATTATGCGAAGATGTGTTCCAGAACATGAACAACGAGAGATATTGAGAAAGTGCCATGGTAGTGCTTATGGAGGACATCACGCTGGAGATAGAATCGCACAGAAGGTTCTACAGTCAGGTTTCTATTGGCCTACTCTCTTTAAAGATGCATGAAAGTTTATTTTATCTTGTGACGAATGTCAAAGAGTTGGTAATATTTCTAGATGTAATGAAATGTCTATGAATTATTATCTTGTTATTGAACCTTTTGATTGTTGGGGATTTGACTTTATGGGTCCGTTTCCTCCTTCAAATGGTTATACTCATATATTTGTTGTTGTTGATTATGTTACTAAATGGGTAGAAGCTATACCCACAAAGAGTGATGATGGTGAAACCTCATTAAAAATGCTTAAAGATGTTATTTTCCCTAGGTTTGGTGTGCCTAGATATCTTATGACTGATGGAGGTTCTCACTTTATTCATGGTGATTTTAGAAGAAAAAAAACTTGCTAAATATGATGTTAATCATAGAATTGCTTCAACTAATCATCCTCAAACCAGTGGGCAAGTAGAACTATCAAATAGAGAAATTAAATCTATCTTGCAAAAGACTGATAATAAATCTAGGAAAAACTGGGCTGATAAGTTAAATGATGATTTATGGGCTTATAGAACTGCTTATCAAAATCCTATGGGTATGTCTCCTTATGAAATGATTTATGGAAAAGCTTGTCACTTTCCTTTAGAATTAGAACACAAAGCTTATTGTGCAGTGAGAGAACTAAATATAGATTTTAAACTTTCCGGTAAGAAAAGGATGCTTGACTTGAGTTCTTTAGATGAGTGGAGAAGTGAATCCTATGAAAATGCTAGACTCTTTAAAGACAAAGTTTAAAAAATGGCATGATAGGAGAATTCTTAAAAGATAGTTTCATGTTGGTGACAAAGCTCTATTGTATAGGTATCATCTCAGATTTTTTGCAGGAAAATTACTATCAAGATGGGAAGGACTTTTTGTTATTGAAGAAGTGTATCGTTCCGGTGCAATCAAAATTGCTTCCCTTAAAGATAACACTACACAAGTGGTGAATGGGAAAAGACTCAAACATTATATTTCCAGAGATTCTTATGATGAAGATGTTGATACTATTCAAGTGGTGACTCCGGAAGAATTTATTCAAGAGAAGATTCCAAAAACCGCAAAGTCAGTTTTCGAATAGGTAACACTTTTGGTAAGAAAAAGTCTGCGGTTTATCTTCCAACTTATATTTTTGTTGTTAATGGAAAATATGAAAAATATTCAGCCAAAAAGGGTAGGAGTCGGTGCCCAAGGGCACCACACCACCTGGTGGCGCGGGCCCACCCCTGGCCGCGCCACCACATGGTATGGGCACCTCAGAGCCCGTATCCGACCCATTTTTGCCCTGCACATTCCTTTTGTTACGTAACTTTTTGCTATATAATCCCCCGGATCCCCTGAGGTCCGTATATTGTTTTCTCGTTGTGTTTTCATTTCGATTTGGTTCCGCCAGATTTCATATTCAGATTTAGAGCCACGATGTCCTCTTCCGGACCCCCCAAGGACAACTTCTTTGTGAACATCGTCAACCCGTACATAAACGAGTTGAAGATGCCTCCCAAGGAGTTTCTCCTGAAGGACTAGAAAGTGCTGAAAGAAGATGTTCGGGGTCCTAAAGGAGAAAGAAGTCTGGAAACCAAGATGGAAGAGCTGGAGAAAGAAGTCTTTAGGTACAAGAAGATGGCGGAACGTGAAGTGGACATCATCCACGGAATAAGTCCATAACTCATTGCTGAACACAAGAAGAAGACTGCCAAGCTTTGGGAGGATATCTTCTCGCTCCACGAGGCCACCAACAAATTACAAGCACAACTTTATGACGTGCAGAATCAAAATTGTGAGTACGAGATCAGGTTTAAACGTATAAGTTCTGCTACCAGTTTCAGGATACCAGAGACCAAGTCATCATTTGTTGATGGAGAGCCTCTACCTTGGAAGTCTAATGATGAGGAGGATTCACCATCACCACCGAAGAAGTAATTCATCATTGGTATTGGCATCCCCTTGGCTTGTTCCAAGCTTGGGGGAGTGTCGCGGTATCACACCTTTATCTTTCACCTTTTTACTTTTTAGTAGAGTCATATCATGAGTAGAGAAGTTATCATATAGAATGGTTTGCAGTATGGATGTATCTCTCCTTTAGTTGATTATCGATTTATCCCTTGGTGTGAGTTGCCATTATGAAATATTAATGAGAAGTTTTATCATTTACTTTCTGTGCACTTTATTTTAGTTTGCAATTTATGTTATATGGTTGATCTTGTTATTAGTATTGGTATCAATGTGGGAGCATCAAGGTAATCTATTTGGTTTTGGAAAACTTAGCATTGGTCAGTAGCAACAATACTTTGAGGCTTAAGTAGAAAAGAGGGAGATGCATGCAGATATATTGTTCCATGATCTTTCTTTCTTGTTGGCTCATAATCTTAGTATTCTCAAGTTAAGATCATTTGTACTTCCAAGGAATATTGCATGATTGTTTCTGTCACATGTATATTTTCTTGTTTTCCCTCACCTCTTATGCTTGCTACCCAGCCTTGCTAGCCAAAAACCTCTATTGAGAGGGAATGTTTCTCGTGCATCCGAACCTTGAGCCAAAAACAATGCCATTTGTGTCCACCATACCTACCTATATGTGGTATTTAACCGCCACTCCAAGTAAATTTCTCATGTGCTACCTTTAAAACCTTCAAAACTATACCTGTTTTGTGCCCCTGTTTTAGCTCATGAGGATGTAGGTAGAGGTCTTTATTTCACTCATTGATTAGACTTTACACACCTGGACTAGTGCCACATCTAATTATCCAACTGCTAGAAGAGCTGGCAACGGGGTGCCCAACCCCAAACTTAATAACTATAAATTGTCACTCTTTTTGCCCCTGATTTATCAGTCAAAGCATAATTGTGTAAACAAAAGAGAAGAGGGATGATCTACTACCCCAGTAGCGTCCTTCAATGGGATCCACTCTTGTAGAGTCTGGTTGGCTTGTGACTTAATGTATTGTTTGTCTGCTGATTCGTTGACATATACATACACCTCTCTCAAAATTGTTTTCATCACCTCTATTTATCAAATAAAAAGCTCTAGCACATGAGGTAATCCCGGCTTCCCTCTGCGAAGGGCCTATCTTTTACTTGTATGTTGAGTCAGTAAACCTACTCCTTGTGTCTTAAGCAAGCATCTGAGTTGTTGTGATCGAACCATCTATATGTTGATTTCTTCAATCATGTATTTTATCCTTCCTTGTTTAGTACAATGTTTTTATCTGAATGAATATAACTTTGAAGGTTATTATTGACTGCAAAGAGACTGTTATGATTGAGCATGTAAGACTATGCAATATAAGCTCTAATATAAAGACTATGTTCGAAAGATAAGTACAATATGTTAATTGTTCTCTGACCAAGTGCAAAGTTTGCCATCACCAATTATGATTTCCTTTTGGCACCTTTATTGTGACTCCCTCTACTAGTTTCAAGTTAAGTTATATGAGAGGAAGTTGCTGTCTAGAATGACTTGTGTATTGATAAATGTGATGCTTCTTGAACGTATTTTATTTATCGACACTTCACTCCATAAACCTATGGTCATGTTTACTGAGTTCAGTTTCGCTTGGGGACAAGCAAGGTCTAAGCTTGGGGGAGTTGATACGTCCATTTTGTATCAATATTTTATATTGTAATTTACTGTTATTCATCCATATATTTCATATTATGATGCATTACTTATGTTATTTCATCTATTTTGCATGTTTTACATTTATTGGAGAATAGTTCACCGGGACTAGAAATCTGCTGGAAAAAGCACTTTCAAGATACCCTAATTCTGAAGACCAGAAGAAGAACAGGGGCATCGGAGAGTTCTTATATCATCATATGAGGGAGCCAGCCACGAGGGGAGCTGGAGGGGGGCCACCAGGGGCCCATGATACATCATAAACGTATTCTCAACTTCTGATGTTCCATGTTGTTTTCATGCCATATGCTACATGTTTTCCTTACACTTTATGTTATTTTTATCGATTTCCTGGGACTAACCTATTAACAAGATGCCACATAGCCAGTTCCTATTTTATGTTGTTTTTAGTTTCAGAAAAGTTGTTCTGGAAATATTCTCGGAATTGAAAATTTTGAAGCCCAGAAGTCTTAGAATTCCCGAAGGTTCCAGGAGTCCCGAAGAGGCCCGGAGGGGGCCACACAATAGGGCGACGTGCCCCCTGGCCGCGCCTGGTGTAACATCCCAAGTATGAAAATCTACCCCCTAGAATGTTTTGTTTCATGTTTAATTAAAGTACTGCATCATGTCATCATCTTTGCACTTGTTTTCTTTTTGGTTCCATTTGTTTTCTATATGAAATTCCAAACAAAACATTCAAATCATTTGTCCTACTTGTTATGTTACTTTGTGTCAAATAAAAACTACAAACAAACAAACAAATTGTTCCCCTAAAACTTGGTTTCAAAAACTTTAAATTGGTTAAGTGGCATTTATTTCTTTTTATACCTCAATTGCTCAACTCATTTAATTTATTTCCAAACAATACCATCAATTAAATAATTGGAAAACAAAAGTTTATTTTAATGTGTGGTTACAAAAATGAATCATTAAAAATTTGTCCTAAAAATTTGCTAACCCTAAAACCATCTCTTCTTTCTCCTTTTCCAAAGCTGCAAAAAAAAGTAATAAACAAAAAGAGAAAAAGAGAGGGGGGCAAAGGGGCAGCCAGCCCACTTTGGGTCCAGCCCAACCTGCCCTAAAGGCTCGTACCCCCCTTTCCCTAACCTCCGTACGGTACGAACTCCATCCATGGAGTCCACGTCCGCATCGGAGGCAGGGAACGGTGATCGCTGCGCACCCCTCCTCCTATTTCTTGCCCTCGAGCCCCCCTCGTGCCCTAATTTTTCTCTCCACCCTTCTTCCCCTCGCGCCGCAGCCCCTCCTTTCTCCTTCCTCTCCTCTCTGTAGCTCCACCGAGCTCCATCACCGCCGCCTCTCTCCGGCGAGTCGCCGCCGCCACGGTGCCCGCCCGGCCGCGCTAGGGCCGGGAACGGAACCGGCGCGGCGTCCTCTACCTCGTCGTGCCCTCCATCTCCCTCGACAACCGCCGGAGCGCCGCCGCCATCCGATTTTCGCCGCCAGCCGCACACCGACCACCACCGGTCGACCTCCCTCCGTTCGCCTCCGTTTCCCTCTGTGAGTCGCTACCTCCTCTCCCTTCCCTTCCCTCTCCGCCTCGCACGAGCCCGCACGCACACGGCCGGCCACCGCGCGCCACCGCGGACAGCGCCCGCGAGCAGCCACGACCGCGCCCGCGAGCCGTCCTTCGCCTCCGATCGATGGCTGCCTGGTTCCTGAACCTGCACACGCAGAGAAAAGTTCAGTTAAAAAATGTAACTCACGAAAACTGAACTATATAATCAAACCTGCTCTGTATCTTTCACGAATCTGAACCAGCCCAAGTGGCTAGCCGACCGTGCGCGGAAGCGCGAGATCGCGGGATCGACTCCCAGGGGAGGCATTTGCCTCCCCAATTTTTTCCCTCACGCGCACCCACGTTGGGCCCGCGTGTCAGCGACCCTTTAGGCCACGTCACCCTCTAGCCTTTCCACCTGGGCGCCACGCAGGCCTGGCCCCACTGTCAGTGCCTGTGGCTGGCCACTGCGCGGTGCACCTAGCTTTTATTTCGGCCCTTTTCTTTAATTAAATTCCAGTTTTTATTTCAGATTAACCCCTAAACTCAAAAATCACATAACTTTTATTTCACAAACCCAAATAATAAAAATAAAATATGTACACTGCACCAAATTTAATTATATACCTAATTATAACATTTGTTTTATGTTTTGAATTTTCAAAATGCAATTCAAATTTGAATTCAAACAATTCAATTGCAATTTGCTTAATTCCATAACTAATTCAATATTAATCCAAATAACACAAATAAAATATGTTTTCCATGTCAAATTAAACCACCTAACCAAATATAAATTTTGTTTCATGATTTGAATAATTTAAATTGCCTAAATAATTTAATACTTGTTTAATTCATTTAAATTTGATAAAATCATAACTTGCTCAATTAAAATTATTTTTGAACATGCAAAATATGTTTTCAACCTAGAAAAGTATAAACTTTTCAAATATGAATTTGAATTTATGTTTTGAACAAATAAAATTCAAATAAAATTCATGCTTGTTTTAAATTCATTTAAAACTTGTTTAATATTGTTTCAATCATAATAAATTCATCCTAATTCCTTTTTCAATATTTGAAACATGTAATCCAACTAAAATTTGGTGTTCTTTTCAAATATAAACTTTGTTATCTGTTGTGAACAATTTAACTTGGTGAAAACAACAAATAATTGTGTGACAACTTTAAGGAACCAAAAATTCCATAACTTACTAAATAAATTTCTAAATTGGTAAACCCTATTTTAAATTGGTTCTATTGTTGTTATTTTGTTGTTTTCCTCATCCATGCATCATGCTAATCCACTTTCACCTGTTGATTAGTTGTAAAACAATTATTTCAACCTAAATGCATGGGCTTTTCATATGCAACTCAAACTTGCATATGGGTCCATTTAAATTGTGTTACCATGTTAGCTAGTTTATTTTGATGCATCAATTAAATGGTCATGCATCATCCCATGATTGTGCACTATGCCATGGTATTGATTGTTTGTTCTCTGCGTTGTTTGTTTGCTTCTTCTCGGATAGACGACGACGTTGAGTCCGACGATCCTTACGACACCCCTTCTGAGGATTTAGCCCAGTACCAGGCTGCTGAGCTTCCAGGCAAGTTATCACTCACATGAACCACTGTGTTCCTTTCAACATTGGTTACCGATACTTTCCGCTGTTCTTTTCTGCTAGCCTTAGTAGTAGTGTTTCTGTAGTTGGTTAGCGCAGCCAGTTGCAGCACCTTTTATATCCCCTCTCTTCCGTTGAACCCAAAGCATCTGTGCTTGGTGTTGACGGGTTACACGTTGGTGAACTGTGAGTCTTGCTTGCCAGTACGTTGTTGTACTGACCCCTTTGGGACTGTGGTTTACGCAGACGACGATTCCGAGGATCTCCATGGAGGCTACTACGTGGAGTACGACGACGTTGTTGATGAGTAGATAGCGGACCCGGGCAGGATCCGAGACTTCGTGGATGGGCTCCGTTTTCCTTTCATTGCCGGCTTCTTAAGCCTATTTGGTTTTGTCTGTACTCAGACCTGTTGAATGCTTCCGCTGTGATGTACTGATGAATTGTTGGGACATGTGTCCTCTGGATGATTGTATTTGCTATTCTCTGCCTTAGTGAAGGCCATTTGCAACCTTATTTCACTCTTTTGTGTCTTAGAGATATGTTGTGTTATCATTTCGTTTAACGCTGTTGACGTACCCTGCGTGATTTATATGAAGTACGTCGACAGTAGTGCCTATGGTCTCTAGTGGATAGTTTACATCGACGATGGAATAGCAGGGCTTGTGTTGTCGCGCATAAGCGCACGCCTACCAGGAAGCTGGGACGTGGGAGCAGTTATGCCCCATAATCCAAGCATCTGCTATCCAGTTCGGCCCGATGAGTATCCCCTAGAAACCAGGGTGCGACACCTGGGGGTGGTCATATTTGAGCTGTTTATACATGTTTGAGATGGAAGAAATCCCCCGCGATCCAGCAATCCGTACGAGACGGTGGCCAGGAGAGAAAAACAATATACAAACCCTAGGCGTCTGATACCATGTTAGGAGTTACCCCTTATCATCTTTAGGTTTTCTTTTCCGATCCTTGTGAGACATAGACACGGCCTTTCTACAACAACATATAGGTATCTTTCCCAAAAAGAATAGCTATTTTTTGCTCACTCCAGGCTACTCATATTCATATACTTTGTGTCACTTTGATCATATTGTCTTATATTTTGCTCCTAGTTGTTTTCGGCCAGTTATAAAAGTATATAAGAAAGAGGAAAACAGAAAATAGAAAAAGAGAAAACCAGAGTTGTGAAAAAACAGAAAAAGAAAGGCCTTGAGATACATTGCTACATATTGTTTTTGGAGATGTTTTCACCACTACTATATTGACACTTTCCATTGAGAAATCTTGTGCATGTGATATCTTTGAGCATAGCTAGTGTCTTTCGAGAGCATTGCAATATTTCCATCCATATAATTGCATTGCCACATTTGTCTCCACTTTGGTGTTTGTTTCCTAGGTGTTATTTTTCTATCATCACAAACATCAAATAGGACTTGTTATTGGTGTTGTTACGTATCCATACCAAGCCCCACTATATATCATGTTTTACCTTGTGTTAGCTCAAATCCCTGGGTATTCTCTTATTCACGCCAAGTTATAGTAGTGTTGTTTTACTTGTGGTAAGTATTGCTATTCAGTTTGGAACAGTAAGTTACCTATTTGCTTTGCTGTTTTGAGTGAGTTGTGAGAGCACACCACATCCCGTATTTTTTTTTCACTCACACATTAATCCATGGAGTCTATGGCTAGTGATGTGCAGGTGGATAAAATTGATGTGAAAGCTACTGAGGCTACTTCTAAGAAAACTGTTGATGATGTGCTCACATGGGGAGATCTCTCCAAATTTAGAGACATGATCAGTTCCAGAATTGATAAGAAACTTGATGAGTATGATGAAGTGGTAGCTACCCGAATTGATAAGAAGCTTGATGCTTATGATGAGAGCTTGATGAGGGATTTACAACAGATGGATATTAAAATTGAGAAAGCTACTTCTCAGGAATCTGTTAATATTATGCAAGAATCTCTCACAAATTTGACTAGACAAATTTCTCAATTGTCTACTCAATTAGACCAAAGAGGTAATGATGATGATTGGGATCCAGGCCGAGCGCATGCTCATAATGGCCGTGGAGGTTTTGCTGCTAGGAGGGTACAAGTTCATGAAAATAATAGAGAAGATGATGGTTTGGTCAAGCCTAAATTTTCTATTCCTCCTTTCACTTTTGATAATGATGATGTACAAGAGTATTTGATGTGGGAGCTAAAAATTGAGAAGCTATGGAGATTGCATGATTACAATGAAGATAGAAAGATAAAATTGTCTTCTTCTAGTTTTGATGGTTATGCTCTTTTGTGGTGGGATAATATTACACAATTGAGGTCAGAAAATGGTGATCCTGAAGTTGTTACTTGGGATACTATGAAGCAACTCATGAGGAACAGATTTGTGCCGAAGAATTATGTGAGAACACTATATGACAAAGTGCAACAATTGAAGCAAGGTACATTGTCTGTTGATGCCTATTATAGAGAGATGGAGTTGATCATTCAGAGGGCCAAAGTGAGAGAAGAACCAGAACATACTATGCAACGTTTTCTCGCAGGTTTACAATTCAAAATCAAAAGCATTGTGAGGCACCTTCAATATAATGATATGAATGAATTGTTACATCATGCAAGGGAGGCAGAATCACAGCTAGCCGAGGAGGCAAAGATGAGTGCTAGAAGGGTGTTTTCACCTAGAAATTCCAGTTTTTCATCACCATCACTGTGGTGACCCTGGACTAGCAGTCCGAGACCTCCAGTATGCATACATTCATGATCCAGGCGAGAGGGATGGATTTGAGAGGAGACGAGGGGCGCCCGCAGGTGTTCGTCAGGTGGTAGAAGAGGAAGGAGGGCTAGAGGAGACGAATGGGAGGCACGGGTAGGATCGTGGAGGTCCCGTGAAGCTTGTAGACAAGAAGAGGGGGTGAGGTGTGCTGCCCACGCGTTGGAACGTGATCAACGTGTCGGGGATGTCCTGGGCGCCATGGCCGGCGCGTGAGAAAGGGGGATGGAGACAAGGAGAGGGGGAGGGGCTTTCCAGAGGGGATCACGAGTGAGAGAGAGGTCTCGTGGCGCAAGGGATGCTTCTGGTTGGTGGATGGGAGAGAGGGGTAGGGGTGTGTAGACCTTGTCTATGGGGTTGGGGAAGATATTTTCTACCTCAAAGAACCAGGGAGAGGTAGAGAGAAGGAGTGTATGGACCAGGATGATCATGAACCAAGTAGTGACCAGAAATTAAAGAATTGGATTTTGATTGTTTTCACCAAGACTTTGAAAGTAACATGAGTTAAACATTATGTCCAATGGATAGAGAATCAAAAATGGAGTCTAGGGGTGGTGGTCTCAAGTTTTTATGAAAACTTTTCTTTCAAAAAAAATTGGGAATTCAAAAATGGCAGAAACTGTTTTTAAATGTTTTCTCCAAAATTTTCAAAACAACTTGCAAATGTTTATGTAGAAAATGATCCCACATGACAATAGGCATGTTGGGGAATTTTGACAAGATTTTAGGAATTACTTTTCTTCACAAAATATTTTAAATCCATTTCTCGCCTTTTGGAAAATGGAAAATAATAAATATTAAAATGCTTTTAAAACAAATATTTTTTAGTTGGGATGAGATAGTACATAATATAGGTCTCAAAAGTGATTTTTAATAAACAACTACTTTGAAAATATTTGAGACACCAAGTGGGAAAAAGGGTGAAAACAGGAGTTTATTTAGTAGGTTAAAAACCATGAGAGAAGAATAATTAAATGGCCATTGGAGAATAAATGGACCATATGGAGGTGATGTATAGGTCATGGATATGACAAGGGTAGGTTCATAGGGCCTGAAAACAATAAGGAGTGATTTGGAGTAACATGGACAAAGTGCTTCATGATAAAGGTGATATGGTCATTATTTTGGGAATGCCTTCAATAGGACTTTGATAGATGATACCAAAGGGTTTCATATCCAGAATGACAACTTGGATAGATGGTATAGATGTTAAACATGATATACATGAGGGTACATTGCTGAATAGAACAACATTTGACGTAAAGACATGTCTCCAAGGTTAGAAGTTTTTAAGAAAACAGAGTATGAGATGGACATATGATGGAATATGATTTTGATGTTTGATCTTGCTATTACTAGGTTTTATTTACTTATAACAACACACATTCATCAAGAAACAGAAATAAATACTTCAAAGCAAACACCAGATAAAGTCACACATCAAGCAGAAAAAATAACAAGACACACAAGATCACTCAAACAACTGAGTTTCAATTTAATTTCCAGGATGTTTTATCATGTGTTAAATAGAGGTAGTGATCAAGGTATACCATGACAAGAGGATTTTGTAAATAGGTCCAGCTCAAAAGTTGTTATTTCCAAAAGAATATAATTGAGGGCAAACACATGGGTAACATAGTCCCCTCTTATTGTTTTTGCCAAAAGGAGGAAGTGAGAAGGAGTTTTTCAGATACTTGCAAAAACATCTTGGTTGAAAAACAGGTTGGAGATGATTAGCTCCAAAATACTTTTCATATAGTTTTGGAAATTATCTTTTATTTTCTCTAAACTAGGCCTTTGGGTTTCTTCTAAAATCAAAACATTCTCAAAAAGGTTTTTGCTAAAAGAGTGTCATGGATGAAGATGATAAACATTCTTGTCATGACTTGGTCACAAGGGTTGTGTTTTAAGAAAGTTATGATCATTGGTTTGGTGTTATCAAACACAAACACAAACACAATCAACAAGCAAACAGAAAAGAAACACAAGCATTAGTCAAACATATTAAAAAGTTTTTGTTGGCCCTGATTTTTGGGTCATTGAAAACAAGTTTTTCCTGTCTTCCAAAAATTGGGCTGTTACAGCTCTTCCCCCCTTAAAATGAATCTCGTCCCCGAGATTCGTAAGTGCATACTTAAGAGTGTACCTGAAAACAAGAGTCTCGGGCTTCTTCAGTTTTTGTAAATGAAGATCCTTTGGCGGGGTGGTCTTCTGAGAACTCGAGGTGTTGATGTTGTCAGAAAGTTGCTTGTCGAGGAGATGGATATGTTCACTTGACACTTCATGTCCTTGTTGTTGATGTTGGTGGACGACACAAAGCTATCGAAGGGTCTTGATTTTTGCTGCTTTGTAGACCTTGTGTCATTGTCTGGACCTAGTCTTCTATTAGGGGTATTGCAGATAGTTACCCATGGCAACCATCTGGCCTCACAGGGCGTCAGGTACGTAGACTTGACTCTCTCCGATTACTGTTAGGAAAGCTGTTAGGAAACTCCTATATGCTCCTTTGCTTCTTGAGTGGTTGACTGTGTGGAAGTGCAGATGCTCCCCCCTCCCCCCTTTGATTAGTCTTCGTAGGTTGTCGGGAATTATCTTCATCTTTGTCTCATTTTTCCTTGGTGGCGATGGTAGGTCGTGGAATACTTCATTGTGTCTTGATCTACACGGAGCTTTGTAGGCGTCTTCATAGGTGATTTAGGATCACATAGTTAGCTTTCCCTCGGGAAAACTAGCAAGTGCCCTAAGCGAACCTTCGGTTAAATGTTAGTCTAAAATTAGATAGTTATGTTAGAAGTGTTAGTCTGGTAAAAGTTTTTGTTGGTGTCACGAGACACATCTCGCGTTTTCTCGGACTTGAATCTGAATTCTTCGTTCTTCATGATGGCTCTTGATGTAATTGCACAAAAGGGCGTGTGAAGTCCGTTATCCGTCTTGAAGAAGATTTCAGAAATCTTGGGATCTTGGGTTGAAGCAGAGAGCGTTCCAAAATCTTGCACTTCTCAAGAAGGGATGGGGGATAAAACTGGGTTTTTTGCTAAGTCAGACTTTTGAAGAGGTACCAAAAATGTAACTAAGGCCGATATGGCAAAAAGAGTTTTTGCAAACAAACAGGAACAAAGCAAGAGATGGAGTGTGGTGACTTTGTTTTGCTGAAAAGGCGTGCTTGTGAGACACACATGAAAACAATTCAAAAACACACACAACAAGGGAACAAGTAAAAACATTTGCGCAAGAGTAAGACCACACAATTAGCACACAGGCAAAGGACAAACAAGGTACCTCTAGTACCAGCAAGCGTCTATTACCGCTGAAGAACGGGTAGCTCAAGTAAAAATAGCTGAGCGAAACTTATCAAAACCTATGGGGCTGGGTCGACAAAAGGGTTGTTGAAGTCTTCTCTTTATCTCATCTTGATGTTGAGGTCTTCTGAAGGAAGCTTCTTTTCCTTTGGGTTGCTAACTACTACGGTCTTCCCGGGACATCGCCAAGTATGTAATTTTTTTATAGAAAGATAACAGAAGAAAACTTTTTGATATACTTTTAAATGAAAACAAATTTTATAAACTCATGTTTATTTATTTACAAAACATTTTGAGCCATGAAAACAAAAGGGTAAAAAGGTATGTTTACCATTTCCTCTGGTTTTCTTCAAAACTTCAGTTTTATAAACCAGGCAATAATTTTTTTGAAAATATGAGAAAAATGAAAACCATGCTTAGGGTTTATGAGATAAAAACATTTTAGGCAGTAATATAGTTTTTACCAAAATATTTTTATTTCCTATCTGACATCCATGCTAACTAAGGTCTCCTAAAGTCAGGATGGCTCTGATACCAACTCTGTGGTGACCCCGGACTAGCAGTCCGAGACCTCCAGTATGCATACATTCACGATCCCATGATCAGTTATTCGTGAACAACATACTCGAGTTGGCATTGCAGATTACAACATCCACTACACGAATACACGGCTTACACAACTGGTCACTTGACTCAGTTGAAAACAACTGCCACGCAGGGCAGGAACACACACTAAAAACAGCGGAAGACTACAAAACACACCCGTGGTAAACCCAAGTCATGCCTTGACTACCTACAGGCTACTGACTCGGAGACGTTCCTAGTTCGCACAGCCGTCAGCGACACCATCTTCTTGAGGTTCTCCGGGTTTCTGCTCAAAGTCTGACTAAGACAATAGCCAGGGACGAAACCAATATGAGTACGTTTGAATGTACTCTGCAAGACACCCCAAATGAAAGCTAAACATGCAAGTATGCATATATATAGGTGGTAGGAAGGCTTTAATTAGGGTTCAACTAGCAATGATGAATTTAGGACTCACCATAGTTGCACAAGTTTTATTTTTCTTTGTTGAAGAAGATACTTCAAAAGATATTTCATTTCTCTTGTAGATATAGCATGTCCACAAGGTTTTGATAAAGCATTCTAAATAAAGAAAACATTTCTCTTTGCAAAACTTCTTGGAAAAACGCATCTTTAAGATCATCATTTAACCGGTACCTCAAAGGTACAATCATTCCCTTTCAACGTACGTCCCAGGTACAAGTTCCAAAACACTTTTCCAGCTTTTCGAAAACATTGACACAATGCTAGCTACATGGCCATTCAACTGTCCATATCCGAGGATGCGGCTATTCTGAATAGTTTTACTTTGCAGAGGTGTGCACAATCCACAAGATCCAGTACATCCGCCGTGAACAACCACGGACTGTCCGAGACAGTATGCAAACATCGGATAACTGGTCCTAACCATCCACTATGTCAGCGCTAGTAAATGACTACCTCTTCAACTGGGTTTGTTCTCCCCGGCACTGAGTGAGTCAGCCGTATCGATCCGGTTTCCCCTGACAACACACCGCCATGGCAGGAGACCCAACTGTTGCAACCGGTGGCGAACTTAATCCCCACACTCTGAATGTCCCATTTCTCCCTCCTGGCGACAATTCGGTTCGGGGGACTCTAACCCCTATAGCACATTGAGGTAGACATGGACTAACACCGACAAGCAATTAGCTATACCCCTTTCCCATATTGAGGTAATGTGGCAGCACGTCTTGGTTGTCCGGCAAATACTAGGTTATGTGTCATCTTTGGAAAACAAGTCGAAAACATTTCCTTCTTCACAAACCTCCCTCGGACAAGGTCCCACCTTTCCTCGGGGTTTTTCCAAGATTTTTCTTTCAAAAAACATCAAGTTAAAATGTCCACTAGGGGACTTAAGTTGATTAAGTGATGATATTGAAATATCTAAAGGGCTTGGTAACACCAAGATTATATAGTGGATATAGCATATTAGATACATAAAATAGATAGTGGTATAGTCCACTTAAAAGAATAGTTTTTTAATCAAACTTTTGTAAAACTTCAGAAGTAAAACATGCATGATAGATAATGATAAGTAAAACAACAGCAAGCATTTAGAATGGCTAGCCTTGGCACTGGTCTTTGTCTTGCTCTTGAAATAAACAAGAGTTGCAATAAAAACCTCTCCGGGAAATAATACCGTCTTCGTTATCTAACGTCGTAAACACAAAAAGGAAAACACCCAATCAGAACCAAACAAAGGCAAGCACTTTACAAAAAGTAAACATACAGCAAGCATTTCATCAAACAAGTACACTCACAAACAATATTAGAAGGATGCACACCAACAAGCAAAACAGGCACAGGCAATACACATGAACAACACTAGAATAGGTGCTATGGATCCTCAACCAAAATGGCATGAGTACAGTGGGTGTGCCACTCTCATATCATTCTCAAATAAGGTTAAATGACTCTCTGGTCATTCATGAGGATGAGAAAAATAACAAGAAAACAACCTAGGAACACATACACATGCATAGGAAAATATTAACAAGCAATACTACAAGACCATAGTAACACATGCTTTTCTAAACATGGAGAAATAATATAACCAGTAGCTAAGCAACCTAATAACAGAGACAAATCAATACCAAACATATCATGGTATCACTCAATACATGGAAATAATCATGGAGCAAAAGAGTACTAAAACTAGAGATGCAAAAGGGGCCATTTAGACATGCATACATGCATAACAATAATAGATCACTAAACAAGATTTATTCTACTTGATAGACATATAAGATAGCATCCAAATAACAGAGGAAACAACACCTATACATGCTAGTAATATCAAAATAACAACCTAAACAATTTATCAAAAACTAAGCATGCAAATAACTACTATGGCAGAAATCACCTAGAACTAGCATGGCATGCCAAAATGATCTAGACCTTATTCAATCATGCAAGCAAGTATAACATCCAAATTAACAGTAGCTATTCTATAGATAACAATAATAAAGCATTTGTTCAATTCATCATACTAATATGAAGAGTAACAAAAATTTAACCTATTATTACTAGGAAAAACACCCATATGAGAATAAAACTATAACAAACATGGTTTTCCACACTCAAACCCTATCATGCTAATGAAACACTCAAAACACATCTCAATAATGTATTAATACCTTACACATGCTAGGAATCACTTTTATAACAAAAACAATATAACACACAATTTAATAAAGGCATAGCAATAATATGCAGAAAATGGCTAAACACTAAATATTGCACCAATCCTATTCTGTGACTCCTAACAACATGAAAATCTAGTATAAGGTGCTCCTAGTCATAAGAAAAAAAAACACAATTGGATTCACTTCAAAACTCATCACCAATAAAATTAAATAATTCACAGAAGTGCTCTCTGGACTAAAACTAACATGCATGTCATTTTCACACCACAACTCAAGTCAACACAAGGTCAAGTTCCTCAGATAGATATTATCAAGGGCTACTCAAAAAAGTTGAGTTTGCATGATTTGGATACTTAAAACCAAAGTTATTAAGGAAATGGTGTTAATGAGTGCCTCTACAATTTATTTTATTTCTCCTAAAATATACCACAAAATGCAGATCTACAAGTCGGAGATGGTTAAGATTTTGTAGATCTATAACTGTGATTTTTAGTTTGGCAAGATTCACTTGTTAGCATTTCTATTTAGAATTAAAGTAATCACCTAGAAACGGACATGCAGGGAAAAGAAATAACCACCTGCAGAAAAACATAAATAGGTCGGATCTGTGAGGGAAACGGCCGCGCGAGGCAGGCCGGCCCGCTGGTGTGCGCCCGGTGCCGAAGCGGTACGCGGCCTTCAGATCGGGAACCAACTGCTGTGATTCAAAGCTCCGGGATTTGAAATGATCCGCTGGATATGGATCCAATGGCTGTGAGGAGGCCGCGTCGTCGCGCGCCGGTGAAGACCATTTCCTGGCGGCGGAAACAGAGGGTACAGCGGCGCCGTGGCGGATCTTCGCTGGAAGTTCGCCGTAGGGCGTTCTCGGCACCACCTGGAAACGAGGAAGGCATTGGATGGCTAAGAATCGCCCCGCCAGCTGATTACCGTCCTCAAATTGGAAGATAGAAGGCCAGAGCAGTTCTCCCCGTGGGTGCGGCGGCCGGCGACCAAGGCCATCGTCGGGGTCACACCTGCAAGGGATAGATTCCAAAAAGGGGAGGGGAATAACTCGATTAGGCACCACAGAAAATCATTTAGGGAAACGAGGCGATGCGAGGCGTCCGGTACCAGAAGCTCGAGGAGGAGTTGGCCGGCGGTGAGCTTCGTCCGATTCCGGCGAACAGGGAGGAATCAGAGGGGGCTTTCCGGCTAGGGGTTCGATTGAAGGATATTTGGGATCGTGGTGCATGTTGGATAGCAAGGAGGGGGCTCGAGGTGGTCTGCTCTTCGGAGCTCGGCGCCCGGCGACAATGGTGGACATGGACCTTCTCGCTAGAGCTCAATGAGGCACAAAGGGCGTGTCTAGGAAGATCACAGAGCTGACTAGGTCCTCCAGGCGAGAGGGATTTGATTTAGGAGCTTCGAGGCGAGCGGATTTGAGAGGAGACGAGGGGCGCCGGCAGGTGTTCGTCAGGTGGTAGAAGAGGAAGGAGGGCTAGAGGAGACGAATGGGAGGCACGGGTAGGATCGTGGAGGTCCCGTGAAGCTTGTAGACAAGAAGAGGGGGTGAGGTGTGCTGCCCACGCGATCGACGTGTCGGGGATGTCCTGGGCGCCACGGCCAGCGCATGAGAAAGGGGGGTGGAGACAAGGAGAGGGGGAGGGGCTTTCCAGAGGGGATCACGAGTGAGAGAGAGGTCTGGTGGCGCAAGGGATGCTCCTGTTTTGGACAGAGAGGGTGGAGTAGAAAATGGTGAGTGATCACCATCCTTGTCCTCATGTTGGTGGATGGGAGAGAGGGTTAGGGGTGTGTAGACCTTGTCTATGAAGTTGGGGAAGATATTTTCTACCTCAAAGAACCAAGGAGAGGTAGAGAGAAGGAGTGTATGGACCAGGATGCTCATGAACCAAGTAGTGACCAGAAATTAAAGAATTGGATTTTGATCGTTTTCACCAAGACTTTGAAAGTATCATGAGTTAAACATTATGTCCAATGGATAGATAATCAAAAATGGAGTCTAGGGGTGGTGGTCTCAAGTTTTTATGAAAACTTTTCTTTCAAAAAAAATTGGGAATTAAAAAATGGCAGAAACTGTTTTTAAATGTTTTCTCCAAAATTTTCAAAACAACTTGCAAATGGTTATGTAGAAAATGATCCCACATGACCATAGGCATGTTGGGGAATTTTTACAAGATTTTAGGAAATACTTTTCTTCACAAAATATTTTAAAATCCATTTCTGGCCTTTTGGAAATTGGAAAATAATAAATATTAAAATGCTTTTAAAACAAATATTTTTGAGTTGGGATGAGATAGTACATAATATAGGTCTCAAAAGTGATTTTTAATAAACAACTCCTTTGAAAATATTTGAGACACCAAGTGAGAAAAAGGGTGAAAAAAGGAGTTTATTTAGTAGGTTAAAAACCATGAGAGAAGAATAATTAAATGGCCATTGGAGAATAAATGGACCATATGGAGGTGATGTATAGGTCATGGATATGACAAGGGTAGGTTCATAGGGCCTGAAAACAATAAGGAGTGATTTGGAGTAACATGGACAAAGTGCTTCATGATAAAGGTGATATGGTCATTATTTTGGGAATGCCTTCAATAGGACTTTGATAGATGATACCAAAGGGTTTCATATCCAGAATGACAACTTGGATAGATGGTATAGATGTTAAACATGATATACATGAGGGTACATTGATGAATAGAACAACATTTGACGTAAAGACATGTCTCCAAGGTTAGAAGTTTTTAAGAAAACAGAGTATGAGATGGACATATGATGGAATATGATTTTGATGTTTGATCTTGCTATTACTAGGTTTTATTTACTACAGAAATAAATACTTCAAAGCAAACACCAGATAAAGTCACACATCAAGCAGAAAAAATAACAACACACACAAGATCACTCAAACAACTGAGTTTCAATTTAATTTCCAGGATGTTTTCTCATGTGTTAAATAGAGGTAGTGATCAAGGTATACCATGACAAGAGGATTTCGTAAATAGGTCCAGCTCAAAAGTTGTTATTTCCAAAAGAATATAATTGAGGGCAAACACATGGGTAACATAGTCCCCTCTTATTGTTTTTGCCAAAAGGAGGAAGTGAGAAGGAGTTTTTCAGATACTTGCAAAAACATCTTGGTTGAAAAACAGGTTGGAGATGATTAGCTCCAAAATACTTTTCATATAGTTTTGGAAATTATCTTTTGTTTTCTCAAAACTAGGCCTTTGGGTTTCTTCTAAAATCAAAACATTCTCAAAAAGGTTTTTGCTAAAAGAGTGTCATGGATGAAGATGATAAGCATTCTTGTCATGACTTGGTCACAAGGGTTGTGTTTTAAGAAAGTTATGATCATTGGTTTTAATGTTAGGTGTTATCAAACACAAACACAAGCAACAAGCAAACAAAAAAGAAACACAAGCATTAGTCAAACATATTAAAAAGTTTTTGTTGGCCCTGATTTTTGGGTTATTGAAAACAAGTTTTTCCTGTCTTACAAAAATTGTGTTGTTACAATCACCACAGCCCACACCTAGCCGTGGGGTTTCTATACCCAAGGCCGAGAGCACCCCCTCTACTTCTAAGAGGCAAGTGCAACAAGCAACAAGTGCTAGCGGATCTACTACTTCTACAACCCAAAATAGAGATATGTCATGTCACACATGTGGAGATAAAGGCCACTTCAAGAGAGAATGTCCAAATAAAAAGACCATGCTTGTTAATGAGGATGATGAGTATGAGACTAGAGATGATGTTGATCCTAATGAGGAGGATGATTGTGATGAGCAAGGAGGTCCACTTGATGCTTATGCCACACATTACCCCACAATTGTTTGCTCACAAAATGTTGCTGCTTTGAGTGTTGTTCCTTCTCCAGAAAATCAGAGATGCAATCTTTTCCAAACCAAAGCAATTTTAGGTCCTAAAATGGCTTGCAAAGTTATTACTGATGGAGGGAGTTGCAGAAATCTTGCTAGTAAAGTGTTATGTGCAAAGCTAAAATTGAAATATATTCCACACCCTCATCCTTATTATATATAGTGGTTGAGTGATAAAGGAGAGATGAAGGTGAGCTACATGATGAGAATGGAGTTCCAAATTGGGTAATACTGATACTATTGAGTGTGATGTTGTGCCCATGTCTGTTTGTCACATGTTGCTTGGAAGACCATGGCAGTTTGACAGGAATGTTACACGTAATGGGAGAGCTAACACATACCAGTTGAATTGGCATGGGAAGGATATTATTTTGAGACCTATGACACCACAGCAAATTGTAAATGAGTCTCGTCAAAAAACTGAAGTGAATTTAGAGAAGGAGAGTGAGAGAGAAAAACAAGAGAGTAATCCTTCTATGAGTGATAAAAACAAGCTGAGTCGTATAAATAAAAGTGAGGGAGTGAGCCTATTATGTATGTTAGCCACCAGAGAGGACTTGAGAGAATTTAGTGAGGACCCTAGTATGCTTCCTATAGTGCTTATGCACAAGGGAGAAATTTTGGTTTCTTCTGACATGACCCCTATTCCTCTTGGTGTTTCTCATGTGTTACAGGACTTTGATGATGTTTTTCTAGAGGAGGTACCAGCAAGGCTGCCACCATTGCGTGGCATTGAGCATCAGATTGATTTAATCCCTGGAGCAACATTGCCAAACCGAGCCCCTTACAGGACAAATCCCCAAGAAACCAAGGAAATTTAGAAACAAGTACAGGAGCTTCTCGACAAAGGGTATATTCGAATTATCTTATCTCCATGTGTTGTTCCTGTTACTTTAGTCCCTAAGAAAGATGGTACTTGGCGCATGTGTGTAGATTGTAGAGCAATTAATAACATCACTACTTGTTATCGTCATCCTATACCTCGTTTGGAGGACATGTTAGATGAATTAAGTGGTGCTGCTGTTTTCTCTAAAATTGATCTGCGTAGTGGTTACCATCAAATTAGGATGAAAGAGGGGCATGAATGGAAAATTGCTTTCAAAACTAATTTGGTTTATATGAATGGTTAGTGATGCCTTTTGGTTTAACTAATGCACCTAGTACTTTCATGAAACTTATGAACCATGTTTTGAGAGAGTTTATTGGTAGATTTGTGGTAGTTTATTTTGATGATATTCTCATATATAGCCACAATGAACACGAACATGTTGATCATATTAGACAAGTCTTGCATGTGTTAAGAGCAAATAAATTATACGGTAATCTTGCTAAGTGCACTTTTTGCAAAGATAAGGTCATATTTCTGGGATATGTTGTGTCTAAACATGGTATTGAAGTGGATGAATCTAAAATTGAAGCTATTAAAATTGGCTATTCCAACAAATGTTAGTCAAGTGAGAAGTTTTAATGGATTGGCTGGTTTCTATAGAAGATTTGTCAAGGATTTTAGTACTCTTTCTGCACCATTGAATGAGTTAACTAAGAAGGGTGTTGATTTTACATGGGGGTTGAACAAGATATTTCTTTTGATGAGATAAAGAACAAGTTGATTTCGGCCTCATTGTTAATTTTGCCTAATTTCAACAAACAATTCGAAATTGAGTGTGATGCAAGTGGTATTGGTATTGGTGGTGTGCTTATGCAAGAAAACAAACATGTTGCTTATTTTTCTGAGAAATTGCATGGTGCCCAATTGAACTATTCTGTTTATGATAAAGAATTGTATGCACTTGTTAGAGTTCTTGAGGTTTGGAAACATTATTTGTGGCCAAAAGAATTTATCATACATTCTGATCATGAAGCATTGAGATTTTTAAAGAGCCAATCTAGCCTTAATAAAAGACATGCTAAGTGGGTTGAATTCATTGCATCTTTCCCATACATAATTAAATACAAGAAAGTCAAAGATAATGTTGTTGTTGATGCTCTCTCTAGGAAAAGTATGCTTTTAACTCAATTGGATGTGAAAATTCCTGGTTTGGAGAGTGTGAAAGATTTGTATGCTCAAGATAATGATTTTAAACATGCATATGCGAATTGTACTAATGTGAAAGCATGGGATAAATTTGATTTGCATGATGGATATTTGTTTAGAGCTAACAAATTATGTGTGCCCGAGTCGTCCTTGCGTTTGTTATTGTTGCAGGAATCACACAGTGGTGGATTGATGGGACACTTTGGGCGGGAGAAAACATTGTTGATGTTGGCTGATCATTTTTATTGGCCATGAATGAGAAGAGATGTGGAGAGGTTTGTGAGATGTTGCATCACTTCCAACAACGCTAAGTCTAAACTAAAACCTCGTGGATTATATACTCCTCATCCTGCACCTACTACACCTTGTCAAGACATTAGTATGGATTTTGTGTTAGGTTTGCCTAGGACTAAAAGAGGACATGATTCAATATTTGTGGTAGTTTATAGATTCTCTAAAATGTCACATTTTATTGCATGCCACAAGAGCGACGATGCGTCGCACATTGCTAATCTGTTAAAAAAAGGAAAAAAATGTATGTACTGTAGCTACAGTACCGCGAAAAATATAAAAAGGCCAAATATATCCATTATGCTCGGTTATACGTGGAGCAATTTTTGCTATTTGCAATTATCGCCTTGCACTAATTAGTTTTGAGCAATCTTGTGCCCTATCTTTGAGCTTTTTGCTAGCGTCTCTCATGTGCATTGCAACACGAGCGTGTCTTCGACATATACTATATTTTCAGCTCATCCCTATAGTTGCATTTGCACCATTTATCTCCACCTTGTGCGTTTCCGAGAGTTTCCGTGTCATACGATCAGCACTAGGATTTGTGAATCGGTGTCGTTAGGCATCCAAACCAAGCCCCACCATATCCCTTGTTTGTCTTGTGATGGCTAAAATCTCGGGTATTCTCTTCTTCACATCCGTACACGTGTTACTACTACTTGTTGGTGAGTGTTTTCTATTCACTTTGGAGCGGTAAGATACACCTTTCTTTGTTGTTTTGAGTGAGTTGTGAGAGAACACCACAACCCATTGTTATTTTGTTTCACTAATAAGTTAATCAATGGAGTTTCATAGTTTTTCTAGTGTTTTGTGATACATTCTGGGAGGAGGATTCTAGTGGGATACCTGCAGCAGATTTGTTCCACTTCACCACAAACATCAAAGGTAGTACTATTGCTATTACCCTTGATAAGGGTACACGGTATAATTTTGTTAGTTCTGAGGTTGTTGAACAATTGCAGCTGGTTCCAAAGACATGTGATCCATTTAGGTTACCTACTTATGATGATGAACTTATTATTACTCACATAGTTTTTGTTCCTTTAACCATTCATGGCCATAAGGAGAAAATCTTATGTTATGTGATGCCTAGAGCTTTTACTTTTTCTCATCTTTTGTTGGGACGACAATGGTGCCATAGATATAAGGTTAATTTTGAGAGCCATTATCCTGATTTACAATTCTTTTGGAACAATAAAAAGAATTGGATAATACATGCAACACATAGAACATTGCAACAGGTTATGAATGAAAATTTATGTGCACCTATACTTCCAATGTTTGAAAAAATAAATGAAGAAATGGAAAACCTTCAACGTTTAATGAAGGGACTTAGAGGTGTTAAAAAGACATGTGAGATTGTTCCTACTAATGTAATCATGTCTACCTCTAGTGTTGTTTGTTCTCATGTGCAGGTTGCTTTTAAGAAAGGGGGCCTATAGTACAACCAGCACCTACACTACCACTACCACCACCACAAATATTAAAGGAGCACGCCATTGTTACCAGTATTGTTTCTTGTGATATGCAGGTTACTCTTGAAGAAAGGGAGCCATTATTAGTACAACCTGCATCACCACTTGAGAGAGATGAATTAGTGCCTACTATATCTGAGGAGGATGTTATTGCCATTGGTACTGATTTGGAGCTGCCACTTGCAAGTACAACTTTTTGTGAGTCTACTAACGTGCTAGTTAATTCTTGTGAGTTGATAACCACATATAGTTCACCACCATGTGATAGTTTGAATATTTTGAATTTTGAGCATGTGGTATTGATTACACATAAAGAAGTACTTGCTAAAATACCACTTATTAATATTGTGTATTCCATCATGTTACATGAACCAATTAATGTGCAATGTGCTATGAATAGGATTGCTGAAATTTCATATATCAATTCTAGCACCTATGCTACTTGCTTCATTTTTAATTTGGTTGGTGACTACAACATGAATGAAATTTTTATGGTTGATCACATATGTATTACTTATGATAAAATTGCTGAATTGAACATTGTGTTACCTCGGTTGGATTGTTTACAACTTGCTAAATCTGAGCATGAGTATACACATATGTTTGGTTTCCAACAAAACTTGATAAATACATATGCTACTGATTTATACTTCACTTATATTTGCAAAATGAGTTGCAACTTACATGATTATTATAATAAACATGCTACGACAATTGAGTGCACTACGAACACCAATTTTGATCATAGATCTTCTGTGAGAACACTTGATTTGATACTAGACAATAAGAATTTATATGTTTCTCCTACCCCATTATAGATACATATATTGTGCATACACGTTGTTCTTTTTGTTTCTTCCACGTTCAGCTTACCACAAGCCGAGGACGTATCGTCTTGAAGAAATGGGGCATGATGAGGATAGAATAGGGGTATATGATGATTATACATGTTTGAGCTGGAAGGAAATATTGGGCCTAATCGATGGTTATTATAAGGTGAATTCTTTCCTAGTCGAAAATAATATTTTGATATTTGAGGATTATATACTATCTAAATCATTATGTTATTATTTTATTAGGTTTAACATAAATCAATATGGTGCCAACGGGAATAGACAGAGGAAGGCGACAAGCGATGGAAATCACACAACTTTGAAGAGGAGAAGATTATACATTCATCGTGCTACATTAAAGAAGTCAAAATGTCTGGGGCCAGTCCTGCCATGCATGTACGCATGCACTTGGTACATGCATGTTGGCCAAGGATCAATTAGAGGCTTGTGTGGCTTCACGTGCATGCATGCTAATCAAAGAGGCAAAATTCTTCTTAGGAAACATCACAAGGCGTGGGACCCATCCTCTAATTGGCATGCAAGACTCACAAAGTTGTCCAAGATGCCACGGATAGGAGTTGGCTAATTGCATCCAAATAAATTAAATGGGCAATACTATTTAATACTAGGAAAGCCCATTAGAAGAGATGTATGGTTTGGTTTGTAACCGACCTACACGTACTAGGTTAGTTCCGGCTATTTATATAGCTTATTCGACAATCTGTAAAGGGTAGACCAAGTTTAAGATAAACCCTAAATTTTCAAGATTGAACCATGTTCATCTGAAATTTATCAACCACCAAGTTTGTATCGATAGGGTGGTGTTACCATTGCAAAGTTTACGTGTTATCCGTTTTTCCACTCGGAATAAGAGGGTACAGGACCACTCGTAGTCTTTTGATTACGTTGTGCAAGAGTGTGGAGTTGAGAGTATCCAAAGGGATCGAGAGCTGTTGCATTGGCATCAGGGTTCATCCAAGGAGAGTTTTCAGTGGCGCACTAGATATCTATCAAGTTATCGTAAGTGTTCATCGAGAAGATCGGGAAACCCCTTATCAGGCCACACCATATGGCGGCGTGCCCCCCTGGCCGCGCCTAGGGGTGGTGTGGGCCCCTCGGGCGCCCACCGCCATCGCCCTTTCGCCTATATTACCTGATGAGGACATCCCTAGCTCTTCACCTATTGTTACACATGAGGATGCTCCTATACAAGCTAATGAAGTAAGGATTGGTCCAATGACAAGATCAAGAACCAAGCTATTACAACAACAGGTGACTTCACTCCTACTTGAGTATAATGTTTATAATTCTGATAACTTTATACTACCTAAATCCATGCATTTATGTATTCTCAGGTTTATTGATAACACAAGCATGAATGGAGATCATGGAGAGGAGATACACATGGATGGGGATGGGCTAGAAGAGGAGATGGAGATCAAGTGCTAGCATGGTGAAAACAACAAATAACAAATGTTATGATGACAAGGGGATAGTGCCTCCACAAGGTCAAATGCACTTAGTGTGGAAAACATTGCCAATACTCCCTCCGTTCCAATGAATAAGGCACGCACGCTTTTCGAGATTTGTCTTTGACCAAGAATTAATCCATACATATAATAATATTTGGTATAAAATCAATATCATTAGAAAGTGTTTTTCAATACGAATCTAACAATGTCAAATTTGCACTATATAGTCAAGATATTGTTACTCAAATCTTTCGGTCAAAGTTTATCTTGAAATGCGTGTGCGCCTTATTCATAGGAACGGAGGTAGTATGTTATTTCCACACTCATTGATGGACAAGCAAGAGGAGGGCACCCACAAAGCATACATATGCGCCATATAGAGTCCTAGTAGTTGTAGGATTGGTTTGTATACCAATTTGGCCGAATCCCACCTATTTGGGTCGGTTTGTATCTATGCGTGGTCCTAGTAGGAGTCCAAGTCGAGTAGGAGAGGGATTTCTTGCGCAAGGCAACTTGTGGCCGCACCCCTCCCTCTCATATACCCCCTACCTGCGAGTTGGAGGGGTTAGACTACGTTAAAACATAAACCCTAGGCCTCTAGATTGAAACAGCTTGTAAGCCTTCATCTGGAAGTTCATCTGCAAACTTTACGTGTTACCTGTTGTTCCACTGGGAATAAGAAGGTACAGGACCACTTCTAGTCGGTGGATTACTTGTGCAAGAGTGTGGATTTGAGAATATCCTTGGGGTTGCTATCTTTTGCATTGGCATCAGGGATCAGCCGGGAGAGTTCTTAGTGGCGCACTAGTTATCAATCAGAAGTTATCTGTGAGTTCACTGAGAAGATTGGGCCACCCCTTATCATCTTGGTATCAGATTTACTGGTTGCCTCGGTGAGCTATCAAATTTCCCTTTAGTTTGAGTGTTTTTATTTCCTATCCATAAAATTGCCCCACAAAAATAGTATAGATCATTGCCTTAGCCTAGATATCACCTTAGTTTCAATTACTAGTGCTGTTTTTGTGTTTGATTTTGTGTTCCTTTTTATCTTTTTAGATTTGTTCTTTTCGGCTAGGGTTAGGGTTCTTTGTTCCCCTGGTCGAAACATATCAAAAAAACTACAAAAAAAATCGGCTGCAGATCGAGTTTTACCTCCCTAATCCGAGTTCCCC
This sequence comes from Alopecurus myosuroides, assembly GCA_028641055.1. NCBI lineage: Eukaryota > Viridiplantae > Streptophyta > Magnoliopsida > Poales > Poaceae > Alopecurus > Alopecurus myosuroides. The sequence continues at coordinate 210,043,004 of CM054060.1, forward strand.
TCGAAATCCTGCCGCGGCAGCGTTTCTGTTCGTTTTGCTGCCGTACCGCCCCACCCCACCGAGCCCTACCCGCACTCGGATTCCTACCGCTCCACGCTTACAAAATCGCACCCGCAACACGCAGCGCACCACACCTACCGTCCACCTGCGCGCTGCTGCGGTACGCGTTTGCGCCAAAACGATGTTGTGCGTTCCCACCGCTGCCGCCAACTCGTTACACGCGCTTACCACTGCCTGTATCGCTCGCGCGCGCGCTGCTTTTCCTACCGTAACGCGCTTACCACTGCCTGTATCGCTCGCGCGCGCGCTGCCGTGACAGAATTTCTCGCAGGTTTGCTGCCGCGCGCTGTGTTTCTTGCCGTGAACGTGTGCAGTTCTGCCGTGGCACGGTTTTGGACCGTTTTTGCTGCCGTACGGTACCAATTTCATCTGTTTTGCTGCCGTGAGTACTATTTGCTGCCGTGAGCTTGTTAGACCTAGTTTTCACCTAGATTTTTCTGTTTTTCCTTGTTTTTCCTGTTTTCTTCTTTAGGATCAATATCTCCATACCTTGTGAACCTTAGCCACAGCCTTTCTACAGCATCTTAATAGAAACTTGCCCATAAGTATAGCTATTTTGTGCTCTGACAGCTTGCTCATTTTCATCACCACCATTGTGTTCACTAGTATTTTGGTTCATATTGCTCCTAGTTGTGTTTAAGGCCATTGGAAAAATACAAAAAAATAGAAAAAGAGTAAAAGTATAAAAAAAAGAGAAAAGAGAAAAACAGAAAATTGCAAAGAGGCCATATTGATACTATTGTTTCTAGTTGAGCTTGCCATTGTGACACTTGGTTTTTCTTTGAGCAATCTTGTGCCTGTCAATTAAGAGCCTAGCTAGTGACTTTCTAGTGCATTGCAAAATCTCATCCATATATTTGCATTGCCACATTTGTCTCCATTATTGTGTGAGTTTCCTTGGGTATTTTTATATCTTCACAAAGACAGCAAATAGGATTGTTACTTTAGTGATTGTTAGGTATCCATACCAAGCCCCACCAAATAACCTTGTTTGCCTTTGTGAGAGTTACAAACCTGGGTATTCCCTTCTTCACATCAAAGTACATTAATTGCCTCTACTTGTGGTAAGTATTTCGATTCACTTTGGAAGGGTAAGATAACCTATTGTCTTGCTAGATTTTTGAGTGAGTTGTGAGAGAACACCAGAACCTAATACTTGTTTCTATTACACTAACCTACTAATGGATCTTTCTAGTGGTGATCTTGTGCAGCAAAAGAAGGACCATAAGGAGGGAGTTAATTGGAGGGAGTATGAGGCTCTTAGGGATGTATTGGCAAAAGAAATCATGGACAATCATAATGGACTCAAGAAATTTGTACAAGATGCATGTGATCCTTTATATGAGGCTCTCCAAGATATGGAGACCAAGATGGAGGCCACTCATAAATTGGCGGAAACAAATAGTGGGGAAGTGAGATCAATCAATGATTCTATTGCTCAAATGACTACTACCCTTGCTGGATTTCAAACCATGATTCAAGACAGATTTCCTCTTGTGGATGATGTCAATGCTAGTGTCCATAGTGATGCTAATAATGGCTTGGAAGCCAATGGAGAGGTGGATAATCATCTTGGTCGTGGAGCTAGAGGAGATAGAGCTATAGGAGGATTTAATGGCCGAGCCAATCATATGGGTGCAAGGAGAGTGCCCAATAATGTGGGTCATGAAAATCCAAGAGAGGATGGTTTGAGTACGCCCAAATTCTCTATTCCTTCTTTCAGCTTTGATACTATGGATGTGGAAGAATATTTGCTATGGGAGTTAAAAATTGAGAAGCTATGGAGATTGCATGAGTATAATGAGGATAGAAAAATCAAGTTGGCATCTTCTGAGTTCGATGGATATGCTCTTAGATGGTGGGATAATCTTGTAACAAAAAGGCAAGAGGATGGTGAGTTACCTATTGTCACTTGGAACACCATGAAGAGAGTCATGAGGGATAGATTTGTTCCACCAAATTACATAAGGAAACAATTTGATCAATTGCAACAATTGAGGCAAGGTACTATGACTGTTGATGCTTATTATCAAGAGATGGAATTAATCATGCAAAGAGCACGTGTGAGAGAGCAATTGGAGCAAACAATGCAAAGGTTTCTTTCAGGTTTGAACTATAAAATCAAGGGCATTGTTAGGCATCACCAATATCATGATATACATGAATTACTACATCATGCAAGGGAGGCCGAAGCACATCTTATTGAGGAGGCAAAAATTACTACAAGGACAAGAGCTAGATTTCCCATGAGATCATCTACTATGCCTAGTACACCACCTCCTCCATCTACTAGCCGTGGTGTTTCATCTTCCAAGGCCGAGCCTAGCACCTCTATTGCAAAGAAATCATCACAACCAGCTGTGAGTACCACGGGTTCAAGTGCTTCTACTACAAGGAATAGAGATATTACATGTCACACATGTGGAGGAAAGGGGCACTTCAAGAGGGATTGTCCAAATACAAAGGTGATGATTATCAATGAGAACAATGAGTATGAGACAGGTGATGATGTTGATCCTAATGATATTGATGATGATGATGGCTATTTGAGTGATACTCCATTGGATGCTTATGCTACCACTATTGTCGTGGGATAATCACGGCAGACGTTACCGGGGGTAACTGATCTTTGGGGCAAGACGACACAGGCGTTTGGGAGAGGGTTTAGCTTAGAGGAAAACATGATGGAACTCGATCTGGTAGCCGGCAATCAAGTCGCCGAGTCTCCGATCTCGATATATTAACTCAACTCTCGTGTTACACTGGATGCTCGATATCAGGCGATATTGCTAGAACTCTTGGATCTCCTCTAACTAGACCTAGGGGCGGGTTTATAAAGCACCCGGACCCCTTGGCTTGCCCTCCAAGGCGCACCTTGAGTCCTACACGGTCACTGCATATTAAACCCTAACTTTCCTTACCGTAACCCACAATCCGGGTTACGAGGCCTACAATCTTGGGCCTTCTAGAAGTTCTTTTATCCTTAGCCGGATCTCGTGCAGCGTCCTTGGGGCCGAATTACACCTTGGAGTTGGCCTACCGGGTTATTATCCCTCCATCAACTATGCCATCTTTTATTTGCACACAAAACTCATTGAGTGTTATCCCTAGTCCTGAAAATCAAAGGTGCAATTTGTTTCAAACAAAGGCTGTTATTGGTCCTAATATGGCTTGCAAAGTCATTATTGATGGAGGGAGTTGCAAGAATTTGGCTAGCAAAGATCTATGTGCAAAGCTCAATTTGAAATATTTTCCACACCCTTCTCCTTATCATATACAATGGTTGAGTAGCACGGGACAAATGAAGGTATCTCATATGGTGCGTGTGGAATTTCAAATTGGACCTTACAAGGATACTATTGAGTTTGATGTGGAGCCCATGACAGTTTGCCACTTATTATTGGGAAGACCTTGGCAATTTGATAGAAGTGTGAAGCATGAAGGAAGAGCAAATACTTATGAGTTACATCATCATGGGAAGACTATTATTTTGAGACCTATGACTCCACAAAAAATTGTAAATGAGTCCCAATCCAAAATTGATATGAGAGTGGAAAACGAGAGAGAGAGGGATGAGGGATCACAAAATTCACAAGCTTTGGGGAGTGATAGTAAAACCAATTCGAGTGGTAAAAAGAGAGAGAACATATTATGCATGTTAGCCACCAAAGAGGACTTGAGGGAATTTAGGGATGATCCTACATTAGTCCCTATTGTGCTTATTCACAAGGGAGAGATTTTGGTTTCTAATGACATGACCCCTATTCCTCTTGGTGTTTCTCATGTTTGCAGGATTTTGATGATGTTTTTCCAGGAGATATTCCCTCGGGATTGCAACCATTGAGAGGGATTGAGCATCAAATTGATTTAATTCCTGGAGCATCTCTACCAAACCGAGCCCCTTATAGAACCAATCCACAAGAAACAAAGGAGATACAAAGGCAAGTACAAGAGCTACCAGATAAAGGTTATATTCGAGTTAGTCTTTCTCCTTGTGGTGTCCCCGTTATTTTGGTTCCTAAGAAAGATGGTACTTGGCGCATGTGTGTAGATTGTAGAGCAATTAATAACATCACTATTCGTTATCGTCATCCTATACCACGTTTAGATGACATATTAGATGAATTAGGTGGTGCTACTCTTTTCTCTAAAATTGATTTGCGTAGTGGATACCATCAAATAAGAATGAAAGAGGGAGATGAATGGAAAACTGCTTTTAAGACAAAATTTGGTTTATATGAATGGTTAGTGATGCCTTTTGGTTTAACTAATGCACCTAGTACTTTCATGAGATTAATGAACCATATTTTGAGAGACTTTATTGGTAGATTTGTGGTAGTTTATTTTGATGATATTCTCATATATAGCCACAATGAACATGAACACATTGATCATATTAGACAAGTTTTGCAAGTGCTAAGAGAAAATAAATTGTATGGTAATCTTGAGAAGTGCACTTTTTGCAAAGATAAGGTCATCTTTCTTGGTCATGTTGTTTCTAAGCATGGAATTGAAGTTGATACATCAAAAATTGAAGCTATTCGAAATTGGCCAATTCCAACTAATGTGAGTCAAGTTAGAAGTTTTAATGGGCTTGCTAGTTTCTATAGAAGATTTGTGCCTAATTTTAGTACAACTGTTGCCCCTTTAAATGATCTAACTAAAAAGGGTGTTGATTTCGAGTGGGGTGTTGCTCAAGATGTTGCTTTTGATACATTGAAAGAGAAGTTGATTTCGGCCCACTTCTTATGCTACCAAATTTTGATAAACAATTTGAGATTGAGGGTGATGCTAGTGGCATAGGTATTGGAGGTGTGCTCATGCAAGAAAAGAAACCTATTGCCTATTTTTCTGAAAAATTGAATGGTGCACAATTGAATTATTATGTTTATGATAAGGAATTATATGCACTTGTGAGAGTTTTAGAGGTGTGGAAACATTATTTGTGGCCTAAAGAATTTATTATACATAGTGATCATGAAGCATTGAAATTCTTAAAGTGCCAATCTAATTTGAATAAGAGACATGCTAAATGGGTTGAGTTTATTGAATCTTTTCCATACATCATTAAACATAAAAAGGGATTGGATAATGTAGTTGCTGATGCTTTGTCAAGAAAGAATATGTTACTCTCAAATTTAGAAATTAAGGTTTCGGGTTTGGAGGGTATTAGAGATTTATATGATGAAGATAATGAATTTTCTATGCCATTTAATAAGTGTACTAATGTTAAGGCATGGGATAAATTTCATATACATGATGGATACTTGTTTAGAGCTAACAAATTATGTATTCCCGAGTGTTCTTTGCGTTTGTTCTTAATACAGGAATCTCATAGTGGAGGTTTGATGGGACACTTTGGAAGAGAGAAGACATTGCTTATGTTGGCTGAAAATTTCTATTGGGCACATATGAGGAGAGATGTGTATAGATTGGTGCAAAGATGCATTACTTGCAACAAGTCCAAATCAAAGCTAAAACCCCACGGGTTGTACACCCCATTGCCATCACCTAATACACCATGGGAGGATATAAGTATGGATTTTGTTTTGGGATTGCCAAGGACAAAAAGAGGACATGACTCTATCTTTGTGGTTGTGGACAGATTTTCAAAGATGGCTCACTTCATTGCTTGCCACAAGAGTGATGATGCTTCTCACATTGCAAATGTATTCTTTAGAGAAATTGTGAGATTACATGGAGTACCAAGAACTATTGTTTCAGATAGAGATGTCAAGTTCATGAGTTACTTTTGGAAGACACTTTGGGGTAAGCTTGGCACTAAGCTATTATTTTCTACTACTTTCCACCCCCAAACTGATGGCCAAACCGAGCTGGTTAATAGAACATTGTCCACATTATTGAGAAGCATGACCAAGAAAAATTTGAAGGAGTGGGAGGAGTGTTTGCCCCATGTGGAATTTGCATATAATAGAGTTGTGCATTCAACTACTCAATTATGTCCTTTTGAGGTGGTTTATGGTTTCAAGCCTATTACTCCTCTTGATTTATTACCACTTCCTATACATGAGAGAATTAATATGGAGGCATCAAAGAGGGCTGATTTTGTGAAGAAGATTCATGAGAAAACAAAAGAGGCAATTGAGAAGAAAGGAAGACATGTGGCTGAAAGAGTAAACAAGAAGAGGAAGGAAGTCATATTTCGGCCAGGAGACATGGTGTGGGTGCACTTTAGAAAGGATAGATTTCCCACATTGAGAAAATCAAAATTTATGCCTAGAGGTGCTGGTCCTTATAGAGTTATTTCAAGGATCAATGATAATGCACACAAGATTGACCTCCCGATTGATGAGTTTGGTGTTAGCAATTCTTTTAATGTGGCTGATTTGACACCTTACCATGGAGATGATTTAGCATCGAGGTCGATGCCTTTTCAAGAGGGGGAGGATGATGAGGACATCCCTAGCTCTTCACTTATTGTTACACACGAGGATGCTCCTATACAAGCTAATGAAGTAAGGATTGGTCCAAATGACAAGATCAAGAACCAAGCTATTACAACAACAGGTGAATTCACTCCTACTTGAGTATAATGTTTATAATTCTGATAACTTTATACTACCTAAATCCATGCATTTATGTATTCTCAGGTTTATTGATAACACAAGCATGAATGGAGATCATGGAGAGGAGATACACATGGATGGAGATGGACTAGAAGAGGAGATGGAGATCAAGTGCTAGCATGGTGAAAACAACAAATAACAAATGTTATGATGACAAGGGGATAGTGCCTCCACAAGGTCAAATGCACTTAGTGTGGAAAACATTGCCAATATGTTATTTCCACACTCATTGATGGACAAGCAAGAGGAGGGCGCCCACAAAGCATACCTATGTGCCATATAGAGTCCTAGTAGTTGTAGGATTGGTTTGTATACCAATTTGGCCGAATCCCACCTATTTGGGCCGGTTTGTATCTATGTGTGGTCCTAGTAGGAGTCCAAGTCGAGTAGGAGAGGGATTGCTTGCGCAAGGCAACTTGTGGCCGCACCCCTCCCTCTCATATACCCCCTACCTGCGAGTTGGAGGGGTTAGACTACGTTAAAACATAAACCCTAGGCCTCTAGATTGAAACAGCTTGTAAGCCTTCATCTGGAAGTTCATCTGCAAACTTTACGTGTTACCTCATGTTCCACTAGGAATAAGAAGGTACAGGACCACTTGTAGTCGGTGGATTACTTGTGCAAGAGTGTGTATTTGAGAATATCCTTGGGGTTGCTATCTTTTGCATTGGCATCAGGGATCAGCCGGGAGAGTTCTTAGTGGCGCACTAGTTATCAATCAGAAGTTATCTGTGAGTTCACTGAGAAGATTGGGCCACCCCTTATCATTACCCCCTTAGATAGTTAACCCTAAAATATACCACTTTTCCATGAAAAACACCCGAGGCCGCCGTCATCGGTAACCCAAGATCGCGAGGGTTCTGGAGTTCTCCCTGGCACCCTGCCGGGAGGGAAAATCATCACCGGAGGGGTCTACACCACCATGCCGACCTCCAGAGTGATGCGTGATTAGTTCATCCTTGTACTAAGGGTCCATAGCAGTAGCTATATGGTTGTTCTCTCGTCTTTATGCCTCATGTTTGGATCTCGTGAGCTGCCTTATATGATTGAGATCATCTTATTGTAATGCTACATGTTGTGTTTGATGGGATCTGATGATTATTGAATGCTATGTCTCTTGATTGTCAATCTATCATGTTATCTTCATGTGTATGTTATTTATGATCTTGCATGCTCTCCGTTGTTAGTAGATGCTCTGGCCAAGTAGATACTAGTGACTCCAAGAGAGAGTATTTATGCTCGATAGTGGGTTAATGCCTCCTTAACATTTGTGCTCAAGTGACAGAAACGTGATGGATGGAGGATGTTGTAACATCCCTGGTTTTTGGAAAGTTCAAAAATCAAAAAAAAAAAATTGTTTTATATTAAAGCAATCCATCAAAAACCAAATAAAACTCAAACACAAAGGTTTCATTAATTGTTTTTCCAATGCTACTGGAATTTTATAACCCATTTGCCTCTATTTTCTAAAACCCTAAATAGGTTTCTCCTAATCAAAGATATTATGTTCTTTGACAAACCATAATTCATAAGAAGGTTCTCATTTCAATCAATTACATTAAAATAGTTAATGATGTATAAACACTAGAGATTTATCACTTTTATTGATCCTCTCCACCTCCAAAATGTTTCACATGAATATTTTTTATATTTAATTTGTTTTCTTCAAGTATTATACCATAAAGTGTTTATATAAAATTATTTTGTTTATAAGTAAAAGACCTTGGAAAACAATATTGGCATTTGGCACTCCTCTCTGATTTTATTAAACCCCCATTTCAAAATAGCATAAGTTTCTATTAGGGTTTACACCCTATTTTAAAATATAAAACTATGGAAAATAAGTTGTAATAACTTTCAAAAATAACTTTTCAACATATAGTATGTCACTGATATTTTATTTGACCAATAACTATATTTTATATTTTTCTAAATTAAAAATCACATTAAGCTACTATTAGCGAATTATTCAAAATTTCCAAATTCAAAATAAAAATGTGTTGAAAAGTTTACAAAAATAGTACTGTTAAAAAGTATTTGAAATAATATGAATTTAGAATTTTGTTTCATGTTAATTGGATTGTTTAAACAGAAGATATAAAATAAATAAGAAAATAGGGAAAAAGAAAAAAAAATGCTGACGGCGATGACGTCATCATCGTCATCAACCTCCCTCCAGCCGTTTCTAACCGAATTGAAGAGAATCAAATCTCTTGATTGCGGACGTTTCAGCCACGATTGATTGCTCCCCTCTGTCCCCCTTAAATCCCCTCCTCCTCCTCTCCATTTCCCCTCTGGTGTCCCCCACTCTATCGCCCCCAATCGAGAGAACGAGCTCGCCGGAGTTACTCACTGATGCCGCCGCTTTTCAACGATTTTGGCGAGGTGAGCCCTCCTCCCAGCCCGAGATCCCCCTCTCTGAATCCTCGTTCCTCTAGGCCCCTCCCTGGCTCATTCTTCGGGTTTCTTTTGCAGCCAGGAGACCACGCCACGCTCACTGGAGCATCACCGCCACCCGAGCCGCCTCCGTCTATGCCGTGTGAGCATCACAGGAAGCGCGAGCACACACCATGGGCACCATCGGATTCACCGAGTCATGCTGATTCTCGCCGTGGTCCCCATCGAGCCCGAAGACCACCGGAGCGCCATCACCGTTGTTTTACGACCGCTACGCCACCATCCTCGCCATTTCCGGCGGCCAACTCCGGCCAGAGTTAAACCCTAGCCCCCAGAACCATTAGATCTAGATCCCACAGCCCCCGTTAAATAACTTAACGAAAGGGTACCAGCCAATCACAGCGCGCCACGTGTGAGCTAGTCAGCCACGCGCAGTTAGTTATTCGTCGCTCGGTGCAGCACGTAGCCGGCCCAAGCCCACCCCTTATCCGTCGCCCCGCGCTGCAAATAGCCAATCTGAGCCCAGCTGTCTCTGGAATTTATTTCCGAATAAAAATAGAATGGCAATTTTGAAGATTAGTCCATGTATCTTGTAATCATCATAACTTTTTAACCATAAGTCCAAATATAACAAACTTGGACGTTCTGAAATCAGCACATCATTTAAAATCTTTTAGAACTTTTCAAATTCAAATTTGACAAACTTAAATTGGTTCAAATTCAAATATGCTTGTTTGATGAAATTTGATATAATTCAAATTATGTAAATCCAATTTAAGCAAAGAAAATTTATTTGGGTTCCTTAGAGTGTGTACAAACAGTACCCACTGCTCAAAATCCTATTTGAATTATGTTTGAAGTGTTTTAGATTTTAGATGGCCATTTGGGTACTTAGACATAATTTAAATTCTATAAATAATTTGAAAATGTTTTCTTAAGAAAAGTTGCTCCATTTGGTAACCTTGAACCAGATACATCATTGCCTAACCATTTTGGACACCATTGGACCATGACCATGTGTCTTAGACCAAAAACCAAACATAGTGATTCATCCATATTAGCATGCCTTAGAATTTGTTTCCATCTCTTTATCTTTGTTGTTATGGCTATTTGGAGCCAAGACCAAGTATAAGTCCTTGGTGAGGTTCAATCATATACTTAGCCAACTAGTGACCTTAAATACTAGTACCATAGTTTTCTATCTACTTCTCCACTCCCCATTCTTGCTTCAAGAATTCACCAAGTCAGCAAAATGGAGATCAAGACTCAAGCACAAGAAGGAAACTTCATTATCAACTTGGTGGAAACATGAAGAGCTATGAGGAATATCATTGAAGAAATTGAAGGAAGGACTTAGACTCCACAACAACTAGAAGCAACTCAATGAAGTACAATTGTGTGGAAAAAATAAAGGAGAAGACATCTTCCTCTCTCTTTCTATCCTTTCTATTTTCTTTATTTTCAATTTGACTTAGTGGTAGTTGTGCCCATCCCACCTAAAACCAACTAGTGAGAAAGCCATGAAGAATTTATCAAGAGCAAGAGAAGAATCCATTCAAGGAAAAAAACTACAATAGAAGCATGAAGATGATCTTCAAGAAGACAAGCATATGAAGACTTGGAGCATCCACACAAGTTGAAGAATAGAAAGTTGTTTTTGTCCAACCATTGACCCAAATGGAAAATCCCAAGACTTTATCTTATTTTTTCTATTGTTATGAAGTTAGTTAAACCTAGACCTACCATAACCCAAAATGGAAAGACCAACTTAGATCACTCAAATGTCTTGATAAAAATGACTAAGTGTTACATATTTTTATCTGTTACTTTGGTTGAAATAGTTAGATCACCCTTGGTGAACTCTTGGAACTTCCTCGACAAGTATGCTTATAATAAAGTTAGATCACATCAAACTCAACCTAGTCCATCCCAAGTAAACCCTTGGAACTTCCTTAACAAGTATTGAACCAAGAGAGAATGAACCTTCCAACTCAAATCTTCACCTTGTCCTAGCCAACTTGGTTCAACCCCTTTGTTATGTTATTACTCTGTTTGTTTTATTCACTTGTATGTTCGATTGCTAGGATGCTTGTTTATTTTTTGTTTGTGTTTTCAGTGTATATATTGTACGGAGAGCAACGATCTTTTGTGAAAGGAGTGTGAATTCTACACCAACTTCAACAAGGCAAGTAACACGCCATCAACTACCCATTATTTTTTCTGTATGCATTAGTTGATTTTTGAGTAGTATGCATTGATAGGAAATTTTACTAAGTTATATTATGCTTTGTTGGTATCCTAGTAGTGTGTAGTATCTATTTACCTTATAGCCTCAGAACTTATTAGATGCTATGCAATGTTACAAATTGTTTTTTCTTGATGTTATGAAAACATTCTAAGTAACAACTTCAATGGACCACCTGGGTGGATTTGGTTGCATGGCTTATGAGAGTTGAGTGTCTCCCCGAGGGGTGTTCACCTGAGGAATGCCACCCATGAACAAAGTGATTTTGATGTTCCCCAAGTTTAGATTGCTTCCAGTGCAGCCTTTGGTCATATGGGCTCTGGCTTAGTCGATTAAGTTGTGTGGACTCTACCCGTGGCTTGACAAGCATATTTAGCAGCATTATAGGTGACGGGTCTTGTCGGTTGGTAGTTTTCATGCTTCTGAAAGACTTCGACTCAATTCTCTCATTTCCTTAATACATTCATCATGTATAAGATGTTTGGGTGAAGAGAGTACAAGGGTGAAAGTGCATAACCTCTGCAGAGTTAGAAACTAAGATCTTAGCCGTGTCCCCGGTTATGGACAACTATGAGAAGCTGGACAAGGATGGACAGAAGAATCACATCATCATTTTCAATAAGTAAATTTTTTACTAAGTGAACAATAGTAGTGGTGCATGGATTTCAATCCAATGTTGCCACCCTTTGAAAAGAAAAAGTTGGTTTTACAAAAATGATAGGAGAAAACTGGCTTTATGCGAACTTAGCCAAAACTCCACTCAGCCAAATAAGCATGTAGTATTAGTCTTGCCATTTATATCCACCATAGTGTTACTTGCCAACACATTAAATTGTATTGACTCCCTTGTGGCTGCATATTCAATCCTGTAGATGATTTTGAAGACGAGTGAGGACTTCGTTTAGGATCTCGAGTCTACCGCCAACATGTTTTGCCTATGGCAGATGGGCTCAATGATTTTCAATGTTTCAGCTATAGTACTTTGTTTCCTGCTAGTCTTCTAAGACTATGCAAGTTGTAATGTTATTTTTTGTAAAGACTGGATCATACGATGTAATAGATTTTGATGCATTTGCATGATATTTCATCTTGTACTGTGGTGCTAGCAATTGATCCAGGGACTAGCACAATAACACAGATGTTCTTGCATTATTTAAATGTGAGAACGCTACAAAATGGTATCAGAGCATTGTGTTTCCTGTAGGATTCGAGACCTAAGTTTGGATTAGAACTAGGAGAAGACCTTAGGATTGAAGATATATTTTTCTAGAAGCAAAACTTCTCATTTCAATCTTTCTCATATACTCTCATCTATTATTCACCTTCAAATTTTCTTCTCTTGTTCTAGATAACCTACCTCTTCAATACCATCAAGGCATGTATGTTAATGACCACACCATGAAGTGCAAGAAGTATTTTCACCACATGAAGACCTACACTCAAGACAATTGAGGAAAACTTGGAGAAATACCCAAACTTCACAACAAACAAGAATACCCCAAGACATTGAGAGAAGAATCTGAAGAAAACTCAAGAAGATATAGATGAGGCCACCAATCTAGTTATTTTGTTAGAACAACGTTAACGTATTAGTGTGTTTATCATACTTTTGAGTGTGGTATGACAATACTAGTTGTTTTCTAAAACCTTGTTGTTTGGTGTGAATATTTTCTGTTAGATGTGTTGTTTGCAAGATGAGTTTCCTGATCTGTTGTGTTTGGATAGGAACCTCCCTTAGCTATCTTTCTAATCTCTACCCATCCCTTCCTAAAACCCTAAACAAATGCCTAACCAAAATGCCAACAACCCTAGGAAGTCCATAGCAATGCAGATGCTACTAGAAGCTCAGACTCAACTGATACAACTGATGACCCAGAGTCAAGCCAGCAACCCCAATATGGAGATAACCCCAAGAACGCAACAAGTGTTGGATAATCAATCACAGATAGTGAATATGATGTCCCAAAACTTGGCCAATACCCACTTCCTATGCATAGGGACCTTGTAAAGGAATAAATGAAAGAAACTCAAACTAGAAATCATGGGAAGGTAGAACAAGAGCAATTTCAAAACTTTCAACAAATAGAGAGGTGTTTTAGTAACATGAAAATTCGTACAACCATATTTTCATCTCTCATAATAATTTTCAGTAGCATCACGAACAAACTCAACAACATAATTATCACATAAAGCATGTTTTTCATGGTCTAAGAGCACAGAATTCATATCAAGCTCAAAAATAGTGGGATCAAAATTAAAAATAAAGACCTCTTCTTTCCCACTTTTAGCAATAGCAAAGCAAGACGATTGATCACTCATAAAAGGTATGGGACTACTAATAGCAATCCCATTTTCAGTAGCATTATGATTTATAACATCAAGTAACATAGGACCATTATCAAGAGCATTATCATATAAATTTTCTAAACAAACTTCGTCATTATCATGCATATAAATAGTTGGAATAAATAGAGGATTATCATAGGATTTATCAAAGTAGAAAGGATTATCATAAATAACAGTAGCAATATCATTCTCACAAGTTTCATTCATAGTAGTATCAATGTCACAAGTATAGCAAGTATCAATTTCATCAAAAAGGGATATTTCAAAAAAATCAATAGGATCATCACTTTCATCAAATAATGTATGAATTAAAGAGTTACTCTCATTAATGTCAAAAAAAAGAGTTACTCTCATTGGGAGGTAGACATGGGTAGCTCCATTCTTCCTCCTCTTGATCATCACTCTCCTCCTCTTTTTCATCCAATGAGCTTCCAGATTCAACAGTTTCTTCTTCCATAGGTTCCTGCAAGGCATTAGTCTCTCCCTTTGGGGGAGAGAATTTATTAAGATATTGAAGCATGTAGTAATTACAATCCTTTTAATTATCAAGGAAATATTCAAGTATATCATAAATCTCATATTTATAAGGTGCATCATCAATACTTTCAAGCAAATAGGCAATTTCAAATGCACCCTTCCAAGCAATAAATTCCTCAATTTGTTCCACATCATCAAAGTCATAATTTACCTTAACATAATAAGATATGGTAACATTATCTCTATACTCGTATTGAAAAGGGAGGTGTTTATACCTCCTACAACAACACGATTTATCAAAGCAATAAGTAACATTATAAGTGGAGCACAAGTTTCTAGCATAGTCATGCAATTTATTAATTTGCTCTCATAAGTGTTTCCCTTTTTGTGACAAGCGGTGTTCCTTATAATATTTTTGTTGTTCTTCCGTGAACCCACCTTGTCAATAAGATCTAGTTTCAAAGGCATCAAACATTGATAGCAAGCATAATAAAGCAAGTAAAAAAGCAAAACAGATAACAAAGTAAAAAATGATTGGAGGTGAAAGACTCCCCTTGCAGAAATCTCTTCCTCCCCGACAATGGCGCCAGAAAACTTGTTGATGGTTGACGTTGGTAAACCCCAAGAGAAAGGTTGTGAAGAGTGCAGCGGGAAGTTTTCCCTCAGAAAAGAAACCAAGGTTGAATCGACTAGTACGAGGACAAGCAACTTCTGAAGGTTGATGCAGCTGAGGTAGCAGTGCGCACTACCGGTGTATCTTCAATATTTCTAATAACCTTTCCTCTTCTTCACCTGAAAGTTTAGAACTAATAATAACAGGATATGTTTTCTTATCATCAATATAAGCATATTTAAGATCATGAGGTAAAGGTTCTAAATCGAAAACAGGATCTTCCTTGGGTGGTAATGTGGTACCCAAATCTTCCACAAGATCATCAGGTAATGTTTCAATATCACCGGTTGACAAAGAAGAATATCGTCAATCTCATTTCTCTCTTCGATAAAGACCTCACTTTTATGGTCCTCCATATATTGCTACAAAGCATTGTTAGGAGCAAGAGAAATAGAGGAAAGTTGTTCAACTCTAAAATTCTCATTAGGCAAATCAAATTCATATGGAGTTCTAGCAAATTTAGAAAAATTAAACTCATAAGATTTTCCATCAAATTTAGTCAATATTTTCTATTTCCTACAATCTATAGCAACGCCACAAGTGTTTAAGAAAGGTCTACCAATGATAATAGGACAAGTATTACTAGAAGCATTCCCCAGTACTAGAAAATCAGTAGGATATTTGGTTTTACCACATAAAACTTCCACATCCCTAACAATACCAATCAGAAAAGAGTTTCTCTATTAGCAAGCTTAATTGATGAGGACATCCCTAGTGCTTATACACTTTCTCCCATTGAAGATGCTGCTATTAAAGAGAAACATGATGAAGTGAGAATTGTACCAATGACAAGATCAAGAACTAAGTTATTACAACAGCTGGTGAATTCTCTCTTATTAGAATGTGCTGTTTATTTTCATGAGAATTTTATACTACCTAAATCCATACACTTACGTATACTCAAGTTTGTTGATAACACAAGCATGGATGGAGGTGCACTTCAAGAGGAGCTGGAAAACAAGATCACTATGGTGAAAAGAAACATGGAAGATGGTGAAAACAACAATACAAGTGTTGAAGACAATTGCTAGTTTGTTATTCTACACTAATAGATGGTGAAAACAAGAGGAGGACGCCCACAATGGATATCAATGCGCACATAGAGCCCTAGTGGTAATAGATATGGTTTGTATACCATTATGGCCGCACCCCTTAATGTTTTGGTCGGTTTGTATCAATTTGGTTCGACTCCAAAAAAAAGTCTAAAGTGGTTTCTATTCGGGTTAGGGCTGGTTGCTTGCGCAAGACCTCTTGTGGCCGCACCATACCCCCTCATATAAACCCCTTGGTGCGAATTAGATAGGTTAGACTACGATAAAGCATAAACCCTAGACTTCCAGATAGATTGCTCCAAGCATTCATCTTGAATCATATTACCTTTGCAAATCTGAGTGTATTCTGTTGTTCCATTGGGAATAAGGAGAAACGGGACCACTTGTAGTCGGTGGCTACTTGTGCAAGAGTGTGGAGTGTCGAATATCCAAAGGGGTTGAGTGTTGTTGCAATTGGTAATAGGGTTTAGCCAAAGGAGAGATCGAGGTATCACATTGGTTATCATCAAGTTCACTGAGAAGATTGGGAATCCCCTTATCATCTTGGTATCAGCTTACTGGGTTTACTCAGTGAGCTGTATCTATCCCTTTAGATTTGAGTGTTTTTTATACCTATACATAAAAAGCCACAAAAATATTAGTGTAGATCATTGCCATAGCTTTAGATAATCCCTAGTTTTCAATTTCTAGGTTATGTTTTGTGTTTGATCTTGCGTTTCTTTTCTGTTTTTGAGTCATTAGGTTTCGGTTAGGGTTAGGGTTCTTAGTTGTTCTTCAATTCCGAGTCGAGTTCATCTACAAAATCCAAAAAAATTAGCTACCCGAGAGTGTTTTGGTTCTCCAATCTGAGTTGTTATCAATTTCCTACCCCGGCACGAAATCCTTGTTTTCTCTGCCGTGGATTGCTCTAATTTTTCTCGGGTTCAAGTTGATCATATTGCTGCTCGGAATCGAGTTCCTGCCGCGGGACAAAATCACCGCAAATCGCTGCCGGGCGATCTCCTAGTTTGAGTCGGATTCGTTCTGCCGCGGCACAAAAATCGTGGTTTCTCTGCCGCGAGCCCACCCGCGCGCGCGCCGCACCACAGCCATCCTCTTCCCTTTAGCGCGCCCGCTCGCTGCCGCCCACGACAGGGTTTTGGTCCGTTTTCTGCCGCAAATCACTGCCGCCGGCATAGAATTGCCCTGTTTCGCTGCCGTACGGCAGAGAAAACAGCAGTTTTTTGCCGTGACCATTGTGAGTCTCCTAGCAGGTTTTGGTTTGTTTTCTTTTGTTTTTCTTTTACATTTTCTTTAGGAATTCAAGTCTGAACTTTGTGAACCTTAGACACAGCCCTTCTATAGCAAAATTTTAGGTATCTTACCCAATAAGACTAGCTATGTTTTTGCTCTCAACAGGCTGCTCATATCATATATATCTTTTGTGTCACATTGTTAGCACTTGTTATTTTTGCTCCTAGGTTATATTGGCCATTGAAAAGTACAAAAAAATAGAAAAGAGAAAAGGTATAAAAAAAGAGAGAAAACAGAAATACAAAAGAGGCCGAGAGCATCATATTCTCAATTGTTATTGGAGCTATTTGTTATTGCTATATCTTGACACTATCAATTGAGCAATCTTGTGCCTGTTTATCTTGATCTTGGCTAGAGTCTTTCTAGAGCATTGCGAAAATTCATCCACATATTTGCTTTGCCACATTTGTCTCCATTGGTGTGTGTTTCTTAGGTGCATCTTTTGGTATCATCACAAACAACAAATAGGATTGTTACTTGGTGATTGTTAGGTATCCCTACCAAGCCCCACTATATAACCTGTTTTTCCATTGTGAAAGCTAAAATCCCTGGGTATTCTATTTTCCACACCAAGCCAAAATAGTTGCTATTACTTGTTGGCAACTTATTCTATTCACTTTAGAACGCTAAGGATCACCTCTTTGCTGGTTTTGAGTGAGTTGAGAGAGGCACCACAACCTATAGAAATTTTTATTTCACTAACCTATTAATCATGGCTTCTCCTAGTGATGTTTCTGCGCAGGCTAAGAGAGCAAATGGTGATGAGGCCGTGAAGTGGCCAGATTTGGAGAAGATGCAAGAACAATTGAACACAACCATTAGTACAAAAAATTCAGAATTACATTCTCTCATTGACAAGCATGGAGTGGATATGGATACTCATGTTCAGAATTTGGGTTTGCAAATTGATATTGTTTCTAATACAGCAGTTGCCACACAAGAGCAAGTTACAACTATGCAAGAAACTCTCACAGATTTGACAAAACAAATTGCTGCTTTGACATCTTTGGTCACTCAAAGGCTCCATGTCCAGGAGGATAATGGTAGTGCTTTTGGTGATGATAATAATGAGGGAAATTTTATCCCTCAAGGCAGAGGTGGAGGGAGAGGCAATGTAGGTGGCCGTGGCTTTGTGGCAAGAAGAGTTCAAGCACAAGATCAACTTCCAAACCGAGAGGATGATGGGCTTGGCAAACCAAAATTCATGTTGCCATCATTCAATTTTGATACTGATGATGTAGAAGAATATCTCATGTGGGAGATGAAAATTGAAAAATTCTGGAGGATGCATGAGTATACTGAGGAGAGAAAAATTAAACTTGCTTCTTCAGGTTTTGATGGCTATGCTTTGCTATGGTGGGATAATATTACAAGAACAAGAGCAAGAGATAGGGAACCTGAAATTGTCACATGGAGGGAGATGAAGCAAGTTATGAGAGACAGATTTGTGCCCAAAAATTATTTGAGATCATTATATGACAAGCTACAACACTTGAGACAAGGGTCAAATTCTGTGGATGCTTATTTTAGGGAGATGGAGATGATCACGCAAAGAGCTAGAGTGAGAGAAGACCTAGAACATACTATGCAAAGATTTCTTTCAGGCTTGCAATTTAAATCAAGAGCATTGTTAGGCATGTGCAATATAATGATATGAATGAGCTATTACATCAAGAAAGGGAGGAAGAAAAGAAATTGGCCGAGGAGGCTCTTATGGCTCCAAGGAGAACATTTACTCCTATATCATCTTTTTCATCACCACCACCACAACCAGCTCCTAGCCGTGGGGTTTCATCCACCAAACCCGAGAGTTCCACCTCTAATTCTAAGAAGCAAGTACAACCAGCAGCAAGTGCAAGTGGTTCCACGACATCTACAGCTAGAAATAGGGACATGAGCTGCCATACATGTGGAGGAAAAGGCCACTTCAAGAGGGATTGCCCCAATAAGAAAGTTATGCTTCTTAATGCTGATGATGAGTATGAAAGAGGTGATGATGCTGATCCTAATGAGGAGGAGGATGATGGTCCTATTCATGCATATCCTTCTAGCTATCCTACTTTTGTTTGCACACAGAAAACATTGAGTGTTCTTCCTAGTCCAGAAAGTCAGAGATGCAATTTATTCCAAACAAGAGCAATTGTAGGTCCTCAATTGGATTGAAAAGTGATTATTGATGGAGGTAGTTGCAGAAATTTAGCAAGCAAGGAGTTGTGTGCAAAGCTTAAATTGAGATATATTCCACATCCTCATCCTTATCATATACAGTGGCTTAGTGATAAAGGAGAGATGAAGGTGACCCACATGGTGAGAGTTGAATTTCAAATTCGGCCTTACAAAGACACCATTGAGTGTGATGTAGTGCCTATGTCAGTTTGTCACATGTTGCTTGGGAGACCTTGGCAGTTTGATAGGAGCGTGACACATGATGGGAGAGCAAACACCTATCAGCTGAAGTGGAATGGAAAGGACATAATTTTCAGGCCTATGACACTACAGCAAATTGGTAATGAGCCTAGACAAAATATTCCTGAGAGTGATAGTGAGAGACATGAGAGTGAAAACAAGAGTCATGTGAGTGAAAATAGCAAAACTAATCTGAGTGGTAAAAGTAAATGTGAGGGAATGAGCCTATTATGCATGTTAGCCACTAAAGAGGACTTGAGAGAATTTCGAGAGGACCCTACTATGCTTCCTATAGTGCTTATGCACAAGGGAGAAATATTGGTTTCTAATGGCATGACCCTATTCTTCTTGGTGTTTCTCATGCTTTACAGGAGTTTGATGATGTTTTTTCAGAAGAGGTACCAGCAGGGCTGCCACCATTGCGTGGCATTGAGCATCAAAGATTTGATTCCTGGAGCTACATTGCCAAACCGAGCCCCTTACAGGACCAATCCCCAAGAGACCAAAGAGATACAGAAACAAGTGCAGGAGCTTCTTGATAAAGGGTATATTCGAATTAGCCTCTCTCCATGTGTTGTTCTTGTTATTTTAATTCCTAAGAAAGATGGTACTTGGCGCATGTGTGTTGATTGTAGAGCAATTAACAACATCACTATTCGTTATCGTCATTCTATACCTCATTTGGAGGACATGTTAGATGAATTAAGTGGTGTTGCTGTTTTCTCTAAAATTGATTTGCGTAGTGGTTATCATCAAATTAGGATGAAAGAGGGGGATTAATGTAAAACTGCTTTCAAAACAAAATTTGGTTTATATGAATGGTTAGTGATGCCTTTTGGTTTAACTAATGCACCTAGTACTTTCATGAGACTTATGAACCATGTTTTGAGAGAGTTTATTGGTAGATTTGTGGTAGTTTATTTTGATGATATTCTCATATATATCCACAATGAACATGAACATGTTGATCATATTAGACAAGTCTTGCATGTGTTAAGAGCAAATCAATTATATGGTAATATTGCTAAGTGCACTTTTTGCAAAGATAAGGTCATTTTTCTGGGATATGTTGTTTCTAAATATGGTATTGAAGTGGATGAATCTAAAATTGAAGCTATTAAAAATTGGCCTATTCCTATCAATGTTAGTCAAGTAAGAAGTGTTAATGGATTGGATGGTTTCTATAGACGATTTGTCAAAGATTTTAGTACACTTGCTGCACCTTTGAATGAACTCACTAAAAAGGGTGTTGAATTTTTGTGGGGGGGGGCTGAACAAGATATTCCTTTTGATGAGATAAAAAAACAAGTTGATTTCGGCCCCATTGCTCATATTGCCAAATTTTAATAAGCAATTCGAAATTGAGTGTGATGCAAGTCGTACTGGTATTGGTGGAGTGCTTATGCAAGAAAACAAACCTGTAGCTTATTTTTTTGAGAAATTGCATGGTGCTCAATTGAACTATTCTGTTTATGATAAAGAATTGTATGCACTTGTTATAGTTCTTGAGGTTTGGAAACATTATTTGTGGCCAAAAGAATTTATCATACATTCTGATCATGAGGCTTTGAAATTTTAAAGAGCCAATCTAGCCTTAATAAAAGACATGCTAAGTGGGTTGAATTCATTGAATCTTTCCCATACATAATCAGATATAAGAAAGGCCAAGATAATGTAGTTGTTGATGCTCTCTCTAGGAAAATTATGCTTTTAACTCAATTTGATGTGAAAATTCCTGGTTTGGAGAGTGTGGGAGATTTGTATGCTCAAGATAATGATTTTAAACATGCATATGGAAAATGTACTAATGTGAAAGCATGGATAAATTTCATTTGCATGATGGATACTTGTTTAGAGCTAACAAATTATGTGTGCCCGAGTCGTCCTTGCGTTTGTTATTGTTGCAGGAATCACATAGTGGTGGATTGATGGGACACTTTGGGAGGGAGAAAACATTGATGATGTTGGCTGATCACTTCTATTGGCCACGAATGAGAAGATATGTAGAGAGGTTTGTGAGACGTTGCATCACTTGCAACAAGGCTAAGTCTAAAGTAGAACCTCATGGTTTATATACTCCTCTACCTTCACCTAATACACCTTGGGAAGACATTAGTATGGATTTTGTGTTAGGTTTGCCTAGAACTAAAAGATGACATGATTCTATATTTGTGGTAGTGGATAGATTCTCTAGAATGTCACATTTTATTGCATGCCACAAGAGCGACGATGCGTGGCATGTTGCTAATCTGTTTTTCAGGGACATAGTGAGATTACATGGAGTACCCAATACTATTGTTTCTGATCGTGATGTGAAATTCATGAGCTACTTTTGGAAAACACTATGGGGGAAGCTGGGGACAAAGTTGTTGTTTTCTACTACTTTTCACCCCCAAACTGATGGACAAACATAGGTGGTGAATCGCACATTATCTACATTGTTGCGAGCCATGATCAAAAAGAATCTGCGGGAGTGGGAGGAGTGTTTGCCACATGTTGAGTTTGCCTACAACAGGGTTGTACATTCTACTACTCAGTTATGCCCGTTTGAGGTGGTGTATGGTTTTAAACCCACAACACCACTTGATTTGCTGCCACTTCCTATACAAGAGAGGGTCAATATGGGGGCTTCCAAACGTGCTGATTTTGTGAAGAAGATCCATGAGAAGACCAAGCAAACAATTGAGAAAGCAGGAAGACATGTAGCTGAGAGAGTTAACAAGAAGAGGAAGGAAGTACTATTTCGGCCAGAAGATTTAGTGTGGGTGCATTTTCGCAAGGATAGGTTTCCCACATTGCACAAGTCCAAGTTAATGCCAAGAGGTGTTGGTCCATATAAAGTGCTTCAGAAGATTAATGATAATGCCTACATAATTGATCTTCCTAGTGATGAGTTTGGTGTGAGTAATTTTTTCAATGTTGTTGATATATCACCATACCATGGAGAGGACATTGATGCGTCGAGGTCGACGCATTTTCAAGGGGGGAGGATGGTGAGGACATCCCTAGTGCTTCTACACTTTCTCCCATTGAAGATGTTGCTATTAAATTGAAACATGATGAAGTGAGAATCGGACCAATGACAAGATCAAGAACTAAGTTATTACAGCAACAGGTGAATTCTCTCTTATTAGAATATTATGTTTGTTTTCATGAGAATTTTATACTACCTTAATCCATGCACTTATGTATACTCAGGTTTGTTGATAACACAAGCATGGATGGAGGTGCGCTTCAAGAGGAGCTGGAAAACAAGATCACTATGGTGAAAACAAACATGGAAGATGGTGAAAACAACAATACAAGTGTGGAAAACAATTGCTAGTTTGTTATTCCACACTAATAGATGGTGAAAAAAAGAGGAGGGCGCCCACAATGGATATCAATGCGCCATATAGAGTCCTAGTGGTAAAAGATATGGTTTGTATACCATTATGGCCTAACCCCTTAATGTTTGGGTCGCTTTGTTCCAATTTGGTTCGAGTCCAAAGTCCAAACAGAGTCCAAACTGGTTTCTATTCGGGTTAGGGCTGGTTGCTTGCGCAAGACCTCTTGTGGACGCACCATACCCCCTCATATAAACCCCTTGGTGCGAATTAGATAGGTTAGACTACGATAAAGCATAAACCCTAGACTTCTAGATTGTATTGCTCCAAGCATTCATCTTGAATCATATTACCTTTGCAAATCTGAGTGCATTCTGCTGTTCCATTGGGAATAAGGAGAAATAGGACCACTTGTAGTCGGTGGCTACTTGTGCAAGAGTGTGGAGTCTCGAATATCCAAAGGGGTTGAGTGTTGTTGCAATTGGTAACAGGGTTTAGCCAAAGGAGAGATCGAGGTATCACATTGGTTATCATCAAGTTCACTGAGAAGATTGGGCATCCCCTTATCATTAATAACCACATCAATAACTTCAAGTTCACAAGAACCAATTTCATGCATGATTTCTTTATAAAGCTCATAAGGAATAGCACTAGAACTTGCACCAATATCACATAAACCATAATAGCAATAATCACCAATCCTAACAAAAAGCACAGGAACACTAGTTTTCTTAGGTCTATTGGGATGTGACACAGTATTAGAAGCATCCTCACAGAAGACAATGTGTTCATCCTTTACATTTCCAGAGACAAGGTCTTTTACTATAGCTACTATAGGTTCTACAGTTATTTGTTCATGAGGTTCAATAGATTTCTTTATACTCTTGTTAACCACACTAGCTACAATAGAGTGTTCATTTACCTTAGCAGGGAACGGCATTTTCTCAATATAAGGTTCAAGTACAGCAGGATTAACAACATGCACTTCTATATTTCTAGCAGAAACAATATCTTTATAAGGTGCATGGTACTTGCTCAACTCCTTTTTAGGAATATCAAGATAGGAGGCAAAGGCTTTAGGACAATTCACAAAGATTTGAGAATCAAGACCACAAATAGCACTAACATTATAGAAATCGTCGGTTCCCATAAAATCTTTAATGAATTCATAATCATAATTTATACCCGACTTTCTACCTTTGTCGTTCTCCCATCCTTCAATGTTTTCTTGAATACGGTCAAGAAGATCCCATTAGCTTCTTCCTTCATACGTGTGAATGATCAAGAACAACAAGCATCCAATAAATCCTTATCATGAAGAGGTAACACCTGGGGTGTTTTCCCTAAGTTAGAAAGTTGGTTGTTTTTATTTTTGCTTTGCATCACATGCATCCTATGCATTGCATCTTGTTAGGAAAAGGGTCTTGTCCTCCGATCCATGATGAGCGCACTAACCGCATGTGGGAAGCGAGTATGGGCGCCCCCCGCAACTTTGATTCGATTCGCATCTCGTCCAAATCGCCTCATTTAGTTCGGGTTTTCCATTTGCCGCATGCATATGCAGGTGCGAACCCTTGGCGCCAGGGTGGAACTTTTGTAGTCGGCATTTAGGGAAACACGTTCTTAGAGTGCTATGAGGGTCCCCTTTTCTTCGTGGGGCTTGATTAGTCGTGCGCTCAATTGCACGGGGTTCTTTGGGCTTGATGCGAAGAAGAGTTGGGTTGTGTTGAGTGGCCTGCTTGGTGGGTTTGCTCCCCGCCTGGCGGGTCATTCTTACGTGTACGGCCAAATTGGTGCATCCCTGCAGGGTTAAATCTTCTCGAGAAGCCGTGTTGTCCGCGGTTATGGATGACTTGGTGAAAGTGCTGGCTAACAAGTACTCAGACAACTTACACTTAATGATAATAACTTGACTAGTAATATAGATTACCTCCACCATAAAAATGAATGTCACCCTAATCAACCGTGTGAGTTTCCTTGGGTTGCTTCCTTAGTAGGGGGTAACATTGGATGGGTATTGCTTGGTGAGTAGTTGTAGTTGGTTCTGATACGCTATCTTATCCCCTTTCTTTTAGCCGGATGTTGTAGCGAGTCTCTGTAGTTAGTTATTGCAGCCCGCTGCCGCTTCTTTGCAATAATCCCTTCCTTTCCGTTGTACCCAAAGTATTTGTATCATGTGATGATTGGTTACGCTGGTATCTTGTGAGTATGGTTTATCCACTTGCCAGTACTTAACCGTACTGACCCACGAATCCTTTTCGTGGCTGCATATTCCACATTGCAGTCAACAGGTTTGAAGTCTGACGACGTTAGCTTGGTAATCCCTCCGGCTTGGCCTGGGCAGGGATTGGACGCCATCGGTTATCTTCAGGACTCTTAGTCCAATTTGTATCTTGTCCGTAGTCGGACACTATGGTGTTTCTTCCGCTGTTATTTGGATCTTTGTATTGTATCAGTTGTATCTTTGACTCGTTTGAGTCATCTTGTATATATCTTTTCTGTTGTTGTTGCGGAATATTCGTGAACTGTTGTAATGTTATCACAAGTGGCAACCTGGAATCGGTTATTATGTGGATTTTGGCGGAAATGCTGAAATTTGCATAGTGCCCGATCTCGGGGCGTCACAAATGGTATCAGAGCATGGTTTCCGATTCCCGATATTGTTTCGATACGAATGGTTATCGAAGCAACGGGTCCGCAAAGCCTGTAGGATAACTTCGCTAACGGTCGTGTTTTTAGGGTGTCAAAACTATTTGTGCAAACTTGTTTTGGAAACATCTCAATAGGATTCTTGTTTTCTCCTTATCTCTATTCTATTTCCCCTCCCATCTTATTTGTTTTGGATTCTCCCCTCTTGTCTATTTTCAGAGTTTTAGGATCCTACGTGGTTGGACGTTCCTTTAGCCTTTAAACCTAATAGGTTCGATCTCCGGAAGATCTCTCAACGGAAGAACATCGTCATCTACGTGAGCAAGAATCTCTTGTTAGGGGTGTCGAGAAGCCCTTGTTAGTGGTGTCGAGGAGATCAACTGGAAGCATGAAGAATCGATAGTCGAACTTCTTTCCCCTCCCGGGTTAGTGGGTGGATTGCGAGGGCGCAATCCCTTGTTAGTGGTGTCGTCTGTAACACCTGGGGTGTTTTCCCTAAGTTAGAAAGTTGGTTGTTTTTCTTTTTGCTTTGCATCACATGCATCCTATGCATTGCATCTTGTTTTCAAAACAACTTAAAAAGTTCAAACCAATTTAAACTTTTAAACATGCCCAAAGTTCCAATGAAAATTCCAAACCAAACAACTCAAATTGTTTTTTTAATAGTTTTGAATCTGAATTATTCAGTTGGCTTGGTTAATCAAAAAATTCACTTTTATTAAAACCCTAATCTCAATTCAAATTCAAATTTCAAACACCACCAACAATTTGAAATTTTGAAAACAAAGGATCATGCACTTGGGCAATTGTCATGCTAATTTTCCACAAAAATGTTGCATGAACAAAACCCCAAATCAATTCCTTGGTTTTCTATCTTTTCTCTCTTCTACCCTTTCTACAAAAAAAATAGAAAACAAAAACACAAAAGGAGGAGGCAGCCAGGCCCAACACCCAGCCCACCAAACTCAACCGATCAGCCCACCTCTTACCTTCCCCTACCTCTGTCCGCACAGAGAACAGGTGGAAAGCAATGCACCACCACCCCCACCTGCTCCCCTCTCCTCCCCCTTATAGCTGCCCTCCTTCCCAAACCCTAACCCTAGGCACTCCCTCTCCTTCCTCCACCACCGCCAACCCCTTTCTTCTTCCTCTGCTCCCTCCACTCTCTGTAATCCCTCTCTGAACCAGTACCAAACCCTCCATGGCCGCCACTTTGAGGGCATGGCGCTGCCACCACGGGCACCCTCGGCCCTCCATCTCGCCGGGAATGGAAAGCCCCCACCACCTTCTCCCTCCTCGCCGAAACTCCGGGCCGGAGCCGCCTTAGGTCGAGCACGGCGAGCACCACTTTCCCCCTCCGTCTCGGGCGGCCTGCAGGGACGTCATGGACACCACGACGCCTTCGACCCCCCTCCAACCTCTCCTTCGACCCCCCCCCCTTGGTGAGAAACCGCCTCCGGGCCTCCCCTCTCCCCTTTCCCTTCTCCCCTTGCTCTGGAAGAGCCGCCGTCGAGCGAGCCGCAGGTCGCCGTCGTTCTCTGTCGTTCCGATCTGCGCATGTTTGTGCTTCAGTTATCCGCGCCATCTCACCTCTTATTCAGTGAGATCTGTATGCAATCACAAAGCAGCACAATAGCCCAGTGGCTCGGTTCCATCCGCACCGCAACCAGGTCTTGGGTTCGATCCCCCCCTAAGGCGCAAAGCCACCCCCTTTTTCCCTCCTTTTTCTTTTATTTTCCCGAATTCCAGAAAAACAGATCTGCATCTTTAATTGTAAAATCAATAACAAATTGAATAATGATCCAATTTCGATGATTGAAGTTTCTGTGGATTCAGAATCTTGTGCTCTTTCTGTTAATGTCAAAGTTGCAACATGTTTCTGTAATAATTTTTGCACTAAATAATTAAATACAGAAAATGCAATAAAAATTTGAAACTTTGGAATTTCATAACTTGAGTTGTGTTCATCCAAATGGAGCAAACTTGGGCTCTAAAAATTTTTCTTAACAAACTCTACACATTGGTATTTTATTTGGTCACAATTGAATTAAATTTGAACATGTTTCCCTCTGTTTACTAGAAAGGGCAGAATAAAATACTTATGAAGAATTCCATAATAAATTCAATAATAACCCAAAAATTATGTTTAATAGCTCAAATTGTTCATTGAAACATTTTATACATGTTTTCAACCTTTTCAATACATTTTGTTTACTGTTTTTCCTAATTAAAAGTGGTGCGATAATTCAATGCTTTAATTAAACCTTTTAAATTGCAAAATTCATAACTTGGGCAATTCAAAACCAATTCCAACATGTAAAATATGTTTTCCATCCCATTTTTCATGAACTTTGCAAATATCAACTTTGTTTTCTGTTTTGGACAATCTAAATTGCTGAAAACAACTATTTCTTAATTAATGCATTTAAAATTGTCAATTTGATAACTTGCTCATCTAAAATCCAAATTCAACAAATGAAATATGTATTCCATCTAAAATTTTGTGTTCTTTCCAAATATGAATTTTGTTATCTGTTTTGAACAATTAAATGGGTGAAAACAATAAATGTTTGTGTAACTCACTTAAGAAGCCAAATTTCATAACTTAATAAATAAAATTTCCAAACTTGGTAAACAACATATCAAACTGAAGCTATTGTTGTTTTCTTATTGTTTTCATCATCCATGCATCATTCTAATCAACTTTCACATGATGGTTATTTGTAGATCATTTAATTCAACATTAATTCATGGGCTTTTCCATATGCAATCCAAATTGCATATGGGCCCATTTAAATATGTTTACCATGTCAACTGGTTTACTTTGATGCACCAATTAATTGTCATGCATATAAAATAGGATCATGCTGGATATTTTTCCGTAGAAGTAATTGTTGCATCCGGTGTTTGTTCTAGTTCGTTGCTTCTTCGCGGATAGGACGTTGAGATGATGTGAGCAACGACAAGTTCTTCGGATGTACCTCTACTTGCTGGATTCCAGGCAAGTATACTCACTTGCTACCTATGGCTTCCTTTCATCACTTGTTACCGATTCTTCCCGTTGCCTTTATTCTAGCCTTGTGATTCGATGCTTGTGTCTCGATCCTATAATATGTTTACCTTGCAGCCATGATACAGCCTTCCTTCCACTTCCTATTACCTGTTGTTTGTTTACCCCGTTGGCCCTCGTGTCGTAGTTGCATGCTTAGGTTTGATTGTGCTCGAGTCTTGTTGTCATTTATCTTATCATCTGTTTAGTCGATAGTTGGGTTTCAATTCAATCAACAACATGTTAATGTTTTGGGTAATAATAATTTGATGATAAGGCACCGGCAGGAGGCCCGGCGTGGTTTTGAGGCCTGCTAGTGTCGAACTTAATTAGGAAAAGGGTCTTGTCCTCCGATCCATGATGAGCGCACTAACCACATGTGGGAAGCGAGTATGGGCGCCCGCCGCAACTTTGATTCGATTCGCATCTCGTCCAAATCGCCTCATTTAGTTCGGGTTTTCCATTTGCCGCATGCATATGCAGGTGCGAACCCTTGGCGCCAGGGTGGAACTTTTGTAGTCGGCATTTAGGGAGACACGTTCTTAGAGTGCTATGAGGGTCCCCTTTTCTTCGTGGGGCTTGATTAGTCGTGCGCTCAATTGCACGGGGTTCTTTGGGCTTGATGCGAAGAAGAGTTGGGTTGTGTTGAGTGGCCTGCTTGGTGGGTTTGCTCCCCGCCTGGCGGGTCATTCTTACGTGTACGGCCAAATTGGTGCATCCCTGCAGGGTTAAATCTTCTCGAGAAGCCGTGTTGTCCGCGGTTATGGATGACTTGGTGAAAGTGCTGGCTAACAAGTACTCAGACAACTTACACTTAATGATAATAACTTGACTAGTAATATAGATTACCTCCACCATAAAAATGAATGTCACCCTAATCAACCGTGTGAGTTTCCTTGGGTTGCTTCCTTAGTAGGGGGTAACATTGGATGGGTATTGCTTGGTGAGTAGTTGTAGTTGGTTCTGATACGCTATCTTATCCCCTTTCTTTTAGCCGGATGTTGTAGCGAGTCTCTGTAGTTAGTTATTGCAGCCCGCTGCCGCTTCTTTGCAATAATCCCTTCCTTTCCATTGTACCCAAAGTATTTGTATCATGCGATGATTGGTTATGCTGGTATCTTGTGAGTATGGTTTATCCACTTGCCAGTACTTAACCGTACTGACCCACGAATCCTTTTCGTGGCTGCATATTCCACATTGCAGTCAACAGGTTTGAAGTCTGACGACGTTAGCTTGGTAATCCCTCCGGCTTGGCCTAGGAAGGGATTGGACGCCATCGGTTATCTTCAGGACTCTTAGTCCAATTTGTATCTTGTCCGTAGTCGGACACTATGGTGTTTCTTCCGCTGTTATTTGGATCTTTGTATTGTATCAGTTGTATCTTTGACTCGTTTGAGTCATCTTGTATATATCTTTTCTGTTGTTGTTGCGGAATATTCGTGAACTGTTGTAATGTTATCACAAGTGGCAACCTGGAATCGGTTATTATGTGGATTTTGGCGGAAATGCTGAAATTTGCATAGTGCCCGATCTCGGGGCGTCACAAATGGTATCAGAGCATGGTTTCCGATTCCCGATATTGTTTCGATACGAATGGTTATCGAAGCAACGGGTCCGCAAAGCCTGTAGGATAACCTCGCTAACGGTCGTGTTTTTAGAGTGTCAAAACTATTTGTGCAAACCTGTTTTGGAAACATCTCAATAGGATTCTTGTTTTCTCCTTATCTCTATTCTATTTCCCCTCCCATCTTATTTGTTTTGGATTCTCCCCTCTTGTCTATTTTCAAAGTTTTAGGATCCTACGTGGTTGGACGTTCCTTTAGGCTTTTAACCTAATAGGTTCGATCTCCGGAAGATCTCTCAACGGAAGAACATCGTCATCTACGTGAGCAAGAATCTCTTGTTAGGGGTGTCGAGAAGCCCTTGTTAGTGGTGTCGAGGAGATCAACTGGAAGCATGAAGAATCGATAGTCGAACTTCTTTCCCCTCCCGGGTTAGTGGGTGGATTGCGAGGGCGCAATCCCTTGTTAGTGGTGTCGTCTGTAACACCTGGGGTGTTTTCCCTAAGTTAGAAAGTTGGTTGTTTTTCTTTTTGCTTTGCATCACATGCATCCTATGCATTGCATCTTGTTTTCAAAACAACTTAAAAAGTTCAAACCAATTTAAACTTTTAAACATGCCCAAAGTTCCAATGAAAATTGCAAACCAAACAACTCAAATTGTTTTTTTAATAGTTTTGAATCTGAATTATTCAGTTGGCTTGGTTAATCAAAAAATTCCCTTTTATTAAAACCCTAATCTCAATTCAAATTCAAATTTCAAACACCACCAACAATTTGAAAATTTCAAAACAAAGGATCATGCACTTGGGCAATTGTCATGCTAATTTTCCACAAAAATGTTGCATGAACAAAACCCCAAATCAATTCCTTGGTTTTCTATCTTTTCTCTCTTCTACCCTTTCTACAAAAAAAAATAATAGAAAACAAAAACACAAAAGGGGGAGGCAGCCAGGCCCAACACCCAGCCCACCAAACTCAACCAATCAGCCCACCTCTTACCTTCCCCTACCTCTGTCCGTACAGAGAACAGGTGGAAAGCAATGCACCACCACCCCCACCTGCTCCCCTCTCCTCCCCCTTATAGCTGCCCTCCTTCCCAAACCCTAACCCTAGGACACTCCCTCTCCTTCCTCCACCGCCGCCAACCCCTTTCTTCTTCCTCTACTCCCTCCACTCTCTGTAATCCCTCTCTGAACCAGTACCAAACCCTCCATGGCCGCCACTTTGAGGGCATGGCGCTGCCACCACGGGCACCCTCGGCCCTCCATCTCGCCGGGAATGGAAAGCCCCCACCACCTTCTCCCTCCTCGCCGAAACTCCAGGCCGGAGCCGCCCTAGGTCGAGCACGGCGAGCACCACTTTCCCCCTCCGTCTCGGGCGGCCTGCAGGGACGTCATGGACACCACGACGCCCTCGACCCCCCTCCAACCTCTCCTTCGACCCCCCCCCCTCGGTGAGAAACCGCCTCTGGGCCTCCCCTCTCCCCTTTCCCTTCTCCCCTTGCTCTGGAAGAGCCGCCGTCGAGCGAGCCGCAGGTCGCCGTCGTTCTCTGTCGTTCCGATCTGCGCATGTTCATGCTTCAGTTATCCGCGCCATCTCACCTCTTATTCAGTGAGATCTGTATGCAATCACAAAGCAGCGCAATAGCCCAGTGGCTCGGTTCCATCCACACCGCAACCAGGTCTTGGGTTCGATCCCCCCCCCCCCCAAGGCGCAAAGCCACCCCCTTTTTCCCTCCTTTTTCTTTTATTTTCCCGAATTCCAGAAAAACAGATCTGCATCTTTAATTGTAAAATCAATAACAAATTAAATAATGATCCAATTTCGATGATTCAAGTTTCTGTGGATTCAGAATCTTGTGCTCTTTCTGTTAATGTCAAAGTTGCAACATGTTTCTGTAATAATTTTTGCACTAAATAATTAAATACAGAAAATGCAATAAAAATTTGAAACTTTGGAATTTCATAACTTGAGTTGTGTTCACCCAAATTGAGCAACCTTGGGCTCTAAAAATTTGTCTTAACAAACTCTACACATTGGTATTTTATTTGGTCACAATTGAAGTAAATTTGAACATGTTTCCCTCTGTTTACTAGAAAGGGCAGAATAAAATACTTATGAAGAATTGCATAATAAATTCAATAATAACCCAAAAATTATGTTTAATAGCTCAAATTGTTCATTGAAACATTTTATACATGTTTTCAACCTTTTCAATACATTTTGTTTACTGTTTTTCCTAATTAAAAGTGGTGCAATAATTCAATGCTTTAATTAAACCTTTTAAATTGCAAAATTCATAACATGGGCAATTCAAAACCAATTCCAACATGTAAAATATGTTTTCCATCCCATTTTTCATGAACTTTGCAAATATCAACTTTGTTTTCTGTTTCGAACAATTTAAATTGCTGAAAACAACTATTTCTTAATTAATGCATTTAAAATTGTCAATTTAATAACTTGCTCATCTAAAATCCAAATTCAACAAATGAAATATGTATTCCATCTAAAATTTTGTGTTCTTTCCAAATATGAATTTTGTTATCTGTTTTGAACAATTAAAATGGGTGAAAACAATAAATGTTTGTGTAACTCACTTAAGAAGCCAAATTCCATAACTTAATAAATAAAATTTCCAAACTTGGTAAACAACATATCAAACTGAAGCTATTGTTGTTTTCTTATTGTTTTCATCATCCATGCATCATTCTAATCAACTTTCACATGATGGTTATTTGTAGATCATTTAATTCAACATTAATTCATGGGCTTTTCCATATGCAATCCAAATTGCATATGGGCCCATTTAAATATGTTTACCATGTCAACTGGTTTACTTTGATGCACCAATTAATTGTCATGCATATAAAATAGGATCATGCTGGATCTTTTTCGTAGAAGTAATTGTTGCATCCGGTGTTTTTTCTAGTTCGTTGCTTCTTCGCGGATAGGACGTTCAGATGATGTGAGCAACGACAAGTTCTTCGGATGTACCTCTACTTGTTGGATTCCAGGCAAGTATACTCACTTGCTACCTATGGCTGCCTTTCATCACTTGTTACCGATTCTTCCCGTTGCCTTTATTCTAGCCTTATGATTCGATGCTTGTGTCTCGATCCTATAATATGTTTACCTTGCAGCCATGATATAGCCTTCCTTCCACTTCCTATTACCTGTTGTTTGTTTACCCCGTTGGCCCTCGTGTCGTAGTTGCAAGCTTAGGTTTGATTGTGCTCGAGTCTTGTTGTGATTTATCTTATCATCTGTTTAGTCGATAGTTGGGTTTCAATTCAATCAACAACATGTTAATGTTTTGGGTAATAATAATTTGATGATAAGGCACCGGCAGGAGGCCCGGCGTGGTTTTGAGGCCTGCTAGTGTCGAACTTAATTAGGAAAAGGGTCTTGTCCTCAGATCCATGATGAGCGCACTAACCGCATGTGGGAAGCGAGTATGGGCGCCCCCCGCAACTTTGATTCGATTCGCATCTCGTCCAAATCGCCTCATTTAGTTCGGGTTTTCCATTTGCCGCATGCATATGCAGGTGCGAACCCTTGGCGCCAGGGTGGAATTTTTGTAGTCGGCATTTAGGGAGACACGTTCTTACAGTGCTATGAGGGTCCCCTTTTCTTCGTGGGGCTTGATTAGTCGTGCGCTCAATTGCACGGGGTTCTTTGGGCTTGATGCGAAGAAGAGTTGGGTTGTGTTGAGTGGCCTGCTTGGTGGGTTTGCTCCCCGCCTGGCGGGTCATTCTTACGTGTACGGCCAAATTGGTGCATCCCTGCAGGGTTAAATCTTCTCGAGAAGCCGTGTTGTCCGCGGTTTTGGATGACTTGGTGAAAGTGCTGGCTAACAAGTACTCAGACAACTTACACTTAATGATAATAACTTGACTAGTAATATAGATTACCTCCACCATAAAAATGAATGTCACCCTAATCAACCGTGTGAGTTTCCTTGGGTTGCTTCCTTAGTAGGGGGTAACATTGGATGGGTATTGCTTGGTGAGTAGTTGTAGTTGGTTCTGATACGCTATCTTATCTCCTTTCTTTTAGCCGGATGTTGTAGCGAGTCTCTGTAGTTAGTTATTGCTGCCCGCTGCCGCTTCTTTGCAATAATCCCTTCCTTTCCGTTGTACCCAAAGTATTTGTATCATGTGATGATTGGTTACGCTGGTATCTTGTGAGTATGGTTTATCCATTTGCCAGTACTTAACCGTACTGACCCACGAATCCTTTTCGTGGCTGCATATTCCACATTGCAGTCAACATGTTTGAAGTCTGACGACGTTAGCTTGGTAATCCCTCCGGCTTGGCCTGGGCAGGGATTGGACGCCATCGGTTATCTTCATGACTCTTAGTCCAATTTGTATCTTGTCCGTAGTCGGACACTATGGTGTTTCTTCCGCTGTTATTTGGATCTTTGTATTGTATCAGTTGTATCTTTGACTCGTTTGAGTCATCTTGTATATATCTTTTCTGTTGTTGTTGCGGAATATTCGTGAACTATTGTAATGTTATCACAAGTGGCAACCTGGAATCGGTTATTATGTGGATTTTGGCGGAAATGCTGAAATTTGCATAGTGCCCGATCTCGGGGCGTCACAGAAGAGAAAGCCTTGCATAAAAATTATTGATAACAATATTACTCGGGAGCTCATGAACGGGACATTTGAGCATTAATAACTTCATTCTCCCCCATGCTTGGGAAATACTCTCTCCATCATGAGGCCATAAATTATATATTTGATTCCGGTCTTTATGAATCTCACTAGGACCAGAGAATTTAGAATAAAAGAGAGGTACAGTTTTCTCCCATCCAATAGATTCACCATTTTTCAGTAATTTAAACCATTCAGCGGCTCTACCTTTCAGCATAAAGAGAAAAAAATTCTTTTAACTTGATCCAATGTAATACCTGCACACCTGAATAACTCGTATAATTCATGTATAAAGAGCAAATAATCACCGGGATGGACAGTTCCATCTCCATAATAGTTGTAAACCATAACACGTCCAACAATTTTCATAGGTATTTTATAAGGATCTAATTCAGCAGATAACGGGTTACCGACTACCCTAGCAGTAACGGTAGAAGTACCCCTAAATAGAGAACCAAAAGAATTTTCCATAATGAAATAAAACAACAGATAGAAATAAAAACAACACTCACAATAAAAGTTTCTCTTACCAATAGCGCTTCACTCCCCGGCAACAGTGCCAGTAAATAGTCTTGATGGCCCACAAGTATAGGGGGTGTGTCGTAGTACTTTCTATAAATAAGAGTGTCGAACCCAACGAGGAGCAGAAGGTGTTGACAAGCAGGTTGGATAAAGGATTCACTGTAAACACTAGCAAACATGTTTTTGGTGGTTTTTGATATAGCACATAAATAAATTGCGAGTAAATAAAAGACAGTAAAAATGTATGCAGCGAGTGGCCCAATCCTTTTAAGAGCAAAGGACAACCCGGATGTTCTACTTATGATTACCAAACGTTCTCGAGGACACATGGGAATTTTGTCAAGTGCTTTCGCTTCATACAGTTGATTAATATTTATTGGTTCGATAAGTGTTGTGTGGGTGAACCTATGCTATTGCACCGCCACTAGGACTAATACATACTTGTGATTATACCCCTCGTAAGCATCCTCAAATACAAGAAAATAATTAAGATAAATCTAACCATAGCCTTAAAACTCCGGGATTCTACGCTCCCTCGTGCATTGGTTTCCTAACGGGGGTTTAGGTTTCTGTCACTCTGGCAACCCCACAATTAGTAGCCGAATACACAATGCATCCTCTGAGGCCCATAAAGGTGAAGTATCATGTAGTCGACGTTCACATGACACCACTAGAAGAATATCACCAAAACTTAAATATCAAACCACGAGATATTACTTCAACATAATTCCACTACTAGCAACATGACATCTCCCATGTCCTCAAGAACTAAATGAACTACTCACAAGACTTCATATGGATCATAATCAAAGGTGATATAATAGATGATAACAATCTGGTCATAAAGTGTAAACACTAATAAATCTCACAAGCATCAACTACTAACAAGTAATCCACACCAGGAGAGAGAACTAGTGGAAAACAAGATAAAGGCCCCTAATTGTTACAATGGGACGAAGGTGGATGATGAGGTCGATGGTGCTGGTGGTGATGATGATGACGAGACGATCTTGATGATGCCTGGAGTGATGACGGTGACAATGGCGATGTTTCCCCTCTCCGGGGAGGAATTTCCCCGGCAGATTTCTCCCTTCCGGAGAGCTTTTCTATCTTTGTTGTTTTTCGCCCCGAAGCGGTGGCGGAATATTTCTTCGATGATGTTCTAGGGCTTAGGGTTCCCTAGGGGTCAAGTGAGCGAAAGGGGGCGCCCAGAAGTGGGCCAGGGGGTCAGACCACCCCCAGGCGCGGGCAAGGGGGGCGCACCGCTTGGTGGTGTGGGCCCCTGGTGGCCCCACTCCGGGTGCCCTTCTGGTTGGCTTCCTCCTCGGGACTTCTAAGACTTCTCGTATACCCCTTCTTCTTCTGATCTTCTGAAATAGGGTATCTCGACGGTGCTTTTTCCATCAGATTTCTGGTCCCGGTGTTTCTTCTCCCATAATTAATAAACATGCAAAATAAGATGAAATAACATAAGATATGCATCATAACATGAAATATATCGATGAATAACAGAAAATAACATTATAAAATAGTGATGCAAAATGGACGTATCAATTCTCCAAAGATTTTCTATAGATAAGAATGTCGTCAAAATAAACCACGATAAATTTGCCAATGAAAGATCTCAAAACTTCATTCATAAGACGCATAAATGTTGAAGGAGCATTCAAAGACAAAAAGGCATGACAAGCCATTCATAGAAATCAAGTTTTGCTTTGAAAGCAGTTTTCCATTCACCACCTATGCTCATGCGAATTTCGTGATATCCATTTTTAAGGTCAATTTTGGAAAATATTGTAGCACCACTCAACTCATCAAGCATATCAGAGCCTAGGGATGGGATGTCTATATCTAACAGTGATAGCATTTATAGGGCGACAATCCATGCAAATACGAGAAGTATAAAATTGTTTGGGGACAAGGATGACCGAACGACACAAGGGTTAAGGAATTCTCGAATGAAACCTTTATCTAGAAGTTCTTGGATTTACAGCTCGATCTCCTTAGTCTCCTCGGATTTGGTGCGATAAGGATCATGGTTTGGAAGTGGAGCACCCGGGATGAGGTCAATACGGTGCTCGATGCCTCAAAGAGGAGGTAGACCCGGTGGTAGTTCTTTGAAAAAGACGTCCTCAAATTCCTGCAATAAAGGCAACAAAGACAGAGGAACGCTTTTTATGTAGTTAGTATCAAGAACTTCTCCTTTCCACATACGGAAGAAGTGAAGTATGGATGGGTTTTCTCGAAGCTCTCGCATCTCACGTTTTGTGGCAAGTAAGGCTAAGACTTTGGAACACTCATGTTTTGCTTGTAGCTCTCACTCTCTTTGTGGTGGATCTCTCTCTCACCACTCAACTCGCTAGAATTTTGCTCTTGTAGGGTCCGCGCAAGCTTCCTTGCATTATCGGCGATTATTTGGCTTGGAGACAGAGGGCAGAGCACGAAATTCTTGTTGTTCCATTTGAACGAGTATTGATTGGTGCGTCCATCATGCATTGCACCCTTATCATATTGCCAAGGTCTTCCAAGTAGAAGATGGCACACGGTCATTGGAACCACATCACACTCCACGGTATCTTCGTATGGACCAATCTTGAAGGAAACTTGGACCATTTGTTGCATCTTGAAGGTTCCTGAGTCACTAAGCCATTGCACATGGTAGGGATGAGGGTGTTTCTTGTATGGCAAATGCAACTTGTCACAAAGCTCTTTGCTAGCAAGGTTATGGAAACTTCCACCATTGATGATGACCTTGATGGACTTTCCATTGATTCCGACTCTTGTTTGGAAGGGGTTGCAACATTGATCTTGCTCTTCTTGAGGGGATGTTGTTAGCACCCGTGTAACAACCAAGGATGGGCTTTTGTCCACGTCACAATAGACGCTTTCGTCATCAAGTTGTTCTTCATCCAAGGGGTTGGTAACGATTTGGTGCATAGCATAGTACTCATGTTCACTCATTGAGTCACGTTCACCATCTTGGTTGACAATCATGATCATCTTGTTGGAGCACTCAAATGACTTGTGTCCATTACCACCACATTTGAACCAAGTTAGGGGGCTAGACTTGACTTGAGGGGCACTTGTGTTGGTGGTAGGAACTTGTTTCTTGAATTGTTGAGGAGACTTTGTTGTTGCATTTGGAGCTCTTGGATTGGATTTGGAGGCACATGTTGTAGAAGCTTGAGCCATTGGAGGCGTTGAGGTTGAATACTTAGGCGAAGTAGGCCTTTTGCTTCGAATACTTGAGATTATCGAATAGTTGGCACTCGGCCTTGAGTGCTTGATGGACAAGGCCGACAAGATTGTCATACGGTTGAAACTCCATGATTCTCTTGATTGGGTGAGTGAGGACATTGAGGAAACAAGCCATCGTGTGGTCTTGAGGTTCTGTCACATTTGCTCTTGTCATGGCGATTCCCATTTCCTTGTAGTACTCATCAATCGTTTTCAATCCTTGCTTGAGCTCTTGTAACTTCTTGACTAGATATTGCTTTTAGTGAGGAGGTAGGAATCGTGCATGTATAACTTCTCTCATCTCATTCCAAGTTGTGATACGAGGTAAGCAGTTGGCTATCCTTTGGTTTTGCACTTGTTCCCACCACAAGAGGGCGTAACCTTCCAATTCAAGAGAAATTGTTTACTACCTTTTTCTCATCACTAAACTTGTGACTGCGGAAGATGTTGTCAACTTTGAGATCCGAAGAGAGGTAAACATCCGGGTCGGAGTCTCCATGGAACTTAGGGACATTGACTCGAATGGTGCTCATGTTGTTGTCTTGATTGCGATGCTGGTGGTTCTCATTGGGGTCTTCATCATAGATAGGAATAGAGTCATCATATGGGTAATCCTCACTTTGTTGTTGACGAGCTTGTTGACGACGAAGTCGTTCTTCATGGGTAGGATGACGACGGTGATCATTAGGATGTAGTTGGTGATGGCGGCGGAGGCGTGCTTCACGACGCTCACTATCATTTTGCTCATGATTACGGTGTGGAGAAAGCTCTTGATCTTCGCGGTCATTATGGTGGCAACACGCATTATGCCTTGGAGGCCTTCGATGTGGGCGAGCACCTTCCACAAATTCATTGTGACCATAGTCATTAGCGACGTTTGGAGGAGGTGGTGGATGATGGTGATGTTGAGGAAGGTCCGAGCGTCTATGTTGTTGTTGAAAAGGGTCATTGTCGTGGGATAATCACGGCAGACGTTACCAGGGGTAACTTACTTTGGGGCAAATCGACTATGGTGTTTGGGAGAGGGTTTAGCTCAGGGGAAATCATGCTATTAATCGATCTGGTAGCTCTGGCAATAATGTCGCCGAGTCTCCGATCTAGGGTTACTACTATCAGCTCTCGTATTACAGGATACTCGAATATCTGGTGAAGCTCTTGTTCTCTTCTTTGTCCCACGGGCCGATTTATATATTACCCGGCTCCCTGGCTTCCTATACAAGGCATACCCGGAATCCTACCCGGAAACCGCACTCAACCCTAAGTTTCCTAATCTTGACTCCCAGGGTACGGGCTACAAGGCCTACGTCACCTCTTGGGCCTTCTAGAAACTCCTCCACCTTGCGCCGGGTCTTGTGCGAATCCCTTCGGGCCGGGTTTCACCTAGGCAGGAGCCTACCGGGTTATCATCCCCCCATCAGTAGTCCCCAGAATAGCTTGGGCTTCTCGGAGCCAACCATGAAGCGCACGCTATTCCCTGCAAACAATAAACATTCAAATACATGAAATACCGGGTTAGAGCGCTTTGATAACATCTAGGCCTGCTCTTTGGGCGGTCCATATAGTAACCCGGTTTTTCCCGAGCCAAAGCACCATTTCCCGGGTTAACACTCTGAGAAAAAGTGATAAGACCCGGCTCCCGTACCGTTATCAATCAGTCCGAATATCACGCCCACAATCCATCTTGATCTCACTCCGGATATCTCGCAACGGGTATCTTGATGATTATCCCCAAATATCCGGGCCGGATCTTTTTTCCTCCGAAATTTTTTCGCTTACCGCCCAAATTCAGGGATTCTCCCCCCGCACCTATAAATAGGGACCAAGGGGTAACCCTAGATCCTACCAACCATTTCTCATCTCCTCATCTCCCCCTCACTTCACCTCCGCGCCCGCAAGCTCTAGCTCGAGCTCGCGCCACCGGAGCTGCGCCGCCGCCCACAAGGACGCCACAGGAGTTGCGCCGCCTCCGCCAGGTCGCCACCGTCCGCGCCCGCAACGCCACCGTCAACCACCGCCGCAACGCCCCCCGAGCAGGCCTCCAATCGGGCCTCCGGAGATCTCAAGGCACCGCCGCCGTCGAGCTGACCACCGCCGTCGCGCATCTCCTTCAATCCATCTGGTAAATCCCTCTATCACTTAGATCTAGATCCCTTTTCTCTTTTGATCTCGCGCGTATACTTTAAGATCCAATCTCATCTTCTAGATTTCCATTATCCCCCCACTAGTTTGGCACGCCCGTGAAATCCCTAACTTCATGTTTTTCCATAGCTCGTACTTTAGTTAGTTTCACATCTATGCCTCTCAGCACATTTTCACTACCTGCAATCTCATATTTTTTCTCCACACGTTCTTTGAATAGATTCATTTGCCAAATCTCGCAAATACTTGGTGCTTTCACTTTTTCTTCTTTTCATTATATCGAATAGCTGCACTCTCCGGGTCTCTCGATATTCACACTTTGCCTTTTACTCCTTTTAGATCTACACTCCATGGCTCCTAAGGCCAGCGCCAAGGCAAAGGGCAAAAACCCGGCCGGCAAGCAAAAGTCGGGTCAGTCGATTTCGGCCAATTGGGCAAAATCGACTGTCACGAAGGCCAAGCTGGACGGGCTGGCCGAGTCGGGTGTCCTTCCCTCCCGGTCTGAGATCCACTGGAGGATACCCGGCGAGGAAACCCGGCCATCACCAGACCTAGATGAAGTGGTGGTTTTCGTCGAGCACGTGATCCGGAGTTTCCGCCCCCCCCCCGGGTCATCCTTTCTTCCGGGAACTCCTGGACCACTACAAACTCCGGGTATTCGATATCGGCCCCAATTCTATGCTTAACATCTGCCATTTCATAGTCTTATGTGAAGCCTATTTATGCATTCCTCCCAATCTAGCTTTGTTCCTTGAACTCTTTCAATGCAAACCATGCCGAGAGAGCGGCGACTGGGCCCTCCTATTCTGTGGGGGAGTCTCGATTTCAGAGACGGAAAAACTCCCTGATGCCGACTCTTAGCCTCCATACACACGTCAAACACTGGCAAAAAACCTACTTTTACTGCCAAGATACTTCTTTACCCGACGAGAAGCCATTGCCGGGTTTCTCTGATAACACCCTCACCTTGTCCGACAATTTAAAATCCTTTGCATCTGAGGCCGACAGGCAATCTATCCAGCCCTTTCTTCATAAGCTTGCTGTACTTTCTTCCCAAGGCCTCCTTGGGCTTAATCTGGTAAAGACCTGGGTAAGTTGCCGGATCCAGCCTAACAGCACTCGGTCCAAACTTATGTGCGAATATTCTGGGCACGTGACCGATTCTCTCCGATACTCGGAGAAGAACTACCCGGCTGGTGATATGAATAAGGTTATGAAGACCTTCTTGGCCCAAAAACTTGACGTTATCAAGAACATAGCCGGGCTCAACCCCTTCACTCGATCTAACCCGGCTCCGCCAGTAAGAACCAGCTTAATTTCTTTATCCGACTGATATTTCTTATGCTCATATACTAACCTTTGTCTCTGCATTCCTTACACATGAAGACGATACATTCTGGAAGATAGTCACCCCTCCCCCTTCAGAAAACTCGGAGGAGGACGAGG
Source organism: Alopecurus myosuroides (assembly GCA_028641055.1). Classification (NCBI taxonomy): domain Eukaryota; kingdom Viridiplantae; phylum Streptophyta; class Magnoliopsida; order Poales; family Poaceae; genus Alopecurus; species Alopecurus myosuroides. The sequence continues at coordinate 210,085,134 of CM054060.1, forward strand.
AGCCGACTGATAGCGATGAAGGTACAGCTGAGTCTTGTATTTACATTTACCTCGTTAATTTATTAGACCAAATCTTTCCCTTTTTCAATGATACTCCTTATTTACCAGAGCTAGAGGACAAGGAGGACACCCAATCGGAAGAAAGTGAGGCTGAGCCGGAGGAGGAGATCGGGGCAAAAAGAAAGACCCGGAGTGTCGTTTTCAAGGTGCCCTACTCCTCCATGACCTCCAAGCCGTACTCATATGCCAATATGTGCGAACTTAACCAGCGTCTAACCGATTCATCATACTTGAAGGAACCTGCCCCGACCAAACGGAGGGTAACCCGGAATTCCCCGGGTGACTACCCTCTTCACCCGGGTATCCCTTCATCACCCGCTCGCCGAGCCGGTACTCCCCAAACTCATACATCCCATATTCCTCGAAGATATCCTTCTCCGAATCACCCATTAGCCAGACAACTTAGGGTCTCACTTTCCGATTCTTTGTCAGCATCTTCCGGGTCCAGCAACGATCTCCCTCCAGATTTCTTCGTGAATACCGGGTAAGTCACTTTCCTTGTTAATCAATACACTACTATTATCCATGTCTTTCGTTTATTATCTGCTAAGTGCTTCTTTTTCTTTCTCAGAGCCAAGGTCACAGTTAGTGACCCTGAAGATATGAACATCGACAATCCGGCTATGGAAGACCCGGAGGTTGTTGTGCAGCCCGTAGCTGGCGGCGCAGAAGAAGAAGAAGAATAACAACAACAACTGAAAGACCCGGTTGAGCAGGAAGCCGACTTTCCCCTGCCAACACACCAACCAGGAGATGAGGATGTCGAGTTCCTGGGATCACGGAGGGGTGACCCCACTCCTAACACCCAGGCCACCCGGATCAACTCTCCAAAGCAGCAAAGGACCCCGCCTCCGGGTAACCAGAACCCAAGCTCCTCCAGGCCAAAGTTGAGTGGCCTTGACTTCGAAGGGATGTTAGACGCGCTTTTCTCCCTGAAAACCACTGAGAGAGACATCCTCGAATCCCTAGCTGCTGAACATCAGGTAAATCTACTGATATTATTTCCATACTCATCTAGTCCCCAAGTTCCGGGTGAACTTATACATAGTTTACTCGGTACTTACATAGCTATCTGTCCATCCACACTCGGTTATTGTGCTGCAGCCGACTAATATGCCCTTATCTTTTTTTTAGGCTTATGTGACCCGGCCGGAGGAGGTGTTGGAAAAAACCAACAAACTCCTCCGAGTCGAGACCAAACTTCGAGGGGAGCTTGAGGTCGAGGTGAAGGATCTTGCCAAAGATTGCAAGAAATATAAGAAAAGGCTCCACCAGGCTGAGGACTATCTGAAGAAACTGTCAGCCTCTGTTGCCGACACTTACCGCTCCTTACTTGTTAAAGATCTTAACTTTTTGACTAAGACTCGGATTCCTCGTTTAATATGATCTAAGACCCGGATCTTACCCCTTTGCCTTTCATTATACTCTGCAACTCCGGGTGATAAAGGTGATGATGAAGACGACATAGAGAAATTGAAGACCCTTAAGGCCGTGATCCGGCAATTTTCTGCGGGCACCAAGTGGACCCTTGAGGCCATAAAGTGGCTTGGTGGTTATGGCAGCGTTTCCCACATGCTTGAAGCATATTCCACGGTCCCTGCTTGGATCGATCACTGGAAGCGCTCAGCATGCCGGGTTGGGGTAACCCGCGGCCTTGCCTTGGCCAAAGCTTATTTTCCTAAGCTTGAGTCGGCAACGCTCGTGAGTGGGTTCCCCGAGTTTAACAATGATGGTTCAAGATTCTCGGCTAAGGACTACAAGTCTATCCACACTCAGGTACGTCACTCGGCAAGCCTGATAGCCGATAAGCTGGACGTGAACAGGCTCACCCCACCATACGATGCTAAAGACAAGCCGGTCCCATCTGATCTCCCAAAGCCCTTTGACATGCTGGCCCAGTGGTTGAAGGAGGCTGCCAAGAGGAAGGCCGCAGCCGAGAATGCGCCATCCACATCTACCCCGGGTGTTCCTCCTCCAGCTCGTGCTGCTGCCGCGACTGACCCGGACATGGAGGCTGGGAAGGACACAGAGGAGCATGCTGAAGACCCGACCGCCAAGGACACTGCTGATGACTCGGCCATGGATGCCGAGTGAAGTTTTACTGTTTCTCGCCCCAAAACACTTATTCGGCCAATGGGCATTATGTAATATGCCTGATACAACTATTCTTTTAGTAGTGCGCCTGTGCACTTTTGATACTATTTCCGTGGTTTGTAATACGTTTAAACTTTAATAGCTTTTGGTGGCCCTTTTGGCCATCCACCTCGATATGATTTTTTCCAGACTTATACTTTTTTGCCACTTTTCTGATATTTCTCTTTTTTCCCATCCATGAGAATCGGTTTCCGGGTCTCAGGATCTTTGACTGATTGAACTTTTTGCTTTTCAAGTCCCCAAGCCCCCAAATCCCTAATGGTCGGGTTTTTGGGTTTCGAGCTTGATGGCTAACAACTTATTGCTTTTTTCAAATTCCCAAGTCCCCAAGACTCGGTTTTTTGGGTTTCGAGCTCGATAGCTAAACAGTTTGTTGCTTTTCTCAAATTCCCCAGTCCCCAAGACCCAAATTTCCGATTCTAGGGATTAGTGGTTTTTAAGAAAAAGCTACATGTTCTTGCCAGGGCCCAAAGTATATATCTTCCCATATAAATTTTGAAGCCATGCTTAATACATTGTGAGTTTCCAGCCGTAGCCTTTTACTCCGCATAACTTGTGGTTTGGATGACCCTTTTGATCCTCTTTGTTGTAAGCCGGCTTTCGCGTGGATATTCAGTGTTGCTATAACTGTATAAAAACAGGGTCAGGCAAGTCCCAATGGGCATCATGACTGATTGTGATTACACGTTAGCAAGTCAAGCCACATCATTGCGAGTCACATCAAGCTTAAACAAGAGAAATCAAGAAAGTTTGGCTCTATTGTCCAGTTATAAGATTGTAACCGTACTTATTACCAGTAATCGGTCCACATAACTTAAAGGCATCGTGGCCGGGTCTTGAGATTATAGCTGTGCTATTCAAGCAATCAGCCCCCAAGGCCTATGTATGCGATTTATAAAAAAATTAAGCCAAGTGCATCATGACTAACCAATAAATACTTACCTGATATGAAACAAAGTAGAACATAAACATTAAGAACAAACTAACAGAAAATAAGAAACAATATCGTAGTTTAACCATCTCTTTATTGATATAAGAAAGGTTAAGTCAGCAAGCCGTCTCATTAAAAACCCTCCAGTCCCCTTAGGTACCCTGGATAGGAAAAGAGTGCGTCTGAAACCTGCTGCCAGTTACATCGTGTAATTCAACTTGTAAACCTAGCCTATGCTAAGTGTAGTAGGGACGTAGCTGAGCCACGTTCCATGGTCTTTCCCGCTATTGCATAGATGACGTGGTACGTGCGGTATCATTAACCGTATCCGACTCTTCCCTTGCATCTATCAAGTAGTATGATCCATTGTGCAGATTCCGGATGATGACAAAAGGACCTTCCCATGGTGGAGATAATTTGTGCTTTCCTTCTTTTGACTGCACGAGGCGTAATACCAGGTCTCCTTCCTGGAAGACCCGGGTTTTGACTCGCCGACTATGATATCTCCTCAGATCCTGTTGATATATGGCTGATCTTTCCAAGGCTTGCTCCCTGTGCTCCTCTAACATGTCCACGGCATCCTGCCGGGTCTTCTCATTCTCCACCTCAACATAAGCCGCCACCCGGGGTGAGTCATGAATAATATCACTCGGCAGGACCGCCTCTGCACCATAAACCATGAAAAACGGAGTCATCTGGGTAGATCTGTTAGGTGTAGTATTAATCCCCCAAACCACTGATGGTAATTCCTCAACCCACGCTCCCGCAGCTCTGAGGCACGGGACTCGTAGTCGTAGTTTCAACCCACGAAGCAACTCCTGATTTGCCCTCTCCACCTGTCTGTTAGCTTGTGGATGGGCCACAGAGGCTACGTCAAGGCGGATGCCATTGTTTCCACAAAATTTCTCCATCTCACCTAGGGACATGTTGGTTCCATTGTCTGTTATTATGCTATGAGGGTATCCAAACCGATAGATGATCCTTTTCAGGAACTTGACTGATGTGACTGCCTCACAATTGGTGACTGGCATAACTTCAACCCACTTGGTAAACTTATCAATAGCCACAAGGAGAAGAGTCTTTTTTGCAAGGTGACATGTGAAAGGGGCCTACCATGTCCATACCCCAAACTGCAAACGGCTAGGTCAGGGGGATTGTTCGTAACTCCATAGCCGGCACATGGATTTGGCGAGTGTACCTTTGACATCCATCACACCTTGCCACCAAGCGCTCCGTGTCTGCTAAGGCCGTGAGCCAGAAGAAACCGTGCCGGTATGCTTTAGCCACGAGGGATCATGTGGAGGAATGATGCCCACAATCACCTTCATGGATCTCCTTCAGAATCTGCCGGCCTTCTTCTGGTGCTACACAGTGCAAAAAGACTCCTGCTGCACTTCTTTTGTACAACTCCCCGCTGATGATAGAATAGCCCTTTGCTCGTCTCAGGATTTTCCTGGCTAAAACTTCCTGTGGTGGTAACTCGCCCCATGATAGGTAGGCCAGAAACGGCTCTGTCCGCTCGGGAACGGCACGTATCGTGGCCACGAGCTCCAAATCCGGGTCTTGGTTAGCCACCTCTTCTTCAGATTCAGTTTTGACAGATGGCCGCCATAACTCGTCCAGAAAAACATTGGGTGGAACCGGCTCTCGGCGCGAGCCGAGTCTTGCGAGCGCATCTGCTGCCTCGTTCTTTCGCCTGTCAATATGTTCCACCTCATACTCGGAAAAAGACCCGGCCACCCTGTCTACCTCTCTGCGATATGCTGCCATTGTTGCATCCTTTCTATCCCAGGTTCCTGAGACCTGCTGTACCACAAGATCCGAATCTCCATAGCATCGTATTCGCCTAATGTTCATCTCCTTTGCAACTCTCAACCCATGTAACAATGCTTCATATTCGGCCACACTATTGGAGCAATCGAAGTGAATTTGCAACACGTAACTCAATTTGTCTCCTTTAGGCGATGTAAGTACCACACCAGCCCCTGATCCCTCGTACTGCTTAGAGCCATCAAAGTGCATCACCCAAGACTCGGAACTTGGCATCATCGTGGGCATGCTTGTGTGAGTCCAATCATTGATAAAATCAGCTAAAGCCTGGGATTTGATTGCAGACCTGGGCTCGTAGTTGATGTGATAATCCCCCATCTCGATGGCCCACTTGGCTATTCTACCTGTCGCGTATGAAATTTTGATAATATCTGCCATTGGTATGGAGCTAACCACTGTTATGGGGTGTTCCTGAAAGTACGGCTTCAACTTCCGGCTGGCCATGAAGACCCCGAAAACTAACTTTTGCCAATGTGGGTAGTGCTGCTTTGCTTCCGATAGAACTTCACTCACGTAATAAACCGGACTTTGCACCGGGTGATCTTTTCCATCCTCCTTGCGTTCAACCACAACCACTGCGCTAACCGCCCGAGGCCCGGCCGCGATGTATAATAACATGGGCTCTTTAGGACCCGGTGCTGCCAGGATTGGTGCCTCAGATAACTGCTTATTCAGAGCTTCAAATGCCTCGTCCGCCTCTTGGTCCCATACAAATTTGTCGGTTTTCCTCAAGAGTCGGTATAGGGGTATTGCTTTTTCTCCAAGCCTAGATATAAATCGGCTCAATGCTGCCACACACCCCGTGAGTTTCTGAACGTGCTTCAGGCCTTCCGGCTTTTTCAGGCTTTGGATGGCCTTGATTTTTTCCGGATTTGCCTCAATTCCTCTCTCGAAAACGATAAAGCCGAGTAACTTTCCTGCAGGCACCCCGAATACGCACTTAGTAGGGTTAAGCTTCATCTGGTATCTCCTCAAGTTCTTGAAGGTCTCCTTTAGATCATCTATGAAGGTTCCAGCATTCCTTGTTTTAATCACCACATCGTTCACATAGGCGTGAACATTGCGCCCGATTTGATCCTCAAAACACTTCTGGATGCACCGCTGATACGTTGCGCCTGCATTTTTTAGCCCGAAGGTCATAGTTTTGTAACAAAAAGCACCAAAGGGGGTTATGAACGAAGTTTTCTCCCAATCCTCTTTCTTGAGCTTGATTTGATGATACCCGGAATAAGCATCCAGGAAACATATTAAATCACAACCTGTCACTTCATCAATGATCTGGTCTATTCTTGGAAGAGCAAATGGATCCTTTGGGCAATGTTTATTGAGACTTGTATAGTCTATGCACATCCTACACTCATTGTTCTTTTTCAGCACTAGAACCGGATTTGCCAACCATTCCGGGTGAAAAACTTCCATGATAAAGCCGGCTGCAAGGAGCCGAGCTATCTCCGCTCCTATAGCCTTTCTCCGTTCCTCATTCATTTTTCTCAGGCCCTGCTTCACAGGCCGAGACTTGGGATCAACATGCAAACTGTGCTCAGCTAACTCGGTCGGGATACCCGGCATATCGCTGGGCGTCCAAGCAAAAACGTCATGATTCTCGCGAATGAACTCGATAAGTGCTTCTTCTTGCTTGTTGTCTAGGTTAGAACCTATGGCAAATTGTTTGGAGGGATCACCCTCGACAAAAGCCACCATCTTGGTATCCTGGGCCGCTTTAAACTTTGCTCTCTCTCATCCTCTGTATTCGGCCTTTTCAAAGCAGTTCTATCTTCTGGGTCTACTTGAGACCGGTAATACTTGAGCTCTTCCTTCCTGCAAGCCTGTTCTGCCATTGCCGCGTCTCCTTCGTCACACTCTGCTGCCACAGCCCGGTTCCCGTGTATAGTAATGGTCTGTTTGGGACCCGGGATTTTAACTGCAGGTACACGTAACACGACCTGGCCATGAACTTGGCGTAAGCCAGCCTTCCGAACAGCGCGTGATACGGGCTGCGCAATTTTACCACCTCAAATGTGAGCCACTCCACTCGGAAATTGTCCTTGGATTCTCCAAAAGCAACCTCTAGCGTTATCTTTCCTTCAGGGCACGCCGAGTGACCCGGCACAATTCCGTGAAAAACTGTGGAACTTTTCTGCAGCTGAGACTCCTTGAGCCCCATGCGTAGGAAGGTTTCCCAATAAAATATATTGATGCTGCTTCCACCATCCATCAAAACCTTTTTCAGCTCGTAACCATTGACCTGTGGTGCGACCACCAAAGCTAACACACCCGGATGTTCTATTGTTTCCGGGTGATCCCTTGTACTCCATGTTACCTCTTGATCTGACCATCTCAAATATCTCGGAACACCTGAAGAAACCGAGTTTACGGCCCTTTTAAGTATCTTTCTATCTTTGTTGAAAGTCCCGGTAGTGTGAATGTGGTACTGTCCTAACTGCTTTGGGTTGGCCTGGAAACCCCCAGCACCTCCTTGATTATTACCCGGATTGCCACCTCCTGCGTTGCCAGCGGGGGGTGGCCCGTTGCCCGGGTTTCCACCTGGACCCGGCCCTCCTCCCCGGCCTGCACCTCGCAGGGCTTTGTGTATTTCCTCGTTCTTCCATCTCTGTAAGTCCACACACTGCTCTAATGAATGATTAGCCAGCCTGCCATTCCTGCTATGACGCGGACAGGGCATCCTGAATGCCTCTATATGGTTAGCCGGCCTCGGTGGTCCTTGGTAGTTTCCTCCATTAAAGTTTCCTCCGTTGAAATTTCCCTCTACCCTGGGTCTTGCAAACCCAGCTTCTGTATTATCGACAAACTCGAAATTTCCTTCGTATGGGCGCTTATGCTGGTTATTTCCATTATTTCCTCCATTGTTACCCGGTGCAGCTCCATTGCCGGGTCTTCCATTGTTGGGTTTTGCTTTTTTGTCATCAACATCCTCCTCTGTAGTGTCCGTAGCAGCGTGCTTATTGCAAGCGTCCATCAATTCTCCCATTGTAACCTCCGAGGCATGCCGACTGGATTTCATGCGTGTCAACTTTTGCACCAGGGGTAAGTATTTGCACGTTTTTGTCATAGCTTGTAACGCATCTTTAGGCTGGATATCAATGGACGAATGTAGAATTTCCATAACCCGGTGCATCCAACTGCGCGCCGACTCTCCTTTCTTCTGGATGCAGCGCTCTAAATCGTCAATCGTGAATAACTTTCGGCACGTCCCATGAAAATGTTTGATAAAGGCGTCTTTCAGCTCACTCCATGAATTGATGGATGTTTCAGGCAGGTTATTGAACCATAACTTTGCTGCTCCTTCGGACATCATAAGATACATAAACTTAGCTTGGAGATTCTCGGACGCGTTGCGAATTGACATAGCCAACTCGTAACTGCTCAGCCAGGTTTCTGGGTCCATGGTCGGTTCATAGTTAACCACTTTACCCGGCTCCTTGAATTTATCCGGGTAAGGCTCAGCTCTGATGACATCCGATAAACACTTAGGACCGGCGAGGTTTGCCAGTACCGGCCTTACTCGGGAAACGTGCGATCCTGCAGCTGTTGCGGGGGGGTGCAATCGCTACCAGCCCTCTTACCGCAGACCCGGCTGCTGCGCGCCTGGCTCGAGAACTGTCGATGATGGCTTGTGCTGCTGATACTGCGGGTGTTGCCGGTCTATGGGGAGGAGGCGGCATTTGCTGCTGCTCTTCCCTGCGCCTTGCCGAACTTGACTGAATATTCCCGGTATTCCCGGGTTGCCGGATGACATACGGTGTCCCGTGCAAACCACTTCTATGATCCGGGTAATTTGCTTGCTGGGCCACTACAGTGCGTAGCATCTCCATGGCCTGCCGAGTTTCAATTTCTCGAGGCGTCTCTCCCAGTGGGATACGGTCGAGCGCTAGGGTCGCGGCGTACACGTTATCCATGGGATTGTTGAAGTGACCCGGTGGAGTATGAAATCGCGGTGGTGGTGGAGGTGGTGCGGTATTGCCAACAACGATCCCAGTTTGCAGTGTGGGTAACCCGGCTTGCACGTTCGCCGGCTGTCCTCCCAGGGTCGCAGCTCGATATCCGGTTTCTTGATTTACTGCCGGAATTGGTTGGTCCTGAGGGGTAACAAACAATGTGGCTGGCTGTAAATTTCCTCTGGTTGCCGGTAATCTCGTCTGGTGTCTCTGATTGTAAATCCTGGTTGACTGAGTTTGAAGGCGATTTTCCAGTTCTTCCAACTCGCGCTGGCGCGCGGCCATCCCTTGTTTCTCGGCTTCAATATCTCTCCTTTGTTGGTCCAATGCGCGGCGAGCCACATCCAGATCTCGGGCACGTGCCGCTGCGTTTTCTGGGGTTATCACCGTCGCTAGCACTGTGGGATCCAAGATTAGGTTGTTACTGAACAGAGCCGGATTTCGCGGAGCCGAGGTTCCCGCACCCGGTGTTCTGTTTGCTGTGAACCCGAACATATTCCTTTGTCGTTCACTTTCTTCGGTATGACTGGTGACAGAGGCCGACTCTCCGTCAACCTGGTTTATAACCGGGTTACCGTCAACCAGCGCCTGCTGCTGGGCCAGCGCTCGCGCCGCTCCGGCCGCGGCCGTCGTCACATCCCCCTGATTGAGATTGATTGCAGGGGCTGTATAGACCGCGACCCGGCGCGCGATGCCTGGTGATGATTCGTATTCCTCTTCGTCACAGCTATCTTCCTCGTACCGGTCTTCAAGCAGATGCAGGATAGACTCGGTATCATCTTCCCTTATGACCCGGCCACGCGGGGTCCATGCCGGCTCCTCCGGTTGTTCCCTCTTCGTGGTGGGCTCTTCTTCTGGATCGGCTGTCCCAACCAATTCTTCTCCATCTGACTGAACGCACGTTGCTTCTCCTGACACAGAATCATATCCAATATTATCAGGAACAGAACCGGACGTACGTACCATGCCGACAAAGACGTTGACCCGGACGATCGTAACGGTAGACCCGGTTTCCAGCAGATCCGACTCTGATCCCCAACCAAAGTCGTCCACCATCTTCTCTCCTGCAGGGTTGGTGATGACTTCGCCGATGACGAGGTTCTTCATGTTTTCCTGAGCTTCTCCCGTGATGTAAACACCCTTGGACGTACGCCCCACGGTGGGCGCCAACTGTCGTGGGATAATCACGGCAGACATTACCAGGGGTAACTGTGGTGACCCAGCACACCACTGCATGTGTAGTGCGCAAGTCGATGACATAATACTCACAGAAGGACTTATCCGTGAATATTACATCTCTCAGAGTGGTACAACAGAAACACAGCGGGTCCAAGCAAAGCTATAGGATACAAACTTCATTACAAAATCTTGAGAATCTCTTTGATGAATCAAAGAAGATCTCCTGCAAATGAAACATCAGAAAAAGCAATTCGAAGCTCCAAGCCGGAGAAGAACTCTAGCTCAGAACTAATCCACTACGGCTGATGTCAGCCCTAAACTATGGCTTGTAACTGCTAAGCTCGAGAATGGTCTCCACCTACCCCTTGATAGCTTCTCCTCCACCTGCGTTGTTGATGACGATGCTTTACCGACTAAGTAGTAGATCACTCCACCTAGCTTCATGAGGTAGCGATGGCTTCACGATGACGGCTTCCGTAGGGCTTCAACTCTAAGCAGGGGGTCAAACGGGAACGAATGAGTAACGAGCGTTACTCAGCAAGTTCATGATATATAGTGGGTAGTTTGATGCACTAACTACAGCTTTAGACTCGAAAGAGTCGTAAGCTAATGCAAGGTTTTGTAAAACTTTCTTCAAGAGGTTGCTTTTATTTCTGAAAACTATGCCCGCCAGACCATCACAGGACTAGAACTTCATGGATTTGCCTTTCCTGTAGCGTTCGCAGTTCCATCCCGGAAGGGGTAACATGCCACATCATTTTACACTCTGCAGAGGTGCGTTACTTTACCCATGGACGACCAAGACCATGTTGCACAACCAGGCTCGAGATCCTGTCCACTCCCACTCATGTGTGGGCCCCGGTTGTTGGTCCAAGCCAAACCGTGCTTCTCCGCACAACGCATGCCCACCCATTTCTGCCAGCAGGTTGAACGCCTGATTCCACCCATCACGATGGATATCTACGCGCCCCTGGCAGACCATCATAGACCCGCAGAGTCCGTGGGAATTAAGGGATCCCACCCATGTGCATGTAGTCCCGCAAGACCTACAACGTACGTCTCTGGCAGCCCGTTGACATGCGAACGAGAAAAGTATCACAACTGACTTACTCCCCCCATAGAAGACCCATGGTTAATGCGGTATTTACGGCGCACCGAGTTCTGACGGCATTTGTGATTAATTCCTAGGTAATACTTTCCTATGCAGATGGAACCTTCCTTTGACCTATTCATCTTACCATGGTTCCATCCGCCCACCAAACAGAACACTACCACTCGGGTAGTCATTCAATTAGTCATATTATTATAAAAATAGGATCATGCATTCTTTTGAGAGTAGGTGATAATACGATAGGGTTTTTGCAAATAGTTTGTTATGAGATACTGCAAAGGATATGAGCAAGTGATGAACTTGCCTGAGATTGAAATAACCATAATGATTCATGTCTTCGGGTTCAAGGGTCTCGTAGAAAATCCCGACATCTGAAAGATAGCAAAGTAGTCCCGGTAAGGACTACAGAAAACACTGGCAAGATGCTACATGCATAGTAATGAGATGCATCGCGATTTACCCTGAAATTATCCCAAACTTCAACGATAAGTTTCGCTACTTTGATTTTATTAGGTTTAGTTGGCTTAGAGGTGTTGTATTAATTCTTGTGGGGATGACTTTCATCACTTAAGGAGTTGGTAATAAGTTGGTTGATTGGTTCCATAAAGTTTTAGGGTTTTACATTCTTTACTTGGTTATTAAATATTTCAAAATGTTATGCATTTATGAGTTTAAATGCGATTCACTTTTATGCAAGTAATAAGATAATATCTTATTTAGGAATAAGTCTTAAAGGAAAACAAATAAAGCTTGTTATGACTTAGACATAATGTTAATTTGGAAATCATAGTTTAAGTGAAAAATGATCTTTTGAGATAAATGACATAATTCCACAATAATGGTTCAAGAAGAATAATGACCATATTTTATCATAGTGGTTTTACTTATGACTGAAAAGTATTTGAAATATTTTTAAAAAATCATGAAAAATAGTAGAGCGATAATTATACATGTTTTCTCAAATTTTAAAGTATTGGCATAATCAAAATCTTAGTTGCTTATAATATTCTTAATATTTATTTGTTAAAGATCAACTACTTAATAGATTTTTGATGAGTTCATTTGAGTAGGAAATTTTTTATTTATACTTTCACCTAATAAAGTAGTGAATAGTGATTTTGTATTTATTTTAAAGTATATATTTTTAGAATGTTTAAACTCTCTCAAGAATTCTTTGTGACTAGTTTTAGAAAAATAAAAATGGATAGCTATTCTATTAGGCCTCATTGGTTAGGGGAATAAGTTAGAGTTAATTGGCCAAATTATATTCTCAAAAACAAAATTGGCCAAATTGTACGTGTACGTACAGGTCAACTGGCCAAGTGAACCACGTAGGCCCAAGCACGTACGTACATGGACTCGAGAGACAAAACAAGACCGCACAACTCTCTCTCCCTCGTTCCCCATTCTTTGGCGCTCTCTCTGGCACGGACGCCGCCGCCGCTCCTCCGGCCGCTGCCCGCCGTCTCCGGCGCCGCTGATCGCCGGCGCTGTGTAGCCTCGACCTCCACTGCGTACCCCCACCACCGATTTGGTTTTCCTCGCCTCTACCCCGCCTCCCAAGGAACCTTAGCCTCAGATGGTTTGGTCGCCGGCCGTCGGTCCGGTGACGCGCTCCGGCGTGCCCGTCGTTTTCCCGCCGCCGTGAGGCCATTCAACGCCTCCTCCAAGTGCTGATCTGCGTCGACCACGACCCCTAGCTCGAGCCTCTGCTCGACCACGTCTCTGTGTCGTTTACTCCAACCATGACGCCATTGGGACGGCGGTGAGTTGCAGCCCCGGCGTCGTCGATTTGCTGCCTCACGATGGTGGTGCACGGGTATTCCGGTGGTTGTGATGTGAGGGGTGTGGTGGCAAGGTGCTGCTGGTGCGGCTTGGCGCAGGTGGTGCGCCGCTGCTGGGATGCTCCTTGTGCCGCCGTCGCTGCGGTGGTGCCGCTGCTGCAACTCCATCGACGTGGGCGGGATGGCAGTGCACGACTGCAACTCCGACATCAACTAGGTTATCTCCACTGCCTCGGCTACACTTCCTCGAGGTGAGAACTCTCCTGTTACTGGCAATCGAGCCGATGAACCGTGTTGGTTGTTTTCCTGAGATGCGGTGGTGGTGGCGATACCATTCCAGTCCAACCCTGTGATACACTTGATATATCTTTAGGCTGTCTTGTGTGATTAACTGAAGAAATTCTTCATTTTGGTCAGTGAACACTAGTTGTGCAGTACAATGACTTAATTTGTTTTGATAGGGAAAATACCAAGTAGATTTGATACTTTGTTTTAGACGATTCATTAATTATTGACTGTTGCTAGTGAGTAACAGATCAGGCGTATACATGTTCTATCCAGGTAATTGTGTTTGTGAGGTGCACAAAGTGCTTTCTCTATATAATTTGATTGCCTAGATGCGGTGCCTACATGGCCTGGTAGTGTTCAAGCGGAGGCAAGTTATACCTAGGGGATTGATGAACGTGGTTTTGCGGCCGGTAGGTGCCGATGTCATGATGATCCATCGATATGATGTTGTTGTGGGCTTCACGGAGCACTTTGAATCACTCGGATCGGACCAACAACGACAAAGAAAAACAACTTTCAAAATCTGTCCAGAAATCGAAATCAGCAATTTTTTCCTGGGCGTCAAGAACACGAAGAACGACGAAATTTCTTGCTATGATATTGCAAATTTGTGGACAAATTGGGGAAAAGTGACTGAATATAAGGGTGATAAATGGTCTTAAGCAACAAATCCATGGATCAAAACTATGAAAAACTCAACAAATCGATAGATCTGTCGAAATATGTTTTGAGGCTATTTTTGGTGAAATTTTCGATTCATCAATTCATCTCTAACCTAGATCTGGTCCAAGGGGTGCCCTTTTATAGCCAAGGGGTTAGGTGGGGTGGAAAGAGCGGGGGGGAGAAAACCCCAATTTCGTGAGCTAGCAGGAAAGCCGGCCTGGGAGGCCGGCCTCAGGGCAGTCGGCCTGGCCGAGGGTGCAGGCCGGGTTTCCTGCACTCCCCCTTCCTTCTTCTTCTCTTCTTCTTCCTCGGTGTCTTCTTCTCAGAATTCTTCTCTAGCTTCTTGGGCAACTTCTAGGGCATGTTCTTGAGCTCCTTGGGCATCATATTGGGTCTCCATTGTGCAATCAAACCTGAGACTGCATAGGGTAGTTCCATGAGGTAGTGCACCATTCACCAAGTCACCAAAGGCATAGAGAGAGAGGAGTGAGTTCACCTTATCTTGTATCGCCTTTGCACTTGATCTTGTCATTGGACCAATGAGTGTTGGTGTAGAGCTTGGTGGAATGGGGTGCGTTGCATCACTGACATAGCAAGGAACATACTATATAGAGAAAAAACTGTCATTTTTCGTGTTGTATGCACAAAATATATCCATGTGGGCTATCGCTTCTCAAAGTAAAAGAAAGTACAAGAGGGATGTGATGAACTAATATGAATTTTCAAAAATTCATCAACGCAGCATTTTGAATGGTGAAAACTATTATGTAATTTTCGTACACACATAATTTCGTCCTCATCCCCTATAAGAAATTTATGTCACACATAATTTAGACATGTGAACCACATAGGCCATGCTGTCTACACTCTACACTACAATATCAAATTATGCACAGACAGTGCATTGCATAAAAATCTGTCCCAATTACTGGCAAATGGGCATACTTCAGACCCAACTCCTTAATATCTAGCGTTAATCAAATTACTAAATTACAGTGCAATATCATTATAAAATTGTACATTATCCAAATTATATTGTCATGTGTTAATTTCATCTGCTGTAGGGCCAAGGAGCCTTGTCCAGAACTGACTGGGTTCCTTCAGTATAAAGGGATCACTTTTGCTAGCGTGGACATCAGGCGGGACAGAGTCATGCTTAAGCAAGAGAATATCATCATTCCAGAGGAGTTTCATATCGACATACAAGATCTGTTCAAGTCCGAAAAAAACTCAAGGAGTCTCCATCGTTCGACAGGGACGGAATGGAAGATCTAGCATGCTGGATCATTGATAGCTCTTGCTTTGATTTGAAGTGTGATCTCCCGTCCGTCAGCCATGAGTACTGGGAGCAGAAGCCTATGATCCTGTTTTTTTTTGAACAAGGGGAAGGACCTCGAAGGGTCCAGACTGCATTAAGCGGCGGGCATACAGTTTACAACAGGGGCCAAGCTAAAGAAAGAAATTACATCCAAGTCCCTGGCAAATAAGAAAAGGACCTTTACTGAAGAAAAAAGAAAAGCAATCAGGTCCCTCGCCGCCGCACGGACGCAGCTCGCTGCAGTGGCCGTCAGCACCATCACCGGGGACAGAACCACTTGGAGATGGAGCAACGCCTGAATCCACCGGCGAGCTGAAGAAGGGCCTCCGCCTTGGCACACTGGCCTGGAGGTTAGGGCTCTGCTGCAGCACACAGCAGAGGACGGAGCGACCTCGATGGTCATGAATAACAGAGGCGAACTCTCGTCGCTGTTGATACACTCCGCAAATCGCAGCCCAAAGATCTCCCCGTGAAGCCGCCGAGCTCGCATGCTTGTTCTTCCTCCCACAACCACCGCGACGAAGAGGAACAAGCTCCACCACTCTGAAAGCATCACAGCAAAACCTAGGCCTCCGCTGCCAATTGAAGAACTTCAACCCGCCCTCAAACTGCGAGCACCTGATAGCTCGAGGAGGCAGATCAAACAAACAATAACAGCAGAAGACTAGGGGCGCAACCTTATGCAGGAAGCCAGCCGAACTCCTCCCTGACGCCATCTCCCACCACGGGAGCTTACCTTCAAGCAGAGGAAGAACAACCTGAAGCCAGGGCTGGCCACGATGCCCCAACTCCACACTTCCGATGCGAGCCTTATTTGAAGAGATGCGCAGCTTCATCCGCTTCACAAGCAACACCACCTGCCACCGGCGGGTCGCCGCTACGCGGAAGAAGGCGGCGGCGCAACAGATCTGGCCGCCAAGATCTGTCGACCTACTCTCAAACAGCACCTGGGCAGAAACTACAAAACGAAAAGCAAAACTACTACTACTATGCACATCCCAGGCTATGCATCCTCGACTCCACCGAACGGCAACGCCGCCGGAGAAGAGAGGGGAGCACGCCGGTGGGGAAAACGGGGGTAGGGAGTCGACTCTCAACGGGGGCAGAGGAAAGAAGCCTTTCCGCTTGCACTCTCTATGATCCTGTTGCACATCGAGTATGCAGCAAGAGACACATTTTACAGCTTCGAGATGTACCGTAGGATCCTTGCCATTAGGACGGGCTAGAACGTGGGATTCGCAAGGCTGAAATGAACGCTAAAGCAGCGGCGGCTCAAGCTCTAGCGGCTCAAGTTGTGGAGGAGGACACTACGGCGGCTATGGTGGTTGAAGCTGCAGATCCACCGACTGGGTCGAAAAAGCAGGGTTGGCCGGACGACAAAGACGATGACGATGACAACCAGGAGACATTACTCCCACCGGGTGGGAGTGACCATGTGCCGAACGGACCCTTTTATGTGTGGATATTTATGCTTGGTTTGTAATGAACTTAATGTGTGTGTTTTTTGTGTATATATGTCACTCTACTCTTTCATGCTTGTGGCTTGTAATGAACTAATTTCCAAGTTGTTGTTTGCTTCCGGGAACCTGCAAGTCCAAGGTTCTTCGGACCATCCAAGTTGTGCCGCCACGGCTGGGTGTTTATCTGGGCCCACGCACAACATTTCTGAGACCGTCCATCATACAGACCGGATCCAATTACGCGTTTTGCCGAGATGATTGTATTTCGCAACAGTCTCAGAAATTTGAGGAAGTGGGGTTTATTTTGGACCGCTACAGATGCCGTCTTATTAGAGCCGGGTTTTTCTTTACATGCGGTTTATCTGTACAAACCGTCTGAGGGGTAGCGTTTCTGAACCCGTTCTTTTTTTCTCGGGCAAAACCGCCTCTCGTAACAGTTTTTAATACTCAGTTTTCTACTAGTGACAATTATTACAATAATCTAAAATTTTCAAATTTGTACAAACAAATCATCGTGATTGAACTAGTCGTTATCTTTCATAGCCCACAAGTGTGCCATAAGATCAGCTTGGAGTTGCCGGTAAACTTCCTCGTCACGAATTTCCTGGTAAACACTAAAAAATCATCAAACTCGGCAGACACACCTGGTTGTGGATCCGTAAGAGGGTCCTGATAGTAGAACGACTCATCGAACACCATTCTCACGCCTCGCTCACTTTCGATGACCATGTTGTGCATGATAATACAAGCGTTCATGACATCACACATTTGATCTATCGACCAAAATAGAGAAGGGTACCTGATCACAACAAACCATGCCTGGAGTACACCAAATTTCCTTTCCACATCTTTCCGGACAAACTTCTGTTTTTTTTTGCAAACTTCATGAGGTAGGTTTGCCGGCGTGTCTGGGAAATAGTCGTCCCACAAAAGTCTGTGCCAAGTTGCCCTTCGACAATTCTTGTTCGTCCTGCGCCCTTTCCTTGATCCTTCATGCTTTGGCTTGGCTTCTTCCACAGTGATCGCCTCTAACAGAGCCGCTATGACCATCTCATTCTCGTCGTCGTCTCCAAGGGCGGCCTCCTCTCCCATCATTTGATAAAACATGATCTCGTCGTCACTATCCATACTCTATTGGACAAAAACCAACCATTAGCCGCGAGTTTAAGAAGTTTAACGGCAGTTCATCGACCTATGGCAAACAGCCGAACACATTAACTACGGGGTGGCAGCAAGGAAGATGCGGATGCGGTTGAATGACCTGCGGCAGCGTGCAAAAACAACGGGGAACGGTGACGAGCGGCGGTGAATCGACCAACGTCATACGTGCTCGACTCCTGCGTAGAGTTGGCGACGACAAGGGTGCCGATGATGGTGCGAATCGACGACGAGAAGAAACAACAAAACAATGGGGGACAAATGACTATCGGCCGGTGCAGGCTTGTCTCTATGACGGGCGGGAGCCGCCTCTCGGGTGGGGTGACCAGATGATGTTCGACACCCTAGACAAACTCCCCAAGTTTGACGGGTGGGCTAAGGGTACTAGAGAGAAATTTGACGGGAGACCTTTACGGTGCCGCTGCGGCAGTTTTTTTTCCGAACTCTATTAACTTTGGGGCGCCGTTTGGTGGGCGTCGGGAGAGTTTGATGCTCGTGAGAACCAGAATAGACAAAAATAAAAGGAAAATGCTTTTTTTAGGGGGACCTATCGCGCGCTCGCGTAGGTCCCTCCGCACGTCGTTCGATCAAGCTTCATCGGACGGTTCCGATAGCGTGTTGCGTCGTTACGCCGCGTAGGTCCAGAATTGTTTCAACCCAACTCCGCGCACCCCGACACATTCATTGCCCGCGGTTCTGTCTCCCCGCGCAATCCGCGGAGGCGACGCAAAGGCGACGGCGATTCACTCCGACCGCGAGGGTGGCGGCGTGTGGAGCTTGTTCCCCGCCGTCGAGGGTGCGCTCGCAGACCAGGTCACACTCTTCTCCTGCTTATCCTCTCTCTCCCGCTTGTGCTTGTCCCCTCCTCGAGCTCAACCACCCAATGTAGGTAGTCAGGTCTATCCATTTTTGGCGACTGTGTAGATTAAATTCCAGAGGCGAACCCGCGTGGTTGTAATGTTCTAGGGTTCATTTCGGCCACCGGTACCTCAAATTGTGTGGTTATTGTTCCAGATTTGGTTGTTTGCCTAGGGTTTGTGTGGATCGAAGTAGCTTTTGGTTGATGTTGAGAGTGATGCCACTGGTTTCCAGATCTAGCTTGTTGTTGTAACGATTTTAATTCTTTGTTTCATTTGTTGTGTTGGTTTGGTACATGACATGTGCAGTGTGCTTTATTCTTTTGTTTCAAGTATACAAATCCCTTGTTGTTACTACGAAATGTATTATGCATGTTTAACTTTGTGTTTTTATGCAGAGTTTTTTGTGTCTATGCTACATTTTCTCCCTTTTTGCACCTCTGCCGCATGATATGCACCATGTTTTTTTTTTCTATTGCTTGTTGTAACAACTATCTCACCATGAACCTTGTATTCACCATTGTTTATTGTTTTGTTACATGTGATGCAACTATGTTCATATATATTGCTACTGAAGTTTAATTTGTTTTCGGTTTGTGTTTGTGTGTTTTTGGTTATTTTGTAGAGTTGTACAACATGGGATCAAAGGAAGCTGTCTTTCAGATGCGGTTTGCGGCTAAGCAGCTGGGGCGTGTCATTGATGATGACATGAGTGTTGGGAAGAGGAATATAATTGCTAGGAGTGCCTTCAAGGACCTGCTAGATGTTTCTGCCTTTGGAGCCCTCATGGAACTGATTGTGTTTGTTGCTATGCACACAAATCACAAGCTCCGCGAGTTCAGATTCAAAAACAAGACCATACTTTTTACCCAAGCAATGGTGAAGAAGGTTCTCGGTGTCCCTTCTGGTGACAAACCGATGGATTTGCTGAAGACGAGTGTGCAGTCCGATCTCCGGGATATGTTCAAGAACGAAAAAGGTCGTACATCTTTAGCCAAGGCAATTGAAGTGCTCAAATTTTGCGACGAAACAGATGAAGAAACAGTTATCAGGAGCTTTGGTCTCATTGCTTTTGGGACCGTCCTTTGTCCTGGCACCGGAAACATGGTTACGTGTGAATTTCTTGGCAGCATGATGGATGTTCATGTTATTGATCAGTATGCTGTCGATGAGTATATACTTGCTAAGATTATGAAGGAAGTTGAGATATTCCAGTTGAAGATGAAAAGGCGATCTGAACTAGATGCTTCTAGCATTCAATGGATTGGACATTGCCTTCCTGCACTTGCGGTATGCATCCTTGTTTGCTTTTTACAACATTTTTGTATGTTGTTCTTGCTTGCGTCATTGCTGTTATGTTTGCATACACTAATTTTGCTTTCTTGTTTCATGACAGATCATTTACATGGATCACCTTAGCTTCCCTCCACTGCCTCCTAGTGAGCATAGCCTCAATTATGGGACCCCAAGGGTTTGTATTGTTCGCGACGCTAACTTTGCTCTTGTAGTGGAGATTGACAAGAACAAGTTAAGCCTTAGCCATGCTGCTTTTGGGATGCGTCCAGTAAGTCACTGCTCTTTTTCATCCTCTCCCTTTTTTTTGTTCTTTCGGATTGTTTTTTATGTCCATGTTTTGTTGCAGCAGTAACCATTTTATTTTGCTTACTTTAGTTTGCTTTTCTTTGTGTGGTTTGTAGCTTCTGAACATTCGTCACACAGTGTATGTTGATGCTCCGGCTGTTGGTAATGTAAACGCACCCCAAGTGGGAATTCAAGCCAAGGCAGCTGCGAAAGAAACTGAGGTGATTCCCTCAGCTTCTCTCAATGAGTGGCTCCAAAAGGCGATGCCAAGCAGCCAGGATTTGGAGGTGAATACTCCGTGTTTCTTCTCTTTTTTTATATGTTACCTCTGTATATATGTATTTTGGTTTCTACTCTGCAATTGGTTGTTGTAAAAGTTATTTTTTATTGTGTATGTTTCTGTGCATATATGTAACAATAGTTGATTTTTTTTGTTGTAATACCTACAGTGTGTTGTAATGTCCCCATTTTTAGTTATTTTTGTGTAGTTCTGGTTTATGCATATTTTTGTGTCTTTCTTGTGGGTTTTTTATGCAATTTTGTTGCATCTCAACTATCTGCACACTTGTGAATAACTTTTTATTTTGCTTGTGTTTTTGCGGGTGCCCCCACACTTGTCTGCAATCTACAATAAGCATAAGGGCTTGTTTGCTGTTGAAATTGACGAGGCCTGCGTGACTTTTGGGAATGTTGTGAAGACAATTCAGGGTAAACGGATGGCATCACTTCTACTGGATGTCCACGCCGCAAGGACAACTGATGCAAGCTTCACAATTTCCTGTCCCATGGCTAGTGGTGAAACTTCAAAATTTGGAGCATCTCAGAACCAACCAGCAAAGGATACTGCAGTCCCGGTTGTTATTGCACCACAACAAACAAGAGAGGGTCCTTCAGATGGTGTTGTTAGTGCATCTCAGCACATGTCCCCAAAAGAGACAGTTGGTCAAGTCATCCCCGAGAGTGTAGAAGATATTGGCATTGTTCAGCCTCCAGTTGTTGCCAGCGTTTCAAGGGAAGAGCAAGGGTCAGCCAGTGAGCATGCTCCAACCATTGTTGACCAACCTTCTTATGATGCTATACCTGTTGTGACTGACCAGCTTGCGACAATTGCTGGCTCGCCTCCTCGCGTGGAATCTCCTACAACAACATCACTGTCTCCACTGCCAATCTCATCTCCAAGTAAGTATAGGAATCTTCCAAGGGGCTATTGGGATGATACACCATCAATGGAATTGTTCGAGGAAGGTTCAGAAGAATATAACTTTTTTGCAAATATTCCAGATAGTCCTTCTAGGCCGGTGACGATGTTGCAATCTCCTGCACCTGCCACTAGCGCAGAGTCTGCTGGATGTGCCTCTCCCGCCAAAACTCTGATGAAAATCGTTGCTGCTGGAGAGCCAATTGCGCAAGATGGTACTTTTCTCGAAATAATCCAGCTTTTCTACCTCTGTGCTTTCACCTTTTTCTATGCTCTTGACCAATTTTCTTCTTGTTGTTTGGAAGCAACCACCATTTTTGTAGCAGGAGACACCTGGGTTGATGTCACCAGCGGTGTCGATATTACTAGCGGCCCTGCCACTCATGAGAAAAAGCAACGCTACAAGAGGGCAGCTAAGAGAGATGTTAGTCCACCAAAAGTCAATAAGCTGAAGGTATCAGCTGAAGGTGATGCATTGTATGATAAGTTCATACTTCATTCGCGGAAACCAAAACATTTGAAGAAGAACGAGCAGTGAGTACATCTTTTGTTGTTCCTTTTTCATTTTTCTGTAGCGAATTATGACGTTGCAATGTGGTATTTTCTATGTGGACAAAGTACTTTATTTTTGTTTCAAAAGGGTGTTTGTTTTGTTGTAGCCGAAACCTCATGTGGAGACCATTTATTTTTTATTCATTTCTTTTTTTCCCTGTGTTGTGATATGCAAAGTTTCTTGTTGAAACATAGGCTTGGTTGTCATAACATTTTAGTCTATTCACTTGTTGAAAATAGTAACATTACTGATAGGGCATTCATTTCACCCTTGTTTCATATATGGTTTTTCTTTGTTGAAATAGATGGATTTTTCTGTTTCATCAGTATAGTTCTTGCGTGTACATACTTATTGCTGTGTATTCTTAACTATATGTTTCATTATATGTTTTTTTATTGAGACAATTATTCTTTTATGTTTGATTAGTGTTTTGTTTTTGTAGCATTATAAGGGATTGTATAACATTGCTTTAATTTTCTTTTCTTTTTTGTTCACTAGCTTTTTGTTTGTTGTTGCTATATTTCTTTTCTTCTGTTTCATTAGTTATTTCCTATTGTAACAGGATTACAATTATTTATTTTCCTTACATTTTGTACCATTTGGTTGATTTAGTTTATTACTTTTGTTTCATTAGCACATTTTTTTGCATCTGTACCATTTGCTGTACTTTTCCCTTTGTTCCTTTAATTTTATTGTAGCCCAACTAGACCATGTCTCATCGCAACTTTGCAGCCAAGTGTTTATAACCATTGGGAACTCATATTGCTTTTACAACAACTTCCAAAATTCTATGAGGCCCCGTGGTTGGATGGATTCAGAGATCATGTCGCTCCATAACGAGAAGTCCAACATTGAAAACAAGTTGAAAGTTTCAAACAACAAGAGGTTGAAGAAGAAGTTTGCATTTTCTCACCGCATTACCGTAAGTAGTTTTTTGCTGTTTTCACTATCGCAAGACCCATTTCTGCTTGCAAAACAGTTCGCCTTACCTTTTTGTTTTGTTTGTTTTTTTTTTCCGAATGTTTAGTCTGATCTTACCAAGGACCCTAGCAAATTCAACTCCAAGGACATAATGGTTGAGTTCAAGAACGTCTGTGATAAGTACAAGCTAGAGAAGGAGGACTTGGTTAGTTTTCCAGTACTACAATTTTGTTAGAACCCTCTCATCTCACACGATGTGATTCAATACTCCACCTACTTATTTGGTACACCTATTTGTTGTTGTGGCTATTCTTCTCAATCCTGCAAGATAAGCATTGGGTTTCCTTTTTCATCAATTTGTTGTGCAAGGAATTTAACACTTTCAACTCAATCAAGCCAAGGAAAACTTCTAGTGTTGCAACTTCAATGGACAAGGCTATAAGCAATCTGGTAAAATTTCTTGTTTTAATTTGTTGTTTGTTCATTTTGCAACTTTCCATCTATTGTCTTTGTATGTACCAGAAACAAATTTTCTTTTTGTTGTGATGCATGACAAGCTCTGAGTTCTATTGTTGTTGTTGTTGTTGTTGTTGTTGTTGTTGTTGTTGTATCATTTTTGTATGTTTTGCAGATCAGCAACTTTGCTTTACTTACAAAAGAGGCTGGAACAATCAACTTCGACCCTACTCTATTTAAACACGGAGGACCATCATATTACCCGCAGCAACCCACCATGTGAGTAGATTTTTACTAAATGCAAAGTTTCATATCTGCAATATGGAGTTTTGCAACAATTATTGTTTTTCACTGCAACCAAATACCTTTTGTGGTTGTTGCATATTGACCAATTTGAAATTATTTTCTTTCTATTGTTGCGTTGTAGATACGACTGTGGGTTCTTTGTCATCCTATACATGGAGAACCGGGGTGGGAAGGTGATGACCCTCTTCGACCCCGATGCTATCCCGTACTATCGTAGGGTGATCGCGGCTAGCTTCATCAATTCTGCAATGAACTCCGAAGATTCTGTCGATGTACTCGATGCAGAGTTCGAGTGAAGTTCCAGTTAGGTTGCAGTGATACTTCTTGGTCTATTGCGCAGACCTTGTTTCATCAGTGCTTGTAATAGCTTCATCAGACTTGTTTCATCAGTTCTAGATGGGAGGAAACTTTGCCTTTTTATTTTGTGCTTGGATATAAATTCTGTAGCAACGATGCGTGCGACGATGTTGTTCTAGGAGGGGAAATCACTCTTCCTCTGTTTTTCTAGTTGACGCTGTGTTGCAAACTTGATCGTTCTCTGTGTACTAAACCTTTGGAGCTTAATATATATCAATGTTTTTCATTAGCATGTATCACTGTTGTTTCGATGAATTTTGTCGAAAGGAGATGTTGTATTATTTTCTTATATCTTATAATGTTGAAACAAGCAATCTATTTAAGTTCAGAAGATAGTCTTTTTCGGTTGAATCTTTGCCTTCACCTTTTTTTAATTGTTGCAAATAGCATATTTGTTTGTTGAGTTAGCTTACTATTTTTGTTGACAGTGGATATCATGCTCTAAAAACAAAACCCCATCAGCCATTTTTGTATCGAATGCTACAAAATTTTGTTGTAATATACAAAAAAAATTGTTGACAAACAATGGAAGTCAGTAATTCACACATCTAATTTCTGCATAATTATTTTTGATCTTGTTTTAGCCAGAACCTTGGTGTTTGCAAATTGGTTTAAATAGATGTTGTCACATACATCTAGTTTGTTATGAACAAACATTTTTTGGGCAACAAGCATTTCATGTTGTAAATGCTTAATGTTTTTGTTGTATCAGTCGTAAATTCTTGTTGACATATTTTAAAAACTACAACCAACTATCACAGAATGAATAACTTCTTTGTTTCTTTATATAATATGTTTTCCATATGCTATCAAGCCGAATGCTATGATGCAACAAGCTAATTACATGTAAGAATACTACATATTAAACTGCGAGATCAAATTTTGTGTTCCAAAAGCTTGCATTTGGTAACCAGATTGCACCCAATCAACTTGTTGCATCGTAGCACCTTCTCCACTCATGTGATTACTAGGTTGCATCCATTTCTGATTATGCACGGCGACTTCTCCATGATGACCAGTGGGTTGCATTGTGCAGTTTGGTGGTACTCAAAAGCTTTGCTGCAATTGTGCACATTCTTGTGTCGTTGAAGTTTGCATTGGATATCCTGATTGCATCCAACCTCCGTGTTGAATCACAGCACCAACTCCAGCACTGTAAGGTTGCATTGGGAAAGATTATTGCATACCTAACAATTGTTGCAACGTAGTAGCTAGTCGGGGGATCGACACCTTGCATTCGGTATCCAGGGTGAACTACACTAATCGGATCTGACGCGACAGCACTGTCGGCAGCAGCAATTACTGGATTCACACCTCCTTGCTTCGTCGCAATCATTTCCATCACACCTTTTGCATCATTTGAAAATTTGCACGCCGATACATGGTGTTCTCCCCAACAGAATGCACACTTGAACTTTGCTGATTTACCTTTCTTTTTCTTGTATGCATGCTTATTAGTCTCCCCCTCTTTCTTTGCTTTCTTCTTTGCAGCATCTTCTACCTTTTCAATGTTGAGCTTTCTCCTCTTCTTAGTTTTTGTTGGCCGACCCTTCTTCTTCTTCCTTACATGGTTTTTCAATCCACATTTATCCATAGCTTCCTCATCAGTAGCTGGGTGTTCTCCTTCTTGTTGCATCTGCACAGGAACATCATCATGTTTATTTTGATCTTCTTGATCTTCTAAATTGGCTCCTCTCAATTTAACAACAACTACATCTTGATCACTATCAATTGTGGCTGACACAAACTCATATGTCTCGTCACTAAAGCAAGCATCGGAGGCTAAGCGGTTCATTTTTCTACACAATCTGTTGTACCTCAAGGTGTTTGTGCCTGGATTGCCAAACAAGCGTGGACGGTTGTTGGCGTTTGGCACTGGATTATCTCTTGTGGCTGTTTCACACCATCTTTCCATCATGTATCTTTCGGGTATCAATTGCACGTTAAGGTGCACCATCACCCTCACTATGTGCGCGCATATCAGGCCACACATGTCAAACATGTTGCAGCTGCAATCATAGATTCCACTTGTGTGATCAGCTTGCACCCTGTATGTCCTGGGGTCTTCCCCACAATTAGCTACAAGTGTGAACAATTAATTATCCCCTTCATGTTGTTGTTGCTGTAGGATGTACCCAGTATTTGCTGCAATGATTTCCTGAATTTTTTTGAAGACCTTTCTTGTGTAGAAAGTTGTTGCCTGCTTCTCAATGTTGTAACTACATATTTTTTTGCATCAACCATTGTAAATATTAGTAACATTATAACAAAATAATTGTGCACATGAGACAGCTGTGTCAATGATGCTTGTGATGGAGAAGGAGTTGCTGCTTCTTGATGACTTTGAATCCCTGGCAAGGTGCCAGAAATTCTTTGCTCTGGATGGTGTGTTGGAAACCCCAAGAGGAGGGTGTGATGAGTGCAGCGGTAAGAATTTCCCTCAGTTAAGAACCAAGGTTATCAATCCAGTAGGAGAAAGAGGATCTTCGGAAGGTTGATTCCACTGACGGTGGTGATGGCTTCACCGGTGTCAGCAACAACGTGGAACCTGCACACAACTCAACCAAAATACTTTGTCCCAACGGTACAGTGAGGTTGTCAATCTCACCGGTCTTGCTGAAAACAAAGATTAGACGTATAGTGTGGAAAATAGTGTATGCTTGCAGTAAATAAAGAAAGCAGGAAATTGTAGTGGTTTGTTTAACAGTGTAAAAAAATGGACCGGGGTTCATAGGTTCACTAGTGGCGTCTCTCCATAAAAGATAGCATGCTAGGTGAACAAATTACAGCTAGGAAATTGAAAAATAAAGGTTGCACCGTAGTGCACATTCATGACATGATGACTACTATGATATTTAGTGCGGGCATTACAACAATATACATAGACCGTAATCCAACTTCATCTATGACTAATAATCCACCCTCAGGTTATCATCCGAACCCCCTTAGGTATTAAGTTGCAAACAACAGATAATCACATTAAGCAATTTGTGTAATGTAAGCAATGATTGTGCACGCGGGCACTCACACCGTTGTTTTCTTCCTAGTGGCAACAACACATCCTTCCCCGTCACGTTTCTGTCACTCGAGCACAGGCGAAAAGGAGGCATGAACCCAACTATAAAGCATAAATACTCCCTCTTGGAGTCACTAGCAACTACTTGGCCAGAGCAACCACTAGCAACGGAAAGCATGCAAGATCACAAATAACATATGCAATAAAGACTATAATCAACTTGGCATAAGTTCAATATTCATCGGATCTCAGCAAACACAGCACATAGAATTACATAAGAACAATCTCGATCATGTTAGGCAGTTCACGAGATCTAAACATTGAGGCATAGGAGGAGAAGACAACCATCTAGCTACTGCTATGGACCCGTAGTCCAAGGATGAACTACTCACGCATCACTCGGAGGCAGGTATGGTGATGAAGAGGCCTCCGGTGATGATCTCCTCTCCGGCAGGGTGCCGGGAGACAGCTTCATAACCCCCTGATCTAGGGTTGACGACGGCGGCGACTGCGGAACTTTTCGGGGGATTTTTGATCAGGTATTTAGGGTTTTTCATCGGAGGAGAATAAATAGGCGAAGGGGCAAAGGCGTTGGAGCCCTGTGTAACATCCCAAGTATGAAAATCACCTTTAGAATGTTTGTTTCTTGCTTTATTATTGTTTTGCATCATGGCATCTTAATCATTGCATTTGTTTTCCATTTGTTTGCATTTGTTTTCCCTTGTTTTCTATTTGAATTTCAAACCAAGAATTTAAACCATGTTTCATACTTGTTATGTTACAATTTTTTCCAAATAAAAAGTTCAATCAAAACAACCATTTGTTTCCATTAAACCATAAGGTTCAAACTATTCCAAATTATGGCTTTTAATAATTCACTTAATTCAAATTTTATTCAAATTCAATTAGAAACAGCAACCATTTTGAATTTATGAAATTTGCAGAACAAATCAATCACTTGTTTCACAATAAAATTTGAACTTAAAACTTCTAAGTTGCTTAAGTCAAAATTATTCAATTAATGTTAATTTCACTCAAATTTCAAACAAATTTCAAACAGCCACATAATTTAAATATTTTTTGAAAACAAAAACTTGCACAATGTTGTTGTTGCAATATACATCCTATAAAAATTTATCACTAAATTTTCGTAACCCAAAAACCTATTCTTTTTCTTCCTATTTCTTTTCAGCAAAAAAAAAAGAAACAGAAAATTTAAAAAGAAAATCGGAGGGGGTGGCCAGGCCAGTGGGCAGGCCCAGCCCACCAAACAGGCCCGGTACCCCTTCGCGGTCATCTTCCTCCTGTACGGCAGGAAGATGCCGGTGTCCACGTCGCAGCTGCGGAGGAGGAACGGCCAGCAGCGGCTCGATCCCTCCTTATAAACCCTACCGTGGCCTCTCCTAGCTAGCCCTAACCCTAGCTCGCCACTCCTCTCTCCCTCTCACCGCCGCGGCGCCATTCTTTTCCTCTCCACCCACCTCCCTTTCCCTCTGTCACTCCACGGTTTCTGGGAACCCCTACGTCGACGCCGCCGTCCGAGCTCCCGCCGCCGTCGTCCGATCATCTCGTCCTCCCCGATCCTCTTCTTCCTCTACTGCGGAGGTGAGCATCACCTTTCCTTCCCCCTCCGCTCTGCAAGCACGAGCACGCTCTGCACGGTCCACCGCAGCACACGCACGCACCCACGGCAGCGCGGCAGCAGCTCGCCGCCGGCCACCGTTCCCGCGCTGTTGAAGTTCAGAAACGCACCTGCAGGAAAAATTCAGTTAGCGATAACTGAAGCATAACCTGTCCGCGCACCCCTTACCTGACAAAGAACGAAACACACTGCAGTGGTAACGCCCCACTGCACGCGCTCCCGCGGCGCGGGTTCGAGCGCCCGCCCGCGCGGATTAACCCCAAAATTTTTGTTTGCCACGCGGGCAGGCAGGAGGCCCACCTGCTAGTGGCCTGTGTTGCCACGCGCACACACACGCGGGCCACCGTGGCCAGGGCCCCCTCGTCAGTGGCCTGGGCTGGGCCACTGCGAGGTAGAAAAGGGTTCCTGGCCTTTTCTTTTTTAAAATAAATCCTTTTCTTTTACAGATTAGTCCCTAGATTTAAAATGCAAATAACTTTTAAATTCCAACTCCAAATAATATAAATAAAATATGTTTACTGAACCAAATTTAATTCTCTACCTATTCAAAGCATTTGTTTTATGTTTTGAAAATTTCAAATGCATTCAAATTTCAAATTCAAACACTTCCTCTTAAATTTGGTTAAAATCATAACTAATTCAAACTTAATTCAAATAACACAAATAAAATATGTTTTCCATGCTAAATTGAACCATCTATCCAAATATAAATTTTGTTTCATGTTTTGAATAATTAAAATTGCTTAAATAATTTAAACCTTGTTTAAATCATTTAAATTTGCTAAATTCATAACTTGCTCAAATTAAATTATTTTTGAACATATAAAATATGTTGTCCAACCAGAAAAGTATAAACTTTTCAAATATGAATTTGGTTTAATGATTTGAACAAATAAATTTCAAATAATTTCACACTTGAATTAAATTCATTTAAATCTTGTTTGAACTTGTTTAATTCCTAAGTAATTCATTCTAATTCCTTTTTCAATAATTGAAACATGTATTCCACCTAAAAATTTGTGTTCTTTTCAAATATGAACTTTGTTATCTATTTTGCACAATTTAAATTGGTGAAAACAACAAAGGCTTGTGTAACACCTTTAAGGAACCAAAATTTCATAACTTAATAAATGAAATTCCAAACTTGGTAAATCTTATTTCAAAATTGTTTCTATTGTTGTTATTTTTCTGTTTTCCTCATCCATGCATCATACTAATCCACTTTCACCTATTGTTTAGTTGTTAAACATTTATTTCCACCTTAATTCATGGGCTTTCCATATGCAATCCAAATTGCATGTGGGTCCATTTAATCATGTTATGTTACCATGTCAACTAGTTTATTTTTATGCATCAATTAAATGGTCATGCATCATCCCATGATTGTGCACTATGCCATGTTATTGATTGTTTATCTCTCTGCGTTGTTTGTTTGCTTTTTCTCGAATAGACGACGACATTGAGACGGACGAGGTTTACGACACCCCTTCTGAGGAGTTAGCCCAGTACCAGGCTACTGAGTTTGCAGGCAAGTATTCACTCACATGAACCATTGTGTTCCTTTCAACATTGGATACCGATACTTTCCGTTGTCTATTATGCTAGCCCTATGAATCGTTGCTTCTGTTCGATCCTATCACATGTTATCCTTTAACCCTGATATAGCCTCACCTCCACACCTATAAACCCATTGCTTGTTGCCCGTGTCTTACTAGCATGCTTAGGGTTGTTTTGCTCGAGTCTGTTACCCGTTATTTTCTGTTACTATTTTCCATTATGTTCTGGGGCTCGATGTTAAACAACAACATGTTAATGTTGAGGTAATAATAATTTGCTGATAAGGCACCGGCAGGAGGCCCGGCGTGGTTTTGAGGCCTGCTAGTGTCGACCCTAATTAGGAAAAGGGTCTTGTCTACTGATCCATGATGAGCGCACTAACCGCATGTGGGAAGCGTGTATGGGCGCCCCCCTCAATTTGATTCGATTCGCATCTCGTCCAAATCGCCACACTTAGTTCGGGCTTTCCATTTGATGCACGCATATGCAGGTACGAACCCGAGGCCAGGGTGGAACTTTTGTAGTCGGCATTTAGGGCGGCGTGGTCTTAGAGTGCTATGAGGGTCCCCCTTTTCTTCGTGGGGGCTCGATTAGCCGCGCACGCACATCACGTGGTTCTTTGGGCTTGATGCGAAGAAGAGTTGAGTTGTGTTGAGTGTCCCGCTTGGTGGGAGGCATTCCATCTGGCGGGTTATTCTTACGTGTACGGCCAAATTGGTGCACCCCTGCAGGGATAAATCTTCTCGAGAAGCCGTGTTTTCCGCGGTTATGGATGACTTGGTGAAAGTACTGGCTAACAAGTACTCAGAACAACTTACACCTAACTAATGATAATTTGACTAGTAATAGTCCTTATGACACAATAACTTGAACCATCATTAATCCAACTGTGTGAGTTATCCTCGGATTGCTTCTTTGGATAAGGGGCGAGATCCAGGATGGGTTTGTTTGGAGTTAGTTATAGTTGGTTACGATACGCTATCTTATCTCATGTCTGTTAGCCGGAAGTTGTAGCATGTTTCTGTAGTTGACTAGTGCAGCCAGCTGCCGCATCTTTTGTATCACCTTTTCTTCCGTTGAAACCAAAAGCATCTGTGCTTGATGTTGTGGGGTACATTTTGGTGAACTGTGAGTCTTGCTTGCCAGTACGTTTATGTACTGACCCCTTTGGGGCTGTGGTTTCCGCAGACTACGCTTACGAGGATCCCCGTGATGGCTACTACGTGGAGTTTGACGAGGCTGCTGACGAGTAGATAGCGGACCCGGGCAGGATCCGAGACATCGTGGATGGGCTCCGTCTTTTCGTTTCCGGCTTCTTAAGCCTATTTGGATCTTGTCTGTACTCAGACATTTTGGATGCTTCCGCTGTGATGTAATGATGATATGTTGGGACATGTGTCCTCTGGATGATTGTATTTTCTATCTCTGCTCTAGTGAGAGCTATTTGCAGCTTATTTCAATCTTTTGTGTCTTAGAGATATGTTGTGATATCAGTTGTTCTAATGTCGTTGACGTACCATGTGTGTATGTTATGAAGTACGTCAACGGAAGTGTCCTGATTTCTATGGGATGGTTTGCGCAGACGATGGATAGTAGAGAATGGTTGTCACACGCTTACGTGTTGGCCTGCTCATATTGAGATGCGGGTGCCGGTATGCCCCGTAAGCCATTTGTTCTACTATTTAGGCGGACTGTGAGTATCCTCTAGAAGTCCGGGTGCGACAAATGGTATCAGAGCCTGTCTGCCTGTAGGATCCCTTTTTACTGGTCGCAGTTGAGTCTAGAAACTATTTTGTAGCTATATAGGAAAAATGAAACGTGAGAGTAGGAATTCTGTTCTTTTTCTTCTTTCCCCACCCACCCTCCCTTTTTCTGGTAAGGAAGTGCAACGTTGTTTTCCCTTCTCATCTAAACTTTCAAGTTAGGTTTTCACGTATCCTGGTTTCTCTGGGATAGTTATATCTACTAGACCATAGGAATGGAGGTGGTTGTGACATGATTTATCATGTTGCCTACTCACGATTGAGAACGGAGGCGTGTAAGCCCGGAAGCATATCCTCTATTCCTTAAGCAGTAGATATTGATCCTTTAGAAGCCCGGATGGGTTTTTCCGTAGTACCTCAGGAGTTTTTGGTCTTGTGTTTCCCGATGTTGCTGCGATATCCTGTTCTTCTCAACATCCCTTTCGTCCGTTGAAACCTTGTTGTTGCTTTCCACTTCAGTTCTTCTACCGGCGTCTAATCAAAACTTCCCCGATCATCTGCAGATGGATCTCAGGTTCTACCCGCAGGTGGTTCGTATGACTCGTTGTGAGAGCACCGCCGGTTATCCGGAGATGCTGAGAGACATGGTCACTTATCTGGGGTTCCGTTGGGTACCAGAGTACCAGGTCTACGAGCAGCAGCGAGAGTTTGACCAGACCTACTACCAGGTTATCGTCTACATTCTATCAGATGATGGCATGAGCGTTGTCCACCACTACGAGGCAGTAGGTTCCACAGTGGATATGGCTGTGCAGCAGGCAGCTTATGTGAGTCTCACCGTCCTTCGTGCTGACTACTGGAGATTTGACGATTCTATCTATCGCCACATCCCCCGTGGTTACATCACCTCGGAGGGAGCTCACTTCACTCTCTACGACACCCTGGATGTCTACGAGCATGATAACTCCAGGCTGCACACCACCGCTCAGTTTGTGAGGCACAGTGACGCAGTTGCCAGCATACTATCTCAGGAGTTGGCTTCAGTCAGAGAGCAGCTCTACCTCGCTTTGACTCGTCTGGCGACGTACACCACAGAGTTTGTTGGAGACGAGCGCTTTGCACGTTTCGAGCAGCCAGTTGGTCGTCCTCTGCCAGATGCTGGAGGTTACGAGCCGATCAGAGGTCCACTCGTCAACCTTGGTGCTGGTTACACTGGGATTCCCCGCTTTGGAGCACAGGGAGCCGATGCTATGTACTTCACCACACCGAGAGTCGGGCTCAGACCACGGCAGATCTACGTGGATCGTCGTTCTACCTACTTTAGTGGGCGTCCTCCTCACCGTACCTCTCGCCGTACTACTCACCGCCGTCCTGCGTGATGAGCATGGGAGTACCGATGTATCCATTCTTAGCTATGTCTAGTTATCCTTTGGCATTCGAACCATTTGTGGTGTGTTGGATATTCTGATGTATTTGAACATGTGATGATGTACATGTTGGTTATCTATTCATGCGTCGGAATAATCTCTCTTTCGGTTACCAAGTCTATCCTTTTCTATTGTTGTGCTAAAATGCATTTCCATTCAGGATGCCGCCAACAAGGAACACCCCGCCTGAGCCACCGCCAATCACGAAGCTGTTGACTCAGATGACTCAGGTCATGACGCAGATGGCCCAGTTCCAGACTAATCAGCACAACAACCAGACCGCTCCACGAGTCAGTATCAAGGAGTTTCTGAGTCTGGGCCCGAGAGCTTTCGTGGCAACACGCGAGCCTCTGGATGCTGATGACTGGATCCGTGAGATAGCCAAGGCTCTGGACATTGCTCACGTTGCTGAGGAAGACAAGGTCAAGTATGCCTCCTATTTGCTGAAGGGTCAGGTAGCTACTTGGTGGGAAAACTACCAGACCATGAGAGCTGGCTATCCAATCACCTGGGGTTGTTTCAAGGAAGCCTTCCTGAAGCACCACATTCCAGATGGTCTCATGGAAAGGATGCGTGAAGAGTTTTGCTCTCTCAAGCAAGGCAAGCTGGACGTCATCGGCTATCAGAGTGAGTTCAATCGCCTCTCTCGATACGCTGGAGACGAGGTGTCCACTGAGGCTAAGAAGATGGCAAGGTTCCGCAGAGGTTTTAACCCGGAGCTCAAGTACGCCCTCACCAACATCAAGACCAAAGACTTCGAGGAGCTCGTTAACACTGCGCTCAATGAAGAAAATGGGCGCAAGGCGTTCGAGGAATCTCGCAAGCACTCGCGTGAGGGTGGTTCCTCCTCCAATATGACCACCCCTCCGCAGAAGCGCCGCATCTGGGTGCCAAATGGTGCTGTCACTCGGGCTCCATACGACCAAGCTTCTCCAGGCTTCGCTCCCCGCCCACCCAACCCTGCTCAGATGCATGATCAGAGGGCTTCGATGGGGCAGCCAAGGCCAGGGCCTCCTCGTGTCGTCACTTGCTACAAGTGCAAGCAGACGGGGACTACGCTGACAAGTGCATGCAGAGGCAGCTACCTCCACCACCACCTCGTCCCAACACAAACCAGGAAATGGTGCGCGCTCCCCCGCCTAAGGCCTTCAACTCCAACAACAGGCCTGTCGGGAGGACCGCAAGGGTGAATCATGTCAAGATCGACAAAGCTGAGGAATCTCCTGACGTCGTTCTCGGTACATTCCCCGTAAACTCTAATCCAGCTAAAGTGTTGTTTGATACCGGAGCATCACATTCTTTCGTGTCAAAGATCTTTGCGACAGCAGTTAAAATCCCCTTTGTTGGTTTGGGTTCCCCGCTAGTAGTAAACTCCCCTGGAGCAACTATGCAAACGTCTAAGATCAGTCACAAAAATCAAATTCTAATTGGAGGTCACATATTCCTTGCTTCTCTCATACTGCTTGGCAATTCTGACATTGATGTCATTCTTGGTATGGATTGGTTGAAGGCCAATAAAGCTACAATTGACTGTGCTCAAAAGTCAATAACTCTGTTCCACCCTTCTGGCCAGATAGTCTATTCTCCAAATGAATCAAGTTCTGTTCAGCTATGCACCCTCGATGCAAAACCTCTTCCTTCACTTGAAAATGTTCTGGTGGTTTGCGAATTCCCTGACGTCTTTCCAGAAGAGCTGTCAGGGATGCCTCCGGACAGAGTTGTTGAGTTCGTGATCGAGCTTGAACCAGGTACTGCTCCAATCTCTAAGCACCCATACAAGATAGCTCCTCCTGAACTGAAACTGTTAAAGGAGCAAATCGATATGTACATGGAGAAAGGTTACATTCAACCTAGTTCCTCGTCTTGGGGTTGCCCAACTCTGTTCGTTGCGAAGAAAGATCACACAAAGAGACTCGTTGTTGACTATCGTCCTCTTAACGAGAAAACCATCAAAAACAAGTATCCAATTCCTCGTATCGATGATCTTTTTGATCAACTTGCTGGAGCCTCAATATTCTCCAAGTTAGACTTGAGAATGGGTTACCATCAAATAAAGATCAGAAAAGAGGATATTACAAAAACAGCTTTCACCACTCGCTACGGTCTATATGAATTCACCGTCATGTCCTTTGGTCTCACCAATGCACCGGCGACATTCTCTCGACTCATGAATTCTATTTTCCATGAATACCTCGACAAGTTCGTTGTGGTATATCTTGATGACATCCTTGTCTACTCAAAATCCGAGGAAGAGCATGAAGAGCATCTTCGTCTCACTCTCATGAAACTTCGCGAGCATCGTCTATATGCCAAGTTCTCCAAATGTGAGTTCTGGATTCCAGAAGTTGCTTACCTTGGTCATATCATCTCTGCCAAGGGCATAGCCATTAATCCAGAAAAGGTTAAAGCAATTGTTGATTGGAAACCTCCAAGGACGGTAAAGCAAGTAAGAAGTTTTCTTGGCTTGGCTAGCTATTGTCGTCGTTTCGTCCAAAACTTCTCCAAGATTGCCAAACCTCTCACTGATCTCACAAAGAAGGACAAGAAGTTCGTTTGGTCTCCACAATGTGATGAAAGTTTCAATCTCCTGAAGACTAAACTCACTTCTACACCAGTTCTGGTTGGCCCAGACACTACCAAACCTTTCCAGATATTCTGTGATGCATCTCTCCAAGGTCTAGGTGTAGTTCTTATGCAAGAACGTCAAGTTGTGGCTTATGCTTCATGTCAGTTGAACGCACATGAGCTCAATTATCCCACTCATGACCTTGAACTTGCAGCAGTTGTGTTTGCCCTCAAGAAATGGAGGCAATACTTGTTGGGTAATCGCACTGAAATCTTTTCCGATCATAAGAGTCTGAAATACATCTTCACTCAACCAGATCTAAACCTCAGGCAAAGGAGATGGATTGAAAAGATTAAAGAATTTGATCTCACCATTTCTTACACTCCAGGCAAGGCTAATGTTATGGCCGATGCTCTCAGTCGCAAGTCGTATTGCAATAATCTCATGATCATGGAAAGCCAACCTCCACTTCATGAAGAATTCCAGAAGCTGAACCTGGGTCTTGTTCCTCAAGGCTATCTTGCGAACTTGACAACCAGTCCAACTCGCGAGGACAAGATTCGTTCTGAACAACTTCGTGATGCTGAAATCAAGAAGATGGTAGAACACATCAAAGAAGGCAAGGAGAAATTTAAGTCCTTCTCAATTGATGACAAAGGAAATGTGTTCTTCGAAGGACGCATTGCAGTTCCTCAAGTTCAAAGTCTCAAAGATTTCATTCTCAAGGAGGCTCATGAAACTCCTCTCTCCATACACCCTGGAAGTACAAAGATGTACCAGGATCTCAAGACACTATATTGGTGGCCTGGCATGAAACGTGAAATTGCTCAATATGTTTCTGAATGCGACGTTTGTCAACGTGTTAAGGCAGCCCATCAGAAAACAGTCGGTCTACTCCAACCTCTGAAAATTCCTGAGTGGAAGTGGGACATGATTGAAATGGACTTCGTCACTGGTTTTCCAAAGTCCAAGAGGGGCAACGATGCAATCTTCATTTGTCGAGACATCGTAGTAGTTTTCATAGACTGGGGTGCCATGAGACTACGGTAGAGACGTGGGGTAACGGGATAGCGTAGTAATACAGAACACGGGGTTTTACCCAGGTTCGGTACGTCGCGACAGTACGGCGTACCTACTCCTGCACTTCTCACTAATTGGGACTTAAGCCCGTATAACAGGGTTACAGTGTGAGGGAATAGATCTAGCTACTCGACGAGGATGAGCTTCTCGGCGAGTTGCGTAGAGCTTTTGCTTGTGAAACTTGAACCTAGAACCTATGTAATCTATCTCCCGTCTGGCTTTATATAATAGCCGGATTAGGGCTTACAGAACAAGAAACCTAGAAGACTACGTTTAACTTGTAACTTGGAAAGTAAGGAATCCGTCTTCTCCTCCAAGCCAGATCACGTGGGCCGTGATCCGGGTTCTTCTAGAATCCGGCTTCTGCGCGTCGGACTACTGGGCCGCCCAATGGACCTAAGCCCATTACCATGTAGGCCACCCTGGTAGTCCGGCTCTTTTGTCTACCATCTTCTATACCCCTATTCAGTATATATCCGACAGTAGCCCCCAGGAAGGATCAAAACTCTGATACTCCGCCTTTCGTCAAATACATTTTGTTCGGGAAAACTTGATTCAACAGTCTTGATTCTTTCTTCTTTCCTTTTGAAGGAGATGGTAACATAAAACTCGGAACTATGAAAATCCGGCTTCTCTTCTCGCGATCCTTCGCGGAAAAGGAACTTATGACATCAGCGCCTTAATCATGCTGACGCAAGCGCCGCTTGGTTTCACGCGGGAAACCCTGCAACGTATCTCTGACAGATTCTCACGAGAAACGAGGAGATAGCCATCATTCCCCTGTCGTTTCGTTTCCCGGATTTTCCGGCGAGCGACACGCGTCGATCATCCAACGGTCAAAAGAGCCGTTGGCACGTATCTAAACGGATATCTGGCTATAAATAGCCATCATCGTCCTCCTCCGAAACTTTCCTCACTCCCACACTGCCCACGCCATTGACGCGAGCTCGAGAGCAAGTTTCCTGCCCCAAGCGCACTTAGCTTCCAAGCACGCAGAACGCACCAAAACGCACCACCAAAGGATGGCATCCTCGCCGCCTTCACCGACCCGCGCCGCCATCGACGAGCTCGTCAACGACCTAGATCCGCAATCGGGAGCGCAAAAACCCACCGGCGGTGAGCCGGAGAAGACCACGGCTTCCACGGCGGGTGGAGAAAACGCTTCCACCGCCGCGGACATTGCGCCATCGAGCGCCGCGACAACCCCGCCGTTTGCACCTGAAACGGCGGAGGAGAAGATCGAGCTTCTCGGCGACGAACTCGCCGCCGCGGAGGCCGCCGCCGCCGCCGGAGCGGGCGAGGAAGCGGAATCTGCAGGCAACTGGAGTGCCTCCAGTATTCCCCCGGCTCTCCTTCCAAACTTGGAAAAGGAGGGCCTGGTTCTCAAGAAGAAATGGCGGCTGCCGGAAGAAGAAACTGAACCCGCGCCACGAGATGGCGAAAGGGTACTCCTTTCTTCCCACCTTTTGCGAGGTATGGGACTTCCACCATCTTCTTTCTTCCTCCAGGTTCTTTCTCATTACAACATCCAGCCCCACAATCTTCCCCCCAATTCCATTCTGTACATGGCCGGCTTTCAGGCCTTGTTCGAAGGCTACTTAGGGATAGAACCTAGGTTAGATTTCTGGATGTACTGTTTTGGAGTTAAGCGTAACTCTTCGGAGGGCGCACTCCCAACTTGCGGAACTATATCCTTCACTCTTCGGAGATTCCGAGAGGATTGGTTCCCCAAGATCAAAACTTCAGAATCCGTCAAATTTTGGACGGGTTCTTTCTTCTATCATCCCGACGTGCCTTTTCCTAAAAAGGCCGTCGGGGTTCCACCTTTTGTGAACTCCGCCGCCGTTCCCCAGGATAACTGGGTAACAGGAGCCGTCCAAGTTCTGCCGCCAGATCTGCTAAAGATCAAGCGGCGCATCGCCAAGCTCACCTCCATGGATCCGCCTCTAACCGGCATGGACACGGTTCTATGCTGGCTGATTAGGCGGATCCAGCCACTAGCCAACCACAGCGGCCGTTTCCTGTGTGAATACACGGGAGTCAACGATCCGATGCGGACATCCGCCAAGGATTGGCCCGCAAAGGAACTTAGGCGGCGCATCAACCAGTTGGTCGCATCGCGCGACCAATACACAGAGAGTCGGCCAATGTACACGGCCGAAAATCCGGTTCCCAAGGTAATTTTTCAGTCATTTGGGTACAGTTCTATTTTATCTCGGATTTCTTAGCTTCTGATTTTGGTTTTTGCTTGTTCGATATTTCGAGGATCTTTTAGACTCGGACTTGGTGTCTGAGGCTGAGCTGGACGCGCTGCGCACCGCCGCTACAGGTGGACGCAAGCGCAAGAAGATAACCTCCTCGGACGAAATTATCGATCTTGACGGAATCCCCGTCGCCACCTCCAGGTTTTTTCTTCTGGAAATTTCTTTTATGGGAACTTTTTTCATCCATCTTCGGTGTTTTGACCTTTTCCGGGTTTTTATGTTTTTAGCCTGCCACCTTCCACCCTGAAGCCGAAGAAGCTGAAGAAACACAAGGTTTCTTCGAGCCGAGGCAGCCAACCTTCTCCCGCCGTCGCCCCGGACACGCCAAGCACGATGGCGGAAGAGCCTACTGCAACCCCCACCACCAAGCCCCCAGAGCCCAGCCAGCCCATTGTGTCTGACTCGGACACGAGGGAAAGGGCGGCCCCAGAGGTGGAAAAATTAACTCGGACTTTCGACGAGGATATTCCCACCTTTGACAAGGATTTCAAAGCTATCAATGACGGCTTGGACGCAGCCGGAAATCTCTTCGCGGAATACGCGAAAGAATTCAAAGAAAACTTGGCAGGTTTGCAGCGCATGAGCCAGGTATATAACTCTAGCCCCCAAGCATTAATTAAAATGCGTGCTTTTTGCTTTGATGCTTTTTGTACTCATTCTTCTCCTTGCCATGTTTCAGCAAACCTCGGAAGCCATCAACAGGGAAGTTTTCCGGAAGCTTACCATCAAGAATAAAGAAGTTAGAAGTCTTCTCTCTATTCTTGAAGAAAGGGAAGCAGTGCTGGAATCAGCTAAGCTCGCATTGTCGGAAACACAAGGTGAACATTTTCCTTTTGAAATTTCCGATTCAATCATTTGCCTAAGTTTTTTCCGAGAAGTTAGCTAACTCGGATTTTTCCCTTGCTTTTCAGCTGCATTAGCTAAGGCTAAACAAGCAGCAGAAGATTCTGGCAATGCCGAAATTCTCCGCAAGGAGAATGTTGAGCTTCACAAGAACCTTCTGAAAGCTCAACAAGACTTGGAAGCCAGCAACCTGGCCCTTGGAGTTTCCAATGCCAAGGCTTCCGAGCAGGCGGAGAAGGACAAATCCACCATCCGGGATTTGACCGATGCTCTGAACCTTCGCCTGGAAGAAGTTTCCGAGATCGACAAGCTCATTGGTAAATTTCTAACTTATGTACCATTTTTCCATGTTTTACTTTCTCTGGTTTTCTGTCTAACCCTTTTGGGTGTTTTATTGGAAAAAACCAGGAGATACCCCAGATGGCACTCGGGCTGCAGGCATCCGAGCTTTCGGGGAGACATGGAATTTGATGAAGGCTGCTGCAACGCAGCTAGTAGACAAGTTTCTTCCCGAGAAATCTGGGGAGTGCTCGGAGGTTGAAAAGCTTCCGGGTGCCATCATGGAGGTGGCGGAGTCTAAGGAATCTTTCCTTCGCTCCGCTGCACGGGGTGGTGCGCGCATGGCTCTTGGCCTCATGCGCATGCACTACCCTAGTGCTAAATCCTGGCGCGTGGCGTCCGGTGTCCCTCAAGGATAAACGGATATGCAGCGAAACACCATCTTTGGTGAAGTCAAGGTCCACGCCACCCAGATTGCCTCCATGGTAAACATTTCCATCAACTATCCAGAAGTAGAGATTCCTCCAATCCCTCAAGACGAAAGCAGCGAGGAGGAGTCAGATGCTTGAAGGGTCACCTGGAACCTGGATAGAAAAAGTAGACAATAGGAGCATTACTATTCTCTCAATGTAATCAAAATGTAATGCTTCTTTTTATATGAATGAAACTTCTATCTTTTGCAGTTTAAATTATGAAACTCTTTGCAAGTTTTTCATATTTTACCATTCCTTTATCTTCTAAGTTCTCTGGTGTATATGCCTTAACTGTCCTTAGTGTTTGAAATGGCTCAAATAGCAATATGAATCTTCATGCCGAGTAACTGGGGACGAACCAAGCAGTTTTTGAAACTCGGAAACATGGATCATGCTAAAGGCATTTTTACTAACTAGTTCCAGTAACCCAACACACACACAATCAGATAAGACTTAGAGAATTTAAGGAAAGTTTTTTAAGTGAAACTTGGGCGCGCAGGCAATTCAAGTTTCCCTTAGCCGTTAACAGGCTGAAAAATCATTCAGTTTTGTAACGCCGAGTACGCAAGCACAATTCGGGTTAACGTTGAGAAATTTGTAAGATCATTGGGAAATAGATCAGGCGGAAACACTTTGCACTTATAAATAATATGGATGACAGCATTCCGACAACTTTATTTCATGATCTCAAAAGATGTTTACATAGAAATTGAACTAAGTACGGAAAGGTACATAACTTTTTATACGTTCCCAGGCTTCCGCAATCCACTTGACTTTGTCGAATTTTTTCAGCATCTTGTAAAGTGGTAAGGTTTTAGCCCCCAGCCAACTGATGAATCTGCTGATGGCTGTGGCAGAACCCGTCAATCTTTGAACATTTTTTACACATGTAGGCTTTGAGATATTCAAGATTGCCTTGATTTTTTCCGGGTTAACTTCTATTCCTCTGTGAGAAACGATGAAACCCAGAAGTTTTCCTGAGGGAACCCTGAATACGCACTTAGATGGATTCAACTTCATCTTGTAAGTGCGCAAGTTTTCGAAGGTTTCTCGCAAATCCTCAAGGAGTGTATCTTTTTCCTTGGTTACGACAGCGATATCGTCCACGTAAACATGGATGTTTCTGCCAATTTGACTATGCAAACAGCGTTGCATGCAACGCTGGTAGGTTGCACCTGCGTTCTTCAGGCCAAAAGGCATGGTTACGTAATAGTACGTCCCATACGGGGTTATAAAAGAAGTCTTGATTTGATCTTCCTTTTTCATGCGTATTTGGTGGTACCCGGAGTATGCATCCAAAAAGCATAAAAGCTCAGAGCCTGTAGTGGCGTCTATTATTTGATCGATTCGCGGTAACGCAAACCTATCTTTCGGACACAACTTGTTCAATCCTGTGTAATCTATACACATTCTAAGAGCAGTGGTGTCTTTCTTCGGCACTAATACCGGATTTGCGGACCAATCAGTATGGATTACTTCCTTGATAAAATCCGCTGCTAAAAGCCGGATAATTTCCTTGCCAATAGCCTTCCGTCAAACCGACGGAGACCTTGTTTGACGGGTTTTGATCCGGGAATAACCTTGAGTTGGTGCTCAGCAAGTTCTCTGGGTATGCCTGGCATGTCAGCTGGACACCAGGCGAAAATATCCTAGTTCTCACGGAGGAACTTGATGAGCTCGCCTTCCTATTTGTCGGTCATCCCAGTCCCTACGACGACAAATTTTGTCGGATCTTTGGGATCTAGGATTACCTGTCTTGTATTCTCGGACGCCTTGAAGCTATCTGTTGGCTTCCGAGTTTCTTTTCCTGCCGGCATTTCTTTCGGCGATACCTCCTTGGCTAATTCCTTCAGTTCCTCCCTTGCTATAACTCTCTGAGCGCAAAGGGCGTTTTCTTTCTCCAACTCGTTTTCCAGCTTGAAATCACCGGCAATGGTGATTACTCCTCCTTTGGGTCCTGTCATCTTCAGCTTGTTGTAGATATAGCAAGATCTTGCCATAAATTTGGCGAAAGCCGGACGTCCGAGTATTGCGTGATACACGCTTTCGAACGGCACTACTTCGAAGGATACTTTTTCCTGCCGGAAGTGATCTTTATCTCCGAAGGTGACATCTAGGGAAATTTCTCCTAGGGATCGTGCTTGCCTGCCAGGAACAATGCCATGGAAGCGTATATTGCTGTAGTTGAGCTGGGACTCGGAGATCTTCAAGTGCTTCAGTGTATCCAGGTACATTATGTTGATGCTGGATCCTCCGTCCATCAGCACTCTTCGTAGCCTAGTGTTTTGA
Organism: Alopecurus myosuroides; assembly: GCA_028641055.1. Classification (NCBI taxonomy): domain Eukaryota; kingdom Viridiplantae; phylum Streptophyta; class Magnoliopsida; order Poales; family Poaceae; genus Alopecurus; species Alopecurus myosuroides. Next base: position 210,128,394 of record CM054060.1, read on the forward strand.
ACAATAGGGCTTACAACAAGAGCTTGTGTGCCGGGTTCAGGGATATTTCCGGGATGATCTGACTGATCCCAGATTATCGGTGTGTTGGAGTACTTCAAGAATTTCGGGGTCGCAGGAACAACCGCGTTTATTTCTCGAAGTGTTCTTTTGGCCACCTTTGCTGACGGGGTTGCTAGGAAAGTTAACATTGCTTCTCCGTCAACTCTCGGAAATTTGGGTTCGCCTTTTCGCTGTTGTTCCTGGATTTTGTCATCAGTGTCCGATTCACTGTCTTCTTTTTCAGCTTCTGGCTTTTGTTTGGCAGGTTTCCTTTTGGAACCCTTCCCTTTATTTCCGGATCCTGCATTGCCTTTCATATGCTTGTTTAGCCGGCATTGCGCGTTTGTGTGGGTTGGTTTCCCAAACTGAGAGTGGTGGACGCAGGGTTCCGACTTAATTCTCTCCCATTCTTCGGGAGTGTAATTGATTGGATCTGGACTGCGGCCTTTCCACTTATTCACCTTTTCTCCTCCAAAGGCTATGTTGACCTCCTTGGGCTTTGTTGTTGACTCCAGAGTTCCTTTTTTATCAGAACGAGGTGTTTTCTTGGCCAGTATCAGTGACTCAATATTGCCTCCTCTTGCTCTGATATCATCTTCGGCTGCAGCATGCTCGTTAGCGGTTGTAAGCATAGATCCAAGATCTTTGTGCTTTTTAGAACCAACCATGAACGGTACAAGTCCGGGTTTTAGGCCATTGACGAAAGCATGCATTGCTTGTACGTCAGTTACTCCAGAGCAACTATTCTTCATTGCAGTCCATCTGGAGATGAAATCCACGTATGGTTCGTCTTCAAATTGGGTGCAACGGTTCAGCTGGTTGATGCTATTTGGGCGTTTGTATGTTCCCCGAAAATGCTGAGTAAATACTCTCGCCATATCATCCCAACTGTCGACAGTTCTTGATGGTAAACCATTGATCCAATCTCTGGCTCCGTCGAGCAACATTAGGGGAAGAAACTTGACAGCTTCCAGGTCTGTCCCGTTGTTGATTTGGACGGCTGTGTAATAATCTGAAAGCCAGGTATCCGGGTTTGTACTGCCGGTATATTTTTGGTAGGTTGGACCAACTTTGGCGAAGCCAGAATGCAGGGTTATCCTTCGGATCCTGTCAGTAAAACACTTAGGACCAAAGTATAGATCATCCTTTTCTGTTCTATCAATATGTGCAGAATATCTCCCGGCTGAATGGACAGAAGGGGATCTGCTCCTTTCTTTTCCATTGTTGCGCGGACGCGCTTTTCCGAGGTTATCTCTATCTCTTCCGTTGTCACGCCCCCTGGGATTAGGTGGAGTCCTGCTCCTATACCTTTCCTTATCTTTAGGCGGTGTCCGAGATCTTTCACGTCTGTGAGGTGTATCGTATCTTCCAGCTTTTTCAGCTGGGTTTCTCGGAGGTGGCATTATTTTGCCGTCATTCCGGTGTTTGTCTTCCCGATCGTGTGGTTTATATCCATCTTTCGGGAGATGAGGTCCGGTTCTAGACGATGCGTCCCGGTTGTCGGGGGTTTTCTTGTCTTTTCTCGGATCCTCTTTTTTATCCGAATCTCCGGGTTCTTCCGGTCCAGGTGCTCCAGCAGCGCAAGTAACAGTTTTGCAGAGGGCGGAATTATCATGCAGCCTCCCTGATCGCTCTTGGCCTCGCTGTTGCTGCTGTAATGCTTTTCCTAGGAAAGCATACACCCCTTGGAGTTTTTCCCCGTTGGAGTACAGATCGTTGTTTAGGATGGCGAACGCTGCTTCCGCGTTTTCCGCTGCGGTTTTGTATATTGGTTCGCCCTTGGCATCTTTGCCGTTTAACTGCTTTTGCCAAGATGGGTTATAAAACCTTTCTTTTGGCGGCAATTCTTCCGGTTTTGCGATTCCGGGTAACCTAGTAGGTTTTAAGGCAGATCTATGCTTTCTCTCGTACTCCTCTATTTCTTCCTTCATGACTTTGATGTCATTATGGGTTTGTTGGAGATGTTGCCGAGATCTAAGCAGATGTTGCTGTTGCCGTTGGAAAGCTTGTCTCCTGGCTTCCAGCATCTCAGGGGGTTCATCTGGTCCCACTGGTGTTTGTAATAGTTCTTGCTCTTCCAGTTCTGTCATTGGCGGAGCAGTGATTTCCTTAGATTTCTTTTCCGCGGGCTTTGTGCCACTAATATCTCCAACTTCCAGGTTTTCATCAGCGAGATCAGCTGACTTTTTCTTCCGGAGTTTGTACTGGAGTTTTTTAGAAGCACGGTGCTTTTTCTTGGAAGAAGGAGGTTTTTTGACAGGTTCATCTTCTGTCATCTCCTTGACATTAGGGAATATCGGAGAAGTTTCTCCGTCTTCTCTCTCTTCCACTGGCGGAGGAGTTTTAGGGCTTTCCTGGCTGTCGGCACCCGTTGTATCAGCTGGTTTTGCCATTAGCACTTCATGGAATCCCTCTTGAAAGGACTTAACTTTCCTTACGAAGGCATCATCGTCTTCGTCTTCGGAGTCGAAGTTATCCGATCCGGTTTCCGACTCCAATCTCGCCTCAATGGCGGCAAGCACGGACTCTGCTTCCGAGTTCATCGTCTGGTTGACGGATGTCGGATCTTCCGTCTCTGTGACGGGTATTGGTTCTTCCGTCTCTATGACGGGTAGGTTGTTATCTGCCTTTTGCACGGGATTTCCGTCATCCGTGTTTTCAGCGATTTCGGATTGCACCATGCCGATAAAGTGCGTATCACTGTTTTGTCGGCGATCTGAGCAGAATCCGGCATCATAGTCGTCCTCGACTGGGTATAGGGCGGGTGGGATAAATTTGCTTCCACCGCAAAACCCCATTGCCTCTGCAGTTAGTCCGATAAAGATGTTAGCAGATCCAATCGGTAACACGCAGGCACTTACCAGGTGGTTTTGCGCCGGTATGTAGGATCCATTGTCGAGGAAGCGCCCGACGTCGTCGTCGAATTCCAAGCTTCCGACAGTGATCGATCTTCCAATTCCGCCGAGTATCCCAGATCGGAATTTCACGCCTGACGTCGTTTGCCCCACGGTGGGCGCCAACTGTCGAGACATCGTAGTAGTTTTCATAGACTGGGGTGCCATGAGACTACGGTAGAGACGTGGGGTAACGGGATAGCGTAGTAATACAGAACACGGGGTTTTACCCAGGTTCGGTACGTCGCGACAGTACGGCGTACCTACTCCTGCACTTCTCACTAATTGGGACTAAAGCCCGTATAACAGGGTTACAGTGTGAGGGAATAGATCTAGCTACTCGACGAGGATGAGCTTCTCGGTGAGTTGCGTAGAGCTTTTGCTTGTGAAACTTGAACCTAGAACCTATGTAATCTATCTCCCGTCTGGCTTTATATAATAGCCGGATTAGGGCTTACAGAACAAGAAACCTAGAAGACTACGTTTAACTTGTAACTTGGAAAGTAAGGAATCCGTCTTCTCCTCCAAGCCAGATCACGTGGGCCGTGATCCGGGTTCTTCTAGAATCCTGCTTCTGCGCGTCGGACTACTGGGCCGCCCAATGGACCTAAGCCCATTACCATGTAGGCCACCCTGGTAGTCCGGATCTTTTGTCTACCATCTTCTATACCCCTATTCAGTATATATCCGACATCATTGTCATTGATCGTCTCACTAAAGTAGCTCACTTCTTTGCTGTCAAAGAAACAATCTCAGCTAGCCAGTTAGCAGAGCTCTACACAGCAAAGATCGTTCCTCTTCATGGTGTTCCATTGGAAATAAGCTCAGATCGTGGAAGCATATTCACTTCTCATTTCTGGAAAAGCTTTCAAGAAGCATTGGGCACCAAACTTCTGTTCAGCACAGCTTATCACCCTCAGTCTCAAGGCCAAGTCGAAAGAGTCAATCAGATTCTCGAGGATATGCTCAGAGCATGTGGTATCTCTTTTGGCATGAAATGGGAGGAATGTCTTCCATATGCTGAATTCTCCTACAACAACAGCTTCCAGGCAAGCCTAGGCATGGCACCATTTGAAGCTCTCTATGGCCGCAGATGCAGGAGTCCAATCAATTGGTCTGGAGCTGGTGAACATTCACTCTTAGGCCCTGACATTGTTAAGGAAGCCGAAGAGAAAGTTCGCATCATTCGTGACAATCTCAAGATTGCCCAGTCTCGTCAGAAAAGCTACTATGACAGCAAGCACAGGGATATGATTTATGCAGCTGGTGACAAAGCATATCTCCGTGTAACTCCCCTCAGAGGCACTTATCGTTTTGGTGTGAAAGGAAAACTTGCACCAAGATACATTGGTCCTTTCAACATTCTCTCAAGGCGTGCGGAAAATGCATATCGTCTTGAACTTCCAGAAAAGCTATCCAAGGTGCACGATGTGTTCCACGTGTCACAGCTCAAGAGGTGTTTCAAAGATCCAGATCGTGCAGTTGATCATGATTCCATTGAACTGCAAGATGATCTATCTTATGAGGAGCACCCTGTTCGAATTCTCGATGAGACCGAGCGTAAGACTCGCAACAAGAGCACCAAGTTCTTGAAAGTGCAGTGGTCCCATCATTCCGATAAAGAGGCAACGTGGGAGACCGAAGAGGATCTTCGCAAAAAGTATCCGGACCTTTTATCTTCTCAGTAGGAATCTCGGGGCGCGATTCCTTCAAGGGGGGGCGTTTTGTAACATCCCAAGTATGAAAATCACCTTTAGAATGTTTGTTTCTTGCTTTATTATTATTTTGCATCATGGCATCTTAATCATTGCATTTGTTTTCCATTTGTTTGCATTTGTTTTCCCTTGTTTTCTATTTGAATTTCAAACCAAGAATTCAAACCTTGTTTCATACTTGTTATGTTACAATTTTTTCCAAATAAAAAGTTCAATCAAAAAAACCATTTGTTTCCATTAAACCATAAGGTTCAAACTATTCCAAATTATGGCTTTTAATAATTCACTTAATTCAAATTTTATTCAAATTCAATTCCAAACAACAACCATTTTGAATTTATGAAATTTGCAGAACAAATCAATCACTTGTTTCACAATAAAATTTGAACTTAAAACTTCTAAGTTGCTTAAGTCAAAATTATTCAATTAATGTTAATTTCACTCAAATTTCAAACAAATTTCAAACAACCACATAATTTAAATATTTTTTGAAAACAAAAACTTGCACAATGTTGCTGTTGCAATAAACATCCTATAAAAATTTATCACTAAATTTTCCTAACCCAAAAACCTATTCTTTTTCTTCCTATTTCTTTTCAGCAAAAAAAAAGAAACAGAAAATTTAAAAAGAAAAACGGAGGGGATGGCCAGGCCAGTGGGCAGGCCCAGCCCACCAAACAGGCCCGGTACCCCTTCGCGGTCATCTTCCTCCTGTACGGCAGGAAGATGCCGGTGTCCACGTCGCAGCTGCGGAGGAGGAACGGCCAGCAGCGGCTCGATCCCTCCTTATAAACCCTACCGCGGCCTCTCCTAGCTAGCCCTAGCCCTAGCTCGCCACTCCTCTCTCCCTCTCACCGCCGCGGCGCCATTCTTTTCCTCTCCACCCACCTCCCTTTCCCTCTGTCACTCCACGGTTGCTGGGAACCCCTACGTCGACGCCGCCGTCCGAGCTCCCGCCGCCGTCGTCCGATCATCTCGTCCTCCCCGACCCTCTTCTTCCTCTACTGCGGAGGTGAGCATCACCTTTCCTTCCCCCTCCACTCTGCAAGCACGAGCACGCTCTGCACGGTCCACCGCAGCACACGCACGCACCCACGGCAGCGCGGCAGCAGCTCGCCGCCGGCCACCGTTCCCGCGCTGTTGAAGTTCAGAAACGCACCTGCAGGAAAAATTCAGTTAGCGATAACTGAAGCATAACCTGTCCGCGCACCCCTTACCTGACAAAGAATGAAACACACTGTAGTGGTAACGCCCCACTGCACGCGCTCCCGCGGCGCGGGTTCGAGCCCCCGCCCGCGCGGATTAACCCCAAAATTTTTGTTTGCCACGCGGGCAGGCAGGAGGCCCACCTGCCAGTGGCCTGTGTTGCCACGCGCGCACACACGCGGGCCACCGTGGCCAGGGCCCCCTCGTCAGTGGCCTGGGCAGGGCCACTGCGAGGTAGAAAAGGGTTCCTGGCCTTTTCTTTTTTAAAATAAATCCTTTTCTTTTACAAATTAGTCCCTAGATTTAAAATGCAAATAACTTTTAAATTCCAACTCCAAATAATATAAATAAAATATGTTTACTGAACCAAATTTAATTCTCTACCTATTCAAAGCATTTGTTTTATGTTTTGAACATTTCAAATGCATTCAAATTTCAAATTCAAACACTTCCTCTTAAATTTGGTTAAAATCATAACTAATTCAAACTTAATTCAAATAACACAAATAAAATATGTTTTCCATGCTAAATTGAACCATCTATCCAAATATAAATTTTGTTTCATGTTTTGAATAATTAAAATTGCTTAAATAATTTAAACCTTGTTTAAATCATTTAAATTTGCTAAATTCATAACTTGCTCAAATTAAATTATTTTTGAACATATAAAATATGTTGTCCAACCAGAAAAGTATAAACTTTTCAGATATGAATTTGGTTTAATGATTTGAACAAATAAAATTTCAAATAATTTCACACTTGAATTAAATTCATTTAAATCTTGTTTGAACTTGTTTAATTCCTAAGTAATTCATTCTAATTCCTTTTTCAATAATTGAAACATGTATTCCACCTAAAAATTTGTGTTCTTTTCAAATATGAACTTTGTTATCTATTTTGCACAATTTAAATTGGTGAAAACAACAAAGGCTTGTGTAACACCTTTAAGGAACCAAAATTTCATAACTTAATAAATGAAATTCCAAACTTGGTAAACCTTATTTCAAAATTGTTTCTATTGTTGTTATTTTTCTGTTTTCCTCATCCATGCATCATACTAATCCACTTTCACCTATTGTTTAGTTGTAAAACATTTATTTCCACCTTAATTCATGGGCTTTCCATATGCAATCCAAATTGCATGTGGGTCCATTTAATCATGTTATGTTACCATGTCAACTAGTTTATTTTTATGCATCAATTAAATGGTCATGCATCATCCCATGATTGTGCACTATGCCATGTTATTGATTGTTTATCTCTCTGCGTTGTTTGTTTGCTTTTTCTCGAATAGACGACGACGTTGAGACAGACGAGGTTTACGACACCCCTTCTGAGGAGTAAGCCCAGTACCAGGCTACTGAGTTTGCAGGCAAGTATTCACTCACATGAACCATTGTGTTCCTTTCAACATTGGATACCGATACTTTCCGTTGTCTATTCTGCTAGCCCTATGAATCGTTGCTTCTGTTCGATCCTATCACATGTTATCCTTTAACCCTGATATAGCCTCACCTCCACACCTATAACCCCATTGCTTGTTGCCCGTGTCTTACTAGCATGCTTAGGGTTGTTTTGCTCGAGTCTGTTACCCGTTATTTTCTGTTACTATTTTCCATTATGTTCTGGGGCTCGATGTTAAACAACAACCTGTTAATGTTGAGGTAATAATAATTTGCTGATAAGGCACCGGCAGGAGGCCCGGCGTGGTTTTGAGGCCTGCTAGTGTCGACCCTAATTAGGAAAAGGGTCTTGTCTACTGATCCATGATGAGCGCACTAACCGCATGTGGGAAGCGTGTATGGGCGCCCCCCTCAATTTGATTCGATTCGCATCTCGTCCAAATCGCCACACTTAGTTCGGGCTTTCCATTTGATGCACGCATATGCAGGTACGAACCCGAGGCCAGGGTGGAACTTTTGTAGTCGGCATTTAGGGCGGCGTGGTCTTAGAGTGCTATGAGGGTCCCCCTTTTCTTCGTGGGGGCTCGATTAGCCGCGCACGCACAGCACGTGGTTCTTTGGGCTTGATGCGAAGAAGAGTTGAGTTGTGTTGAGTGTCCCGCTTGGTGGGAGGCATTCCATCTGGCGGGTTATTCTTACGTGTACGGCCAAATTGGTGCACCCCTGCAGGGATAAATCTTCCCGAGAAGCCGTGTTTTCCGCGGTTATGGATGACTTGGTGAAAGTACTGGCTAACAAGTACTCAGAACAACTTACACCTAACTAATGATAATTTGACTAGTAATAGTCCTTATGACACAATAACTTGAACCATCATTAATCCAACTGTGTGAGTTATCCTCGGATTGCTTCTTTGGATAAGGGGCGAGATCCAGGATGGGTTTGTTTGGAGTTAGTTATAGTTGGTTACGATACGCTATCTTATCTCATGTCTGTTAGCCGGAAGTTGTAGCATGTTTCTGTAGTTGACTAGTGCAGCCAGCTGCCGCATCTTTTGTATCACCTTTTCTTCCGTTGAACCCAAAGCATCTGTGCTTGATGTTGTGGGGTACATTTTGGTGAACTGTGAGTCTTGCTTGCCAGTACGTTTATGTACTGACCCCTTTGGGGCTGTGGTTTCCGCAGACTACGCTTACGAGGATCCCCGTGATGGCTACTACGTGGAGTTTGACGAGGCTGCTGACGAGTAGATAGCGGACCGGGCAGGATCCGAGACATCGTGGATGGGCTCCGTCTTTTCGTTTCCGGCTTCTTAAGCCTATTTGGATCTTGTTTGTACTCAAACATTTTGGATGCTTCCGCTGTGATGTAATGATGATATGTTGGGACATGTGTCCTCTGGATGATTGTATTTGCTATCTCTGCTCTAGTGAGTGCTATTTGCAGCTTATTTCAATCTTTTGTGTCTTAGAGATATGTTGTGATATCAGTTGTTCTAATGCCGTTTACGTACCATGTGTGTATGTTATGAAGTACGTCAACGGAAGTGTCCTGATTTCTATGGGATGGTTTGCGCAGACGATGGATAGTAGAGAATGGTTGTCACACGCTTACGTGTTGGCCTGCTCATATTGAGATGCGGGTGCCGGTATGCCCCGTAAGCCATTTGTTCTACTATTTAGGCGGACTGTGAGTATCCTCTAGAAGTCCGGGTGCGACACCCTGGGACCCACACCACCCCCCGGTGCGGCCAAGGGGGCGCCACCCCATGGTGTGGGCCCCCTGAGGCCCCTCTCCGGGTCTCTTCGGGACTCCGTGGAACCTTCAAGAATTCTAAGACTTCCGGGCTTCAAATTTTCCAATTCTGAGAATATTTCCAGAACAACTTTCCTGAAACTAAAAACAGCAGAAAACAGGGAACTGGCTCTGTGGCATCTTGTCAATAGGTTAGTCCGGAAAATCGATAAAAATGACATAAAGAAGGGACAAAACATGTAGCAATTGACATAATATCATCATGGAGCATCAGAAATTATAGATACGTTGGAGACATATCAGTCAACTTTGTTTAATACAAACAATTTTTTTTATTGTTGCAACTAACCTGCCCCACAGCGGAGGGAATGTTGCCTCAACAATGAACCCAACATTGTCTTCATGGTCCAGCATCATATCTTGGCACAATTCAAATTGCCTAACAAAAGTCCACACCGAATCCGATGGGTGGACAAGAGTCTTGAAATACGAGTTTAACCCTTCAGATCTTCCGGTGGTGCTTGTGAAGGGAAAGAAGTTGTGCCTAAAGTACACTGGAGCCCATGTTTTTCGTGTTCTCCACATGTTTGCAAGGTGTTTGTGTGTCGTCATTTCAAAGCATTGCAACACATATTTCCAACTGCTCTCAAACTCTTCCACCATGTCGGTACCAAAGATGCATGCCCAAAACGCAATTGCAAATGGCTCACCATCCCGGAGTGGCTTGCCAATTTTTGCTTTTGCAATTCGACACACATGCCATAAGCAACACCTATGAATAGCATCTGGGAAAACCATACCAATAGTTGTAGCCATTGCTTGATCTTGATCTATCATGATGTGGGCTGGTGCGAGTCCATCCATTGCTTCAAGCCATTTTTCAAATACCCATTTGAACCCTTTTGTTGTCTCATCAGCAAGCAAAGCGCAAGCCAACACGATTGTCTGTAGGTGGTTGTTGATCCCGACAATGGGTGCGAACGACATGTTGTAGCGGTTCGTGCAAAATGTTGTGTCAAAGAAGACACAGTCTCTATATTTTGGGTACAACAACTTTTACCTTCCATCTACCCAAAACAATGACAATACCGAGTTATCACTATCAACTTGTGTTGCATAGTAAAATTTTGGATTCTCGGCACGTCTCTTCTCAAAATACTCAACAGTAAGGTCAACATCTCGAATCAACAATTCCGCCCTCCTTTTTTACCTTTCATTTGTAACATCTCTCTTCACGTAGCCCAAGTTTCTTGGATCACCTCCATGTGCATCCCCCAAGAGCCCCATGATATCCGAGGTTCTCAAGTTGCGGTTATGCAACAGCTCCAGGAATTCTCGATCTTCTGCAGGTATCTGCCTATGTGACCTGTAGTATTTACGCCGACCAAGTTGTTGCACCAACGGGTGAGTGTGTTCATCTTGGAAAGTTGTGATCATGTACCGCCCTTGCTGCAACGATACAATCATGTGGGCTTTGCACTTGTGTCGTAGCAATCTGCTCCTCTTACGCGTGTCGGACATCTGCATTGCTGTACCAGCCTGTTTCTTGTCTTTCCCTGCAGTGCTCATGTACGTAGATGTACCTTGTGACGTCACGCCATTGCCTGACATGCTCCTGCTAGTTGCCGATGTATCAATTGTCTTGCCCGCTTGCACACACTCGAAGATTTTGTTGATGACAACTTTCTCTTGCCCCCTCTTACGGCCGTTCTTTGAGCCAGAAACCCGTGTGCCAAAACCCATCTTATATGCATAATCATTGTATAACTTGTGTGCTTCCTCATGATCATCAAACGTCATCCCAATGAAAGGTACTACTGGCTGCGATGTCACATCCTCATCTATGTTTCCATCATTACCACTTTCTGCAACATCCGGCGGCTGTTTTGCTGCATTTGATTCATCTTCTGAACTAGCTGAAAAGTCATCATCAAAGAAAGCCACTGACTCCGCAAAGTTATCCGCGAAACTTTGTTGAGGAACAAAAAATAAACAAGGGGAGAGGTAGTGTTAGTTGTTTTTGATTTTTGCTGCTCAACATTTGATGTCTGTTGACAAGGAAAATAAATCTTTTTAGAGATTTTGCAGTGCAACATTTTTAATTTTAAGCAAGCTTGGTATGAAGATATAGCTACAAGGTTCATATGCATATGAATTTTACTGAGTTTGCAACAATTATTTTGTTTTGGAACATTTTACTTTTGTATCAGAAGGTTGCATTGCAATTTTTTCAGCAACAAAAACTCATAAGGTGTTGTTGAAGTTCAACTTTATTGATAAATCTCAGAGAAGCATAAACATTCATAAATCTATTATTTCTGTGTTGGGTTGCAACTTTATAATTATCAAGCTTGGTCTAAACAGATAGTTACAAGTTTTACATGGATATGAAATTGTTGAGTTACTTTTTCTTCGTACACAACATTTTTTAATAACCCATATTGTAGCATCAAACAACAATTAAAAACAGAGAAAGATTATGCTACATTGCAACTTTTCATAAATCAGAGAAGATTCTGCTATATTGCATCTGCACAGTTTTTTGATTGATGCTTTGCAACTTTAGAACATTGAAACAGTCTGCCGATTTTTCTATTGTTGCATCAAAAGTGGAGAAGACTTGTTGCAACATAACAAACAGAGATCAGAGGCGGGATTCACCTGGTCACCGCCGGCAGATCGTTGTTGAGACGTGAGGAAGACGACGCGGGGGTTTTACAACCTCGTCGGAGTTCCCTGTCGAACGGAGGTCGCGGGATTTCCGTCCACGGGTTCGGAAGTTGCTCGCAGCGGCAGAGCTTGGCGGTGGCTCGATCTCCGGCCATCCCGTTCTTCCGGGAAGAGAACGTCGCGGAGGAGGTGCACCATGGCTGCAGGAAGCTACTCCGGTAGGGTTTCGGCTCGCCGTGGCGGGGTGGAGCCACCGCGGCTCTGCCGCCGCGGGGGTGGGAGGGGGGAGGGGGGAGACGTTGTGGCATCGCAACTCGGCGTTTTGTTTCGACAGTTGGAGCGTTGTTTCGTTACTGTTTGCTGTCTGGACGCCGGATCGCACCGCCCTCAAGTGATCAATCGGACGAGAGAGGACCTACAAAACGCTGGCCTAGCGGTCGCCCAAAAAATCCGGAGACTCGGAGACTCGGATCTGCCAGCCGCAGACAGAGCGGCGTATACTAATCTTGCACACTTTCCCCTTCCTCGCTCTTCCCCCGCTCGACCGATCGCTCTACCCCTCTCATCTCCTCTCCCGCGCGTTCGCCAATGGCGACGCCCCTGGCGAGCCGCGTGGAGTCGTGGGTGCGGGACCAGGCGGCGCGGCTGCCCCCATGGGCGCCGCCGCTCCCCGTGCCGCGGTGGCCCTGGCCCCCCCCGCGGGCGCCCGCGTGGCCGGGCGACCGCCGGCGCCAGCGGGAGCGCATGTTCCGCGAGGAGTTCGAGCGCCGTGGCATCCAGCTCCGTGAGCTCTGCCGCGCCGTCCGCGTCGACACAGTCGCCGAGCTCCAGGAGTTGCTTTGCGCCATGGTCCTCGCCGAGTGCGTCTACAAGGTCCCCTATCTACTCACCATGTGTTTCTGTGATTCGATTCCGGCGGGTAGATAGACCCTGAGCTAGGCATGTGTGGCTGGTTGATACGAATGATGCAAGTGGCAAGAGGGAACTAATGTTAGAAGTTTGAACATTTTTGTGCAGTAGTTAGCTACGGAACTAGCAGCCTTTTCTGCTCGGGAAAGGTGAATCATAGTCGGCAGGTGTCTATATTTATGAACAAGTAACACTAAACTATGTCTAGATACATCCACTTTTGTCCATCTTTGTGACAATTAATTTGAGACAGAGGGAGTATAAACATCCCAGTTCGGGAAAATCATGTGCAGTTGATGTGCCATTCGTCATCTTGTGCTCTTCCCTGGGATAATCACGTGAGATTAAGATCTTTGGGGTAGTCGTTTGATATGGTTATCCTGCATCAACTCCTTGGCATAGGGTCATTTCATTTGTATGTGAGCATTACTGAAAAGTGTCAATATGAAAATAGAAGGAGCATTATACTATATTAATACAAGTATAATAAGAAATGTATAAAAGGGTCCACAAGATCCTAGTAAAGAAGCCACATTTCCGAAATTCATAACCAAACAGCGATATCATCCATTTCCTTCCTTTTCTTTCAGCCAAGGCCCTCTTTGAGTTCGCCAGAAGCTTACCTTTAGCTACTTCCAAAATATGCACATTAGACCAAGAAAGCTTTAACAACTCTGACTAAAGAGCAGCCAAATAGTAAGTGCTGTTAATCATCTAAATCACCCGAGGGTCAAAGAGCTGATAGTTAATCCGCAAAGAAGTATAAAGAAGTCCATACAACCCCGATAAGTTTTAGAGTTTGGACACAGCACCCCCTAAACTCCAAACTAGCATACTTAATCCCCCAAAGTTTACAAAACCGGTCAAAGACCCCCTAACTCTATTTAACCTGTTTTGGCTGGTGGTTTTGCACACGTGGCGAGCGGTTTGCACCGGATCAAACTGCTTCTCTCTGGTGCTTGCCCGCTGCAGCTTCACCATTTGTACCCGCCGCCGGCCATCCTAGCTGTCACGCATGTCGCTGCTGGATGCATGCATGCATGCCTGCTGCTGCTGGATGATGCTCATGCACTCCCGCTCTATGCATGCCTGCCTGCTGCTATATGCATGCATGTCTGCTGCTGTTGGATGATGCCGTCATGCATGTCAGCTTTTGTTTCGAGGCTTTTGGTTCCGGGAGCGTGCATCACTCCACCGCACGTGCATGTACGTCCCAGTGCGGCTGGCTACAGAAGTGCGCGCGGTCGTCGTTGTGAACACCGTGGTCTATGCCTTGCGCGCCTGTGGAAGCTCAAGGTAGCAACAGACGCAAAGTGAAAGTGCAAGTGTGCGACGGAATGGTTTCCATGCCAACGATTAAGTGTCGCTCGAAAGTCAAGACTAGTCGCTCGGCTAGTCTACCTGTCGGTGCCCCATCGACAAACCACAAACCTCGACTAGTCGTGATTAGTTGCGACTAGTCACGACTAATCGCACGACTTGTCTACTTGCCGGGTACCCCAGCGACAAGTTGTGACTCGTAATCCTTGGTCCATGCACGCCGAGCTTGACGAACTGGCGGAGCTGCTGGACGCTCTCTGGGCGAGGTGATCCACCGCCTTGTCAGCAATGTCGCGGTCAACGACAGCTAGTGGCACCGGCGCTACCCACCTCTTCCAGGCGGCCATATAGGTGCTCTCCCCTGCCGGAGCCGACTGCTCTGTTGGAGTCGTCTTGCCCACGCCATACAACTCGGTAAGTTCAACTAGTATAGCGGATTGTTACTGTTGTGCCAGTCGTCGGCCGCCTCGACAAGGCTGGGCCTGCAGTTCTGAGCGCTGCCCTGCGGTGGCAGTTGCACTGCAGAAGATAAGAAAAAAGAAAAATAGGAGAGCTCTAGTTCATCAGGCTAATGCGTGGTTCTTGGGTTTAATTGGCAGTGCAAGTCAAACGTTGGCAGGTCCACCCCAACTGCCAGCGTCCACATCAGCAAAACCGGCTTGCAAAACAGCCTATGGGGTTACAAAACAGACTAGGTGGCAGTTACATGGAAAGGTGCCTGCAAAACAGTGCAAGTCAAACGTTGGCAGGTCCACCCCAATTGCATGGTTTTGTGAGCTTTGGGGGATTAAATATGCTAGTTTGAAGTTGAGGAGGTGTTGCGTCTAAATTCTGAAACTTGTGGCGGTTAAATGGACTTTTCAAGTACTTTGTCATTATAAACCTCATGCTGAGTTAGAACAAAATTCATCGAAATGAATACCACATGCTCAGGCAGGCAGTTCATCCGTACCCATAATAAGTGGAACTTCACCCCTTGCAAAAAGGAAAAGAAGACAATTCTCTTCAGAATCTGACTAAAATTTATGGAGTTGGCCGGTCAGAAATCATGCGATTAATGAATTTACACGCAGGTATCTTTAGTCTAGACACTTCTACTACAGGCACCTTCCATGTAAATCTTGAAACTAATCCAAGCAATTCAGACAAAGGAAACAAGAATACATTCTCCATTTCAATCAAGCTTAAATATCTCTATATTTGGATGAGTTTTTGAATAGCTCATTGTAGTATAGAGCCCAGCCAAAGGTCTGACAGAAAAATAATATTAGATCCATCGCCCAAGTTAGGACCCCCAGTACCTCTAGAAACACATAATTGCTTGAGTACATCTCTGATCTCTGCACCAATATGTACTTTTACTAGTAGCAGCATTAGGAACAGACATTAACACTATTTTTTTCATAGAAATCTATCACAGGAATGTATTGTTTGCAGAAGTTGTGAGGTTAAGCATAAGTACTTGATTTGGCCTACTTAAATTTGTTTTCACCAGCCCTCCTAGCTCTTTGGCCTAAGAACATTTATTCAGGAAACACAAGGAGCTAACAAGAACTGAAGACTCCTTTCAGGAGGAAAGCCCTTCTAGTCCCACCCATAGAGTACATAACTTCTGGGTCTTTCATTGTGCCATTTTCTGTGGCCTGATTTAATTCAGTTGAGCTGGTGCTCTGTATATTTTCAGTGTCTCTGTGGCTGTAGTTATTTGACGTGTAAAAGGACCTGCATTGGATGACTAGCATTTGTCCTGGGCCACCTGGCACATTTGTCCATCATTACTATGTTAATCCCCTTACCTGTATTGATATATTCTTGAATTTGTATCACCTTCTCCCCTTTGGCGTTCTCAATACTTTTTATATATTTCCTCTATACGATTGGCGTAACTAATTGGGTTGATGTTGCTCAGCATCGTAATAAAATCAACAACAGTTAAATTTTTTCTTTTGATTAAGTTCAAATCATTTTCTCACTACATATCACTCAGTCACCCTTTTTGTGCATGACAGAGGCCTGTTTCCGAGATGATGAGATATATCAATAAGTTCAAATCTGATTTTGGCGGAAACATTATTTCTCTTGAGCGTGTTCAACCATCCTTGGACCATGTACCACATCGGTATGCCTTAAGCTGAACTATGCACCTTTTGCTCAACATTAGGGGGTTTCCTTCTTGATAGACCTTCGCAATCAAGCCAAAATAGAGTGCAAAACAGCTTATGCTTGAATAAGTCTCTAGTAGATCAAGTAATCATGTTCTGTCCTTGCTTTATGTAAGTTCTTTTCTTGCAATTCATATATTTCGCAGAGAGTGAGCCAAGTGAGCCTTCCCTGGTGATGATGTGGATTGCGGTGTAGTCTTGACAATTTTATACTGAGGTTTCTCATTGAACAGAATTATGATTTTTGTGCCAGTCTCCCCTTTGCTTTGGATTTGTAGTGTAGTAGCCATGTGAGTGGCATAGTTATTTCCAACATTACCAGGCCGAAGTGTACTACCCACTGCTATGGTCACATGGCCTAAGATAAATTCACTCGATGGGAGGACCCATACGAGGTTGAATTCCATCATTGTAAACCAGCAGATAACTGAGACGCAGGTACATTGCACGACTCCTGATATAACCAAAACTAGAAACAAACGCATTAGTTTTTTTTTTTTGGTCAGCACTGAGCAGAACCTTTAATAATAAGATAGGTAAAAGCCTTTCAGGCTGTTAAGCTCCATGCACTAGGCAACGCAACCAAAAGTCCGAACTGATGGAATAGGCTAGTACAATCTACTTATAAACTCAACACCCCCTCTCACGTGTGACGGGAGAGAGAAAGTCAACACGTGCAAACCGGAAGAGAGCGACGGCGCGCGAGTCTCACAGGTATGGCTCAAGAGGCACATACGTGGACAAAGAGGGGGCAACAACAATTTTTAGATAAATTGCGAAAGACAGGACTTGAACTCAATACCTTAGGCTCTGATACCATGTCAAGCTTCATGCATTAGCCAACGCAACCAAAAGTCCGAACTGATGGAATATGCTAGTACAATCTACTTATAAACTCAACACAGGTACTTAATGACAGGACACATGCACATAGCATGGACTGTGTGGGCCTATCGAGTTGGGCCCAAAGAGTAAATGAATCTATAGCAATTAATTAGCTTGTATGGATTGTGTTTGTGAATCTATAAAGTGATGCATTGCACAGATAGAAGCATTTGAAGCCCAGAAAATATACAAGGGATGTGGGGAATCAGGGCGCTGTTGAGATGCCACAGACTCATAATTTATTTACATCCACATTTTGATTGTCCTCATTATTAGTATGACACGTTGATTTTAAATGGTTCGTAACCTTGATCTCATTTGGAATTCTAAAATCAAGTTTTACTTTGCTAAATCTTGACACAATCTAGCGTTCTTTAGATGTGATGTTTCCTGTAGCTCAAATGATGAGAAATTTCTCATGTTATTGCTGCTTTTTAAAAATGTATTTATTGGTGAGATCATGTAGATATCTGTTAGCGGAGGCTGGTGACACTCTATTTGCTACATTTATCGGCACAAATCAATACAAGTAAGAGTTTTGTGGGGAACTTTGAAGTGTGAAATGCTTATCATGTTTACAATTTCATCAAGTTCTCCCATGTTTTCCTTTCTAGAGATATTATTGCTGATGTGAATATACTCCAAGGAACCATATTTCATGAGGATACTGCTCAGGATTTGGCTGATGCTATCGACTCTGAGCAGAACAATGACCAAAATGACGAACAAAACGTTGGGATATCTTGTCGAGAAAGTCCTAAACAGTTACTAAAATCAAAACCTGCTGCACACCGAGTATGCATTAGCTATAATTATGGTTTGAAGTCCTCGTTGGTTCTAAAAACTGATTCGGCATGGTTGTTACTTCCTATCCTAACATAATCAATCATGTAGGGTTTTTTAGCTCGTGCTAAGGGAATCCCTGCACTGGAACTATACAAACTTGCACAGAAAAAGAACAGGAAACTTGTTCTTTGTGGACATTCGCTTGGTGGAGCGGTAGGTCATGCCTTAACTTGTAGCATCTTGCCCATGTTTTTTGACTGCATGCATCTTACCGTAGTTATTACTCATGTGTCTCAAATTGTATTACAGGTAGCTGCTTTGGCTACTCTTGCAATATTAAGAGTCCTATCGTCAGCGTCTAAAACTAAAGAGGCTAACAGGCTTCAGGTGAAGTGCATCACATTTTCTCAGCCACCTGTTGGGAATGCTGCATTAAGAGAGTAAGTTTGGTTAGAATAGCTAGAATGTGGTACTTGACAGGGTGCAGTAATAATGCAATATATTAGAATTACATATTATTTTATTTTAATGTATGGGAGCCACTTCTTAATTGTTCCTCTTTTCATGCATTAGCTATGTTCATCGAAAAGGATGGCAAGATTACTTCAAATCCTACTGTATTCCAGAGGACGTGGTTCCCCGTATTCTGTCACCTGCGTACTTCCATCACTACAATGCCCAAACATCTGAAGCATCTTTAAAATCAAGGGCTGATGAGAACAATGGGGAGCAACTTGTTCTTGGTGTTGGCCCTGTTCAAAAGTCACTCTGGAGACTTTCAAAGCTCGTTCCCTTGGAAGGAGTGCGAAAAAATTTAAACATATTTAAAAAACAAGCAAATATTTTTGGAAAGGCATCAACACAGTTGAATCGTTATGTGCAATCAAAGGTCGATGAATCAGAAGAAGAGCCACGGTCTCTTGAAATTCAAGAAGGTTCAGAAGGAATTGCTCTTACCCCTTTATCTGATATTCGTGGAGGGTCCGCTGAAGAAAAAAGTAGGCCTGAAAAAAGTAATGCATCTCAAGTCGTAGGTTCCAAGCGATGGGGTAGAGTACCTTCTTTGCCTTCGTATGTACCATTTGGTGAGGTCAGTATTATGTCATTTTGATTTATTTACTCCAGTGGATGGCTCTTATTTGTAGCTCCCATTAGCATCATCTACCAGTGTACCTTTATGTGACAGTTACTGATGCGGGTAGTACCCTAGGGATGGAGCAATCTTAACAGATTTGAGCGAATCGAAGGTGTGGAGAACGGGTGGCCAATCCTTGATGATACCTTTCCCTCACCGGTGGACCAACCGGACCAATAAAATCGAAGGGGAGAGACTGTGAGTTAGAATCCCGTTCGTGAGATTGGCACGAGCTAACTAGAATCTACGGGTGAGAGTCCGTGAGGTAGAATCATCGGTAGAGAGATGTTGTCCTGTTCGTGAGATTGGCACGAGCTAACCATAATCTACGGGTGAGAGGCCATGAGGTAGAATCACCAGTAGAGAGATGTCACTCAGGGAGGGGCTTTGGAGTCACTCAATATGATTAACTAAAGAGAGGTCTTGATAGGTTCTACGTAGGAGTACATAGGAGCGTTTAGCTCAAGGTTCATCTCATATCTATTTTCTAACCCTAGTTCTGAACCCAGAGGGGCTTATTTCTAGTCTAGCCACGAAGGGGTAGGTGGAAGCATAATATTACATGGCATCAGCCGGTTTCTGCACGCAGGCAGTAGTACCGGAAGGTGCAGCAGTAGTACCGCTCCTGGGAAGGCGGTGGTCACCCAGCGGTAGTAGCGGAGTTCATCAGCGAATTTATTTTAATTGGTTTGCGCGCGGTTGTACTGTACCAGCTGGGTACCGTGGCGAGCCATGGTGAGTCCAGGAGCATTTTTGGGGTGGCGGTACGTGTCCTGGGATTTGGCAATAGTTGGCGGTAGAACCGCTGGCTGGTGATCCTAGGGCGAAGTCTAGGCTAGCGGTAGTACTGCTGCTGGAGAGTTGGTCTCCTCTTCTCTTCTCCTCGCTCGTCCTCTTGGCCATCTTCTTGTCCATCTTCGATGCTTCCTTGGCGATGACCTATACATAGTGTCCGCTTGAGGTAGAGGTCCATTCGCCGAAAGGTCGAAATCATGCAAGGATAGGAGCAGAGTTCACCTTATCATGTATAGCCTTTGCACGGGTTCTTGTCATAGGACCAATTGTAGTACTAGGTGTGCTTGGTGGAATGGGTCGGGCTACATCAAGTTATTGGTTATTGATACTGGTACACTTTTTAACTGTCACATGTAAACAAAGACTTTACTCACATGGTTGTCTCAACTTTTCTTTTAAAATTTGTCACTTTGTCAGGCCACCAGAGAATAGCTACAGTTTGTTTTGAAAAATATTTCATGCTTCTTATTTAGTTTTGTATGTTTGTGCTGTCTCTGGTTTAAAACTTTGCCACATTACATATTTTCAAATTATTATTTTCTTTTCGTTTCATGTTTGAAATGGCTGCATTTACTATTTGTTATTATTTACTTCTGCAAGATGCATTTAGTCCTAGACTTACTCATGCTTGAAATCGAATGATGGTGCATGTTTTGATTGGAACTTTCTTGTTTTTTTCACTAGCAGCACCTCAGGTTATTGTAGGCTTGCATGCACATGGTTCTACAAAAAGATAATTACTTGATCACTGGAACTTTAGTCTATAGTGGCAATCTTTTTGTGGCTTGGCAATTTTTATATTTTTTGTGACTATAAGAAATGTCATCACATCTTGACCAATCCTGCATTGTTGTGTCCTAGATTCACGGACACCGGAGGTTGGGAACCCCCTTTGTAGATTCAGTGAGGGGTGCAAGGAGGGATCGAAGTGCTTTTGTATGTCAGGCTGCCTAGATCTAGCAAGGGACACTTTGTTTACCCAGGTTCAGGCCGCCTGGAGGCTAACAGCCCTACGTCCTGCATTGCTTGCATTTATGGTGTATGGAATAGTGTTACAGGGTGCGTTCGGCCCGTTCGCGGCGAAGGTCCAGAGGTTGAAGAAGAGCAGATCCAGCTGGGCTTATCACCTCTCTCCCTCACCCTTCCTCTCTCTCTAGCTAGGCTAAGTTTGCTCTGGGTCTGATCCCTTTCCTGGTGACTTTGCCTTCACTTCATAGGCCAGGGGGATACCACATGGGTCACGCAAGTGGCAAGTGGGATTGGTGCTTTCCGTGCAAATTTTCTCTCTGTGGAACCTTGTGGAAGCCTATCGAAGGTTGTGGAAGTCCATAGAAAGATGACGCTATCCTCCTTTTCCCGCTCCTGGGTTGGTGAACAAACTTGTCTGCCTCCGGTGGGGGAGAGGGAACAGGGCACAACGGCTGTCGCCAGCCTGCCCCCCCGGGAAATCTGGGCTGATGTCATCCCTGATGTCTTGATCCTTCTTGTTGTCCAAGTCCTGTTTTATCCTTATATTGATGATGGCGTGGGGAGAAGGAAATATCTACCAAAACCCATCCGCTGTGCTCCTGGGACCACCGCTGAGCTTGAACTCCAGGAAGAGAGATACAGGATGGCCTTTGCGATACCCCGGGAAGAGATAGGTTCCTGGGGAAGCCTTCAGCCATTCCTGGTCTTCGAGGGAACGTGCTTGCTCGGGCGTCCTTAAGCTCCTTTGAGGTGATAGCCTTAGTGGGAAGACCCTTTCCCCTTGGCCCACTTTGACAACAACTATGCCCCCCCCCCTCGGTCCCAGGGTTGCGACATGCATACCCCTTTTCCTAAACATTTCTAAATTTTGTGGGGAAACAGCTGCTCCCCTATCACATTCATATTGTGCATGTTCGAAAGAGTGACACTGACAAATGCTTTGCTTCTTTTGCATCAGAGCTTTATCATATGACTTCAACAATACTCCTCACTATTCCATACTGATGTTATTGTTTCTGCCGTCTGCTTAGAGCATCTCCAACCGCAATTGCCAAATTTCCCCCCCTATTTGTCCATGGCAGTTTTACTCCTTTTATGGTATGCTTCTTCTTTCCAGCTCACTCCGCCATTATGTCCACGGACAGAGCTCGGAAAACCCCCAAATATGTCGTTCTACAACCGTCATCCTCAAACCGACTCCTCAAGACCATACAAACCATGCACATAGATGGCCAACAAACATGTACGTAGATCACACATACGGTGTTCATCATACATAGTAAACAAAACCATATTGACGGACAAACTAAAACATTGTTCAACGATGGACATACTAAAACGGACGGACATACTATATATACAGCACAAGGACATACTAAATGAACCGGAGCTTCACTGCGGCGCCTTGCCCTCCCCCTTGGCATCTTTGGCAGGGCGATGGAGCAACTGGAAGGTGGTGTAAGGGTCGGAGGAAAAGTATCCGCCTTCGCTGGAGCTGCCGTCCACACTTGATTGGAGCCGAGCATTGAGGGGATCCTGACGGCGCGGGCCTGCTCGTTGGCGAAGCGCGCCACAACTATGTTCTTCTCCGCCTCGCGCTTGGACAGGGCAAGGGACTCCTCCAATGCCGCGGCATTTTTGCTGTGGCGGCACCGGGCATCCGTCTTCGCGAAGTCCTGGACCTCGGGGGGATGTACGGCGGGCTCTAAGGCAGCAGCTGCCGGACCCATCTGGCAACATCCTCCAGCTCGACGGAGCTTGTACTGGCGGTACTGCGTGCGGCTCGACGAGGGCGTCCTGTGGGCTGCCGGAGTGGAGCTCGAGGTCACGTACCTCCCCATGTGGGGCGGTGTGGAGCGGAGCAGCGCCGATCGGCTCGAGGAGGGCGGCGTAGATCTACGCGGCAGCGCGGACCGCGGCTTCGTTGCCTCTGGCTAGCCGGCTGCCCTAGGGCCGAGCTTGATCCCTCGTGTTCGTCAGGGATGCTCGAGGGTGAGGCGAAGGGCGAGCTCCTCATTGGATGGGACAGGGAGCAGAGAGGACGAGGAGGGAAGGGGACGGGGAGCGGAGTGGACGGTTTGGTCTGGTAGTGGGGACGGGCTGGGCCAGCTGGACCTTTTCCTACGTGGTGGCTTTGGGTGTGTCCGGACCGTCCCACATATGGGCTGGGTTCGGGGGTGGTGCCGGGCAGATGGGCTGGGTTTGTAAGGTGCAGTTGGGTGTTTGATTTGTGTCCGGGCCACGACAAAGGTTGAGTTATATTCATATTATGTCCATACTGCCGAAATTCAGGGTCTGCAATATTTGACAAAAAAAAAACAATTATCAATATTGTCATGAAAATAATAGAGCTTTCAATTCTTTTAGTGGCCTTGATTATTTTTATGTTTCAGCTTTACTTGTTGGGTGATTCATCAGTCAATACACTTTCAGATTCAGAATACTCCAATATGACGTCGGTATGAACGTTTTATTTGGCCTAGTTCCATTCTTAATTAAAAAAAAAATTCCCTCCGTTCCATAATGCTTTTCGTGGTTTTAGTTCATCATTTGAACTAAAACCATCACAATAATTATGGAACGGAGGTATTAGTTAGGAATAGTGTATTGTTTCTCTGTTATGGCGTTTTGTCATATTGGATTTACTCATTCCTTTTGCTATGTTCTGGCAAAGGCAGGTGCAGTCTGTTATAACGGAGTTAAGAGAGCGCCTTCAATCACACTCGATGAAGTCCTACAGAGCCCGCTTCCAAAGGTAAGATCTTCTGGTTGTGTTCGATAAGAACATTAGAACAAATTCTCACTGAAAACTTCCATCAATCATTAGTCAACTGGAAGCCAAACATGGTTTTCTCAGTAAAAAAGGAAACAGGGTACATCTCTTGTTCGTCAACTGGTTAATATTCCCTCCATATCGAAATGTAAGATGTTTTAGCATTTTCTAGACAAAACGTATCTAGACATGTTTTTGTTATAAATCCGAGGCGCAAAACCGATCTACCGAGGTCAAGCAATCACAGCAAACACACGACACCGAGCTCAACGCCTACATCTACGGGGCTCGACTATGGGCGCTCCTCCCCATGTACTAGTAAAAGTACCACCGACCACAAGCCCGCCGAGGCAATACAGACGCACCAGATCTCAACGCCACACCGGGCCTGCCGCCCCTACCTCGGGCGCTGACCGTCCCCTCGTGATCTTGTGTCTAGCTTACCAGCTTTCGTCTTGTCTATTTGGGCTACTCCCGGTGTCTTTATATATTAGGCTAGGTTACACGTGTTCGACTCCAACACCTACCCTTCCGGATAATTACAAGTCCTATTGTAGCCCTACTCGTACACATATTCGACACATATTCCAACAAACTCCACTTTGGCGAATATGCCCTTCGCCATATCGAAGCCGTCATGCCGAACCTCTGTGTACCTGGACTTGAACCATTAATCATGAGCTCTGCTGCTACTCCCTTGAGTGCATATGACTCCACCTGCAACCGTAGTCCCTTGTTTCATCACCGTCAATGCTCCCACGAAAATTAAATTCTTCCACACTCGTCTTGTGCTCCCAAATCTCGTGAGTATCCGTCCACAGCCATCACACAACGATCATAAAGTCACCATATCGACAACGCCGTTGCATCGTCACCTTGGTAGGCTCGCTCTTGATCTATGTGAAAGTGAACAACTCACATATTAGGTGTCACAAATAAGAGTTACCTAAATTCACCATTCTCGCTATTGTTGACTGCATCTCTGAAATCTTGAAGAAATTTCGCCGTTGCCTTAAGTCATCTCTAGTCAAATTCACAACTGTCCCATCACCACTTTCGCAGATTCTCCATGGCCAACACTCATCCATCTCCATGGTCTCGATAGATAGTTACCATCATGAACCCGTTACTCGCCAACACTGCTTCAGCATACCTTGCACTCATGTCTGACCGCACCGCAGTGCCCTGAGCTGTTGCTATGTCCCGTGCTTACCGCACACCTCGCCTCTATTACCGCGCCGAGCATCCGCAATCTTGGCCAAGATCTACATGGCAGCTAACCCACACCACCTTATGCCCCATTGCAGATAACCATCGGTCATACTTGACCAATACCGAGTTCCACACATCTCTCCGAACCCTGAGCTCCAGTCCGAAACAACGTGCTTCTCGCCTTCCCGCTGAAATAGGCTTCGACTCTCCGAGCTCTTACGTCGTAGCCCCTCCATCAACCGAGTGGAATCGTTAGACTCCAGCTCCACCTTCAACATGGCTCCATGGTAGATGATCAGTCCACCCGGCGCGCCCCGTCGACCTCAAGATCTCAATAAAGCTCCATCTTGAATCAACTCTGCGCCATCGCATGCCAAAGCACGCGTAACCATGCGCCGCGTGTTGCCACGCCACAGAATTCGGACACCAGCGTCGTCGTTGCTGATCTTCACCGTACTCTGTCTGACTGTCCAGTCCTCAGACTGTCCAGTCCAACCCAGCCGAACGCATCCGACCGTAACCATGCTCCACCTTGTGCCTAGTACACCGCCATAGTGCCGTGTTCTGTCTGGTGCCTTGTATACGCATGATCCTCCACGATGTACTCCAGACTGCTCCTAACCTTATACGCACATCGCCAATCTGCCATCCTTCTGGTTGAAATCTAGTGCAAACTGAGTAACGAATCTGAAATAAATTACTTCCTGGTAGTTTTTGTGAGTGCACCTTCCCTCTACAACTTCCAATGCCTTTTATTCCTCACGTCACCACTCCATGCACTGAATACACCATGGGCAGATTGCCCTTTTTTTCATAACAAATCTCATGTCCCCGTGGAGCCACCTAGCAACCTGACGCCTCCTTCATGCATGCATCAGCTCAGCCTGGCGTTGCACATCTCCCGCACGAGACCATAAGCCTTGGCACACGCCCGCACGTAGCATGTCTCGCTGCTGAGCCCGTCTGACCTAGCGCACGAGCATCTAGGCTTCCTCTGCTACATCACATTAGGCTGCCTTGCAAACTGATCCACTAGATCGATCGACACCATGACTCCTAATGTTGCACGCTGCTTCGCCATCGTCGTACATGATGATCCGATCCAATCTGCCAAAGGTTCAGCCGCACCCACACGTCTTTTGCTGTTTCCGATTCCTTCTGCAAACGACGATCTCCGACGGCCGCCGAACAAATCCTACGAATTCGCGATCACCCGCGTGCACCATGATCGTCGGCGGTTGGTCTTCGTCATCTTTCCTCTAGATCAATCGCCTCTAAACCTAGCTCTGATACCACTTGTTATAAATCCGAGGCGCAAAACCGATCTACCGAGGTCAAGCAATCACAGCAAACACACGACACTGAGATTTGGTAACGCAGTTCGGCGCTCAACGCCTACATCTGCGGGGCTCGACTATGGGCGCTCCTCCCCATGTACTAGTAAAAGTACCACCGATCACAAACCCGCTTACAGACGCAACAGATCTCAGCGCCACACCGGGCCGGCCGCCCCTGCCACGGGCGCCGGACCGTCCCCTCGTGATCTTGTGTCTAGCTTACCAGCTTTTGTCTTGTCTATTTGGGCTACTCACGGTGTTTTTATATATTAGGCCTGGTTACACGTGTTTGACTCCAACACCTAACCTTCCGGATAATTACAAGTCCTATTGTAGCCCTACTCGTACACATATTCGACACATATTCCAACAGTTTTAGTGCAAGATACACATGAATCTACACACTAAAATATGTCTAGATACATGTTATCTAGAAAATGCTAAAACATATTATATTTTGATACGAAGGGAGTCAAAGGAAATATGCATCAGCTCATCTCTTTTTGCTGCAAGCATTTGCCAAAAAACTACTCAGTACTAAAAGTTATCATCTTTATGCAGAATGTATGATGCGTGCATGTGTGCAAATACCCCCCTTTTTATGGGCATCGAGCAATTGCAACAATTTTCACATCTGCAACGGCTACTTGGTCTGACAGCCACTGATTCTGTTGAACTTGGTAACATCGTGGAGCCTCCTGCTATTAGAACTGCCACTTCTATTCTTCCTCTTGGATGGACTGGCCTTCCTGGCGCCAAAAGTGCTGAACCGCTGAAAGTTGATATAATTGGACACGGTCTGCATATGTGCACTCTTTTTCAGGCTCAGATAAATGGAAGCTGGTATGTTTTGATCTGGGTCAGATTTATACAAGTTTATGAGCTAAGCAAAATCGATTCTACTTGATAAGGCATTGTAGACTTGCAGTTTGTTTTTTCATATGAACTTTTTTTCACATGTTCTTGTAGAACTGTTTTGCCTTGCATCTCAGACATCTCGAACTCAGAAACTACCCTTCTATCCTAACCCCAGCCCCTTCGGAGCAAGCTGCCGGCACCGGGAATAGTTATCCAGTACTTTCACCAAGAATGTCAATCTCATAATACTCGAATTCATGTTGGTACAAATTAACAATCAAATAACTAAATCAGCTACCCAATTGTACAAATTCAGTTTGACTTGTATAAGAAAGAATGAAAGAGAAGAATTCAGTCAACCATTGAAGTGGTAATCACCAAATTGATCCATCGTGTGTTTACTACTGGGAAGCTGTAGGGCAGCCCGACAGTGAAATATTGTTGATTGAAAAGAAGGACGTACAAAAGGGGTGGGAATATACACAAGGGGCTAGAGGAGAGGGGCTGTACATGCGAGAACAACTTTATGAAAGAATATAGCAAGAGTCAGGGCGAACAAATTCAGCTAAAGGAAAGAAGAATGAACAAATTCAGCTAAGGCTGAAACTAATGTTGTTGAAGATCTTCACGTTATTTTGTCTCCAAATGTGTACCAGGCAGCTGTGATGAAATCTTCCATTAAGAACGGCTCGCCAGAGGCAGATTTGTGGAGAGAATAATTAGCATCAGTGCTGTTATTAAAATGTCTGCCTATCTTGTGCTAACAGTCCAGACTGAAAGGCATCTCCACAAGAGACGGTCTCTGGACTCAAGGACATCGCTGTGACAGAGGACACGGTTTTGGTTACCAGTTAGCACAACTTGAATGTTCCTTCTTTGAAGCATATCATTTGTGTTGAGTCTGTCGTGGGAATGGAGCCAAGCTAACCCCTTGAGCTTAGAGGTCCATTTGGAGTGCCAAATTCATTTGAAGGAGGCGGGGGCTTGAATGTGCTCAGAGCTGCGAGCATAAACCTGTCAGGAAGACTAGCGATCATAGCCCAAGATATCCTTCATGCTTAGACCTGTTTCATCCCTGAAGTTTATAAACTGCCATGTTGGTCGTTGATGCTTACAAACTGATCAAGGCCATACAATGTAATCAAATGTCTCTTGGTGTGTTCGTGCCATGTTGAGCACCCCTTTCTTACAGTTGTTGATCCATTGCTTCATTTGCATTTTATTTGATGTTTTATTGAGCTGTTTCTTGCTCGATCCTTGACCCATATATAGAAAGTTCAAATTTCCTGATAATAATAAATGATGAATTTCAAGAATCTTGCAATCTGGACTCTGGAGACAGGGGCAAATGATAAGTGTCACTAGTTGATGGAGAAGAGAAATGAGAGAGAAAGGGTAGTGACAGACCGCCATCCCGGTGGTGTCTCTGACCCACTCTGTAAACATCAGGGACCAAAATGGCCTTATTCAAACTTCAAGAGCAAAAGTGACATCCAAACCCGAGGGACCAATTCATTCATGAGCGCAACATTAAATGCACACATTTTTTTTGTATATTTTTAATAAGTTGTAACATTTCGTGTAACATTTAGCATCCAAAAGTAACCCTCCCAGCCAGCAAAAGATGCAAACTTTATAGTAATATCACAATTGATATTTTGCTTCATCTCTTAGCTGAATGAGAACTACTCAGTCAACATTCTAATTGGGTATGACTTGCAGCATAAGAATGCCTGCTTCGAAAAACTATTCATGCTATCCGTAAATACATTTTCTATATGGAGATATTTGAGCATAACATGCTTTGTTGTGCGGATTATGAACCTTGTATCATTAGCTCCAAGTCATTTATTGTTGTATTAATAATTCTTTTGTTGGAGAAGCATTTTCTATGTTTGCATGCTGTGCTTGATCAATGAGTTACCCTATGAAATAAGTTTTTGTGTTATGTTTGTACTTGCAAATTCCTCAGAATTATATTTTGCATGTATTTACTTCTTTTAATAGAAAGTATTCATATACAGGTATTCAACACTCATTGAAACCCTGCCATCTGCCACTTCGTATTCATCAGATCAACCTACACTGCAAAAAATGCGAATTTTAGTTGGGCATCCACTAAAGCAACCACCAAACTACACTAGTGAGGACTTCATGGTTCCTGTGGTCACAGGTGTTAATTTGAATCTGGATTATGGATTTGAGTCCTTTTTTGATGATAAAGGTTGTTGCAAGGGTTTAAATGAATTTCTTATATATGGCACAAGCGATTTTGTAACAGTATGTAAAGAGGTCTATGTTAGGACCCGGAGAGTGCGATTGCTTGGACTAGAGGTACCTCCATATCTTTGGGTGTGTGATAATTTCTTTTGTTCCACGGAAATACTGAACTGGGGCGTATTTATGTATGTAGGGCGCAGGCAAAACTTCCTTAATAAAAGCAATGTTAGGGCTAGTTAAAGAAAGAAACAATGCAGTTCTTGAGTGCATACATGTTGACTTGCATGGCAAGGGAGTATCAAATGGATTGTGCTACTTAGATTCCGCAACAGTGAACCTGCAGGTAAGCAGCTTTTTTTTGTTCTATGCTCAACAGTTTCACATGCAATTTTATACAAATATTGTGAAAGGCATATATCTGATTATAACTATCTACCTCTGTTACCGCTTTGTGTACTTGGAACTGTTGATCTTTCACGGTCTCCAAATTTAAAATTTGGCCGTCAAACTTTACTTTGACAACCGTAACACCGTTATGTTTTGAAACTTGGTCACTTAATACATGTTGCAACTGTTCCGTCCGGTAGTAATTTCTGTCACTTAGTGGCCGCCGGCCACTATTTTTGTAGGAGCAATCACTATGTTAACTTTCAAGTAATTAGCTCCTAGCACTTATCCACTAAATTATTTATCACATGGGAGATTGGTAGTAGGTATCACGGTAGTTTCATTCATATCATTTGTATCTTAATTATTGAATCCAGAGAGTACATAATTAATCATTATGAACTTTTGTTCTATCAGGAACTACCTCTAGAAGTTAGGCGCTTCAAAGAAGAATTGCAGTTAGGAGTAGATGATCTCAGCAGGAAGATTGACCTAATTATTGTTGTGCATAACCTAGCACATTGTATTCCGCAGTATTACCAGTCCAACACATGTAAACAGCAGCCAGCTCTTTCACTTCTCTTGGATGAGGCCAAGGTTCTTGGTGTTCCCTGGATTCTTGCAATAACCAACAGATTTGCTGCCAGTGCGCATGAACATAACACATTAATCAGCTCAGCTATGGAAGCATATAAAGCTTCTCCTGATAACTCCAAGGTTGTCAACTCAGCCCCATTCCTAATGCCAAGTTCTACAAGCAGTCTGCATCCCATCAGTTCAAGCAGTGGCGATTTAGCGCATAAGGATCCTTCAGGCACACGTGCTTTTCATCCAGTAAACTTTATGCTGTCACCATTTCATAGGAAGGACATTATTATGCATGTGGAGGGTGTTACTGCTCTGCGACAGCATGTACACCAAGTAATCGTGAGTAATGAAGAGTCAGCTTTTGAGGTGCGTCTCTTTTCTTGCATGTTTATTATGTTTAGGTGAAATGGGGAAAGGAGTGTGTCATTCGATGTCTAATTAGTTACCAGTGTTGAAAGTGAGGTTATTGCCGCACAAAATGCATCTAATTTGTCTTGGGGATCGTCCCTTTTTTATTTGGCTGTATGTTCTCCTCTGAAAGTCAGTTGCACATTGGCTTATTTTACTGCAAGAAACATTCCACCTCGGTGTAGGATGAAAATTCAATACGAGGGCAGCCAAGAAATAAGGATCACCGTCACATTTTAGAGTGCATTATGGTATTTCGTGGTGCTGTAACTCTGAACATTTTACATGCTTGGGCAGGAGCTTGCTTGTAAAAGATTGTCGCTGGAGCTTGCAAACGAGAAGGATGTGTCTTGTCAACCGAAGCAGAGGCCAGGAAAAAGAGATGGGTCCGTGACAGCTGCTGCTGTAGGTGCATCACTTGGTGCAGGCCTGGGGATTGTAATGGCAGTAATAATGGGAGCTGCATCAGCCCTCCGGAAACCATGATACATCTATGTTTCCGGTTAATATATTTTAATTAACGGACATTTCTAATCCACGCACATCTACATCTAATCCACCCTAGCCCGCTCCATCGCCCAGGCTACTCCCCTGCACCAACACCATCTCGTCGGGGACGCAAGCACATCTCCCTCTACGCTCTTTTTAAGCGGAATACATCTTCGTTCTCTTCTCGGTACGAAGGCTATGCGTGACTAGGGCTTCCTTTACCTTTCTGGCAATCGACGGAGCCGGATGCTTGCTCTCCATTGACGGATCCTCTTCCCTGTGTGAGTTTCCCCTGGGGCCGACCTAGTTCGGCTGCCTGGCCTTGGTGTTTTTTCCCCATCTAGGGTTAGATTGGATCTGAGCCATGGCGCAGGGCAGGCAAGGACCCGAACCATTGATCGAGAAGCTACTACAGAGTCTGAATTTCAAGGGAGAGGACATTGAGGGGATGTTTATGCCGAGGAGCGAGGTGAAATCCTTGAAGGAGAGTAAGGCGGTTACGAGGCTTTTGTCCCTAAAACCTTATAGTGCAACATCGCTGAAGAAACTATGCGCTTTGCCTAGGCTCTGGCACAGAAAGAGACTTTCCGTGATTGAAAGCTCATGATCCCTCTAATGATTTTGGTGATGATGACAACACGGGTATCCTCTCTACTAACAATGTTGTTTAAGTGTCTACAGCTGGTGATCAACGATAACATCCTCGGAGAATTTCACAAATGATTTCTGAAGAAGCAGAAAACTGTAGCCGGATTTTTCAGGTGGTGGACCCGGAATTTTCGGGGGATATTGGCCGGATATTCCGGCCCCTTGATTTCCTCAAACGACTTAGTCTTGGACTCCATCTGCCCGTGCACAGAAGCAGGGGTGGAAATTTGCTCGGAAATTTCCGGGGCAAATATCCGGCCCTCAGGTCCTTAGCAGAATTTGGAGGAGTCGTAGGTGCCCGCGGGCAGAAGGAGGGGCGGAAATTTGCCGAGAATATTCCGGGGCAAATATCCGGCCCCTCAGGTCCTTAGAGAAATTTGCCGAGATCTTGTAATCTCTTGGTTGCTTTGTCATCCTAGAGAAACCCTAGTGCTTGTAGCTTCCACCTTGTAGCAAGAAGCTTCAGATTGTTGAGAGCCTCCATCTCACTTGTGGAGCAGCCTCAACCCCCTTGTAAAGATTTGGTCAACGCCTTCAAGTCGACCTCATAGTGGAAACGAGAATCTCCCTCACCGGAGAAGCCCAAGGAGAACAAGGTGTGCACAACCGTGCTATTGAGGAGTGCCTAGGTGGCCCCCCACCTCTCCAATGTAGACATACTTCTTTCAAGAAGGAACTACGGGAAACATATCCTTGTTTCCGTGTTTTTCAGTTGTGGTTATCTTGTGTCTTACTTTTACTTCCGTTGCTTACTTGTTGTTTATCACATAGGGTGTCTATCTAGTTGCACATCTACATAACCAAGTTGTTTATTTGCTAAATCTCATCAAAAAGTGAACAAGGATTAAAATTTGTAGGTCACCTATTCACCCCCCTCTAGTTGACCATTGTGTACTTTCAATTGGTACCAGAGCCTCGGCTCTTATATCGGGCTTAACCGCCTAAGAGTATCATGGCCAATAGAGATGACCCCGAATCTTCTAAGGAGGAGCTCTCCAAAATGGTCGAGACTATAGATAACCTAGAGACAACGGTTGTGACCATTCAAACCCAATTGTCCAAGGTTAGCTCTAGTGTTGGCTCGAGGTTTCCTCCATCAAGAAGATGTTGGAGAACATGATGGGTAAACTTAAGGGGCGCATGGATTCTCCTCATGTCTCCGATGCGGAGAGTTCGGAAGAGGAAACTCTTCCGGACGATACCGAGATCGAAGACAACATTGCCAAAGCTAAGGCGAAAGCCACACAAAAGGCTAAGGCAAAGAGAATACCGGAGGCTCCAAGTCTCAAACGGCTAATGGTTCGGGGTCCAACTCTAAAGTCCCACCACCTCACAATTATGACTCCATCCATCCAATAGTTTCAATGTCACACATTCTTAATGTTGGACTTCCTCCCATGCTTAACACTAATGAATTCTCTTCTTGGAAGTTTGAAATGGAGTCGCATATTTCCGGCTCTTGCACCGCCTTGTTAGGGAGTGTGATTCATGGGTTCCATCCCCATGACCCAACCAACTTGACTCCTAGGGAAGATGTGGAATCTCAACTCAACAAGACGGCCTTTGTCATCATTCAAAAGGCTCTTCCAAGGGAGCATCTCACTCATATTCGAGGTTGCAAGACCGCCAAGGAAGCATGGGACAAGCTTGATGTCGCACCCTGATTTCTAGGGGATACTCACCGTACGAACTGGATAGCAGATGCTTGGATTATGGGGCATAACTGCTCCCACGTCCCAGCTTCCTGGTAGGCCTGCGCTTATGCGCGACAACACAAGCCCTGCTATTCCATCGTCGATGTAAACTATCCACTAGAGATCAAAGGCACTTCCGTCGACGTACTTCAAACCATACACACATGGTACATCAACGGCGTTGAACAACTGATATCACAACAGATCTCTACGACACAAAAGATTGAAATAAGTTGCAATTGGCTCTCATTAGAGCAGAGATAGCAAATACAGTCATTCAGAGGGCACATGCCCCAACAATACATCATTACAATACAGCCGAAGCAATCAACATGTCTGAGTACAGACAAGATCCAAATAGGCCTAAGAGGCCGGAAACAAACAGACGGAGCCCATCCACGAAGTCTCGGATCCTGCCCGGGTCCGCTATCTACTCGTCAGCAGTCTCGTCAAACTTCACGTAGTTGCCACCATGTAGATCCTCGGAAACGTCGTCTGCGTAAACCACAGCCCCAAAGGGGTCAGTACATAAACGTACTGGCAAGCAAGACTCACAGTTCACCAAAGTGTAACCCGTCAACACCAAGCACAGATGCCTTGGGTTCAACGGAGGAAAGAGGATATAAAAGATGCTGCAACTGGCTGCGCTAACCAACTACAGAGATTCTACCACTTCCGGCTAACAGAAAGGAGATAAGATCGAGGATTGTAACCAACTGAAAGATAACTTCAAACAAACCCATCCTGGATCTCGCCCCTTATCCAAAGAAGCAATCCGAGGATAACTCACACAGTTGTATTAAAGGTGATTCAAGTTATTGTGCCATCAACCTATTACTAGTCAAGTTATTAATCATTGGGTGTAACATGTTTGATCATTATGTTTAAGTTGTCCTGAGTACTTGTTAGCCAGTACTTTCACCAAGTAATCCATAACCGCGGAAAACACGGCTTCTCGAGAAGATTATCCCTGCAGGGTTGCACCAATTTGGCCGTACACTCATGAATATCCCGCCAGATGGGATGCCTCCCACCAAGCGGGGCACTCAACACAACCAACCATTCTTCGCATCAAGCCCAAAGAACCTTGGGCGCACGGCTAATCAAGCCCCGAAGAAAAGGGACCCTCATAGCACTCTAAGACCGTGTCCCCCTATATGCCGACTACAAAAGTTCCACCCTGGCCTGGGCTCGCAAAAACATGCATGCGGCAAATGGAAAACACGAACTAAATGAGGCGATTTGGACGAGATGCGAATCAGGTCAAGTTGAGGGGGGCGCCCATACTCGCTTCCCAAATGCGGGTAGTGCGCTCATCATGGATCAGTAGACAAGACCCTTTTCCTATTAGGGTCGACACTAGCAGGCTTCAAAACCTCTCATGGGCCTCCTGCCGGTGCCTTATCATCAAATTTATTATTTAACAATATCATTAGCATGATTGATTGATTAACATCGAGCCCCCAGAACATAATGAAATAGTAACAGAAAGTAACGGGTAACAGACTCGAGCAAAACAACCTAAGCATGCTAGTAAGACACTGGCTCAAACAATGGGTATAGGTATGGAGGTGAGGCAATATCAGGTTTAAAGGATTCATGTGATAGGTTCGTAACAGAAACAACTACTACTAAGGCTAGCAGAAAAGAACAACGGAAAGTATCGGTAACCAATGTTGAAAGGAACACAGTGGTTCATGTGAGTGATAACTTGCCTGCAAACCCAGTAGCCTGGTACTGAGCTAACTCCTTAGAAGGGGTGTCGTAAGTATCGTCGGTCTCAACGTCGTCGTTTATCCGGGAAGAAGCAAACAAACAATGCAGAAAGATAAACAATCAATATAATGGCATTGTGCACAATCAAGATGATGCATGACAGTTTAATTGATGCATCCAAAGGAAATAGTTGACAAGATAGAAACAGGATTAAATGGACCCATATGCAATGGGATTGCATATGGAAAGCCCATGAATTATGGTTGAATTAATTGCTTTACAACTAATCATCATATGAAAGTGGATTAGCATGATACATGGATGAGGAAAACAGCAAAATAACAACAATAGAAGCAATTGGAAATAAGGTTTAGCAAGTTTAGAAATTCATTGATTAAGTTTTGGAATTTTGGTTACTTAAAGGTGTCACACAAGCATTTGTTGTTTTCATCAAGTTAAATTGTTCAAAACAGATAACAAAGTTTATATTTGGAAAGAGGGTTTAATTTTGCATGGAAAACATATTTCATTTGTTGAAATTGGATTTAAAATGAGCAAGTTATTATTTTGGCAATTTTTAAATGCAATAAACAAGAAACAGTTGTTTTCAGCAATTTAAATTATTCAAAACAGCAAACAAAATTTATATTTGGAAAGTACATGAAAAGTTTATTGGAAAACATATTTAGTTTGTGGAATTTGGAATTTTTATGAACAAGTTATGAATTTTACAAAATTAGGTGAATTTGACAAGTTTTCAAATTTTGCACCAATTTAAAATATCCAAAACAGTAAACAAATTTTATATTTGGGTAGAACATTTAATTTGGTATTGAAAACATATAAAAAATGTTGGATTTGGAGTTAAAATGATTTTATTATGCTATTCACAAAATATAGTGCAAATCTGCCATTTTTTATGATCTAGGGACTTAGGAAATATTTTTACAGGGACTAGAAAAATATTTTTGCAGGGGCTAGATTAAATACCAGGGGTCTAGTTGTGATTACTGAGAAGTTTTGTGACCAAACAATTGAAAAACAAAAAGTTTGTTAATTGTGCAGGGGGTGGGATTTGATCCCTGCACCTCCTGATGCGCCAAGGGGAACAGAACCAGTGGGCTAGTGTGTTGTGTGTTGACAGGGAAGGGGATCTCGGGAGGTTATGCTGTGGCTCGCGGGTGTAACTGAATTAAAACGAAAAAGGAGCATGAAAAGGGTGGGGCTGGGACTTGAACTCGCGAGCTCTGGGCTCGCTGCGCTTCCGCTGCGCGCGCTCTACCAGTGGGTCTAATGCGGCTGGTTTGGAAGGAAGGGAAACTCGGGGGAGTAAAGGTGTGGCTGGCGGGTGGTTTTTCTCTGAAAAAAACTGCTCGTAACCTGTACCTGTACGTTCCATGGCTGCACCTCGACGGAGTGATCCCGAGCGGATATGGCGAGGGGGGGTGAGCGGCCGCTAGGGGAGGAGGTAGAGGGCGAGAGGAAGGAGGGGAGCGGGATGGAGGGAGGAGGTCGAACCTCACCTTGGGGACAGCAGGGAGGAGGCGATCGGATGGTTTGGGGCGGACAGCAGGCAGGGGCGATGCAGGGGAGGTGGCCGGCGTTGGGGAGGACGGCGCCGGCGACTCAGGCCCTCCCGGCTTGAGCCGAGGGCGTGGAGAGGAAGCCCGCGGTGGGGCGGTTCCATTCCCGCCCCCACCGCGGCCGGAGAGGCCCCAACCGGCCGGCGATCACCGGAGCAAAAATAGAGAATTTTCGGTTCAGTTACAGTGTTACAGAGAGAAGAGGCAGAGGGAGGAAGAGAGAATGGAGGCGGCTTGAGGGAGGAAGAAGGAGGGAGCTAGGGGAACCCTAGGGCTCGGCCTAGGGTTTTAAGGAGGGGGGGAAGGAGGCACAGCCGTTCCCTGCTCCTCTGATGCACGTGTACACCATGGATGGTGTTCGTACAGGAGGTGGAAGACGACAAGGGGGTATGGGCCTGAGGGGAAAAGGCCAAAGGGAAAATAGATGGGCTAGGAGAGAAAATTGGGCCTGCTGCTCTCTCTCTCCCTTGGTTTTAAACTTTTTATTCCATTTTTTTTTTTTTTGTAGAAAACCAAATGGAAGGAAAAGATGCTTTGGGGTTTGCCAACAATTCCAGAAAAATTAGGGTGAGCACATAGGTTAATTGCAACCAAAAACCCATTTTTGGAATTCAAAAACATGGAATTTTGGTACTGTTTGAATTAGCTCAACTTTAGGGTATTTTGTTATTAAATAAAATAATATTGAAAACAAAGGTTTTAATAGGGTGAACCCTATGTTAAATATAACCAAATGGAGTTGATTTGTTTTGATATCATCATAATTCAAAGTGATTCTGTTTTAGTGCTTGATTTGAATTTTAAAGGTGCTTTTGGAATTTAAATGATTGATTAAAACCAACAATTTAACAGGTGAGCATTTTGGAATAAAAAGAAAATAATTTGGTTGTTTTTATTTGAAACAACATTTTGGAAATTGTAACATCACAAGGATGAAACAAAGGGTTTGAATTTTGGTTTGAAATTCAAATAGAAAACAAAGGAAAACAAATGAAAACAGTTGGAAAACAACTGAAAACAGAGGAAAACAAATGGAAAACAAACAAAACAAATGCAATCAACATGATGCCATGATGCAAAACATAAAATAACAGATAGCAAACATTCTAATGGCTATTTTTCAGACTTGGGATGTTACAAAACGCCCCCCCTTGAAGGAATCGCGCCCCGAGATTCCTACTGAGAAAAGAAAAAGGTCCGGATACTTCTTGGGAAGATCCTCTTGAGTTGTGTCACGTGAAACACATCGTGCACATTGGATAGACGTCAGGGAATTTGGAAACCACCGGAACATTTTTAAGTAAAGGGAGAGGTTTTTGTATGGAGGGTGTATAGCTGGATAGAATTTGATTCATTTGGAGAATAGACTATCTGTAATAAGGGTGGAACAGAGTTATTGACATCAATCCAACACCAAGAATGACATCAATGTCAGAACTGCCAAGCATTATGAGAGAAACAAGGAATATGTGGCCTCCGATTAGGATTTGATTTCTGTGACTGAACTTGGAAGTCAACATTTGAGATTCTGGGGAGTGAACAGTAACTTGATTGCTTAGTGGAACCAGAATTAGGTTATATGTTGTGGAAAAGATTGTTGACACGAAGGAATGTGATGCTCCGGTATCAAATAACACTTTAACTGGATAAGAGTTTACGAGGAAGTTTTGATTAGACGCCGGTAGAAGATTTGAAGTGGAAAACAACAACAAGATTTGAACGGACGAAAAGGATGTTGAGAAGATCAGAATAATGAAGCAACTCCGGGGAAAACGAGAACAAAACTCCTGAGGTACTATGGAAAACCCATCCGGGCTTCTAAAGGATCATTATCTACTGCTTAAGGAATAGAGGATTTGCTTCCGGGGCTTACACGCCTCCGTTCTCAATCATGAGTAGGCAACCTGATAAATCATGTCACAACCACCTCCATTCCTATGGTCTAGTAGATATAACCATCCTAGAGAAACCAGAATCCGTGAAATCCTAACTTGAAAGTTTAGATGAGAAGGGAAAAACAACATTGCACTTCCTTACCAGAAAAGGGAGGGTGGGTGGGGAAAGAAGAAAAAGAAAAGAATTCCTACTCTCACGTTTCATTTTTTCCTACATAGCTACAAAATAGTTTCTAGACTCAACTGCGACCAGTAAAAAGAGATCCTACAGGCAGACAGGCTCTGATACCATTTGTCGCACCCTGATTTCTAGGGGATACTCACCGTACGAACTGGATAGCAGATGCTTGGATTATGGGGCATAACTGCTCCCACGTCCCAGCTTCCAGGTAGGCCTGCGCTTATGCGCGACAACACAAGCCCTGCTATTCCATCGTCGATGTAAACTATCCACTAGAGTTCAAAGGCACTTCCGTCGACGTACTTCAAACCATACACACATGGTACGTCAACGGCGTTGAACAACTGATATCACAACAGATCTCTACGACACAAAAGATTGAAATAAGTTGCAATTGGCTCTCATTAGAGCAGAGATAGCAAATACAGTCATTCAGAGGGCACATGCCCCAACAATACATCATTACAATACAGCGGAAGCAATCAACATGTCTGAGTACAGACAAGATCCAAATAGGCCTAAGAGGCCGGAAACAAACAGACGGAGCCCATCCACGAAGTCTCGGATCCTGCCCGGGTCCGCTATCTACTCGTCAGCAGTCTCGTCAAACTTCACGTAGTTGCCACCATGTAGATCCTCGGAAACGTCGTCTGCGTAAACCACAGCCCCAAAGGGGTCAGTACATAAACGTACTGGCAAGCAAGACTCACAGTTCACCAAAGTGTAACCCGTCAACACCAAGCACAGATGCCTTGGGTTCAACGGAGGAAAGAGGATATAAAAGATGCTGCAACTGGCTGCGCTAACCAACTACAGAGATTCTACCACTTCCGGCTAACAGAAAGGAGATAAGATCGAGGATTGTAACCAACTGAAAGATAACTTCAAACAAACCCATCCTGGATCTCGCCCCTTATCCAAAGAAGCAATCCGAGGATAACTCACACAGTTGTATTAAAGGTGATTCAAGTTATTGTGCCATCAACCTATTACTAGTCAAGTTATTAATCATTGGGTGTAACATGTTTGATCATTATGTTTAAGTTGTCCTGAGTACTTGTTAGCCAGTACTTTCACCAAGTAATCCATAACCGCGGAAAACACGGCTTCTCGAGAAGATTATCCCTGCAGGGTTGCACCAATTTGGCCGTACACTCATGAATATCCCGCCAGATGGGATGCCTCCCACCAAGCGGGGCACTCAACACAACCAACCATTCTTCGCATCAAGCCCAAAGAACCTTGGGCGCACGGCTAATCAAGCCCCGAAGAAAAGGGACCCTCATAGCACTCTAAGACCGTGTCCCCCTATATGCCGACTACAAAAGTTCCACCCTGGCCTGGGCTCGCAAAAACATGCATGCGGCAAATGGAAAACACGAACTAAATGAGGCGATTTGGACGAGATGCGAATCAGGTCAAGTTGAGGGGGGCGCCCATACTCGCTTCCCAAATGCGGGTAGTGCGCTCATCATGGATCAGTAGACAAGACCCTTTTCCTATTAGGGTCGACACTAGCAGGCTTCAAAACCTCTCATGGGCCTCCTGCCGGTGCCTTATCATCAAATTTATTATTTAACAATATCATTAGCATGATTGATTGATTAACATCGAGCCCCCAGAACATAATGAAATAGTAACAGAAAGTAACGGGTAACAGACTCGAGCAAAACAACCTAAGCATGCTAGTAAGACACTGGCTCAAACAATGGGTATAGGTATGGAGGTGAGGCAATATCAGGTTTAAAGGATTCATGTGATAGGTTCGTAACAGAAACAACTACTACTAAGGCTAGCAGAAAAGAACAACGGAAAGTATCGGTAACCAATGTTGAAAGGAACACAGTGGTTCATGTGAGTGATAACTTGCCTGCAAACCCAGTAGCCTGGTACTGAGCTAACTCCTTAGAAGGGGTGTCGTAAGTATCGTCGGTCTCAACGTCGTCGTTTATCCGGGAAGAAGCAAACAAACAATGCAGAAAGATAAACAATCAATATAATGGCATTGTGCACAATCAAGATGATGCATGACAGTTTAATTGATGCATCCAAAGGAAATAGTTGACAAGATAGAAACAGGATTAAATGGACCCATATGCAATGGGATTGCATATGGAAAGCCCATGAATTATGGTTGAATTAATTGCTTTACAACTAATCATCATATGAAAGTGGATTAGCATGATGCATGGATGAGGAAAACAGCAAAATAACAACAATAGAAGCAATTGGAAATAAGGTTTAGCAAGTTTAGAAATTCATTGATTAAGTTTTGGAATTTTGGTTACTTAAAGGTGTCACACAAGCATTTGTTGTTTTCATCAAGTTAAATTGTTCAAAACAGATAACAAAGTTTATATTTGGAAAGAGGGTTTAATTTTGCATGGAAAACATATTTCATTTGTTGAAATTGGATTTAAAATGAGCAAGTTATTATTTTGGCAATTTTTAAATGCAATAAACAAGAAACAGTTGTTTTCAGCAATTTAAATTATTCAAAACAGCAAACAAAATTTATATTTGGAAAGTACATGAAAAGTTGATTGGAAAACATATTTAGTTTGTGGAATTTGGAATTTTTATGAACAAGTTATGAATTTTACAAAATTAGGTGAATTTGACAAGTTTTCAAATTTTGCACCAATTTAAAATATCCAAAACAGTAAACAAATTTTATATTTGGGTAGAACATTTAATTTGGTATTGAAAACATATAAAAAATGTTGGATTTGGAGTTAAAATGATTTTATTATGCTATTTACAAAATATAGTGCAAATCTGCCATTTTTTATGATCTAGGGACTTAGGAAATATTTTTACAGGGACTAGAAAAATATTTTTGCAGGGGCTAGATTAAATACCAGGGGTCTAGTTGTGATTAATGAGAAGTTTTGTGACCAAACAATTGAAAAACAAAAAGTTTGTTAATTGTGCAGGGGGTGGGATTTGATCCCTGCACCTCCTGATGCGGCAAGGGGAACAGAACCAGTGGGCTAGTGTGTTGTGTGTTGACAGGGAAGGGGATCTCGGGAGGTTATGCTGTGGCTCGCGGGTGTAACTGAATTAAAACGAAAAAGGAGCATGAAAAGGGTGGGGCTGGGACTTGAACTCGCGAGCTCTGGGCTCGCTGCGCTTCCGCTGCGCGCGCTCTACCAGTGGGTCTAATGCGGCTGGTTTGGAAGGAAGGGAAACTCGGGGGAGTAAAGGTGTGGCTGGCGGGTGGTTTTTCTCTGAAAAAAAACTGCTCGTAACCTGTACCTGTACGTTCCATGGCTGCACCTCGACGGAGTGATCCCGAGCGGATATGGCGAGGGGGGGTGAGCGGCCGCTAGGGGAGGAGGTAGAGGGCGAGAGGAAGGAGGGGAGCGGGATGGAGGGAGGAGGTCGAACCTCACCTTGGGGACATCAGGGAGGAGGCGATCGGATGGTTTGGGGCGGACAGCAGGCAGGGGCGATGCAGGGGAGGTGGCCGGCGTTGGGGAGGACGGCGCCAGCGACTCAGGCCCTCCCGGCTTGAGCCGAGGGCGTGGAGAGGAAGCCCGCGGTGGGGCGGTTCCATTCCCGCCCCCACCGCGGCCGGAGAGGCCCCAACCGGCCGGCGATCACCGGAGCAAAAATAGAGAATTTTCGGTTCAGTTACAGTGTTACAGAGAGAAGAGGCAGAGGGAGGAAGAGAGAATGGAGGCGGCTTGAGGGAGGAAGAAGGAGGGAGCTAGGGGAACCCTAGGGCTCGGCCTAGGGTTTTAAGGAGGGGGGAAGGAGGCACAGCCGTTCCCTGCTCCTCTGATGCACGTGTACACCATGGATGGTGTTCGTACAGGAGGTGGAAGACGACAAGGGGGTATGGGCCTGAGGGGAAAAGGCCAAAGGGAAAATAGATGGGCTAGGAGAGAAAATTGGGCCTGCTGCTCTCTCTCTCCCTTGGTTTTAAACTTTTTATTCCATTTTTTTTTGTAGAAAACCAAATGGAAGGAAAAGATGCTTTGGGGTTTGCCAACAATTCCAGAAAAATTAGGGTGAGCACATAGGTTAATTGCAACCAAAAACCCATTTTTGGAATTCAAAAACATGGAATTTTGGTACTGTTTGAATTAGCTCAACTTTGGGGTATTTTGTTATTAAATAAAATAATATTGAAAACAAAGGTTTTAATAGGGTGAACCCTATGTTAAATATAACCAAATGGAGTTGATTTGTTTTGATATCATCATAATTCAAAGTGATTCTGTTTTAGTGCTTGATTTGAATTTTAAAGGTGCTTTTGGAATTTAAATGATTGATTAAAACCAACAATTTAACAGGTGAGCATTTTGGAATAAAAAGAAAATAATTTGGTTGTTTTTATTTGAAACAACATTTTGGAAATTGTAACATCACAAGGATGAAACAAAGGGTTTGAATTTTGGTTTGAAATTCAAATAGAAAACAAAGGAAAACAAATGAAAACAGTTGGAAAACAACTGAAAACAGAGGAAAACAAATGGAAAACAAACAAAACAAATGCAATCAACATGATGCCATGATGCAAAACATAAAATAACAGATAGCAAACATTCTAATGGCTATTTTTCAGACTTGGGATGTTACACTTGACACTTTGTTTCAAGGCAATGCTAGCATCCAATCATCCAAGTATGATGTGGCCATTGACAAGTCCGAGAACTTTGTTATGCAAGAGGATGAGTCGCCCGAGGAGCTATATAGGAGAGTTGTCACCCTCGCCAATCAATTGAGGGACTTTGGAAAAGAAGAGATCTTCGATGAGTGGATAAAGATGAAGTTCATCAAAGCTATTACACCTTTCGATAAGAACCTCTCCACTAGCATTCGGACAAGAGCGGACTACAATTCTCTCAACTCCATTGGTGTTTGTAGTGAATTCATCGCCATATCCCTATCACACAAGAGTGCGGATGATGCTCTCGCCCGCTCAAGAGGAATGGGAAAGTCACCAAATCTTGCATTGAAGTCAAAGGAAATGGCTCGAGTTGAAGAAGTTGAAGAAGAGGATGATGATGATGAGGAAGACTATGAGGACACTTACACTGGCGCTCATAAGTGCATTGCCCTTGCTATGCACGGATATTGGAAGAGATGGGAAGCTCACAAGGCCGCCTCTCCAAGACCTCCACGAAACAAGAACTACAAGAAGAAGGGGGAGCGACCAAGGACATGATACAACTGTGGAAGTGCAAATCACTTTGTAAAGGAGTGCCCTTTTGAGTAGAGAGAAGAAAATGAAGGCAAGCTAGTCCGCAAGAACAAGGCCAAGGCTCCACAAAACAAGAAATTCGCTAGAAGGGTGCCAAGGGCTCTTTATGTTCAAGAAGGAGCGGTGTTGGAAACCTATATCTCCGGAGATGAATGAGAACATTAAGTTGTAGGTGTGGCCCATGTTGCCATAGCTACCGCCTCATCTCCATCGGTCTCTCTATTTGAATCCCCCAATGAGATTGCGGCTATCCGACCTACATGTCTTATGGCAAAAGCCACTTCGGTATGCTCTCCCAACTCCAAGACCATTGTCACTAACCCTCCTTCATTATTGGATTGTGTTGAAAATGTTTGTGAGGAGGATAATGAGGCAAAGGATCTAGCATTTGGTTAGCTAGCCTCAAAGGTGAGACTAAGGAGAAAGTAAAAGCCCTTTTGCGGAAACTTGATGATGCTAACTCTCTTGTAGATGAAAATGAGGAAATTATCATGACCTTGGAAAGCCATGGAGGTCACTCTTGCAATGATAAAGAGCTTGAAAATGCTCTTGAAAACGAGCGTTCCATTAGAGCCTCCCTTGAGGAGAAATTATCTAGTCTTGAAGATACTTTTGCTATGAGTGTCTCTAAGCTTAGGAAAGATAATGAACAATCTCTTGCTTTTGTTAAAACCCTTGAAAATGAAGAGTTGAAGCTAGGAATTGCTCACGAGGAACTTGTTGCTCGTCATGGAAAACTAGAAAAGGAGTTCACGTCTCTTAAAGAAATCCATGACAAGCTAACCAAATCTCGTGACAATCTTCTAGCTCAACAATCAAATAAGCAAGTCATGTCCTCTTCATCTACTTGCATTAGCACTTTGCCTAGCAATTCTTGTGGTGCAACTAATCTTGTAGGAGGTGAGAAGACTCTCAATGAAGTGATTCCTCAAAGAGTCAAGAATGGAAAAGAGGGACTTGGCTATGTAGCTTAGTCAAAGAAGAAGAACAAGAAGAAGGTCACCTCTCCCTCACAAGGAGTGAAATTTTTGAAATAGGGAGAGGTGGTCAAAGATAAGGAGACCAACACCATTGTGGGTGGTGACACATCTAGGGGGAGCAC
The DNA here is from genome assembly GCA_028641055.1 of Alopecurus myosuroides. NCBI lineage: Eukaryota > Viridiplantae > Streptophyta > Magnoliopsida > Poales > Poaceae > Alopecurus > Alopecurus myosuroides. The sequence continues at coordinate 210,173,340 of CM054060.1, forward strand.
CACTCATAATGACTTTGCCGACAAATATAATCCATCTTATGTTCTTATGAAATCTAGAGATGGTCATGTGTATGCTAAATATGTTGGTACTTCTTATGGTGATGATTATCATTGGACTATTTGGGTTCCAAAGACCCTTGTTGCCAACAAAAGAGGACCCATTCAACGATGGGTACCTAAATCAAGACACTAATCTATTGTAGGGAAGTGCTTATGGGTCGAGCAAATGGACGGTGGATAGTGGTGCATCCCAACATATGACCGGAAGCAAATACGCAATGAGTGAACTTAATCCTCCATTACCTCATCTCAATTGCGTCACTATTGGCGATAAATCCAAGCTAAAGGTATTGGGACGAGGCAAGGTGGCGATCTCAAATGATTTATCAATTTAGAATGTCCTCCTTGTCGAGTCCCTTGGTTACAATCTCATCTCGGTCCTTCAACTTGCAAAACGTGGTTTTACCTCGTTCTTTAATGAAGAGAATGTGATTGTCACTTGAGAGACGACTCTTAAAGTAGTGTAACATCCCAAGTCTGAAAAATAGCCATTAGAATGTTTGCTCTCTGTTATTTTATGTTTTGCATCATGGCATCATGTTGATTGCATTTGTTTTGTTTGTTTTCCAACTGTTTTCAGTTGTTTTCCTTTGTTTTCTATTTGAATTTCAAACCAAAATTCAAACCTTTAGTTTCATCCTTGTGATGTTACAATTTTCAAAATGTTATTTCAAATAAAAACAACCAAATTGTTTTCTTTTATTCCATAGTGCTCAACTATTAAATTGATGGGTTTAATCAATCAATTGTTTCCAAATCACATTCAACAATTCAAATACATTTTACAAACAACACCCAAGTTGAAAATATGAAAATCACCAAAACAATCTAATCTTTTGTTTCCACCTATTCAATGTTTGATCAACTAATAACATGGTGGTATTATTTCAAATTAATTAAATCCAACTTGCTTTCAAATTCAAACCCAATCACTCAACAGCACCTAATTTGAACATTATGAAAGTTACCAAACATTTATAAGCACTTAATCAATTTAATCATCAGGGTTCACCCTATTAAAACCTTTGTTTTCAATACTATTTTATTTAATAACAAAATACTCTAAATTTGAGCTAATTCAAACAGTACCAAAATTCCATGTTTTTGAATTCCAAAAATGGGTTTTTGGTTGTAATTAACCTAATGTGCTCACCCTAATTTTTCTGGAATTGTTGACAAACCCCAAAGCATCTTTTCCTTCCATTTGGTTTTCTACAAAAAAAATAAATGGAATAAAAAGATTAAAACCAAGGGAGAGAGAGAGAGCACAGCATCCAGCCCACCCCCCTTTTCTTTCTATTCTCCCCCAGCCTAGCCCATTTCTTTTTTGGCCCGAAACCCCCTCGATCTTGTCTTCTTCCTCCTCTGTACGATCACCTCTCCTCCACACGATCACCTCTCCCCTGCTCGATGTGCTGCCGTACCAGTGCTATCTATTCCATAAAACCAGCCATCGATCCCCTCATCCTAGCCCTAACCCTAGATCCCTAGCCTAGCGCCTCCATCTCTTCTTCCTTCTTCCTTCTTCCTCCTTTCCCTCTCTGCTCTCTGTATCCTCTGTAGCCTATACTGAACCCAACCGAAAGAAAAGAAAAAGCTCTCCTTGCACCGGCAATCGCCGGAGCTCCGGAGCTCCTCCGGCCGGGCCAAGCATGGGAATGGAACCCCCATGGTTCCATCTCCCTTCGCCCCCCCTCGGCTTGGGCCGGGAGGGCCTGAGTCGCCGGCGCCATCTCCTCCATCACCGGCGTTCGCCACTGCCTGCACCAACCTGTCCGCCCGATCGCCTCCTCCCTGACCGCACCAAGGTGAAGCCCCTCTTTCCCTCTCGCTCGCCTCTCTCCCCTCTCCCTCTTCTCCTCACGCACCAGGCCCCCACGGCGAGCAGCCGCTGCCGGCGATCCCCATCGATCTGCTCTGTCCGCCCCTGTCCAGTACGTGCAGGAATTCAGAAACAGCCCGATGGCACACCTTATCCTCGCCCGCACCCACCTCCTGTCACAACCGAGCATAACACCCCAGTGGCGCTGCCTCTCTGCGCGCACCGCTAGGTCCTGGGATCGAATCCCAGCCCCCCCACTCGTTCTGCTCCTTTTTTTCGCGTAAGTTCAGTTAAATACCCACAGCCACACCTCATACCACCTGCTGCCCCTTCTGTTACCAACCAAGCGCACTAGCCCACTGGTTCTGTCCCCTTGAGCGCATCAGGAGGTGGGGGGTTCGAATCCCCCCTCCCTCATTTTAACCAAAACATTTTTTTTCCATGTGTTTGGTCACAGCAACATCCCAAAATCACACATAGGCCCCTGGTAATTAAATTCTAGCCCTGAAATAATTTTTCCTAAGTCCCTAATAAGGTAAAAATGGCAGATTGCACCTCAATTTTGTAAATTGCATAATAAAATCATTTTAACTCCAAATCCAACATTTTTGATATGTTTTCAATACAAAATTAAATGTTCTACCCAAATATAAAATTTGTTTACTGTTTTGAATATTTTAAATTGGTGCAATATTTGAAAACTTGTCAAATTCACTTAAACTTGCAAAATTCATAACTTGAGCATAAAAATTCCAAATTCCACAAACTAAATATGTTTTCCAATCAACTTTTCATGTACTTTCCAAATATAAATTTTGTTTGCTGTTTTGAATAATTTAAATTGCTGAAAACAACTGTTTCTTGTTTAATGCATTTAAAATTGCCAAAATAATAACTTGCTCATTTTAAATCCAATTTCCACAAATGAAATATGTTTTCCATGCAAAATTAAACCCTCTTTCCAAATATAAATTTTGTTTAATGTTTTGAATAATTAAAAGTGGTTAAATAATTTAAACCTTGCTTAATTCATTTAAAATTGGTAATTTCATAACTTGATCAAAACAAATTCTTTTGGGACATATAAAATATGTTTTCCAACCCTAAAAGTATAAACTTTGCAAATATGAATTTGGTTTAATGCTTTGAACAAATAAAAATTCAAATAAGTTCATGTTTGAATTAAATTCATTTAATTCTTGTTTAACCTTGTTTAATTCATAAATAATTTATTTGAAATCCTTTTTCAACAAGTGAAACATGTAATCCACCTAAAATTTGGTGTTCTTTTCAAATATAAACTTTGTTATCCATTTTGAACAATTAAAAGTGGTGAAAACAACAAATGCTTGTGTGGCACCTTTAAGTAACCAAAATTCCAAAACTTAATAAATGAATTTCCAAACTTGTTAAACCTTATTTCCATTTGATTCAATTGTTGTTATTTTTCTGTTTTCCTCATCCATGAATCATGCTAATCCACTTTCATATAATGATTAGTCGTAAAACAATTAATTCAACCATAATTCATGGGCTTTTCAGGTGCAACTCAAATTGCATGTGGGTCCATTTAATCCTGTTTCTATCCTGTCAACTAGTTTATTTCTATGCATCAATTAAATGGTCATGCATCATCCCATGTTTGTGCACTATGCCATGTTATTGATTGTTTATCTTTCTGCATTGTTTGTTTGCTTCTTCTCGGATAAACGACGACATTGAGACCGACGATCCTTACGACACCCCTTCTAAGGAGTTAGCTCAGTACCAGGCTACTGGGTTTTGCAGGCAAGTTATCACTCACATGAACCACTGTGTTCCTTTCAACATTGATTACCGATACTTTCCGTTGTTCTTTTCTGCTAGCCTTAGTAGTAGTTGATTCTGTTACGAACCCATAACATGAATCCCTTAACCTTGATATTGCCTCACCTCCACTCCTACAACCCCTTTGATTGAGCCAGTGTATTACTAGCATGCTTAGGTTGTTTTGCTCGAGTCTGTTACCCGTTACTTTCAGTTGCTATATTGTTATTATGTTCTGGGGGCTCGAGGTTTAATCAATCAATCATGCTAATGTTGTTGTTAAATAATAAATTTGATGATAAGGCACCGGCAGGAGGCCTAGGGTGGTTTTGAGGCCTGCTAGTGTCGACCCTAATAGGAAAAGGGTCTTGTCTACTGATCCATGATGAGCGCACTGACCGCATGTGGAAGCGAGTATGGGCGCCCCCCTCAACTTGACCCGATTCGCATCTCGTCCAAATCGCCGTACTAGTTCGGGCTTTCCATTTGCTGCATGCATGATCTTGCGAGCCCTTGGCGCCCGGGTGGAACTTTCGTAGTCGGCATTTAGGGCGGCGTGGTCTTCCAGTGCTATGAGGGTCCTCCTTTTCTTCGGGGGGTTCGATTAGCCGCGCACGCACAGCACGCGGTGCTTTGGGCTTGATGCGAAGAAGAGTTGAGTTGTGTAGAGTGCCTCGCTTGGTGGGTTTGATTCCCGTCTGGCGGGATATTCTTGCGTGTACGGCCAAATTGGTGCAACCCTGCAGGGATAATCTTCTCGAGAAGCCGTGTTTTCCGCGGTTATGGATTACTTGGTGAAAGTACTGGCTAACAAGTACTCAGGACAACTTAAACCTAATGATTAACAATCTTACACCCAATGATTAACAACTTGACTAGTAATAGGCTTATTGACACAATAATATGAACCATCATTAATTCAACTGTGTGAGTTATCCTCGGATTGCTTCTTTGGATAAGGGGCGAGATCCAGGATGGGTTTGTTTGAAGTTATCTTTCAGTTGGTTACAATCCCCGATCTTATCTCCTTTCTGTTAGCCGGAAGTGGTAGAAATCTCTGTAGTTGGTTAGTGCAGCCAGTTGCAGCATCTTTTATATTCCCTTCCTTCCGTTAAACCCAAAGCATCTGTGCTTGGTGTTGACGGGCTACACTTTGGTGAACTGTGAGTCTTGCTTGCCAGTACGTTTATGTACTGACCCCTTTGGGGCTGTGGTTTCCGCAGACCTACGTTCCGAGGATCTACATGGTGGCTACTACCTGGAGTATGACGAGACTGCTGACGAGTAGATAGCGGACCCGGGCAGGATCCGAGACTTCGTGGATGGGCTCCGTCTGTTTGTTTCCGGCCTCTTAGGCCTATTTTGGTTCTTGTCTGTACTCAGACATGTTGAATGCTTCCGCTGTATGGTAATGATGTATTGTTGGGACATGTGTCCTCTGAATGATTGTATTTGCTATCTCTGCTCTAATGAGAGCCATTTGCAACTTATTTTCGATCTTTTGTGTCGTAGAGATCTGTTGTGATATCACTTGTTCAAACGCCGTTGACGTACCATGTGTGTATGGTTGAAGTACGTCAATGGAAGTGTCCTGATTTCTACGGGATAGTTTACATCGACGGTGAACAGTAGCGATTGGTTGTCACACATAAGTGTTGGCCTACTCGTAAGAGGACGCGGGTGCCGGTAAGCCCCGTAATCCAATCAGAATACTGTTCAGTTCGTACGGTGAGTATCCTCTAGAAGTCCGGGTGCGACAAATGGTATCAGAGCCTGTCTGCCTGTAGGATCCCTTTTTACTGGTCGCAGCTGAGTCTAGAAACTATTTTGTAGCTATATAGGAAAAATGAAACGTGAGAGTAGGAATTCTGCCATTTTTCTTCTTTCCCCACCCACCCACCCTTTTCTGGTAAGGAAGTGCAACGTTGTTTTCAGTTCTCATCTAAACTTTCAAGTTAGGATTTCACGAATCCTGGTTTCTCTAGGATGGTTATATCTACTAGACCATAGGAATGGAGGTGGTTGTGACATGATTTATCATGTTGCCTACTCATGATTGAGAACGGAGGCGTGTAAGCCCCGGAAGCAGATCCTCTATTCCTTAAGCAGTAGATATTGATCCTTTAGAAGCCCGGATGGGTTTTTCCGTAGTACCTCAGAAGTTTTGATCTCGTTTTCCCGGAGTTGCTTCATTATCCTGTTCTTCTCAACATCCTTTTCGTCCGTTGAAATCTTGTTGTTGTTTTCCATTTCAGTTCTTCTACCGGCGTCTAATCAAAACTTTCCAGATATCAAGTCTATCTGGCCAGAAAGGTTGTTGTTGTTGTTGTTGATGTTGATTCCAGGCTATGAGAACTGGCATTCCTATCACCCGAGGTTGTTTCGAGGAAGCATTCCTGAATCACCACATTACAGATAGTCTATTCTCCAAATGAATCAATTTCTAGTCAGCTATACACCTTCCATACAAAACCTCTCCCTTTACTTGAAAATGTTCCGGAGGTTTCCAAATTCCCTGACGTCTTTCCGGAAGAATTGCCAGGAATACCTATCGTTTTGAAATTCCAGAAACTATCAAAGGTGCACGATGTGTTTCACGTGTCACAGCTCAAGACGATCTTCCCAAGAAGTTTCCGGACCTTTTCTTTTCTCGGTAGGAATCTCGGGGCGCGATTCCTTCAAGGGGGGGCGTTTTGTAACATCCCAAGTCTGAAAAATAGCCATTAGAATGTTTGCTCTCTGTTATTTTATGTTTTGCATCATGGCATCATGTTGATTGCATTTGTTTTGTTTGTTTTCCAACTGTTTTCAGTTGTTTTCCTTTGTTTTCTATTTGAATTTCAAACCAAAATTCAAACCTTTAGTTTCATCCTTGTGATGTTACAATTTTCAAAATGTTATTTCAAATAAAAACAACCAAATTGTTTTCTTTTATTCCATAGTGCTCAACTATTAAATTGATGGGTTTAATCAATCAATTGTTTCCAAATCACATTCAACAATTCAAATACATTTTACAAACAACACCCAAGTTGAAAATATGAAAATCACCAAAACAATCTAATCTTTTGTTTCCACCTATTCAATGTTTGATCAACTAATAACATGGTGGTATTATTTCAAATTAATTAAATCCAACTTGCTTTCAAATTGAAACCCAATCACTCAACAGCACCTAATTTGAACATTATGAAAGTTACCAAACATTTATAAGCACTTAATCAATTTAATCATTAGGGTTCACCCTATTAAAACCTTTGTTTTCAATACTATTTTATTTAATAACAAAATACCCTAAATTTGAGCTAATTCAAACAGTACCAAAATTCCATGTTTTTGAATTCCAAAAATGGGTTTTTGGTTGTAATTAACCTAATGTGCTCACCCTAATTTTTCTGGAATTGTTGACAAACCCCAAAGCATCTTTTCCTTCCATTTGGTTTTCTACAAAAAAAAATAAATGGAATAAAAAGATTGAAACCAAGGGAGAGAGAGAGAGCACAGCATCCAGCCCACCCCCCTTTTCTTTCTATTCTCCCCCAGCCCAGCCCATTTCTTTTTTGGCCCGAAACCCCCTCGATCTTGTCTTCTTCCTCCTCTGTACGATCACCTCTCCTCCACACGATCACCTCTCCCCTGCTCGATGTGCTGCCGTACCAGTGCTATCTATTCCATAAAACCAGCCATCGATCCCCTCATCCTAGCCCTAACCCTAGATCCCTAGCCTAGCGCCTCCATCTCTTCTTCCTTCTTCCTCCTTTCCCTCTCTGCTCTCTGTATCCTCTGTAGCCTATACTGAACCCAACCGAAAGAAAAAAAAGCTCTCCTTGCACCGGCAATCGCCGGAGCTCCGGAGCTCCTCCGGCCGGGCCAAGCATGGGAATGGAACCCCCATGGTTCCATCTCCCTTCGCCCCCCCTCGGCTTGGGCCGGGAGGGCCTGAGTCGCCGGCGCCATCTCCTCCATCGCCGGCGTTCGCCACTGCCTGCACCAACCTGTCCGCCCGATCGCCTCCTCCCTGACCGCACCAAGGTGAAGCCCCTCTTTCCCTCTCGCTCGCCTCTCTCCCCTCTCCCTCTTCTCCTCACGCACCAGGCCCCCACGGCGAGCAGCCGCTGCCGGCGATCCCCATCGATCTGCTCTGTCCGCCCCTGTCCAGTACGTGCAGGAATTCAGAAACAGCCCGATGGCACACCTTATCCTCGCCCGCACCCACCTCCTGTCACAACCGAGCATAACACCCCAGTGGCGCTGCCTCTCTGCGCGCACCGCTAGGTCCTGGGATCGAATCCCAGCCCCACCACTCGTTCTGCTCCTTTTTTTCGTGTAAGTTCAGTTAAATACCCACAGCCACACCTCATACCACCTGCTGCCCCTTCTGTTACCAACCAAGCGCACTAGCCCACTGGTTCTGTCCCCTTGAGCGCATCAGGAGGTGGGGGGTTCGAATCCCCCCTCCCTCATTTTAACCAAAACATTTTTTTCCATGTGTTTGGTCACAGCAACATCCCAAAATCACACATAGGCCCCTGGTAATTAAATTCTAGCCCTGAAATAATTTTTCCTAAGTCCCTAATAAGGTAAAAATGGCAGATTGCACCTCAATTTTGTAAATTGCATAATAAAATCATTTTAACTCCAAATCCAACATTTTTGATATGTTTTCAATACCAAATTAAATGTTCTACCCAAATATAAAATTTGTTTACTGTTTTGAATATTTTAAATTGGTGCAATATTTGAAAACTTGTCAAATTCACTTAAACTTGCAAAATTCATAACTTGAGCATAAAAATTCCAAATTCCACAAACTAAATATGTTTTCCAATCAACTTTTCATGTACTTTCCAAATATGAATTTTGTTTGCTGTTTTGAATAATTTAAATTGCTGAAAACAACTGTTTCTTGTTTAATGCATTTAAAATTGCCAAAATAATAACTTGCTCATTTTAAATCCAATTTCCACAAATGAAATATGTTTTCCATGCAAAATTAAACCCTCTATCCAAATATAAATTTTGTTTCATGTTTTGAATAATTAAAAGTGGTTAAATAATTGAAACCTTGCTTAATTCATTTAAAATTGGTAATTTCATAACTTGATCAAAACAAATTCTTTTGGGACATATAAAATATGTTTTCCAACCCTAAAAGTATAAACTTTTCAAATATGAATTTGGTTTAATGCTTTGAACAAATAAAAATTCAAATAAGTTCATGTTTGAATTAAATTCATTTAATTCTTGTTTAACCTTGTTTAATTCATAAATAATTTATTTGAAATCCTTTTTCAACAAGTGAAACATGTAATCCACCTAAAATTTGGTGTTCTTTTCAAATATAAACTTTGTTATCCATTTTGAACAATAAAAAGTGGTGAAAACAACAAATGCTTGTGTGGCACCTTTAAGTAACCAAAATTCCAAAACTTAATAAATGAATTTCCAAACTTGTTAAACCTTATTTCCATTTGATTCAATTGTTGTTATTTTTCTGTTTTCCTCATCCATGAATCATGCTAATCCACTTTCATATAATGATTAGTCGTAAAACAATTAATTCAACCATAATTCATGGGCTTTTCAGGTGCAACTCAAATTGCATGTGGGTCCATTTAATCCTGTTTCTATCCTGTCAACTAGTTTATTTCTATGCATCAATTAAATGGTCATGCATCATCCCATGTTTGTGCACTATGCCATGTTATTGATTGTTTATCTTTCTGCATTGTTTGTTTGCTTCTTCTCGGATAAACGACGACGTTGAGACCGACGATCCTTACGACACCCCTTCTAAGGAGTTAGCTCAGTACCAGGCTACTGGGTTTTGCAGGCAAGTTATCACTCACATGAACCACTGTGTTCCTTTCAACATTGATTACCGATACTTTCCGTTGTTCTTTTCTGCTAGCCTTAGTAGTAGTTGATTCTGTTACGAACCCATCACATGAATCCCTTAACCTTGATATTGCCTCACCTCCACTCCTACAACCCCTTTGATTGAGCCAGTGTATTACTAGCATGCTTAGGTTGTTTTGCTCGAGTCTGTTACCCGTTACTTTCATTTGCTATATTATTATTATGTTCTGGGGGCTCGAGGTTTAATCAATCAATCATGCTAATGTTGTTGTTAAATAATAAATTTGATGATAAGGCACCGGCAGGAGGCCCAGGGTGGTTTTGAGGCCTGCTAGTGTCGACCCTAATAGGAAAAGGGTCTTGTCTACTGATCCATGATGAGTGCACGAACCGCATGTGGAAGCGAGTATGGGCGCCCCCCTCAACTTGACCCGATTCGCATCTCGTCCAAATCGCCGTACTAGTTCGGGCTTTCCATTTGCTGCATGCATGATCTTGCGAGCCCTTGGCGCCCGGGTGGAACTTTCGTAGTCGGCATTTAGGGCGGCGTGGTCTTCCAGTGCTATGAGGGTCCTCCTTTTCTTCGGGGGGTTCGATTAGCCGCGCACGCACAGCACGCGGTGCTTTGGGCTTGATGCGAAGAAGAGTTGAGTTGTGTAGAGTGCCTCGCTTGGTGGGTTTGATTCCCGTCTGGCGGGATATTCTTGCGTGTACGGCCAAATTGGTGCAACCCTGCAGGGATAATCTTCTCGAGAAGCCGTGTTTTCCGCGGTTATGGATTACTTGGTGAAAGTACTGGCTAACAAGTACTCAGGACAACTTAAACCTAATGATTAACAATCTTACACCCAATGATTAACAACTTGACTAGTAATAGGCTTATTGACACAATAATATGAACCATCATTAATTCAACTGTGTGAGTTATCCTCGGATTGCTTCTTTGGATAAGGGGCGAGATCCAGGATGGGTTTGTTTGAAGTTATCTTTCAGTTGGTTACAATCCCCGATCTTATCTCCTTTCTGTTAGCCGGAAGTGGTAGAAATCTCTGTAGTTGGTTAGTGCAGCCAGTTGCAGCATCTTTTATATTCCCTTCCTTCCGTTAAACCCAAAGCATCTGTGCTTGGTGTTGACGGGCTACACTTTGGTGAACTGTGAGTCTTGCTTGCCAGTACGTTTATGTACTGACCCCTTTGGGGCTGTGGTTTCCGCAGACCTACGTTCCGAGGATCTACATGGTGGCTACTACCTGGAGTATGACGAGACTGCTGACGAGTAGATAGCGGACCCGGGCAGGATCCGAGACTTCGTGGATGGGCTCCGTCTGTTTGTTTCCGGCCTCTTAGGCCTATTTTGGTTCTTGTCTGTACTCAGACATGTTGAATGCTTCCGCTGTATGGTAATGATGTATTGTTGGGACATGTGTCCTCTGAATGATTGTATTTGCTATCTCTGCTCTAATGAGAGCCATTTGCAACTTATTTTCGATCTTTTGTGTCGTAGAGATCTGTTGTGATATCACTTGTTCAAACGCCGTTGACGTACCATGTGTGTATGGTTGAAGTACGTCAATGGAAGTGTCCTGATTTCTACGGGATAGTTTACATCGACGGTGAACAGTAGCGATTGGTTGTCACACATAAGTGTTGGCCTACTCGTAAGAGGACGCGGGTGCCGGTAAGCCCCGTAATCCAATCAGAATACTGTTCAGTTCGTACGGTGAGTATCCTCTAGAAGTCCGGGTGCGACAAATGGTATCAGAGCCTGTCTGCCTGTAGGATCCCTTTTTACTGGTCGCAGTTGAGTCTAGAAACTATTTTGTAGCTATATAGGAAAAATGAAACGTGAGAGTAGGAATTCTGCCATTTTTCTTCTTTCCCCACCCACCCACCCTTTTCTGGTAAGGAAGTGCAACGTTGTTTTCAGTTCTCATCTAAACTTTCAAGTTAGGATTTCACGAATCCTGGTTTCTCTAGGATGGTTATATCTACTAGACCATAGGAATGGAGGTGGTTGTGACATGATTTATCATGTTGCCTACTCATGATTGAGAACGGAGGCGTGTAAGCCCCGGAAGCAGATCCTCTATTCCTTAAGCAGTAGATATTGATCCTTTAGAAGCCCGGATGGGTTTTTCCGTAGTACCTCAGAAGTTTTGATCTCGTTTTCCCGGAGTTGCTTCATTATCCTGTTCTTCTCAACATCCTTTTCGTCCGTTGAAATCTTGTTGTTGTTTTCCATTTCAGTTCTTCTACCGGCGTCTAATCAAAACTTTCCAGATATCAAGTCTATCTGGCCAGAAAGGTTGTTGTTGTTGTTGATGTTGATTCCAGGCTATGAGAACTGGCATTCCTATCACCCGAGGTTGTTTCGAGGAAGCATTCCTGAATCACCACATTACAGATAGTCTATTCTCCAAATGAATCAATTTCTAGTCAGCTATACACCTTCCATACAAAACCTCTCCCTTTACTTGAAAATGTTCCGGAGGTTTCCAAATTCCCTGACGTCTTTCCGGAAGAATTGCCAGGAATACCTATCGTTTTGAAATTCCAGAAACTATCAAAGGTGCACGATGTGTTTCACGTGTCACAGCTCAAGACGATCTTCCCAAGAAGTTTCCGGACCTTTTCTTTTCTCGGTAGGAATCTCGGGGCGCGATTCCTTCAAGGGGGGGCGTTTTGTAACATCCCAAGTCTGAAAAATAGCCATTATAATGTTTGCTCTCTGTTATTTTATGTTTTGCATCATGGCATCATGTTGATTGCATTTGTTTTGTTTGTTTTCCAACTGTTTTCAGTTGTTTTCCTTTGTTTTCTATTTGAATTTCAAACCAAAATTCAAACCTTTAGTTTCATCCTTGTGATGTTACAATTTTCAAAATGTTATTTCAAATAAAAACAACCAAATTGTTTTCTTTTATTCCATAGTGCTCAACTATTAAATTGATGGGTTTAATCAATCAATTGTTTCCAAATCACATTCAACAATTCAAATACATTTTACAAACAGCACCCAAGTTGAAAATATGAAAATCACCAAAACAATCTAATCTTTTGTTTCCACCTATTCAATGTTTGATCAACTAATAACATGGTGGTATTATTTCAAATTAATTAAATCCAACTTGCTTTCAAATTGAAACCCAATCACTCAACAGCACCTAATTTGAACATTATGAAAGTTACCAAACATTTATAAGCACTTAATCAATTTAATCATTAGGGTTCACCCTATTAAAACCTTTGTTTTCAATACTATTTTATTTAATAACAAAATACCCTAAATTTGAGCTAATTCAAACAGTACCAAAATTCCATGTTTTTGAATTCCAAAAATGGGTTTTTGGTTGTAATTAACCTAATGTGCTCACCCTAATTTTTCTGGAATTGTTGACAAACCCCAAAGCATCTTTTCCTTCCATTTGGTTTTCTACAAAAAAAAATGGAATAAAAAGATTAAAACCAAGGGAGAGAGAGAGAGCACAGCATCCAGCCCACCCCCCTTTTCTTTCTATTCTCCCCCAGCCCAGCCCATTTCTTTTTTGGCCCGAAACCCCCTCGATCTTGTCTTCTTCCTCCTCTGTACGATCACCTCTCCTCCACACGATCACCTCTCCCCTGCTCGATGTGCTGCCGTACCAGTGCTATCTATTCCATAAAACCAGCCATCGATCCCCTCATCCTAGCCCTAACCCTAGATCCCTAGCCTAGCGCCTCCATCTCTTCTTCCTTCTTCCTCCTTTCCCTCTCTGCTCTCTGTATCCTCTGTAGCCTATACTGAACCCAACCGAAAGAAAAAAAAAGCTCTCCTTGCACCGGCAATCGCCGGAGCTCCGGAGCTCCTCCGGCCGGGCCAAGCATGGGAATGGAACCCCCATGGTTCCATCTCCCTTCGCCCCCCTCGGCTTGGGCCGGGAGGGCCTGAGTCGCCGGCGCCATCTCCTCCATCGCCGGCGTTCGCCACTGCCTGCACCAACCTGTCCGCCCGATCGCCTCCTCCCTGACCGCACCAAGGTGAAGCCCCTCTTTCCCTCTCGCTCGCCTCTCTCCCCTCTCCCTCTTCTCCTCACGCACCAGGCCCCCACGGCGAGCAGCCGCTGCCGGCGATCCCCATCGATCTGCTCTGTCCGCCCCTGTCCAGTACGTGCAGGAATTTAGAAACAGCCCGATGGCACACCTTATCCTCGCCCGCACCCACCTCCTGTCACAACCGAGCATAACACCCCAGTGGCGCTGCCTCTCTGCGCGCACCGCTAGGTCCTGGGATCGAATCCCAGCCCCCCACTCGTTCTGATCCTTTTTTTCGTGTAAGTTCAGTTAAATACCCACAGCCACACCTCATACCACCTGCTGCCCCTTCTGTTACCAACCAAGCGCACTAGCCCACTGGTTCTGTCCCCTTGAGCGCATCAGGAGGTGGGGCGTTCGAATCCCCCCTCCCTCATTTTAACCAAAACATTTTTTTCCATGTGTTTGGTCACAGCAACATCCCAAAATCACACATAGGCCCCTGGTAATTAAATTCTAGCCCTGAAATAATTTTTCCTAAGTCCCTAATAAGGTAAAAATGGCAGATTGCACCTCAATTTTGTAAATTGCATAATAAAATCATTTTAACTCCAAATCCAACATTTTTGATATGTTTTCAATACCAAATTAAATGTTCTACCCAAATATAAAATTTGTTTACTGTTTTGAATATTTTAAATTGGTGCAATATTTGAAAACTTGTCAAATTCACTTAAACTTGCAAAATTCATAACTTGAGCATAAAAATTCCAAATTCCACAAACTAAATATGTTTTCCAATCAACTTTTCATGTACTTTCCAAATATAATTTTTTTTTGCTGTTTTGAATAATTTAAATTGCTGAAAACAACTGTTTCTTGTTTAATGCATTTAAAATTGCCAAAATAATAACTTGCTCATTTTAAATCCAATTTCCACAAATGAAATATGTTTTCCATGCAAAATTAAACCCTCTTTCCAAATATAAATTTTGTTTCATGTTTTGAATAATTAAAAGTGGTTAAATAATTTAAACCTTGCTTAATTCATTTAAAATTGGTAATTTCATAACTTGATCAAAACAAATTCTTTTGGGACATATAAAATATGTTTTCCAACCCTAAAAGTATAACTTTTCAAATATGAATTTGGTTTAATGCTTTGAACAAATAAAAATTCAAATAAGTTCATGTTTGAATTAAATTCATTTAACTCTTGTTTAACCTTGTTTAATTCATAAATAATTTATTTGAAATCCTTTTTCAACAAGTGAAACATGTAATCCACCTAAAATTTGGTGTTCTTTTCAAATATAAACTTTGTTATCCATTTTGAACAATTAAAAGTGGTGAAAACAACAAATGCTTGTGTGGCACCTTTAAGTAACCAAAATTCCAAAACTTAATAAATGAATTTCCAAACTTGTTAAACCTTCTTTCCATTTGATTCAATTGTTGTTATTTTTCTGTTTTCCTCATCCATGCATCATGCTAATCCACTTTCATATAATGATTAGTCGTAAAACAATTAATTCAACCATAATTCATGGGCTTTTCAGGTGCAACTCAAATTGCATGTGGGTCCATTTAATCCTGTTTCTATCATGTCAACTAGTTTATTTCTATGCATCAATTAAATGGTCATGCATCATCCCATGTTTGTGCACTATGCCATGTTATTGATTGTTTATCTTTCTGCATTGTTTGTTTGCTTCTTCTCGGATAAACGACGACGTTGAGACCGACGATCCTTACGACACCCCTTCTAAGGAGTTAGCTCAGTACCAGGCTACTGGGTTTTGCAGGCAAGTTATCACTCACATGAACCACTGTGTTCCTTTCAACATTGATTACCGATACTTTCCGTTGTTCTTTTCTGCTAGCCTTAGTAGTAGTTGATTCTGTTACGAACCCATCACATGAATCCCTTAACCTTGATATTGCCTCACCGCCACTCCTACAACCCCTTTGATTGAGCCAGTGTATTACTAGCATGCTTAGGTTGTTTTGCTCGAGTCTGTTACCCGTTACTTTCAGTTGCTATATTGTTATTATGTTCTGGGGGCTCGAGGTTTAATCAATCAATCATGCTAATGTTGTTGTTAAATAATAAATTTGATGATAAGGCACCGGCAGGAGGCCCAGGGTGGTTTTGAGGCCTGCTAGTGTCGACCCTAATAGGAAAAGGGTCTTGTCTACTGATCCATGATGAGCGCACTAACCGCATGTGGAAGCGAGTATGGGCGCCCCCCTCAACTTGACCCGATTCGCATCTCGTCCAAATCTCCGTACTAGTTCGGGCTTTCCATTTGCTGCATGCATGATCTTGCGAGCCCTTGGCGCCCGGGTGGAACTTTCGTAGTCGGCATTTAGGGCGGCGTGGTCTTCCAGTGCTATGAGGGTCCTCCTTTTCTTCGGGGGGTTCGATTAGCCGCGCACGCACAGCACGCGGTGCTTTGGGCTTGATGCGAAGAAGAGTTGAGTTGTGTAGAGTGCCTCGCTTGGTGGGTTTGATTCCCGTCTGGCGGGATATTCTTGCGTGTACGGCCAAATTGGTGCAACCCTGCAGGGATAATCTTCTCGAGAAGCCGTGTTTTCCGCGGTTATGGATTACTTGGTGAAAGTACTGGCTAACAAGTACTCAGGACAACTTAAACCTAATGATTAACAATCTTACACCCAATGATTAACAACTTGACTAGTAATAGGCTTATTGACACAATAATATGAACCATCATTAATTCAACTGTGTGAGTTATCCTCGGATTGCTTCTTTGGATAAGGGGCGAGATCCAGGATGGGTTTGTTTGAAGTTATCTTTCAGTTGGTTACAATCCCCGATCTTATCTCCTTTCTGTTAGCCGGAAGTGGTAGAAATCTCTGTAGTTGGTTAGTGCAGCCAGTTGCAGCATCTTTTATATTCCCTTCCTTCCGTTGAACCCAAAGCATCTGTGCTTGGTGTTGACGGGCTACACTTTGGTGAACTGTGAGTCTTGCTTGCCAGTACGTTTATGTACTGACCCCTTTGGGGCTGTGGTTTCCGCAGACCTACGTTCCGAGGATCTACATGGTGGCTACTACCTGGAGTATGACGAGACTGCTGACGAGTAGATAGCGGACCCGGGCAGGATCCGAGACTTCGTGGATGGGCTCCGTCTGTTTGTTTCCGGCCTCTTAGGCCTATTTTGGTTCTTGTCTGTACTCAGACATGTTGAATGCTTCCGCTGTATGGTAATGATGTATTGTTGGGACATGTGTCCTCTGAATGATTGTATTTGCTATCTCTGCTCTAATGAGAGCCATTTGCAACTTATTTTCGATCTTTTGTGTCGTAGAGATCTGTTGTGATATCACTTGTTCAAACGCCGTTGACGTACCATGTGTGTATGGTTGAAGTACGTCAATGGAAGTGTCCTGATTTCTACGGGATAGTTTACATCGACGGTGAACAGTAGCGATTGGTTGTCACACATAAGTGTTGGCCTACTCGTAAGAGGACGCGGGTGCCGGTAAGCCCCGTAATCCAATCAGAATACTGTTCAGTTCGTACGGTGAGTATCCTCTAGAAGTCCGGGTGCGACAAGTAGCCTTTGTTGGGCATGTCGAGAACATCATGTATGTAGTGGACTTCTCTAAAGGAGACACGTGTGCCGCGACATGCCTAATGGCTAAAGTTGATGTGGGTTTGCTATGGCATCGCCGGTTAGCCCACACCAATATGAGGACGTTGCATGACCTTCAAAGTGGCAATCATGTTCTAGGACTAACGAATGCCAAGTTTGCCAAAGATCGTCTATGTAGCTCTTGCGTTCTTGGAAAGCAACATGGAGAAGCTCACCCTACCAAGACCAACATCACCACCTCAAGAATCCTCGAGCTCATTCATTTGGACCTCTTTGGTCCCCTATCATATGATAGTCTTGGAGGCAAGAAGTATTGCTTGGTGATTGTGGATGAATATTCAAGATATTGTTGGGTGTACTTCTTCAAGAGGAAGAGTGAGACTCAAAAGAGGGTCATCGAGTTCATCACTTTGGTGGAACGCCAACACAATACGAGCATTATGGCGATCCAGAGTGATAATGGCTCCGAGTTCAAGAACTACACTGTGGAGGGATTTCTTAGCGAGGAGGGGATCGCTCATAAATATTCCACTCCGTATACCCCTCAACAAAATGGTGTGGCAGAGAGGAAGAACCAGACACTAATGGACACGGCAAGGATATGATTGCGGAATTCTCTTCCCCATACAACTTTTGGGCCGAAGCCGTCTCCACCGCTTGCCATGCTAGCAACCGGTTGTATCTCTGCAAGTTCTTGAACAAGACCCCTTATGAGATTCTCACGGGCAAGAAGCCGGATGTTTCATACTTCAAGGTCTTTAGTTGCAAGTGCTTCATTCGTAAGAGAGGTAAACACTTGTCAAAATTCGAGACCAAGTCATATGAGGGTATCTTTGTTGGTTATGCCACAAACGCTCACGCCTATAGAGTCTACAACAAGTCCACCGGACAAGTTGAAGAAGCTATAGACGTGGTGTTTGATGAGGATAATGGGTCCCAAGGGGGCTGTATAGATCATGGTGTTGTAGGAGATTCATTCCTCCCATCGTCATAAGAATAATGGGGATTAGTAAAATAATCCCCACTGAGGGTTACCGGATGACGGAGGGAGAAGTACTATGCTCTACTCAAGTGGAGCCATTGACTACACCCATTGATACACAAGCTACCCAACAAGATGCACCGAACCCTCAAGCTACAAATCAAGGCCAAGCTAATGATCAAGATCATTCCATCAATCAAGGCCAAGCTCACACTCAAGGCCAAGCTCATAATCAAGGCCAATCTCACAATGAAGGACAAGGAAAAGACACTCATGTTGGTGATAAAACCCAACACATAAGAGATCCATCTCCCATTGAGGATCAAGATCAAGGAAGAGATGGACGTGACTTCGATGATGATCAAGCCATATCCAAGGAGTCTTTGTAGGATCTACTAGCACGTAGGGCAAAGAGAAGGCTAGAAAATCTTGCTCGTGCCGATCACATGGAGGACATGATTCTTGGACAAGTTCGTGGAAGGGTAGTCACAAGAATACAATTGGCGGATTTTAGCAAGGATCATGCTTTCGTCTCTCACGTTGAGCCCAAGAAGGTCTATGAAGCGCTTGAAGATCAAGAATGGCTTGAAGCTATGCACGATGAGCTCAACAATTTCGAGCGCAATAAGGTGTGGAAGTTAGTACCAAGACCTAAGGTTTGCAAGAACGTCATCGGAACCAAGTGGATCTTCAAGAACAAAAAAGATAAAGATGGCATAGTCATTCGCAACAAGACGAGATTGGTGGCTCAAGGCTTTTCTCCAGTCGAAGGTGTCGACTTCGATGAAACCTTCGCTCCCGTAGCTCGTCTTGAATCCATTCGTATCTTGCTTGCATATGCTTCTCATCATAATTTCAAACTATAACAATGGATGTGAAAAGTGCATTCTTAAATGGTCCCATCCATGAGTTGGTATATGTCAAGAAACCTCCGGGTTTCGAGGATCCCAACCACCCCGATTATGTCTACAAACTCGATAAGGCGCTCTATGGACTTAAACAAGCTCCACATGCGTGGTACGAGCATCTTAAAGAGTTTCTAGTGGATCGTGGGTTCAATGTTGGTTTAATCGATCCCACTCTTTTTACCAAAAAGTTTGGAGGTGACTTGTTCATATGCCAACTCTATGTGGATGATATCATTTTTGGTTCTACTAACACCGCATTCAATGATGAGTTTTGCAAGCTTATGACGGATAAATTCGAGATGTCTATGATGGGCGAGTTGGAGTATTTACTTGGCTTTGAGATCAAGCAACACCTCGAAGGCACCTTCATCAAGCAAGCCAAAGTATACTCAAGACATGCTCAAGCGATTCAACATGCATGATGCCAAGCCTATGAAAACTCCCATGTCCACGACTATTGACTTGAAACCCGACCCGAATGGTAAAGAGGTAGATCAAATGGTATACCGCTCCATGATTGGCTCTTTGCTCTACCTTTGTGCATCTAGACCCGATATCATGTATAGCGTCGGTAAATGTGCAAGGTTTGAAGCCTCTCCGAGGCAAAGTCATTTTGAAGCGGTTAAGCGCATCTTTCGCTATTTGGTTCATACCCCAAACTTCGGTCTTTGGTATCCCAAGGGTTCAAGCTTTTAGCTCATTGGCTACTCGGATGCGGACTATGCGGGCGAGAAGACGGATAGGAAGTCTACATCCGGTGGTTGTCAATTTCTTGGTCACTCATTGGTTTGTTGGTATTTCAAGAAGCAAAATTGCATCGCCCTCTCCACCACCGAAGCCGAGTACATCTCCGTGGCTAGTTGTTGTGATCAATGCTATGGATGCGGCAAACTTTGCGAGATTATGGCATCGACTTCGACAAGGTCCCCCTCTTGTGCGACAATGAGACTGCTATCAAGATCGCCTACAACCCCGTTCTTCACTCCAAGACGAAGCACATTGAAATTCGACATCACTTCATTCGGGATCATGTTGAGAAGGGCGATATTGATCTCTCCTATGTGCCGACCGAGGATCAACTTGCGGATATCTTCCCGAAGGCCCTTGATGAACCAAGGTTTCGGGGTTTGAGGAATGAACTAAATGTGATCGATGCGTCTAACTTCACTTGAAACCTTGCATATGTATCCCCACTACACATGTTATCTAAGTTTAGATGTAGGCATGGACATAGGGGAGCGTATTTCAACTCATGAACCAACACTCCTCCTATCGTGCGCAAAACAATCAAAACTTCATGCATATCTATTCATTATGTGACTTATTGTTCTTCAACGTGAGTCATACTTTTGGGCCCAAGATATATCTTCGCGGCTCCTTGGTATACACTCAAACACGGTGGCTTCAGCCACCAACATTTTTCCTCTTTGTTATGTTGTTTGTCTCGTTTTCTCTTTCTCGTTTTTGTGTTTGCGTTTGATCATTGTCGTTGTTTTCTCGCTGTTTTGGTGGCTCACATCTTATCCTATTTTTCAAAAATTCGGTGTGTGCGGGAACCCCAGAAATTCTGGCCTGAGGCCCGGAAATTTCCGGCCCCTAATAATTGCCTCAGAAATTTCCCCCCATTTCCCTTGTGCCTTCTCACAGAAGGCACACCAGATTTTTGGGCGGAAATTTCCGGTGCAAATATCCGGGGCCCGGAATATTCCGTGTCTTATGCCTCGGAAATTTCCGGGGCTCGAGATTTTTCAAAAATCCCATCCCAAAATCCGTCGTGTCCCCCTCGCAGAAGGCACGCCGGAAATTTGGGGCGGAATTTCCGGCTAAATTTCCGGCCCCGGAAATTTTCGGCCTTAACACCGGAATATTCCGGGGTAAGAGGCTGGGGGCTATAAATAGGCGACGGGAGGGGAGTTTCCAGATCCTTTTCCCCTCCCCTCGCCTCCACTCCGTCCCAACCGTAGCCGCCGCCTCCGAGCTCCCCGGGAGGCCCTCTCGCCTCCCTTCTCCGTCCTTCGGCTGCCCTTTGTGGATCAAGAGACCGCACGCCCGTGACTCATCCCCATGGATCCCGGTATGTGCCATGTTTTCTCCATGACTTAGGGTTGTCGGATGATTAGATCTCGTTTCCTTCATCTACTTGGAGTTTTGGGGGTGGAAAGACCGTCTACGAGTCTTATAACTCTCCCATTGTCCCCCCTCCATCGCTCCTCTTTGTTGTTTTAGATTCATGGCAGGCCTGATTCTCAGCCCTAGTGCGAATTTTCGAGGGCCGGAAATTTCCGCCCCCCGGAAATTTCATTAGTGGCCGAAATATCCAGCCAACCCTGAATCTTTAATAGAGATCTCCTATTCCACTCTCTAAGTTGTGAGCCCCCGTTTTGATGTTTTGTTGTTGTTTCTTTGCGGCTTCTTTTGCTTTTCTCGCAGATGGTTCAAGCTCTAGGCCCACCAAGGTGACCAGCTCTTGCAAGAGGTGGCGCAATTTGAGGGATGATGATGAGGGAGTGTTTGTTGACGAGGCTGAGACTCGTCGCCGCCAACGTGATGAGGATCAAGCCTATGAGAGGGAGTGCAACGCTGATAGAGCAGCTCGTCGGGCCCGCAAGCAACAGGGCAATACTGTTCTCAATGTGGGCACCATGTCGGTAGCTGAGTTCAAGGCATGGCGCGCCAATGCCTGGTATACAGAGGGTCCTCAAGACCCAACCATTGATTCTTGCTTCTGGCATGCTGAGCAGGAAACTCTATTCAGGCAAAGTCTACACTGTGATGAGCAAGCCTTTGTTCCCAATGAAATACATCAACTTTGCCCACATAGCTGCCAACCCTGCGTATTTCAAAAATTCTGTAAATCTTGTTGAGCTTCTGGGACTGCGCCATCTCATGGAGACCCAATGCTCCTACAATACCACCTTCATCCAGCGGTTCTTCGCCACCCTGGTATTTGATGAGTCTGAGGAGATTGGCATGTCCTGGATGTCTGGCCCACACTTGCTCACCGCCACATTCCATGACTTTGCTGATGAGCTTGGATACCCATTTGCTGGCCTCAATGTTCCTCAGGGTACTCGCATGCACATTCACCGGATGGAGTATAAGAAGAACAAGATGATCGAGCTGTATGGTCCTAATGGCACTGTGGGATCTGCAAAGGGTCTCTATCCTATATATGACATCCTTCTGCGTATGTTCAGGGAGACCATTTCTCCTAGTGGTGGCAACAATGATGAGATCCGTGGCGGCCTGGTGAACCTCATGAACCATGCCTTCCTGACATTCACTGAGGGTAATCTTGAGGACACCGAGCGCCACAAGATTGATGTGATGGATTTTATCTTCAACGAGATCCACTACGCTCTCTTCCACCGCAAAGTGCCTCTGTATGCTCCCTACATCATGAAGCTCATCAAGTCCCGGCACCCTACTAAACTGCGTGAGGATCTTGAGATGGACTGTGAGTCGCACAAGGATGTGAATCTGTAGAAGAAGAGTGCTCACACTCAGCAGGCTGCTCATGATGTTGGTGCTACCGGTTAGGGCCACCGTGATCCTCGCATGCGTCCTGCTCCTCCTAGTACCAAGAAGCACTCCTGGATAGTTCGTGCCATTGAGAAGGTGATGTGCATGAATGTGTGTATCCACAAGGAGAACTACAATGCCTATGTTGAGCGTCGCAACATTCATGAGAATCAGAGCACCATCATGACTGCTCTCAACATTCCCAATATTCCTGCTGCTCTTCCTGAGATGATTCCTTACCGCAACTGCAACCGCGATGTGGAGTGGGATCTGGATGTTGCTGATGATGAGGACATTGCCACTGCCAGCGAGGAGGAGGAGGAAGACACCCAGTGATGAGGACATCCCTAGTACATTGCCACTTAAACAAGATGAAGTGAGACTTGGACCTATGACAAGGTCAAGGACCAAGCTACTAGAACAACATGTGAATTCACTCCTCATAGATTATGATGTTTGTGATAATCAGAATTTTATACTGCCTAAGTCTATGCATTTATGTATGATCAGGTTTATTGATAACACAAACATGGATGAAGAAAACAACCAAGAGGAGCTGGAAAAAAACTTGGAGATGCTGGAAAACAAGATTACAAGTGGTGAAAACAAATGTACCACGGTGAAAACAAGATTACAAGATGGTGAAAACAAGACTACCATGGTGAAAACAATTATACAAGATGGTGAAAACAATCATGCAAGTGTGGAAAACAATTATTAACTTGTTATTCCACACTTAGGGAGATGGAAAACATGAGGAGGGCGCCCCATTGAATATCAATGCGCCATATATAAATCCTACTCATAGTAGGTATGGTTTGTATACCATAATTGGCCGAATCCCATAATGGTGGATCGGTTTGTATTTCTCTTAGAGTCCAAGTAGGAGTCCTAGTCCAAGAGGGATTGATGCTTGCGCAAGGAATCCCTTGTGGCCGCACCCCTCCCTCTTATATACTCCCCTCATGCGAGTTGGGAGATTAGATCCAGTTTAAAACAAATACAAAAACTCTACCCTCTAGTTTGTATTGTTGCTAAGCATACTACTTGAAGTTTACCATTGCAAAGTTGCGTGATATCTTGTTATTCCATTGGGAATAGGGGGATACAGGACCACTTGTGATCATTGATTACTTGTGCAAGAGTGTGTAGTTGAGAATATCCAAAGGGCTTGATTGTTGTTGCATCTGGCAACATGGGTCATCAAAGTGAGATGTCTCAGTGTAGCACTAGTTATCACAAAATCCAGAAAATTCACAAAAAGAGAGAGAAGCTCATTGAGAAGATTGGGCCACCCCATATCACCCAGGCTTAGAGCTTGTTCCTTGGGACGTAGTGCATTCTTCTCTCATTTTGGTATCCTGATGCCAAAGGGGGAGAAGATCTAGAGATCGCGGGGATTTGCTAGGGTGGGTTTCCTCGTTTTTATCGTTTCTTTATCTCTTCGTGCGTTTTTCGAACTTCGTTTCACTCGTGCTCGTTATTCGTGGATTCGTTTGTGTGAACTCATATTATTGGTAGGCATGTCTCCTATATATGCCTATCTGTGATGTTTACTTCTTATCGCATTGTTAGTTTATCTCCATGCAAATACCTGTGTTGTCATCACTCGCCTAAAAGGGGTAGATTGAAAGCTCATGATCCCTCTAATGATTTTAGTGATGATAACAACACGGGTATCCCCTCTAATAACAATGTTGTTTAAGTGTCTACAACTGGTGATCAACGATAACATCCTCAGAGAATTTCAGAAAGGATTTCTGAAGAAGGAGAAAACTGCAGCCGGATTTTTCAGGTGGTGGCCCTGGAATTTCTGGGGGATATTGCCCGGATATTCTGGCCCCAGCACCGGAAATTTCCGGCCCCTTGATTTCCTCAAATGACTAAGTCCTGGACTCCATCTGCCAACGCACAGAAGAAGGGGGGAAATTTGCCCGGAAATTTCTCGGGCAAATATCCGACCCTCAGGTCCTTAGCAGAATTTGGAGGAGTCGCAGGTGCCCGCGCGCAGAAGGAGGGGTGGAAATTTGCCCGGAATATTCCGGGGCAAATATCCGGCCCCTCAGGTCCTTAGAGAAATTTCAGCGAGGTGCTGCTGCCCGCTTGCAGAGATGGGGGCGGATTATTGGCCGGAAATTTCCAGCCACGGATTATTCAAATATCCACCCCCCGGATATTTCAAATATCCGGCCTGTCAGCACCGGAAATTTCCGGTCCTTACCCCTGAATATTCCGACCCTGGTGTACTGCAAAGGTCAGAATTTGGAGGAGCCTATAAATAGCTGTCTTCTTCCTCTAGACAGCTAGTTCGTCCATTCCCCTCTCTCCTCCATTGTTCAAGAGCTCAAAACGCCCCGATCTCCCTCCTCCTCAAACCAAACTCGATTCCCTTCAAGGATCTCATGGAGGAGGCCTAGATCTACCTTTCTACCAAGACAAAAATTGTTTTCCCATACCATACCCCTTGGTATCTTGTAATCTCTTGGTTGATTTGTCATCCTAGAGAAACCCTAGTGCTTGTAGCTTCCACCTTGTAGCAAGAAGCTTCGGATTGTTGAGAGCCTCCATATCACTTGTGGAGCAGCCTCAACCCCCTTGTAAAGGTTTGGTCAACGCCTTCAAGTCGACCTCATAGTGGAAACGAGAATCTCCCTCACCGGAGAAGCTCAAGGAGAACAAGGTGTGCACAACCGTGCTATTGAGGAGTGCCTAGGTGGCTCCCCACCTCTCCAACGTAGACGTACTTCTTTCAAGAAAGAACTACGGGAAACATATCCTTGTCTCCATATTTTTCACTTGTGGTTATCTTGTGCCTTGCTTTTACTTCTGTTGCTTACTTGTTGTTTATCACATAGGGTGTCTACCTAGTTGCACATCTAGATAACCAAGTTGTTTACTTGCTAAAGCCCATCAAAAAGTGAAAAAGGATTAAAATTTGTAGGTCACCTATTCACCCCCTCTAGTTGATCATTGTGTACTTTCAATTGGTATCAGAGCCTCAGATCTTATATCGGGCTTAACCGGCTAAGAATATCATGGCCAACAGAGATGATCCAGAATCTTATAAGGAGAAGCTCTCCAAAATGGCCGAGACTATAGCTAACCTAGAGAAAACGGTTGTGACCATTCAAACCCAATTGTCCAAAGTTAGCTCTAGTGTTGGCTTGGAGGTTTCGTCCATCAAGAAGATGTTGGAGAACATGATGGGTAAACCTAAGGGGCGCATGGATTCTCCTCATGTCTCCGATGCGGAGAGTTTGGAAGAGGAAACTCTTCCGGACGATACCGAGATCGAAGACAACATTGCCAAAGCTAAGGCGAAAGCCACAAAAAAGGCTAAGGCAAAGATAATACCGGAGGCTCCAAGTTTCAAACGGATAATGGTTCGGGGTCCAACTATAAAGTTCCACCACCTCAAAATTATGACTCCATCCACCCAATAGTTTCAATGCCACACATTCTTAATGTTGGACTTCCTCCCATGCTTAACACTAATGAATTCTCTTCTTGGAAGTTTGAAATGGAGTCGCATATTTCCGGCTCTCGCACCGCCTTGTGGAGGAGTGTGATTCGTGGGTTCCATCCCCATGACCCAAGCAACTTGACTCCTAGGGAAGATGTGGAATCTCAACTCAACCGCTCGGTGTGTTTTGGAACAATGAAATTTCAAAGTGTTGCCTTATTCCAAGTATCATACTAATTTTGTTGTGACGGAATAGGGGAAAGAACCTTGGCGCCTGACTGTGGCTTACGGTGAAGCACAAGTTAATGAGCGCCACAAGACGTGGGAAATGCTCAGGTCTATACGTTCATCAAATGACCTAGCATGGTTGTGTATCGGCGTTTTCAATGAAGTGCTACTCCGATCGGAGCATTATGGGGTTAATGGACGAAGTTAGAGCCAAATGGTTGGTTTAAGAGATTTTGTCGATGTTTGTGTCCTATGTGATTTGGGTTACAAAGGTGTGTCGTGGAAGTTTGAGAAGGAAGTTGCTGATGGATCATTTTGCCGTACATGGCCTGACCGGGCTCTCGCGTCATCTTCTTGGTGCGCAAGGTTCCTGGAGGGGGAGGTGCACCATCTGGCGACAGTAGCTACCATCGACCATCTTCCTGTTTTGTTGAGATTTACTCCAGATCCAATGCCTTCGGGAGGTCCCCCGATCGTCGGATGGGAGGGATAAGACGTCATAGTGGATGGTCCTGATTGAACGAGCTATAGTCAACCGCCTCCCCCCGAGGGAGGGGGGGGTGCCCCGGGAGCACAACCGGCCTGTGGCCTCCCGTCTTAGGAAGAAGGTGGCGCGTCGATAGGAGGTGGCGGTTACACGTGGGAGGTGGCCCCTCTGCCTTCCGCCTCCACACGTAACCCTCCACGGAGAAATAACTGCGCGTGTGACCCCACCCCAGGGGGGAAGGATTCAGGAGTATAAAGGCAGAGAAGAAAGAGGAGGCAACATAAAAGGAAAGAGAGAGGGGAGGCATAAAAGAAAGTGAGAGAGAGAGTGGCACTTTCGACATTGTAACCTACACCTCGCCAAGATAATTCCAGATCAGACATACTGAACGTAGAGATCCATATTCGATGGCCTGAACCTGGGTAAAATTCGTGTTAGTGTGTTGTGCCTTTGACTCTCCCTCTTCCCCCCCATCCCGTCGATATAGGAGATACGGTGTAGAAGTCTCCCTCGCCCACTATCGAACAAATCAGGGGGTTGAACGCGGGTCACTCCCGGTGTCCGCGTTTCGACATGCAACAACTGGCGAAGTGTTTCACCTGGGCGCTGGCTCACGTCGTGGACGTCGTTGTGGGTAAGTGGTCGCTCGTAGGAGCCTTTGAAGTTGGCGTCAAAGTGGAGGCACAGTTCCTCGTATGAACAGATGGACACCTCCGAGAGGTTCATGAGCCAAACGAGGCAGCCCCCTTGAGGCCCATGGGCAGCCAGTTAGCCATGCATTTGTCGTCTCCCTTCGCAGTGTAGACGCTGAAGCTGTACAACTGCAAGAAATCGAGAGGAGGGTTGGTGCCGTCATAGCGAGGGGACAGTGTTGGGTTGAGCTTCGGCGCCCATGCGACCTTGCGGAGTTGCTTGGTGAACGTGTCGTAAATTTTGGGGCGTGCCTTTTTGTCTGCCGGGCGGTTGGCGTGGCCAGCTCTGGCGAGGTTGTGGATGGTGCATCGTTCATGCTCGTGGCTATGCTCAATCTGCACGCGCGCGTCGGGCGGGTGCATAAGATCTGACAGTTGTTGCTGCTCTTATCGGGAGCTTTGGTGGCGTTGGCATTGTCAGGACGTAGGTGCAGGGATCGCATTGCACCGGAGAAGTTGCACCATAGGAAGGGACTAGCACGTCATGAGCTTGCGCGCTCCTAGGCCACCTCCCCACGACGGTTGCGGGAGGACGTTTACGGCAGTGGGAGCTCCTAGACGCGGGTGAGCCATGTGGTGTGCTATTCCAACACGAGTAGATGCGCGAGTCTCTCGGGCCAGCAGTAGGGCTGTGGCAGGGTGAGCTGCCCGTGGTGTCCCTACATCCCTGACGACCTTTGCGGCCAGACGGCAGCGGGGGTGGAGGCGATGGCGGAGGCGCCTCTGCCTCTCTCTACGACGGGTGGGAGGAACGCCACTGGCACTAGCAGGACCGTGCTGGACGTTGTGAGCATTGTTGTTGTTGCCGTTGGGGTTAGCCTGGCTCATGCGGCGGGAAAGCTCGGCGCGAGTGGGTGCCATGGCAGCGAGGGGGTGAAGGAGTGCCTTAGCCCCCTACCTAGTGCGCCAAATGTGGGAGAGTGGTCTGTCTAAGGACAGGGACTCTCAAGAGGTTCGAATACATGGGGCTAACCACACTCTCTGCACCTCTCGTGAGGCCTGGTGAGTAAAGCTCGGGGCAAGCAGGAATAGTGACACAGGGAGTTTACCTAGGTTCAGTCCACCTTGCGGTTTAACACCCTACTCCTGCTTGTCTGATGGATTGCACTGTGCTGGATACAGTACAAGATACGAGCTGGGTGCTCGGGTTCAGACTAGGGATGCTCGGAGTGAGTTGAGCCGTCCCCTCCTATGGAGGCGTCCTGCTCCGTATGTACTCGCCCTGGCCCTCTTTCCCGCTCATTCTTGGTGGGAAAGGGTTACCACACGACGACAAAGAGGAGGCAGATCGTGCTCTGCGACGCCTGGCAGTCTTGGTCTTCGAGGGACAACGCCAACGTGTAACATCCCAAGTATGAAAACAACCCCTAGAATGTTTGTTTCTTGTTTATTTATGTTTTGCATCATGACATCATGTTCATTGCATTTGTTTTGCTTTGTTTTCCATTTGATTTTTTTGTTTTCCTCTGTTTTCCTTTGTTTTCCCATTTGAAATTCAAACAATATTCAAGTGTGCTGTTTCATACTTGCTCTGTTACATTTTTTTTCAAATAAAAATATTCAAATAAAACATCCATTTGTTTCCATTAAAATGAAAAGCTCAAACTATTAATTTGTTCTTTTTAATAATTCACTTAATTCAAATTGCATTCAAATTCAATTGAAATTCCAAATAGCAACCATTTGAAATTTATGAAAATTGCAAAAACAAATCAATCTTTTGTTTCAAATAAAATTGAGGGTTCAAACTATTTAAGTGATTCTTTTTAATTATTCATTTGATATCAAAATTTATTCAAATTCAACCAAATTTCAAACAGCAACTTAGTTTCAAAATTATGGAAAACCAAAGTTTGCACTAGGTTGCTGTTACAATAAATATTCAACACAAATTTTCCAAAATTTTTCTAAATCCTAAAACCTATTCTTTTCCTCCTTTTCCTTTTCAGCAAAAAAAACAGAACAACAAAAAAAATAGGAAAGAGAGGGGCAGGCCAGCAGGTGGGCTGCCCCCACCAGCCAGACCCAGCCCACCAAACCTTCCCCCGGCCCGGTACCTCTTCGCCCCCTTCTTCAACCTGTACGGCAGCATCTGCCGCTGTCCATGTCGCCGTACGGCGAGCGGGAACGGCCAGCAGCGCTCACCTCCCCCCTATAAACCCTGCCCTAGGGCTCCCCGAGCTAGCCCTAGCTCTCCCCCTCTTTTCCCTCGCGCCGCCGTTGCCATTTCTCCTCTCCACTCACCTCTCTGCATCTCCTCCTCTCTCTGAACCTCTGAAACCCGAGAGCCACCTCTGAATCTCGCCGATGATCGCCGCCGTTACCACGCTCCTCCTCGCTGGCTAACCACGGGGATCAGACCACCGTGCTATCCTCGACCGCCTCGAAACCACCGCAGCCCCGGAGAACCTCTGCAACGCCGCCGCCATCCTCGACGTCGTCGCCGTCGTCCACTGCCCCGAGCCTCTGCTTCCTCTCCAATCGCCGGTGAGCTCCACCTCGATCACCTCCATCTCTGCACCGTGGCGCACAAGCACAAGCACGCGCACGTATCCTTGCACGCAATCGAGCACGAGCCTCTGCAGCTCGCCGCCGGTGATCGCTGTTTGCTCTCTGTCAGGTCCAGTGAACGGAAAACTGCAAAGTTCAGTTAACTGTCGCGGATCTGAACAATATCCTCACCGCGCGTTCCTATCTGACAAGAAACATTCGCCACCGCAGTGGCAGCACAGCAGCGAGCGCGCACAGGAGGCCAGGGTTCGATCCCTGCCTCCCGCAGAATAAAAACCCCACCTTTTTTGCGAGGAGCACTGACAGGAGGGCCCCCCTGTCAGCTGCTGTGCACACGCGGGCCACCGTGGCCCAGGGGCCCCTCTGTCAGTGGCTTGGGCTAGCCACTGCGAGGTGTAGGTGGTTTTCTGCTTTTTCTTTTTTAAGTTTAAGTCCTTTTCTTTTACAGATTGGTCCCTAACTTTAAAATACAAATAACTTTTAAATTCCAAATCCAAATAATACAAATAAAATATGTATTCTGCACCAAATTAAATTCTCTACATGATTAAAGCATTTGTTTTCTATTTTGAATATTTCAAATGTATTCAAATTCCAAATTCAAACAAATCATTTTAAATTTGGTTAATTTCATAACTAATTCAATATTAATTCAAATGTCACATATAAATTATGTTTTCCATGCTAATTTGAACCACCTTTTCAAACATAAAATTTGTTTCATGTTTTGAATAATTAAAATTGGTTAAATAATTTAAACCTTGTTTAAATCATTTAAAATTGCTAAATTCATAACTTGCTCAAATTAAATTATTTTTGAACTTATAAAATATGTTTTCAGACCAGAAAAACATAATCTTTTCAAATGTGAATTTGGTTTAATGTTTTGAACAAATAAAAATTCAAATAAATTCATACTTGAATCAAATTCATTTAAATCTTGTTTAAACTTGCTTAATTCATAATTAATTCATCTTAATTCCTTTTTCAATAATTGAAAAATGTATTTCCACCTAAAATTTTGTGTTCTTTTCAAATATGAACTTTGTTATCTATTTTGAACAATTAAAATTGGTGAAAACAACAAATGCTTGTGTAACACCTTTAAGGAACCAAAAATTCCATAACTTAATAAATAAAATTCCAAACTTGGTAAACCTTATTTCAAATTTGTATTTGTTGTTGTTTTCTTTCTGTTTTCATCATCCATGCATCATGCTAATCCACTTTCACCTGTTGATTAGTTGTAAAACGATTATTCCAACCTTAATTCATGGGCTTTCCATATGCAATCCAAATTGCATATGGGTCCATTTAATTATGTTACCATGTCAACTAGATTATTTTGATGCATCAATTAAATTGTCATGCATCATCCCATGATTGTGCATTATGCCATGTTATTGATTGTTTGTCTCTCTGTGTTGTTTGTTTGCTTCTTCTCGAATAGACGACGACGTTGAGACAGACGAGCCTTACGACACCCCTTCTGAGGATCTAGCTCAGTACCAGGCTGCTGAGTTTGCAGGCAAGTATTCACTCACATGAACCATTGTGTTCCTTTCCACATTGGATACCGATACTTTCCGTTGTCTATTCTGCTTTCCTTATGACTCGTTGTGAGAGCACCGCCGGTTATCCGGAGATGCTGAGAGACATGGTCACTTATCTGGGGTTCCGTTGGGCACCAGAGTACCAGGTCTACGAGCAGCAGCGAGAGTTTGACCAGACCTACTACCAGGCTATCGTCTACATTCTGTCAGATGATGGCATGAGCGTAGTCCACCGCTACGAGGCAGTAGGTTCCACAGTGGATATGGCTGTGCAGCAGGCAGCTTATGTGAGTCTCACCCTCCTTCGTGCTGACTACTGGGGATTTGACGATTCTATCTATCGCCACATCCCCCGTGGTTACATCACTTCGGAGGGAGCTCACTTCACTCTCTACGAAAACCTGGATGTCTACGAGCATGATAACTCCAGGCTGCACACCACCGCTCAGTTTGTGAGGCACAGTGACGCAGTTGCCAGCACACTATCTCAGGAGTTGGCTTCAGTCAGAGAGCAGCTTTACCTCGCTTTGACTCGTCTGGCGACGTACACCACATACTTTGTTGGAGACGAGCGCTTCGCACGTTTCGATCAGCCAGTTGGTCGTCGTCTGCCAAACGCTGGAGGTTACGAGCCGATCAGAGGTCCACTACTTAACCTCGGTGCTGGTTACACTGGGATTCCACGCTTTGGAGCACAGGGAGTCGATGCTATGTACTTCACCACACCTAGAGTCGCTCGCAGACCACGTCAGATCTATGTGGATCGTCGTTCTACCTACTTTCGTGGGCGTGCTCCTCACTGTACCTCTCGCCGTACTCCTAGCCGCCGTCCTGCGTGATGAGCATGGGAGTACCGATGTATCCATTCTTAACTATGTTTAGTTATCCTTTGGCTTTCGAACCATTTATGGTGTGTTGGATATTCTGATGTATTTGAACATGTGATGATGTACCTGTTGGTTATCTATTCATGCGTCGGAATAATCTCTCTTTTGGTTACCAAGTCTATCCTTTTCTATTGTTGTGCTAAAATGCAATTCCATTCAGGATGCCGCCAACAAGGAACACCCCGCCTGAGCCACCGCCAATCACGGAGCTGTTGACTCAGATGACTCAAGTCATGACGTAGATGGCCCAGTTCCAGACTAATCAGCACAACAACCAGACCGCTCCACGAGTCAGTATCAAGGAGTTTCTCAGTCTGGGCCCGAGAGCTTTCGTGGCAACACGCGAGCCTCTGGATGCTGATGACTGGATCCATGAGATAGCTAAGGCTCTGGACATTGCTCACGTTGCTGAGGAAGACAAGGTCAAGTATGCCTCCGATCTGCTGAAGGGTCAGGCAGCTACTTGGTGGGAAAACCACCAGACCATGAGAGCTGGCTATCCAATCACCTGGGGTTGTTTCAAGGAAGCCTTCCTGAAGCACCACATTCCAGATGGTCTCATGGAAAGGATGCGTGAAGAGTTTTGCTCTCTCAAGCAAGGCAAGCTGGACGTCATCGGCTATCAGAGTGAGTTCAATCGCCTCGCTCGTTACGCTGGTGATGAGGTGTCCACTGAGGCTAAGAAGATGGCAAGGTTCCGCAGAGGTTTTAACCCGGAACTCAAGTATGCCCTCACCAACATCAAGGCCAACAACTTCGAGGAGTTCGTTAACACCGCGCTCAATGAAGAAAATGGCCGCAAGGCGTTCGAGGAGTCTCGGAAGCACTCGCGTGAGGGTGGTTCCTCCTCCAACATGACCACCCCTCCGCAGAAGCGCCGCATTTGGGTGCCAAATGGTGCTGTCACTCGGGCTCCATACGCCCAAACTTCTCCAGGCTTCGCTCCCCGCCCACCCAACCCTGCTCAGATGCATGATCAGAGGGCTTCGATGGGGCAGCCAAGGCCAGGACCTCCTCGTGTCGTCACTTGCTACAAGTGCAAGCAGACGGGGCACTACGCTGACAAGTGCACGCAGAGGCAGCTACCTCCACCACCACCTTGTCCCAACAGCAACCAGGCAATGGTGCGTGCTCCCCCGCCTAAAGCCTTCAACTCCAACAACAGGCCTGTCGGGAGGACCGCAAGGGTGAATCATGTCAAGATCGACAAAGCTGAGGAAGCTCCTGACGTCGTTCTCGGTACATTCCCCGTAAACTTTATTCCAGCTAAAGTGTTGTTTGATACCGGAGCATCGCATTCTTTCGTGTCAAAGACTTTTGCCGCAACAAACAACTTAAGTGTGGTTCCACTAAGCAATCAAATCACCGTTCACTCCCCGGGATCTCAAATGTTGACTTCCAAGATAAGTAAGGATAATCAAATCCTAATTGGAGGTCGCATATTCCTTGCTTCACTCATGTTGCTGGGAAGTTCTGACATTGATGTCATTCTTGGTATGGATTGGTTGAAGGCCAATAAAGCAAAAATTGACTGTGCTCAAAAGTCAATAACTCTGTTCCACCCTTCTGGTCAGATAGTCTATTCTCCACATGAATCAAGTTCCATTCAGCTATGCACCCTCGATGCAAAACCTCTACCTCTACTTGAAAATGTTCCGGTGGTTTGTGAATTCCCTGACGTCTTTCCAGAAGAGTTGCCAGGGATGCCTCCGGACAGAGCAGTTGAGTTCGTGATCGAGCTTGAACCAGGTACTGCTCCAATCTCTAAGCATCCATACAAGATAGCTCCTCCTGAACTGAAACTGTTAAAGGAGCAAATCGATATGTACATGGAAAAAGGTTACATTCAACCTAGTTCCTCGGCTTGGGGTTGCCCAACTCTGTTTGTTGCGAAGAAGGATCACACAAAGAGACTCGTTGTTGACTATCGTCCTCTTAACGAGAAAACCATCAAAAACAAGTATCCAATTCCTCGTATCGATGATCTTTTTGATCAACTTGCTGGAGCCTCAATATTCTCCAAGTTGGACTTGAGAATGGGTTACCATCAAATAAAGATCAGAAAGGAAGATATTCCAAAAACAGCTTTCACCACTCGCTACGGTCTATATGAATACACCGTCATGTCCTTTGGTCTCACCAATGCACCGGCGACATTCTCTCGACTAATGAATTCTGTTTTCCATGAATACCTCGACAAGTTCGTTGTGGTATATCTTGATGACATTCTTGTCTACTCAAAATCCGAGGAAGAGCATGAAGAACATCTTCGTCTCACTCTCATGAAACTTCGCGAGCATCGTCTATATGCCAAATTCTCCAAATGTGAGTTCTGGATTCCAGAAGTTGCTTACCTTGGTCATGTCATCTCTGCCAAGGGCATAGCCATTGATCCAGAAAAGGTTAAAGCAATTGTTGATTGGAAACCTCCTAAGACGGTAAAGCAAGTACGAAGTTTTCTTGGCTTGGCTAGCTATTGCCGTCGTTTCGTCCAAAACTTTTCCAAAATTGCCAAACCACTCACTGATCTCACAAAGAAGGACAAGAAGTTCGTTTGGTCTCCACAATGTGATGAGAGCTTCAATCTCCTGAAGACTAAACTCACTTCTACACCAGTTCTGGTTGGCCCAGATCCTACCAAACCTTTCCAGATATTCTGTGATGCATCTCTCCAAGGTCTAGGTGCAGTTCTTATGCAAGAACGTCAAGTTGTGGCTTATGCTTCACGTCAGTTGAACACCCATGAGCTCAATTATCCCACACATGACCTTGAACTTGCAGCAGTTGTGTTTGCCCTCAAGAAATGGAGGCAATACTAGTTGGGTAATCGCACTGAAATCTTTTCCGATCATAAGAGTCTGAAATACATCTTCACTCAACCAGATCTAAACCTCAGGCAAAGGAGATGTATTGAAAAGATTAAAGACTTTGATATTACCATTTCTTACACTCCAGGCAAGGCTAATGTTATGGCCGATGCTCTCAGTCGCAAGTCGTATTGCAATAATCTCATGATCATGGAAAGCCAACCTCCTCTTCATGAAGAATTCCAGAAGCTGAACCTTGGTCTTGTTCCTCAAGGTTATCTTGCAAACTTGACACCCAGTCCAACTCTCGAGGACAAGATTCGTTCTGAACAACTTCGTGATGCTGAGATCAAGAAGATGGTAGAACACATCAAAGAAGGCAAGGAGAAATTCAAGTCCTTCTCAATTGATGACAAGGGAACTGTGTTCTTTGAAGGACGCATTGCAGTTCCTCAAGTTCAAAGTCTCAAAGATGTCATTCTCAAGGAGGCTCATGAAACTCCTCTCTCCATACACCCTGGAAGTACAAAGATGTACCAGGATCTCAAAACACTGTATTGGTGGCCTGGCATGAAACGTGAAATTGCTCAGTACGTTTCTGAATGCGACGTTTGTCAACGTGTTAAGGCAGTCCATCAGAAAACAGCCGGTCTTCTCCAACCTCTGAAAATCCCTGAGTGGAAGTGGGACATGAATGAAATGGACTTCGTCACTGGTTTTCCAAAGTCCAAAAAGGGCAACGATGCAATCTTCGTTGTCATTGATCGTCTCACTAAAGTAGCTCACTTCTTTGCTGTCAAAGAAACAATCTCAGCTAGCCAGTTAGCAGAGCTCTACACAGCAAAGATTGTTCCTCTTCATGGTGTTCCACTGGAAATAAGCTCAGACCGTGGAAGTATATTCACTTCTCATTTCTGGAAAAGCTTTCAAGAAGCTTTGGGTACCAAACTTCTGTTCAGCACAGCCTATCATCCTCAGTCTCAAGGGCAAGTCGAAAGAGTCAATCAGATTCTCGAGGATATGCTCAGAGCATGTGGTCTCTCCTTTGGCATGAAATGGGAGGAATGCCTTCCATATGCTGAATTCTCCTACAACAACAGCTTCCAGGCAAGCCTGGGCATGGCACCATTTGAAGCTCTCTATGGTCGCAGATGCAGGAGTCCAATCAATTGGTCTGGAGCTGGTGAACGTTCACTCTTAGGCCCTGACATTGTTAAGGAAGCCGAAGAGAAAGTTCGCGTCATTCGTGACAATCTCAAGATTGCTCAGTCTCGTCAGAAAAGCTACTATGACAGCAAGCACAGGGATATGATCTATGCACCAGGTGACAAAGCATATCTCCGTGTAACTCCCCTCAGAGGCACTCATCGTTTTGGTGTGAAAGGAAAACTTGCACCAAGATACATTGGTCCTTTCAACATTGTCTCAAGGCGTGCAGAAAATGCTTATCGTCTTGAACTTCCAGAAAAACTATCCAAGGTGCACGATGTATTCCACGTGTCACAGCTCAAGAGGTGTTTCAAAGATCCAGATCGCGCAGTTGATCATGATTCCATTGAACTGCAAGAAGATCTATCTTATGAGGAGCACCCTGTTCGAATTCTCGATGAGACCGAGCGTAAGACTCGCAACAAGAGCACCAAGTTCTTGAAAGTGCAGTGGTCCCATCATTCCGATAAAGAGGCAACGTGGGAGACCGAAGAGGATCTTCGCAAGAAGTATCCGGACCTTTTCTCTTCTCAGTAGGAATCTTGGGGCGCGATTCCTTCAAGGGGGGGCGTTTTGTAACATCCCAAGTATGAAAACAACCCCTAGAATGTTTGTTTCTTGTTTATTTATGTTTTGCATCATGACATCATGTTCATTGCATTTGTTTTGCTTTGTTTTCCATTTGTTTTTCTTTGTTTTCCTCTGTTTTCCTTTGTTTTCCCATTTGAAATTCAAACAATATTCAAGTGTGTTGTTTCATACTTGCTCTGTTACATTTTTTTCAAATAAAAATATTCAAATAAAACATCCATTTGTTTCCATTAAAATGGAAAGCTCAAACTATTAATTTGTTCTTTTTAATAATTCACTTAATTCAAATTGCATTCAAATTCAATTGAAATTCCAAATAGCAACCATTTGAAATTTATGAAAATTGCAAAAACAAATCAATCTTTTGTTTCAAATAAAATTGAGGGTTCAAACTATTTAAGTGATTCTTTTTAATTATTCATTTGATATCAAAATTCATTCAAATTCAACCAAATTTCAAACAGCAACTTAGTTTCAAAATTTTGGAAAACCAAAGTTTGCACTAGGTTGCTGTTACAATAAATATTCAACACAAAATTTCCAAAAAATTTCTAAATCCTAAAACCTATTCTTTTCCTCCTTTTCCTTTTCAGCAAAAAAAAACAGAACAACAAAAAAAATAGGAAAGAGATGGGTAGGCCAGCAGGTGGGCTGCGCCCACCAGCCAGACCCAGCCCACCAAACCTTCCCCCGGCCCGGTACCTCTTCGCCCCCTTCTTCAACCTGTACGGCAGCATCTGCCGCTGTCCACGTCGCCGTACGGCGAGCGGGAACGGCCATCAGCGCTCACCTCCCCCCTATAAACCCTGCCCTAGGGCTCCCCGAGCTAGCCCTAGCTCTCCCCCTCTTTTCCCTCGCGCCGCCGTCGCCATTTCTCCTCTCCACCCACCTCTCTGCATCTCCTCCTCTCTCTGAACCTCTAAAACCCAAGCGCCACCTCTTAATCTCGTCGATGATCGCCGCTGTTACCACGCTCCTCCTCGCTGGCTAACCACGGGGATCAGACCACCGTGCTATCCTCGACCGCCTCGAAACCACCGCAGCCCCGGAGAACCTCTGCAACGCCGCCGCCATCCTCGACGTCGTCGCCGTCGTCCACTGCCCCGAGCCTCTGCTTCCTCTCCAATCGCCGGTGAGCTCCACCTCGATCACCTCCATCTCTGCACCGTGGCGCACAAGCACAAGCACGCGCACGTATCCTTGCACGCAATCGAGAACGAGCCTCTGCAGCTCGCCGCCGGTGATCGCTGTTTCTTTTTTAAGTTTAAGTCCTTTTCTTTTACAGATTGGTCCCTA
Source organism: Alopecurus myosuroides (assembly GCA_028641055.1). NCBI lineage: Eukaryota > Viridiplantae > Streptophyta > Magnoliopsida > Poales > Poaceae > Alopecurus > Alopecurus myosuroides. The sequence goes on from CM054060.1 coordinate 210,211,657, forward strand.
ACTTTAAAATACAAATAACTTTTAAATTCCAAATCCAAATAATACAAATAAAATATGTATTCTGCACCAAATTAAATTCTCTACATGGTTAAAGCATTTGTTTTCTATTTTGAATATTTAAAATGTATTCAAATTCCAAATTCAAACAAATCATTTTAAATTTGGTTAATTTCATAACTAATTCAATATTATTTCAAATGTCACATATAAATTATGTTTTCCATGCTAATTTGAACCACCTTTTCAAACATAAAATTTGTTTCATGTTTTGAATAATTAAAATTGGTTAAATAATTTAAACCTTGTTTAAATCATTTAAAATTGCTAAATTCATAACTTGCTCAAATTAAATTATTTTTGAACTTATAAAATATGTTTTCAGACCAGAAAAACATAATATTTTCAAATGTGAATTTGGTTTAATGTTTTGAACAAATAAAAATTCAAATAAATTCATACTTGAATCAAATTCATTTAAATCTTGTTTAAACTTGCTTAATTCATAATTAATTCATCTTAATTCCTTTTTCAATAATTGAAACATGTATTTCCACCTAAAATTTTGTGTTCTTTTCAATTTGAACTTTGTTATCTATTTTGAACAATTAAAATTGGTGAAAACAACAAATTCTTGTGTAACACCTTTAAGGAACCAAAAATTCCATAACTTAATAAATAAAATTCCAAACTTGGTAAACCTTATTTCAAATTTGTATCTGTTGTTGTTTTCTTTCTGTTTTCATCATCCATGCATCATGCTAATCCACTTTCACCTGTTGATTAGTTGTAAAACAATTATTCCAACCTTAATTCATGGGCTTTCCATATGCAATCCAAATTGCATATGGGTCCATTTAATTATGTTACCATGTCAACTAGATTATTTTGATGCATCAATTAAATTGTCATGCATCATCCCATGATTGTGCATTATGCCATGTTATTGATTGTTTGTATCTCTGCGTTGTTTGTTTGCTTCTTCTCGAATAGACGACGACGTTGAGACAGACGAGCCTTACGACACCCCTTCTGAGGATCTAGCTCAGTACCAGGCTGCTGAGTTTGCAGGCAAGTATTCACTCACATGAACCATTGTGTTCCTTTCCACATTGGATACCGATACTTTCTGTTGTCTATTCTTCTAGCCATATGAATCGTTGCTTGTATTCGATCCTATCACATGTATCCTTCAACCCTGATATAGCCTCACCTCCACACCTAAAACCCCGTTGCTTGTTGCCTGTGTCTTACTAGCATGCTTAGGGTTGTTTATGCTCGAGTCTGCTGTCCGTTATTTCTGTTATCATATTTATTATGTTCTGGGGCTCGATGTTAAACAACAACCTGTTAACCTGAGGTAATAATAATTTGATGATAAGGCACCGGCAGGAGGCCCGGCGTGGTTTTGAGGCCTGCTAGTGTCGACCCTAATTAGGAAAAGGGTCTTGTCTACTGATCCATGATGAGCGCACTATCCGCATGTGGGAAGCGTGTATGGGCGCCCCCTCAATTTGATTCGATTCGCATCTCGTCCAAATCGCCTCATTTAGTTCGGGTTTTCCATTTGCCGCATGCATATGTATTTGCGAACCCAGGCCAGGGTGGAACTTTTGTAGTCGGCATTTAGGGAGACACGTTCTTAGAGTGCTATGAGGGTCCCCTTTTCTTCGTGGGGCTTGATTAGCCGTGCGCTCAATTGCACGGGGTTCTTTGGGCTTGATGCAAAGAAGAGTTGAGTTGTGTTGAGTGCCCCGCTTGGTGGGAGGCATTCCATCTGGCGGGTTATTCTTACGTGTACGGCCAAATTGGTGCACCCCTGCAGGGTAAATCTTCTCGAGAAGCCGTGTTTTCCGCGGTTATGGATGACTTGGTGAAAGTACTGGCTAACAAGTACTCAGAACAACTTACACCTAACTAATGATAATTTGACTAGTAATAGTCTTATTGACACAACAATTTGAACCATCACTAATCCAACTGTGTGAGTTATCCTCGGATTGCTTCTTTGGATAAGGGGCGAGATCCAGGATGGGTTTGTCTGGAGTTAGTTGTAGTTGGTTACGATACGCTATCTTATCTCCTTTCTGCTAGCCGGAAGTTATAGCATGTTTCTGTAGTTGGTTAGTGCCGCCCGCTGCCGCATCTTTTGTATCACCCCTTTCTTCCGTTGAACCCAAAGCCTCTGTGCTTGATGTTGCTGGGTACACTTTGGTGAATTGTGAGTCTTGCTTTCCAGTACGTTTATGTACTGACCCCTTTGGGGCTGTGGTTTCCGCATACTACGCTTACGAGGATCCCCGTGATGGCTACTACGTGGAGTATGACGAGGCTGCTGACGAGTAGATAGCGGACCCGGGCAGGATCAGAGACATCGTGGATGGGCTCCGTCTTTTCGTTTCCAGCCTCTTAGGCCTATTTGGATCTTGTCTGTACTCAGACATTTTGGATGCTTCCGCTGTGATGTAATGTTGATATGTTGGGATATGTGTCCTCTGGATGATTGTATTTGCTATCTCTGCTCTAGTGAGGGCTATTTGCAACTTATTTCTATTTATTTGTGTCTTAGAGATCTGTTGTGCTATCATTTTGTTAAACGCCGTTGACGTACCATGTGTGTATGGTATGAAGTACGTCAATGGTAGTATCCTGATTTCTATGGGATGGTTTACGTAGACGATGAACAGTAGGGGTTGGTTGTCACACATACGTGTGTTGGCCTACTCGTAAGAGATGCGGGTGCAGGTAAGCCCCGTAATCCAATCATCTACTGTTCAACGGAACTGCGAGTATCCCCTAGATGTCCGGGTGCGACACAACGTACATGGCAGGATGGTGGGGGTTCTCGATGACGTTCCCCTCGTTTTGTAGTGCTATCTTGGTCTTCTTGCACCGAAGAATAAGGCCTTGGGCGGCGCTTTGGCGTGGGTAGCTGTCGCCAAAGCTTTATACACGAGAATGGCAATCGTGGCCAAAGGCGCCCTGTGGCGCTGTCGTGCTCTCATCAGCGCGGAGAGCACCTCACATTATTCGGGCATGGCCTTTTTCGTCCTAATGGGAAAGTCCTCCAGAGAGGAGCAAAGAGCTCGAGGTAGAACTCCTCCCCGTGGAAAGGTGAATGCGCTCCTCTAGAGGGGTCATCCACCTGCTGGCTGTGTCTCGGGAGATGCGGAAGTCCACAAGGGAGCTTTCCCTCACGAGGCATCCCTGAAGAGGCCCCTAGTGCCCACTGGTCTGGGCCGCAGCAGACGGGCCAACATACTCTTGTATCCACTGCACCGACAGTACTGCAAATGAAGCTGAAGAATTAATGGGTAATATAGCCAAGAACCATGATGATTGGGATATTTCTGAGCCACCACCATTACCTACACCCATGAAGAGATGAGTTCTTTTCCTTAACCCTGAAGATATGCAAGAAGCTAAAAAATCTATTAAAGAGAATGGTATTAAATCTAAAGATGTCAAGAATCTACCTCCTATTGAAACACTATGTGAGCCTAGCACTCACCCTCCTATGGTAGAGGTACACTCTTCATGAACTAGAAAATACCCCGCGCGTTGCGGCGGGAATAATAGAGCCACAACGTAATGCAAAATCGGAATAAATAATTTTGTGAAGAGAAAACTAATATGTGATGTGCATAGGAGCTCGCTTACAACACAACAAAGATAGCAGCTGTGTGAAAATCAATTCAATAATGCAACACCTGTTACAGGTTGTGGCGTACAACCTACGAAGGGCTCCAAAATATTAAAAGGAGATAAACTTGATAAATAAGGTGCTACGTGTATATTGGCTCATGAAAATGTTACTATAGATTCTACTCCCTCCGTATCAAAATATAAGATGTTTTAGCATTTCCTAAATAATATGTACCTAGACATGTTTTAATGTAAGATGCATATGAATCTACACACTAAAACATGTCTAGATACACTATATCTACAAAATGCTAAAACATCTTATATTTTGATACGGAGGGAGTAGTTTATCTTAGTTACGAATGCATTTCAAGCCTTTTCGGGCCAATGAACATTCCGGCAAAAAAAAGATTGAAGAGAGTATAACGAAGTTATACTTGAAAGTATACTTAATGATTTATACTTGAAAGTATACTTAATAATTTTATGGAATGAACTGAAGGCACTCGAGTCATTTAGTACCTAAATTTGAACATGATGAAGCGTGTCCATTCTGCATGGACTTCTAAGTTTCTGTATGAATATGCGAAAACTGTGCAGAAATGGTATAGGATATATAAGGGGAAGTCCAGTAGTGACATGTGTGAAGGTGCAAACTTAATCCCTGCAGCAGCTTTCCTGCATGTCGTAAAATGTACACAACCCAAGGGATGCAAATTCTGCGATATGTAGAGATATGGTCCTTGGAATGTACATAAAACTGTCTAGCTGCTTCGCTCTCAGAGTTGACGACTGTTGGTAATCCAAAATACACCAAAATGTGAATATACCTTTGATATTATGATATTCATTCAGGGCAAAGAAAAATACATTTATGTGGTGACCAATGAAGACATGGGGCAAGTAAGACCATTGGAACAAATATGTACCGTAGGTGTACACTTTGAGGGACGGACACTACTTCCTGAAAGTGACTTTAATGGAGTTTTTGTTTATTCACATGTGTGTAAATGTCCATGTTCTTGTACAGTAAGTCATTTTTAAGCTGTACTTGACACAAAAGCTTAGAAGGAAAGATTATTTGCCATAACCCAAACTTTCACAAAGAATTTGAGAAGAATGAGCTCTGAAGGAGGACTTATTGCACTGGTACATGAGCTCATCTGAAGACTCTGTGTTTTCACTAAAAAATAGTTTGCCATACCCTAAAGCAACAACAGAGAAGAATGAGCTCTGGAGAAAAATGAGTTCTGACGGAGCACCTGCACTGATATATGTGCGCATCTGAAATACTGTCGGTTTTCCAAATAAAACTAAGAATAAATCAATTTTTCCATATCCCAATCTGTTACACAAAATGAAGAAGAATGAGCTCCCAAGATGGACTTGCGCTGATATATGAATCTGCCTATAGAAATTTCTTCTTTTACCATAAAACTAAAAAAAATACTACAACACAGGGAGAAATATACGTACTGATGGTCTTCTAGTAAATCTCGCTCAGTTTGGGAGTATATATCAAGAACTCAAAGTGGAGCAATATAGTTCTGGTAATCAATCTAGTAAATTCTTAATCTTTGCAGATAAAGTTACAAATAAATCATAACTGGGGTGAGAGGACGAATCAATCATTCCATCAATGCCAACGGGAAGGTACGCGGGGGAGGTACGATCACTTGGTGAAACCATGGCCGCAAGGGCAAGCTAACGGCCGGTCCTTGATCGGGAAGGAGAAGCATTATTCTACTCTGTTAGGGCTGTCAAGGGGAAGCGATTCATGTTATGGAAACAGAGTAGACTGATATATATGAAGGAAAAAAGGAATAGGAAAGGATACGGCGGGCTGACAATGGAATGGGAGGACACAACAAAAACCGTCTTTCGACTTCTCCATCAGTTTCTCTGCAGTCATTTCTCGTGGAGATGGCACAGGAGATGAGGAGAGTACCTGGCCGCGGATATTATGGAGAAGACGAACACGAAGAGAAGAAAAACATAAATGGGTTGGTTCGTGGGCTTCAGGCCGCTAGAGTACTGGGCCGTCATAATAATGGAAACAAAATACACGGAACAGAACAAATAGCGAAATTAACGGAACATAGAATTTTTCTTCTGAGGTTGACGTGGAATAGCTACATGTTTAGAGAAATAGGATAGTAGGGATGATCTACTTAGTTCTATAGGATTTGTTGCTAGTGATATTCCTAATAATAAACCTCTTAAGCATTGGTGAATTTGATAACTTCATTGTTAAACAAACTCATTTTAATGAGCAAGTTCAAAACAATTTGAATGAAAATTCTTGTGGGGACCCTAGACTATCAGTCCGAGACCTCCAGTATGCATACATTCACGATCCCATGATCAGTTAGTCGTGAACAACATACTCGACTTGGCATTGCAGATTACAACATCCACTACATGAATACACGTCTTACACAACTGGTCACATGACCCAGTTGAAAACAACTGCCACACAGGCGAGGAAAACACACTAAATAGCGGAAGTCTTCAAAAACAAACTCATGGTAAAACCCAAGTGATGCCTTGACTACCTACAGACTACTGACTCAGAGACGTTCCTAGTTCGTGCAGTCGTCAGCGGCGCCATCTTCGTCGGATTCTTCAGAGTGCTGCTCAAAGTCTGGCTAAGACAATAGCCAGGGACGAAACCAATATGAGTACATTGGATTGTACTCGCAAGTCACCTCAAATGAAAGCTAAAGCATGCAAGTATGCATATATGCTCATTAGGTAAATTAACAGATGCTCCATGGTGCCCATGCTCCTGTATGAACAGCTGTATATTTTGGGTATGTAGACACCATGGATATCTGTTAATTTACCTATATAGGAAGCCCAAATGGGGCACCTAGGAGCATGGGCACCGGTATCAAATACCGTACATTTTAGGTATGTAGACACCATGAATATATTGAGTATGCATATCTTGGGTATGTAAGAGGTATATATAACCTTAGGTATGCATATTATCGGGTATATGTACCTAAAAATGTATACACATACATGTATGTATATATACATACCTGTTCTGTACCTGTACATTTGGGTATGTGTATTCTAGGAATAGAAGGTATGTAGTTAATTTAGATACGTATACACATGATATATATACCTCTTACATACCCAAGGTATATATATATATGACAAATTCAGGCTACTCCCGGGTGTAGCTACACCCACATGTGTTTAGTATGATGTATGTAGTATCTATTATACCGGAGAGTATGTACAAGTAGTATGCAGTATATATTACTATTTCGGGATTATATATACTACTTTTTATGTACTATGTGTAATTTTTCTATATACTCCTTTTATACGTACATATATACATGTATTTTAAATATATAGTGCAAACTATATGCTCAATTTTATAATTTTCACGAAACTTGTTTCTACGCCCGGGTGTAGCTACACCCATGTCTCATATACTGCCGTACGGAGGTATGTGTCATACTTTTTTGGTCTGAGTACGTTCATATACTATATCTAAGATACTCCAAAACAAGTTTCGTGAAAATTATAAAATTGAGCATGTATTTTGCACTATATATTCAAAATACCGGTATATATGTACGTATAAAAGTACTATGTAGAAATTATACAGATACTATATAAAATGTAGTATATATATTGCAGAAATAGTAGTATATACTGCATACTACACGTACATACTCTCCGATATGATAGATACTACATACATCATACTAAACACATGTGGGTGTAGCTACACCCGGGAGTAGCATGAATTTGTCCTATATATATATATAGATATAGATAGATAGAGATAGTAGGAAGGCTGTAATTAGGATTCAACCAGCCATTATGAATTAAAGATCCATCATGGTTGATCAAGTTTTCGATTCTTTGTTGAACAAGATACTTCGAAAGATATTTAGTTTCTCTTGTAGACATTGCATGTCCACAAGGTTTTAATAAGAGCATTCTAAAAAGAAGAAAATCTTTATTTGCAAAACTTCTTGGAAGATCAAATCTTCAAAAACATCATTCTCCGGTACCTCAAAGGTACGATCATTTCCCTTTCCAAGTACCTCCCAGGTACAATACTGAAAACAATTTTCAAGCTTTTTGAAAACATTGACACAATGCTAGCTACATGTCCATTCAACTGTCCATATCCGAGAACTCGGCTATTCTGAATAGTTTTACTCTGCAGAGGTGTACACATTCGACAAGATCCAGTAGATCCGCCGTGAACAACCACAGACTGTCCGACAAAGTATGTGAACATCAGATAACTGGTCCTAACTATCCACTATGCAGGTGCTAGTAGATGACTACCTCTTCACCTGGGTTTGTTCTCCCCGACACCGAGTGAGTCAGCCATATCGATCCGGTTTCCCCTGACAACACACCACCATGGCAGGAGACCCAACTGTTGCAACCGGTGGCGAAGTTAATCCCACACTCTGAATGTCCCATGATTTCCTTTCTGGCAAAAATTCGGTTCAAGGGACTCTAAACCCTATAGCACATTGAGGTAGACACGGACTAACATCGACAAGCCTCTAGTTAGACCCCATTCTCATATTGAGGTAATGTGGAAGCACGTATTGGTTGTCCGACGAAGACTAGGTTATGTGTCATTTTTGGAAAACAAGTTGAAAACATTTCCTTCTTCACAACTTTTGTTTTCCAAAAACATCAAGTTAAACATGTCCACTAAGGGACTTAAGTAGATGAAGTGATGATACCAAGATGACTAAAGGGCTTGGTAACACCAAGATTATATAGTGGCTATAACATATTAGATACATAAATAGTGGTATAGTCCACTTAAGGAAAGAGTTTTTGAATGAAAATTTTGTAAAACTTCATAAGTAAAACATGCATGATAGATAATGATAAGTAAACAACAAGCAAGCATTTAGAGTGTCTTGCCTTGGCATTGGTCTTGGTCTTGCTCTTGAAATAAACAAGAGTAGCAATAAAACCTCTCCAAGAATAATACCGTCTTCGTTATCTAACGTTGTAAAATAAAAAGTAAAGCACCCAATCAGAACCAAACAAAGGCAAGAACTTGCTAACTAGTAAACATACAACAGTCAATTCATGAAACAAATACACTAAAAAACAATAGTACTAGGGTACACACCAACAAGTAAAACATGCACAAATAATACAAAGAAATAACACTAGAAATGGTGCTATTGATCCTCAACCAAATTTGCATGAGTTCAGTGGGTGTGCCATTCTCATATCATGCCCAAATAAGGTTAAATGACTCTCTGGTCATTCATGAGGATAAATAAAACAGCAAGAAAACAACTTAGGAACACATACACATGCATAGGAAAATAATAGCAAGCAATACTACAAGCCTATAGTAACACAAGATTTTCTATACATGGAGAAATAATAAAACCAGTGGCCAAGCAACACAATAACATAGACATATCTATAATAAACATGTGAAGGCATCACTCAATACATGAAAATACTCATGGAGCAAAACAACAACTAAAACTAGACATGGAAAATGACTATTTAGACATGCATACATGCATAACCCTAATAGATCATAAAACAAGATTTATTCTAACAGTAGCTATTGTATGACAATTAATGCTAAATAAATCACTCAAAATAGTTTACTAACATAATAAAATAACAAGAGTAATTCCTGTTGCTAGGAAAACACTATAAGAGAAGAAAACTACTAATAAACATGGTTGTTCACACACACTTTCCTAACATGCTAGTGACACACACAAAACACAGCATAATGATGGATTACCACCCTACACATTCTAGGAATCACATTTAGAACAATAAGATTTAACACCACAAAAAATAAGACAATAATAATAAAAAGGCAGAAAATGAATAAACAGTAGATAATTCACCAAGCCTATTCTATAACTCCTAAAATCATGAAAACCTAGTATTAGGTGCTCCTAGTAACTACCAAACCAACACAATTGGATTCTCATAAAAAATCATCACCAAATAAATTAAAAAATTCACATAAGTGTTCTCTGGTCCTAAACAAACATGCATGCCATTTCACACAAAAACTCAAGTCAACACAAGGTCAATTTCTAAAGATAGGTAACATCAAGAGATTCTCAAAACAATTTAGTTTTTAAGATTTGGACACTTAAAACACAAGTTATGATTTAAAAGGTGAAACTAAGTGCTTCTGCCATTTATTTTAATTCTCCTAAAATAAAGCACAAAATACAGATCTACAAGTTGGAGGTGGTTAAGAAAATGTATAACTATCACTAGTAATTTTTGTTAGTACAAAAAAAATCAATTTAACCATTTTAATTTGATTTAAATTGGAGCACCAGATTCAGATTTGCAGGGAAATGAATAAACAACCTGTAGAAAAACAATTATCAGGCTAGATCTCGAGCGGGCATGGGTTGAAAGAAGGCAGGCCGACCCGCCAGGAGTTCTCCCGTGCGTAGAATAAGTCAAACACGCCGACAGTGGGGCATGCGGGCCCCAACCGTCGGTGAGGACTCAGATCTTGACCAGTACACCCCCGTCGGATCTTGATCCGACGGTTGAGAAGAGGGCTTCGTAGGGCGTGCCGGCGATGACCAACAGATGTGGCAGTGTCCCCTCTCGTGGCCGAAGTACGCCGGAAAGCTCGCCGATGGAAGCTTGGAGGCTCGCCTCCAAGAGCTTCCTGCACCAGGAGACTCGGGACACCACCACACGTCCGTTTCCCCCACCCGTGCTTGGCGGAAACGGCCGGAGCGGGACGGAGCGGTGAACCAAGCTCTATGTTGGCGGCGCCCCTGCAAGGAGTGGATGTACAAATTAGGAGGCAGAGGAGGAGAAAAGATAGGAGGGAACGCCCTGTGCCCACGGCTCGACGGGGGTGCGGTCCGTGGAGTTTCCGATTCGATTTCGGCAATAGGACGAGCAACAGAGAGAGGTTTCGATGTGAGGGGTCGATTGGGGAGGGGTGTAGACAGTGCGACATGGTTGAGATCGAAGGGGCAGCCTCGGGTGGCCTGGCGCCACTGCCCCGAGTGTGGCGTCCATGGTGGCCATGGCTAGGGAGCTCACGAGCAAGCTTGAGACTTCAAGCATGTCTGGGGGACTACCTGAGGTGAGGAGGCAGAGCAGGCAGGAGAGGAGCGGAGGAGGAGGTCTGGGGTGGTGGGAACATGATTTCATGTCTTAGCACCAGAAGGTGTTTGTCAGTGAAATGAGGAGGAAGGAGAGTGAGAGGGAGGAGATGGAGATGTCACCCGTGCTCCTGGTGGTATCGTGAAGCTAGATGATAAGGAGGAAGGGAATGAGTGGCGGGTGTGGCGGAGCTCGACGGCCACCTATGATGTACCTTGGCATTTAGCCCATGGAGGAGGTGTGAAGGAGAAGGGAGGAGGTGTTGGGTATAAAATAATGCGTAGGGGTTTAAGTTGGATGTTTGCTACCTCACATAGCAAGAGAGAGGGAGCGAAATGACCAGGGCAAGCCTGCTCTCAACAGTGACCAAAAATGCCAGAAAGTATTTTTTGGTTCTTTCACAAGAATTTTGAATAGAGCACATGTCAAAAGATCATGTCTATTCGATAGATAATCAAAAATGGAGTCTAGGGATGGTGGCCTCAAAATTTTCGAAAATATTTGTTTCACAAAATTTTGGAAATTCAAAAAGTGGTGAAACTGTTTTTAAATGTTTTCTTCAATTTTTTTTGACACAACTAGCAAATGTTTTTGTATAAATAAGTTACACATGACGATAGGCATGTTGGGTAATTTTTCCAAGAATTTAGGAAATAATTTTATTCACAAAATATTTAAAAGTTCATTTCTGGCATTTTGGAAAATAAAATACAATAAATAGTAAAAAGCTTTTAAAACAAATATTTTTGACTTGGGATGAGAGAGTATACAATTTATGCCTCAAAAGTGATTTTTAATAAACAACTCTTTTGAAGAGGCTTCAAGTGAAAAAGGGTGAAAAGAAGGGATTGTTTAGTAGGTAAAAAACCTTGGGAGAAAAGTAATATAATGGCCACTGAAAAATAAATGGATCACATATATGGTATGTATAAGTCATGAAGATGATAAGGGGATGTTGATGGTGCTAAAAATAGATAGGAGTGATTTTTAGGAAGATAGCCAAAATGCATCTAGATAACATGGATATGATCAATATTTTGGGGCGCCTTCTAAAGGACTTTGAAAGAGGATGGTAAAAAGAGCTGCAATATCCAAAATAACAACTTGGATGGAAATTATAAATATGAAACATGGTATCCATGAAGGTGCTTTGATGAATAGGTCATGATTTTCAATTATGGTAGGAGGCCAAAGTTGGAGAATTTAGAGAGAACAAAAGAGGAGATTGAAATAGAATTGAATCTGATACTGATGCCTGATCTTGTTATTTATACATTTTATTCAATTAAAACATCACACATTCATAATAAAACAGATATAAACACTTCAAGGAAAACACAATATAAGTTAATAATACCAAGACCGAACAAGTTCACTTAAGCAAGTCAGTTCTTTAATCCAATTTCCAAAGTGTTTTCTCAAGTGTTAAAGAAAGGTAGTGATAAAGCCATACCATGACAAGAGGATTTTGTAAATAAGTTCAACTCAAATCTTGTTATTTTCAAAAGAATATAATTGAGGTAAAACATAGGGGTAAGGCAGTCCCCTATTATAGTTTTTGCAAAGAAGGAAGTGAGATGGGGTTTTCGAAATACTTGCAAAAATATCTTGGTTGAAAACAGGTAGGAGACGATTACCTCCAAAATACTTTTCATATAGTTTTGGAAAATACCTTTTATTTTCTCAAAAGCTTGGTCTTTGGGTTGTTGTTAAAACCAAATCATTTAAAAAGGGTTTTGCCAAAATAAGGTGATAAGTTTTCTTGTCATGACTTGATCACAAGGGTTAAGTTTTAAGAAGGTTATGATCATTGAGTTTATTGTTAGGTTTTACCAAACACAAACACATCATAAAAAATAATCAAATGGAAGTGAAACACAAGCATTAGACAAACATTTCAAAAAGTTTTTGTTGGGCCAGATTTTTGGGTTATTGAAAACAAGTTTTTTTCTGTCTTCTAAAAATTGGGTTGTTCCATCTCTCCCCCCTTAAAATAAATCTCGTCCCCGAGATTCGTAAGTGGGTACTATAAGAGTGTAACAAAAAAAAGAGTCTCGGGCTTCTTCATCTTTTTGTAATTGCTGAACCCTTAACGAGGTGGTCGTCTGAAAACTTGATGAGCTGATGTGTCAAGATTTTGCTTGTCGAGGAGATGGTTAGATTCACTTGACGCTTCCCATCCTTGTTGTTGATGTTTGTAGGACGACACAAGCTAATTAGGGGTCATGACCATACTGCTTCGTAGACTTCCTGTCTTTGTCTTGATCTTCTCTCTTTAGGAGTATAACAGGTAGTTACCCATGAAAACAATCGGGCCTCACCGGGCGTCAGGTACGTAGACTTGACTCTCTCCGATATCTGATAGGAAGGCTGTTACAAACTCCTATATGCTTCTTTGCTTGCCTTGGTGGTCAGCATCGTCGAAGTGCAGATGCTTCTCCCCTTTTATTATTCTTGGTAGGTTGTCGGTGGATTATCTTCATCTTCGTCTCCTTTTTTTCTTAGTGGCGAAGGCACGTCGTGGAAGACTTCATTGGGTATTGGTCTTCATGGAGCTTTGAAGGTGTCTTCTTAGGTGGTTTAGGGTCACCCATTTAGCTTTCCTTCGGGAAAAATAGCCAGTGCCCTTTTGCAAACCTTTGGTTAGATGGCAGTCTAAAATTAGATAGTTATGTTAGTAGTGTTAGATTGGTAAGGTTTTTGTTGGAGTTGCGAGACTCAGCTCGCGTCATCTTTGTCTTGAATCTGAATTCTTCGTCCCTCTTGATGATTCTTGATGTAGTTGCATAAAATGGCACGTGAAGCACGCTATCCATCTTGAAGAAGATTTCAGAGTCTTGGGCCCTCGGGTTGAAGTGGAGAGTGTTACATACCTTTCACTTCTCATGAGGGGATGGAGGGTGAAAACTTTTCTAAAAGGGTTTTTTGCTAAGTTGTGCCTTGAAGAGATTCCAAAGGTGCAACTATGGCTGACAGCGCAAAAAGAGTTTTTGCAAATAGACATGAATGAAGAAAGAGGTAAAAGTGTGGTGACTTTGTTGTGCCGAAAATGCGTGCTTGTGAGACACTCATACAAACTATTAAAAAGCACGCACAACAAGGGAGCAAGTAAAACATCACGCAAGAATAGACCACACAAACATCACACAAGCAAAGAACAAACAAGGTACCTTTGATACCAGTAAACCTCTAATACCATGGAAGAACGGGGTAGCTCAAGTAAAACCAGTGAGCATACCATATCGATCCTATGGGTCTGGGTCAACCAGGGTGGTTCAAGTCTTCAAGCCGTTAACGTCTTTGTATATTGTCGTTGTTGAGCTTGAAATTTGGTATAGTCTTCAAATCTCGAGGATTTTCTTCATCTCATTCAAGTTGGAAAAACTCTACGGTGAGATCACTTTAGTTTAGGAGGTTGTTGTCGATCTTCGTTCTTTGTATAGAAATCACCTTGATGTCGAGGTCTTCAGAAGGAATCTTCTTTTACTTCGGGTTGCTAATTACTAAGGTCTTCTTGGGACATCGTCAAGTATGTAACTTTTTAAAAAGATGACGGAAGAAAACCTTTTGGTAAACCTTTAAATAAAAACCAAAGTTTCATAAACTCATGTTTATTTATTTGTACAAAATATTTTGATCCATGAAAACAAAGGAGAAAAACGGTATGTTTACTGTTTTCTTTGTTTTTCTAATTTATTGTTTTAGAAACTAGGAATTTTTTTTGAAAATACGAGAGGAGTGGAAACTATGCTTAGAGTTCCTTAGATAAAAAAATTTGGGTAGTAATATAGTTTTTACCAAAATATTTTTATTTCCTATCTGACGTCCATGCTAACTAAGGTCTCCTAAGTCAGGATGGCTCTGATACCAACTCTGTGGGGACCCCAAACTAGCAGTCCGAGACCTCTAGTATGCATACATTCACGATCCCATGACCAGTTAGTCGTGAACAACATACTCGAGTTGGCATTACAGATTACAACATCCACTACACGAATACACGTCTTACACAACTGGTCACATGACCCAGTTGAAAACAACTGCCACAGAGGGCAGGAAAACACACTAAACGGCGAAAGTCGTCAAAAAGTAAAACCCAAGTCATGCCTTGACTATCTACATGCTACTGACTCAGAGACGTTCGTAGTTCGCTCAGTCGTCAACGGTGCCATCTTCGTCGGGTTCTCCAGAGTGCTGCTCAAAGTCTGGCTAAGACAATAGCCAGTGACGAAAACCAATATGAGTACATTGGATTGTACTCGCCAGTCACCCCAAATGAAAGCTAAAGCATGCAAGTATGCATATCTTTACTATTAAAGTTGAGTAGGCCGTGTCCGTGATTGTGGTACGTCCTAGGCCTCCCTCATCACTCTCGCTGGCGCACGCAAGAAAAGAAAGGGAATGTTGTCAACCGAGAAAATATCTGTGGGAAAGTCCCACGCTACTCCTGTAACTTCTCCCCACGACTCCATACTTATCTCATCCTCCCCACCAAAATTGCAAACCACCTCCTATCCATGGGCGGCGGACTATAACAAAGAGTGAGGGAATATTGTGCATCCAAGACCCATTCCACACTGTAACAAACATGTTATGTGCTACCCTAGGCTTGGGTGGGATTAAGACGCTCTGGAGCTCCTCTCCGGAGAAACCCTAGGCCCGTTGGAGAAAAGGATGGAACTGTCGATATGGCCCCTCTACATGAAACGGAAGGGGGTAGCAAAGCGGAACTAATTGCTTGGTTCTGTTAGGTGAGGATCAAGGAACACCCAAGATAATGGTAGGGCGCTTCTCTGGGCAAGATTCCCCCCGTTCCGTCCGATCCGGGAGTTTCGGGCTCTGAGTAGCCCTGGAACCCACGAGAAAGAATCTGACGCCGGTGAAGCCCTAACAGAAAGAGTGAGGGAATATTGGGCATGAAAGAACCATGTCACACTCTAACAAACATGTTATGTGATACCCTAGGCTTGGCTGGGATTAATACGCTCCGGAGCTCCTCTCCGGAGATACCCTAGGCCCACTAGAGAAAAGGACGGAGCTGCTGATCTGGCCCCTTCTACGTGAGCCGGAAGGGGGTAGCAAAGTGGAACTAATTGCTTGGTTGAGTTAGGTTTGGCCCAAGGAACATCCAAGACAATGTAGAGCCCACCTCTTGGCAAGATTCCCCCCGTTACGTCAGAATCGGGAGTTTCGTGCTTTGAGTAGCCCTGGAACCCGCGAGAGAGAATCCGATGCCGGTGAAGCCATAACACAAAGATTGAGTCAATCTTGGGCATCGAAGACACATGCCACACTATAAGACATATGGTATGGCATACCCTAGGCTTGGGTGGGATTCATACGCTCCGAAGCTCCTCTAGCCCGCTAAAGTAAAGGACGGAACTATCGTTATGGACCCTCTACGTGAGCCGGAAAGGGGTAGCAAAGTGGAAATAATTGCTTGGTTCTGTTAGGTTAGAACCAAATAACACCCAAGAAAATTGTAGGGCCCACATCTTGGCAAGATTCCCCCTGTCAAGTCAGATCCGGGAGTTTCGGGCTCTGAGTATCCTCGAACCCGCGAGATAGAATCCGAAGCAGGTGAAGCCGTAACACAGAGATTGAGGCAATATTGGGAATCCAAGACCCATGTAACACTCTAAAACACATGGTATGAGATACCCTATGCTTGAATGGGATTAACACGCTCGAGAGCTCCTCTCCGGAGAAACCCTAGGGCCGTTGGAGAAAAAGGACGGAACTCCTGTTCTGGACCCTCTACATTAGCCGAAAGGGGGTAGCAAAGTGGAACTATTTTCTCGGTTGTGTTAGGTTAGGCCCAAGGAACAATAAAGAAAATGGTGGGGACCACCTCTTGGCAATATTCCCTCTGTTCCGTCAAATCCGGGAGTTTCAGGCTCTGAGTAGTCCTCGAACCCAAGAGAGAAGCCGACGCCGGTGAAGCCATAACACAGATAGTGAGGGAATATTGGGCATTCACGACCCATTCCGCACTCTAACACACATGGTATCGCATACCCTAGGCCTGGGTGGGATTCGGACGCTCCGGAGCTCCTCTCCGGAGAAACCCTAGGCCCGCTGGAAAAAAAGAGGGAATTGCCGTTCTGCACCCTCTACGTGAGCCGGAAGGGGTAGCAAAGTGGAACTAATTGCTAGGTTGTGTTAGGTTAGGAACAAGGAACACCCAAGACAATGTTAGGGCCCACCTCTTGTCAAGATTCCCCCGTTCCGTCAGATCCGGGAGTTTCGGGCTCTGAGTAGTCCTAGAACCCACGAGAGAGAATCCGACGTCGGTGAAGCCATAACACAGAGAGTGAGGGAATATTGGTAATACAATACCCATGACACACTATAACACACATTATATGGCATACCCTAGGCTTGGGTGGGATTAATACGATTTGTAGCTCCCCTCCGGAGACACCCTAGGTCCGCTGGAAAAAAGGACGGAAATGCCGTTCTGAACCCTCTACGTGATCCAAAGGGGGTAGCAAAGTGGAAATATTTGCTTGGCTGTGTTAGGTTAGGCCAAAGGAACATCCAAGACAACGGTAGGTCCCTCCTCTTGGCAAGATCCTCCCCGGTTCAGCGTCAGATCCGAGAGGTTTTGTCCCTGAGTAGTCCTGCAACAACTAGAGAGAAACTGGCGCCGGTGAATCCCTAAGACAAATCTTGGGCTTCCAAGACCCATGCCACGATCTAACAAACATGTTACGTGATACACTAGGCTTGGGTGGGATTAAGACGCTTTGGAGCTCCTCTCCTGAGAAACCCTAGGCCCGTTGGAGAAAAGGACAAAACTGTCGATCTGGCCCCTCTACGTGAGCCGGAAGGGGGTGGAAAAGTGGAAATAATTGCTTGGTTATGTTAGGTTAGTCCCAAGGAACACCCAAGAAAACGATGGGTCCACCTCTTGTCAAGATTCCCCCCGTTCCTTCAGATCCGAGAGTTTAGGGCTCTAAGTCGCCCTGGAACCCGCGAGAGAGAATCTGACGCTGGTGAAGCCATAACACAGAGAGTGAGGTAATATTGGGAATACAAGACCCATGCCACACTCTAGCACACATTATATGGCATACCCTAGGCTTGGGTGCGATTCTGACGCTCTGGAGCCTATCTCCGGAGAAACCCTAGGCCCGCTAGAAAAACGACGGAACTGTCGTTCTGGCCCCTCTACGTGAGCCGGAAGGGGGTAGAAAAGTAGAAAGAATTTCTCAGTGGTGTTTGGTTAGGCCCAATGAAACACCCAATACAATGGTAGGGCCCACCTCTTGGCAACATTCCCCCCGTTCCTTCAGATCCGGGAGTTCCGTTATGTGAGTAGAGTCCTGGAACCCCTTAGAGAGAATCTGACGTCGGTGAAGCCCTAACACAAAGAGTGAGGGAATATTGGGAATACAAGGCCCATGCCACATTCTAACACACATGGTATGGAAAACCCTTGGTTTGTGGGATTCAGACGCTCCGTAACCCCTCACCGGAGAAACCCTAGGCCCATTGGAGAAAAAGACGAAACTGTCGTTCTGGCCCCTCTACATGAGCCGGAAGGGGGTAGCAAAGTGGAACTGATCGCTTGGTTTTGTTAGGTTATGCCCAAGGAAAACCCAAGAAAATGGTAGGGCCCACCTCTTCGGAAGATTCTTCCCGTTCTCCGTCAGATCCGGGAGTTTCGGGCTATGAGTAGTCTTGGAACCCACGAGAGAGAATCCGACGCCGGTGAAGCCATATCAGAGAGAGTGAGGGAATATTGGAATCCAAGACCAATGCCACACTCTAAAAAACATGTTATGGCATACCCTAGGCTTGGGTGGGATTAAGACGTTGTGGAGCTCCTCTCCGGAGAAACCCTAGGCCCGTTGGAGAAAAGGACGGAACTCCTGATCTGGCCACTCTACGTGAGCCGGAAGGGGGTAGCAAAGTGGAACTAATTGCTTGAATGTGTTAGGTTAGGCCCAAGGAACACCCAATACAATATAGGGCCCACCTATTGGCAATATTCCCCCCGTTCGGTCAGATCCGGGAGTTTCGGGCTCTGAGTAGCCCTGGAACCCGCGAGAGAGAATCTGACGTCGGTGAAGCTACAACACAAAGATTGAGGCAATCTTGGGAATAAAACACACATGCCACACTATAAGACACATGATATGGAATACCCTAGGCTTTGGTGGGATTCAAACATTCCGAAGCTCCTCTCCGGAGATAGCCTAGGCCTGCTAAAGAGAAGGACAGAACTGTCGTTATGGACCCTCTACGTGAGCCGGAAAGGGGTAGCAAAGTGGAACTAATTGCTTGGTTGTGTTAGGTTAGGCCCAAATAAAACCCAAGACAATCGTTAGGCCCACATCTTGGCAAGATTCCCCCCGTCTAGTCAGATCCGAGAGTTTTGGGCTTTGAGTATCCTGGAACCCGCAAGAGAGAATCCGACGTAGGTGAAGCCATAACACAGAGATTGAGGCAATCTTGGGAATAAAAGACCCATGTCACACTCTAACACACATGGTATGACATACCCTAGGATTGGGTGGGATTAATACGCTCTAGATCTCCTCTCCGGAGAAACCCTAGGCTCGTTGGAGAAAAAAGGACGAAACTGTTGTTCTGGACCCTCTACGTCAGCCGGAAGGGGGTAGTAAAGTGGAACTAATTCTTGGTTGTGTTAGGTTAGGCCCAATGAACACCCCAAGACAATTGTAGGACCCACCTCTTGGCAAGATTCCCAACGTTCCGTCAGATCCGGGAGTTTCGGGCTCTAAGGAGTCCTCGAACCCACGAGAGAGAATCCGACGCTGGTGAAGCCATAACATAGAGAGTTGTCACGCCCCTGGATCGGGTACTATGGGGATTTCAGCGTTCCCGCCAGAATCCACATAATATCTGATCCCGAGTTGTCATTTCTGATACCATTACAATAGTTCACGAATAATCCACAACAACAACAGAAGAGATATATACAAGACGACTCAAACGAGTCAAGGATACAACTGATACAATACAAAGATCCAAATAACAGCGGAAGACGAAATATTATCCGACTACGAACAAGATACAAATTGGACTAAGAGTCCTGAAGATAACCGATGGCGTCCAATTCCTGCCCAGGCCAAGCCGGAGGGATTCCCAAGCTAACGTCGTCAAACTTCAAATCTGTTGACTGCATTGTGAATACAACCCCGAATCATGGGGTCAGTACTGGGGGTACCGGCAGGCGAAAAGCAATACTCAAGATACCAATGCAACCAGTCATCACAAGATACAAATACTTTGGGTACAAAGGAAGAGGTTGGTGTAATGAAGCGGCAGCGGGAAGCACTAGGCAATCTACAGAGATGCGCTACAACTCTCGTCTATTAGAAAGGGGATGAGAGAGTGCGACGGAAACAACTACAACTACTCACCAAAAACAATACCCATCCAGTGTTACCCCCTACTAAGGAAGCAACCCAAGGAAACTCACACGGTTGATAAGGTGACATTCATTTTGATGGTGGAGGTAATCTATATTACTAGTCAAGTTGTCATCGTTAAGTGTAAGTTGTCTGATTACTTGTTAGCCAGCACTTTCACCAAGTCGTCACATAACTGCGGACAACACGACTTCTCGAGAAGATTTATCCCTGCAGGGTGCGCTACAGTACCCGAACACACTCGAGCCACCAACTATAACTCAGGTTAGCTCGACACGACCCTTTCCGTCTCCACTGCCCATCCAGAAACCACGGGAGCTGTCGCGTGCATGGCTACTCAACCCCCGGAAGAAAACGGGACCCTTGTAGCACTCTAAGACCATGCCGCACCTAGCCGCAACGACTACATCAGGTCTCCGTAGCACCATGAGCTCGTACCTGCAAGTTATCATGCCAAATGGAAAACCCGAACTAGGTGTGGTCCCTGGACGAACAGCAAATTCAGTCAAGGCCCAGGGGGGTCCCATACTACCTCCCGAATGCGGTTAGCGCGCTCATCATGGATCAATGGACAAGACTCTTTTCCTAAGTTCGACACTAGCAGGCTCCAAAACCACGCCGGGCCTCCTGCCGGTGCCTTATCATCGAATTGATATTATCCCAAACATTAACATGTTAAGTAAGTTGATCCTACATGTCACACTAGTCATGAGCTGAACAAGAGAACCGACTTGCAAACACAACCTAAGCATGCAAACTATGACGCAAGACTAAGGCTGCACACAACTAGGTACATAGGTGGGAAACTGGCATGTGAGGGTTAGGTTATGCAAAAAAAAAATAGGCTCGGACACAAACAGAATCGGCAACTAATGCAAGAATTGCGAGAGCAAATAGGCGATATATGGCATGAAGGGATTGCTTGCCTGCACACTCAGCAGCGTACTGAGCGGGATCCTTGTAGTAGTCGAACTCGTCGGTCACAACATCGCCGTCTAAATAGAAGAAGCAATTCACACACAGAAAGAAGAAGACAATCAATAACATGGCATAATGCACAATCATGGGATGATGCATGACATGTGAGAATGCAACTTAACCAATTTAAGTGGAATTGAAATCCCAACGATCAATTATAAGTTTGAGTTTTTTAGCTAACCATCAAATTAAATGTTGATTAGCATGAAAAATAAATCATAGGTGAGCTACACTAAATTTAATGGAATAGGGCACAAATTTAATTAAATACCCAACACATTGCATGTTTAGCATTTAGGTGAACATGCATAACACTACTAGAATGCAAGATTAAAGATGCAAACATGAACATGGATGACATATTAATATTCCTTGCATTTTTCTGATCAAAATTCATATACAACAATTTTCTATTGGAGTTATAGTTTGCAAGTTATGAATTAAAACATTTGGGAAAAAATAAATAAGAGAAATTAGACTTTAAAAAGGTGTGGCCTGTAATTTGAACTTGGGCTGCTTTAGGTACAAGAGAGAACAGAGCATGTGCCACTAGGATGCTTAAGGATTTGTGAATCAAACACGAATCAGTACTACATGAAGTAACTGTTCGCTGAGAACTGAAATGGACACAAGTTCAGAAACCTGCAAAATAAACTGTTTTGCATCTGTTGGGAATTGAACTAGGGATGTCCCAGGTGCAAAACTGAGAGATAACCACTGGGCTATGTGCGATTGGTGACAGTGAAGGGAACTATTTCTACATCTAGCAACCTGTCGAGATAACTGACGAAACTGAATCCGAAGTTTCAGACGTGCGCACGGAACAACCACATAGTACACGACAAGGACGACGACGTCTCACATCGGGCGACTGGCGACGCTGGTGCGCGTGGTTGCGCCCGCGTGGGTGGTAGCTTCACTAGGTTAAGACGTGTGTGGGTGCGGATTTAGCGGGTGATCGTGTACAGGAGGCAAGCCGCACTTGCAGTAGCTCGGAGACGAGCTAGCTGTCCCGGCGGCTGAGCAGATGAGGTCGGCCTCCAATGGATCCGTACGTACAGGAGTATAACAAGACAGAGAGGATGTCTCGGGTGTTCGACTGCTCACCAAGAGTGGGATGGCACAGCAGCGTGGCTCGGTGACGACGGCGTAGACGGAACGGAGGAGGATAAGACGACGCTCTGGTGGTGCTCCTCACGGACGGACGTCGAGTTGTCGAGGATGGCGCGGCGCTCCTGTGCAGTCCCAGGTCCGGCTCCTGGCAGAAATCGTCGTGGGTAGTCGCCGCGCTCCTTCTAGCGCGACGGAGGAGGTGGAGATGCGGCGTATCACCGGGGCACCGAGCTCGTGCCCGCGGCGGCCATGGCGACGGCGCAGCTTGGAGCAATGATGGCGGCGGCGGAGGAAGAGGTAGAAGTTAGGGTTCTAGGCGCACTCCAGGGCTGGCTATAAGGAGGAGTGGAGGAGAGCAAAGGAGGCGACGTGGACGACTCTCCTCCACGGGAAGGAGCACGCCTTCTGCCTGTGTGTCCGTACAGGTAGAAGATGAACCTGTAGAAGGCCTAGCTGGGTTCTTCTTGGATGTTCCTATGGGCTGGTAAAAGGCCTAGCTGGATTGCCACCCCATTTTGTTTGTGTAAAATATTTTGCAAAAAGTTTTATTGGATCAGAATCCAGTTATTAAATCACATGTTTGAGTTTTTTCTAAAAAAATGCATTTTGAAAACAAGAGGAGAGGTGGAGAGGTGTAATATTAACTATAGGGATTGATTTTATTTTTATTTTTTCGTATGAGCCAACATAACTATTTTGTTTGCAATTGTAAGTTAACAACTAAAGTTTCTACAATTTGAAAATCCTAGAAGTAACATCACAAGTTTTTAGTTTCTTGATTTATGCAAGAATTAAGTAAATGTGGCATGACATGATTTATGATGGCATGATGCAATGAAAGAACAAGAAGCAAAGCAATAGGGGAATTTTCATACTTGGGATGTTACAAGAGTGAGGGAATATTTGGCATCCGGGACCCATGACACAGTCTAAAACACATGTTATGGCATACCCTAGGCTTGGGTGGGATTCATACGCTCCGGGGCTCCTCTCCGGAGAAACCCTAGGCCCGCTGGAAAAAAGGACGGAATTGCCGTTCTGGACCCTCTACGTGAGCCGGAAGGGGGTAGAAAAGTGCAACTAATTTCTTGGTTGTGTTAGGTTAGGAACAAGGAACACCCAAGACAATTGTAGGGCCCACCTCTTTCCAAGATCCCCCCCGTTCCGTCTGATCCGGGAGTTTCGTTCCCTGAGTAGTCCTACAACAACTAGAGAGAATCTGACGTCGGTCAAGCCCTAACACAAAGAGTGAGGGAAACTTGGGCATCCAAGACCCATGACACACTCTAACAAACATGTTATGTGATACCCTAGGCTTTTGTGGGATTAAGACACTCTGGAACTCCTCTCCGGAGGAACCCTAGGCCCGTTGGGGAAAAAGACGAAACTACCGATCTGGCCCCTCTACGTGAGCCGGAAGGGGGTAGAAAAGTGGAACTAATTGCTTGGTTCTGTTAGGTTAGGCCCAAGGAAGACCCAAGAAAATTTAGGTCCCACCTCTTGGCAAGATTCCCCCAGTTCCGCCAGATCCGGGAGTTTTGGGCTGTGAGTAGCCCTGGAACCTGCGAGAGATCAAGAATATGACGCCGGTGAAGCCCTAACACAAAAACTAAGGGAATCTTGGGCATCCAAGACCCATGCCACACTATAAAAAAAATGTAATGTGATACCCTAGGCTTGGGTGGGATTAATACGCTCTAGAGATCCTCTCCGGAGAAACCCTAGGCCGGTTGGAGAAAAGGACGGAACTGTCGATCTGGCCCCTCTATGTGAGCCGGAAGGGGTAGCAAAGTGGAAATAATTGCTTGGTTGTGTTATGTTAGGCCCAAGTAACACAAAATACAATTTAGGGCCCACCTCTGGGCAAGATTACCCCCGTTCCTTTAGATCCAGGAGTTTCGGGCTCTGTGTAGCCCTGGAACCCACGAGAGAGAATCCGACGCTGGTGAAGCCATAACACATAGATTGAGGCAATCTTGGGCATAGAAGACACATGCCACACTATAAGACACATGGTATGTCATACCCTAGGCTTGGGTGAGATTCAGACGCTCCGAAGCTCCTCTCCGGAGATACCCTAGGCCCGCTAAAGAAAAGGACGGAAATACCGTTCTGGACCCTCTACGTGAGCCGAAAGGGGGTAGAAAAGTGGAACTAATTGCTTGGTTGTGTTAGGTTAGTCCCAAGGAACACCCAAGACAATGGTAGGGCCCACCTCTTGGCAAGATCCCACACCCCGTTCTCCGTCAGATCCGGAAGTTCTGGTCCCTGAGTAATCCTGCAACAACTAGAGAGAATCTAACGTCGGTGAACCCCTAACAAAAAGAGTGAGGGAATCTTGGGCTTCCAAGACCCATGCCACACTCTAACAAATATGTTACGTGATACCCTAGGCTCGGGTGGGATTAATACGCTCTAGAGCTCCTCTCCGGAGAAACCCTAGGCCCGTTGGAGAAAAGGACGGAACTGCCGATCTGGCCCCTCTACGTGAGCCGGCAAGGGGTAGCAAAGTGGAACTAATTGGTTGGTTGTGTTATGTTAGGCCCAAGGAACACCCAAGACAATGACGGGGCCCACCTCTTGGCAAGATTTCCCCCGTTCCGTCAGATCCAGGAGTTTCAGGCTCTAAGTAGCCCTGGAACCCGCAAGAGAGAATACGACGCCGGTGAAGCCATAACACAGAGAGTGAGGTAATATTGGGAATCCAAGACCCATGACACACTCTAACACACATTATATGGCACGCCCCAGGCTTGGGTGGGATTCAGACGCTCCGGAGCCTCTCTCCGGAGAAATCCTAGGCCCGCCGGAGGAAAGGACGGAACTGTCGTTCTGGCCCCTCTACGTGAGCCGGAAAGGGGGTGGCAAAGTGGAACTAATTGCTCGATTGTGTTCGATTAGACACAAGGAACACCCAAGACAATGGTAGGGCCAACCTATTGGCAACATTCCCCCCGTTCCTTCAGATGCAGATGTTTCGTGCTCTGAGTAGTCCTGGAACCCATTAGAGAGAATCCGATGTTGGTGAGCCCTAACATAAAGAGTGAGGGAATCTTGGGCATACAAGGCTCATGCCACACTCTAACACACATGGTATGGAAAACCCTAATTTTGGGTGGGATTCAGACGGTCCGGAGTTGTTATAGTATTCCCTCGGGATCGTCCGAAGGGGAGGGGGTTGAGATGTACTTATAGATCCTTCCTGCATATATAGCAAGCGATGCTGGTGAAACCGGTCACACGTCAGGTTTGGATCTTGGCTCTCTTCACCTCCCAGCACACTTGTATGGACATGATTTTACTCCATATAGGCTTAGGAAGGATTCCTACTCCGGAGCCCCCTCTTCAATGAAACTCTGGCATGTGTTGACCAAAATTGTTTCGTTTACCCCTTCCACCGGCATCGGAAGGGGCTAGACCAATGGATTTATTTCCTCACTTTGTTGGGGCATGCCGTACATACATAGAAAACCAAAATCTAGCACATGTTATAACAAGAATTGGAGCCCTTAGTGCAGATTTTGTGTTAAAAAAGGGTCAAACTGAGACTAAAACAAGATTGAACCCCAAATTCCCCATTTGCTCATCTGCCCAGCTCGCATACTGAATCAGGATCGATCCCCAAATTCCCCATTATTCCGCACCGAATCCATAGATCGCGCGCGGCTATTCGCTGTCTCCTTCATTGATGGCTGCCCTCCGCATGTTCCCGGAAAAGATGTTCCGGACTAGGGAGCCCGTACTATGGCCGACTCAAGGCCGTTGCGTGCTCGCCCGCTCGCGTGCAATGGAGACCATTGCACGAGGGAGCGTAGGATCCCGGAGTTTAAAGCTGTGGTTAGATTTATTTCTTAATTACTTTCTTGTAGTGGCGGATGCTTGCAAGGGGTATAATCACAAGTATGTAATAGTCTTGGATGGGATGGTACATTAGCATAGGTTCACCCACACAACACTTATCAAAACACTAAAGATTATTCAGCGGCATGAAACAAAAGCACTTGACAGAAACCTCCCGTGTATCCTCGAGAACGTTTGTTAATCATAAGTAAACCCACCGGCTTGTCCTTTGCTTAAGAAAGGATTGGGCCACTTGCTGCAATTATTATTACTGTATTTTATTTACTCACACTTTATTTATCTGCAATATCAAAAACCCCTACAAATTTATCTTTCAGTATTTACAGTTATTCCTTCATCGAAACTGCTTGTCAACACCTTCTGCTCCTCGTTGGGTTCGACACTCTTATTTATCGAAATTACTACGATACACCCCCTATACTTGTGGGTCATCAGTCTCCTCCCCTCATCTCGGTGGTGGAAGATCTCGGAGTGTGAACTCCGGGAAACATAAGCAGATCCAAGTGTATGACCCGGCTGTCGCCGGAAAACAGTTAGCTGTATAGCAGCAGCCCGGGCAAGATCACGTTGCTCAAGGTGGCCATGATGCCGCCCAAGTTCAGCAAGGAAGACAAGGACACAACCGAGATAATCCATCTCGGCACCCGGTAGCCAACCGGGTTCAGCCTCAACCCGGTGTCGCACCTGCTGTTCAGGCACGGCGAAATGCCCATGTGATCAACCCGGTTCAGCACCAACCCGGTGCTGGACATCAAGACCGGTACAATGATGGCTACTCGGCAATGGAGCAAGCCGGGTACCAGAGAAATGATTGCTATGCGCATGCCGGAGATCTTGGATCTTGATTGGGGGCCCGAGAGCTGCAGCCGACGGATGGAAGGTACAAGCTTGACAGGTTCTACTTGTCAGAGGAGATGGAGGAGCAAGGCTCTCGAGGACCACTCAGTTTATGTCCCCGGATCATGAATGAGCTGGCTGTGTCCAAGTTCCCGCTGGCAAGAGGAACAAAAACCTATGACGGCAGCACCAAGCCGGAAGATTGGTTGAGTGATTATGTCACTGCCGTGCACATTGCCGGTGGTAACCGCTGGTGGGCGGTGAGATATGTGCCTCAGATGTTGGAGGGCTCAGCTCGGATCTGGCTAAACAACGTAGCGAGAGAAAGCATCAACTGCTGGCTTGACTTCTCAGATGCTTTCATTAGCAACTTCAGCAACACCTATCGGAGGACAAACCGTCCACAGAAACTCTCTGCGTGCAAGCTGAGAGAGGAGGAGACTGGCCGAAAGTATCTTACTCGGTGGAGCTCACTGAGGAACACCTATGAGGGTGTGAATGAGTCGCAGGCCATTGCACGGTTTGCACAAGTGATACGGATCAGCGTGATCCGAGAGGGGTTTTGGCCCAATCTTTCACGGCGATTCGCAAAACAGCAACGTTGAATTGAACAAGATCAACTCCACGCACGCGCACAAACAGATCAACAAGATCAGCAATCAAAAGCCAGCATAAATACGCAAACGGCGTCCCATCATGGGAGGAGCCTCACGATAACTTTACTCCTAAAATTCTTGTCTACCCTAAAACCCTAGGCGCCACTCCATTATATAGGAGGCCACAAAGGGCTCGGTTGAACAGGCCCAAACCGAACACACAACTGACTCGAACCTAACACACGCGATACAAACCGGCCTATTATAAGCCTCAGCCAAATAATAAGGCACGCATGCCTCTAATAAAACGTGTACATACTTAGACGAATGTCATCTAATCGTTGGTCATCCTGTATGCAACACCCTGCACCGCCCAACACTAACAATGTTTGGCCTCACGCCGTGGACCAAACTGCAACATCAACGGTGGTGTTCTGAAGTTGGGTTTCACCTTATCTAGCGGAGGGATTGCAAATTTGAAAGCTCCAACTGTCAACATAAATGGCGGTGGTGGTGCAATGATAGGAGTAGGTATCTTCCCCGCATCATCCCCCCAACTTGAAGAGAAACCGTTCTCGGTTTCAGCTTGACGCTTGGAACCTTCTTCTTCATAGCAACGACGTCCACCTTGATATCCTTGTCAACCATTGGCTGCAGAACATAACGTTTCCCTTTATGCCACAAGGAATATACATTAGAACGCCCGTCATGTGTGGAACACCGATCAAACTGCCACGGTCGGCCTAGTAGCACGTGGCATGCATCCATAGGCAACACATCACACACCACTGTGTCCTCATACGTACCTACAGAAAATTTCAGGCGCACCTTATGTGTGACCTTCAGCTTGCCTGAATTATACAACCACTCAATGCAATGTGGCTGCGGGTGCTTCCATGTAGGCAATGAAAGAGAATCCACCAAGCTCTTTGATGGGGGGATGATAACCCGGTAGGCCAAACTTCAAGGAGTAACCCGGCCCAAAGGACGCTGTGCAGGATCCGGCTAAGGATAAGGAAACCGTGAAGGCCCAAGCTTGTAGGCCCGGTAACCCGGATTGTGGGTTACTGTAAAGGAAAGTTAGGGTTTGTGCGCCGTGTCCGGGTAGGATCCAGGATGCGCCTTGGAGAATAAGCCAGAGGGTACGGGTGCTTTATAAACCGACCCCCAGGTCTAGTTTAGGCAGAGATCTAAGAACCCTAGCAATATCGCTTGATATCGAGCATCCAGTGTAATCCCATAATTGAGTTGTTATATCAAGATCGGAGACTCGGCGACTTTGATTGCCGGCTCCCAGATCGAATTGCACCATGTTTTCCTCTGAGCTAAACCCTCTCCCAAACACCTGTGTCGTCTTGCCCCAAGATCAGTTACCCCCGGTAATGTCTGCCGTGATTATCCCACGACAGTTGGCGCCCACCGTGGGGCCTGCGTCCAAAGGTGTTTACATTACGGGAGAAGCTCGGAAGAACATGGAAAACCTTGTCGTGGGCGAGATCTACATCGACCGCGAAGGAGAAAAGATGGTGGACGATTCCGGCTGGGGGCCAGAGTCGGATCATCTCGAGTCCGGATCTATGGTGACGATCGGCCGGATCAACATCTTCGTCGGTATGGTACGTACACCTGATTTAAAAGGACAATATCATGTGCATACTACAGGAACTTCTAGCAGGGACAAAGAGACATTAAAGCAAGCGGCAAACTCGGTTTCGTCGGCCGCGCCGGGATACCTTAGATGGGCGGAACAAGAAGTAACGTGGAGTAGAAGAGATCATCCGGAAAAAGTAGAGCGCCCAGGAGTCTTGGCGTTGGTGGTTGCTCCACAGGTTAATGGTTACGAACTGAAGAGGGTCCTGATGGACGGTGGAAGTAGCATCAACATCCTTTATTGGGAAACCTTCTTGCGGATGAGCCTCAAAGAGTCCCAGTTACAGAAAAGTTCGACAATCTTTCATGGGATCGTGCCAGGTCACTCGGCGAGCCCCGAGGGGAAGATCACTTTGGAGGTTGCTTTTGGAGAATCGACGGATAATTATCGAGTTGAGTGGCTTACGTTCGAGGTGGTCAAATTGCGCAGTCCTTATCACGCGCTGTTCGGAAGACCGGCTTATGCCAAATTCATGGCTAGGCCGTGCTACGTGTATTTACAGCTAAAGATCCCGGGTCCTAAACGGACCATCACCATACATGGGAACCGGGATATAGCAGCCGAGTGTGACGAAGGAGATTCGGTTATGGCTGAGCAAGCGTGCAGAAAGGAGGAACTCGAATATTACCGGTCTCAAGTAAATCCGGATGATAGAACAGCCTTGAAAAAGCCGAATACCGAGGATGAGAGAGCAAAATTCAAGGCAGCACAAGACACCAAGAAGATAGATTTTGTCGAAGGCGATTCCACTAAGCAGTTTACCATACGGTCTAACTTGGAAAAAGAGCAGGAGAAAGCGCTTGTGGAGTTTATTCGTTCAAGTGCAGATGTGTTCGCCTGGACACCTAGCGACATGCCGGGTATCCCTACAGAGCTGGCCGAGCACAGTTTGCATGTGGATCCTAAGTCCAGGCCCGTGAAGCAGGGTTTGAGGAAAATGAATGAGGAAAGAAGGAAGGCTATAGGCGAAGAGATCGCTCGGCTATTGGCAGCTGGCTTTATCATGGAAGTATTTCACCCAGATTGGTTGGCAAACCCGGTTCTAGTGATGAAAAAGACCAATGAGTGGAGGATGTGCATTGATTTTACGAGTCTCAACAAGAATTGCCCAAAGGATCCGTTTGCGCTACCAAGGATAGATCAGATTATAGATGCAGTAGCTGGAAGCGATCTGTTATGCTTCCTGGACGTATCATCAGATTAAGCTCAAGAGGGAGGATTGGGAGAAAACATCATTCATAACCCCTTTTGGGGCCTTCTGTTATAAAACCATGACGTTTGGATTGAAGAACGCCGGTGCAACTTACCAACGGTGTATTCAAAAGTGCTTCGAGGACCAAATCGGACGCAACGTCCATGCCTATGTGGATGATGTGGTCATCAAGACCAGGAAGGCGGAGACGTTTATCGATGATCTAAAGGAGACGTTCAAAAACTTGAGGAGGTACCAGATGAAGCTTAACCCGACAAAGTGCGTGTTCGGAGTTCCAGCCGGGAAATTACTCGGCTTTATAGTTTCCGAGAGAGGAATCGAGGCAAACCCGGATAAAATCAAGGCCATCCAGAGTCTGAAAAAACCGGAAAATTTGAAGCATGTTCAAAAGCTCACGGGCTGCATAGCAGCCTTGAGCCGATTCATATCCAAACTCGGAGAAAAGGCAATACCCTTGTACCGGCTCTTGCGGAAATCAGATAAATTCATGTGGGATCAAGAGGCGGATGAGGCGTTTGAGGCACTAAAGAAGCAGTTATATGAAGCACCAGTACTAGCGGCGCCGGGTCCTAAAGAGCCTATGTTGCTATACGTGGCAGCTGGCCCCCGAGCCGTCAGCGCAGTAGTTGTGGTAGAACGCAAAGAGGAGGGGAAAGGTTACCCGGTTCAGAGACCGGTTTATTACGTCAGCAAGGTATTATCAGAAGCAAAGCAGCGCTATCCACATTGGCAGAAGTTGGTGTTCGGGGTCTTTATGGCTAGCCGGAAATTGAAGCCGTATTTCCAAGAACACCCCATAACAGTGGTTAGTTCAATACCAATGTCGGATATCATCAGAAACTCGGACGCGACGGGAAGAATAGCCAAATGGGCGATAGAAATGGGGGATTATCACATCAACTACGAACCCAGGTCAGCAATCAAATCCCAAGCTTTAATTGATTTCGTTAACGACTGGACACATACAGGCATGACTACAACGGTTCCGAATTCCGAATCATGGATCATGCACTTCGATGGATCTAAGCAATACGAGGGATCAGGAGCTGGGGTGGTGCTAACGTCACCCAAAGGAGATAAACTAAGTTACGTACTACAAATCCACTTCGACTGTTCCAACAACGTGGCCGAGTATGAGGCCCTATTGCACGGCCTAAGGGCAGCTAAGGAGATGAACGTCAAGAGGATATGGTGCTTCGGAGATTCGGACCTCGTAGTGCAGCAGGTGTCAGGAACTTGGGATAGAAAGGACGCAACTATGGCAGCATACCGCAGGGAAGTTGATAGGGTTGCAGGATGTTTTTCCAGGTATGAGGTGGAGCATATAGACAGAAGAAAGAATGAGGCAGCCGACGCGCTCGCTAGACTCGGCTCGCGCAGAGAGCCGGTTCCACCTAACGTTTTCCTGGATGAATTATGGCGACCATCAGTTAAAACCGAGTCAGAAGAGGAATTGGCAAACAAGGACCCGGATTCAGGACTTGTGGCAACCGTGCGTACTGTTCCTGAATGGACAGAACCGTTTTTGGCCTACTTGTCGCGAGGCGAGCTACCACAGCAGGAGGTATTAGCAAGGCAAATTTTGAGGCGAGCAAAGGGATATTCTATCATCAACGGGGAACTATATAAGAGAAGCGCAACAGGGGTCTTTTTGCGCTGCGTAGCGCCAGAAGAAGGCCGACAGATTCTCAAGGAAATACATGAAGGCGACTGTGGACATCACGCATCCACAAGATCTCTCGTGGCTAAAGCTTATCGACACGGATTTTTCTGGCTCACGGCTCTAGCAGATGCGGAGCGATTGGTAGCAAGGTGTGACGGATGTCAAAGGTACGCTCGCCAAACCCATGTGCCGGCTATGGAGTTACGGACCATCCCGTTAACTTGGCCGTTCGCTGTATGGGGTATGGACATGGTTGGCCCCTTTCATATGTCACCATGCAAGAAAACACATCTTTTGGTAGCTATTGATAAGTTTGCCAAGTGGGTTGAGGTTATGCCAGTTACTAATTGCAAATCAGCCACAGCAGTCAAGTTCCTGAAGAGGATTATCTACCGGTTCGGGTATCCCCACAGCATAATTACCGACAATGGAACCAACATGTCCCTTGGTGAGATGGAGAAGTTCTGTGGCAACAATGGAATCCGACTTGACGTCGCGTCAGTAGCTCATCCGTAGGCCAATGGACAAGTGGAGAGGGCAAATCAAGAATTGCTTCGCGGGCTAAAACCACGATTACGAGCCCCTGTATCAGGGCAGCTGGCGCATGGGTCGAAGAACTCCCTTCTGTGGTTTGGGGCATCAATACTACGCCTAATAGATCTACTCAGATGACACCCTTCTTCATGGTCTATGGCGCGGAGGCAGTACTACCGAGTGATATTATCCATGATTCACCACGAGTGGCAGCATACGTCGAAGTGGAGAATGAAAAGACCCGGCAAGACGCCGTGGATATGTTAGAAGAGCAAAGGGAACAAGCCCTGGAAAGATCAGCCATATATCAGAAGGATTTATGAAGGTATCATAGCCGGCACGTGAAAACCCGGGTCTTCCAGGAAGGAGACCTGGTTTTGCGCCTGGTACAGTCAAACGAAGAAAAGCACAAGTTATCACCACCCTGGGATGGACCGTTTATCATAAGCCGGAATTTGCATAATGGGTCATACTACTTGATAGATTCAAGGGAAGAGTCGACCACAGTTAATGACACTGCTCACACCACTTCATCTATGCAAGAAAGAGACAGACCGTGGAACGTGGCTCAGCTACGTCCGTATTATACTTAGCAAAAATTGTATTGGCATATGGAATTGAACGATGTAATAGGCAGCAGGTTTTCAGACGCACTCTTTTCCTATCCAGGGTACCTTTGGGGACTGGACGGGTTTTTAATGAGGCGGCTTGCTGACCTAGATTTTTCATTTCAAGTAAAGAAGCGATTATCAAGAAAAGAGATGGTTCTAATCAGGTTGTGTACTCTCAGTATGATGCGTATATCTAGGTCTTGGGGGCTGGTCGCTTGAATAGCACAGTTACAAACTCAAAGACCCGGCCATGATGCCTATGAGTTATAAGGGCCGATTACTTGCAAACGAGTACGGCTACAATCTTATAACCGGACAAATAAGTCCAAATTCCTTGGCTATTCTTACTTAAGCTCGATGTGACTCGCATTAAAGTGGCATGATTTGTTCGCTTACGATTACAGTCAGTCACGAAGCCCGACGAGGCTTGATTGGCTATGTTTTCGTATGGATGTAACAACATGGTATCCACGCGAAAGCCGGCTTACAGTACAAGATAGTCAAAAGGGTCATCTAAACCACAAGTTATGCAGAGTACAAGGCTAAACAGCTGGAAACTCAACGATTATTAAGCATAACTTCAAATCCTATGTGAAACAACTCAGGGATCTTTGTGAATTTAGCAGTAGGCAGGTCGTTCCCCTTTCAAGATCAAGTGTCTTAGACTTGGAGATCCGGGTCCGGGTGACTTGAAATCTTGAAAAGAGAAAAAATTGCTTATGTGTAGAATTCCAAAAACCCAAATATCCGAGTCTTGGGGACTTGGGGACTTAGAAGCAAATCCGCTTGTCAATACCCATGAGACCCGGAAATCGAGTTTTCACAAAAGGAACAATAAAGAAAGCCGGATATCGAGAACAGATGAGCTCAATAATGGATAAACTTAAAAAGGCCGGAAGAGGCATAGAGTATATCAAGACCTTAGCGTGCATTACAAAATCTCGGCGAAAAGATATCAAAGGTGCACAGGCGCACCACCCAAAATATAATTGTTTAAACAGCATGTTGACCGACCGGTGCATAAGATGAGGCATTAGATATCAGATATCACTCGGCGTTCATCTTGGCCTTGCCCTTGCCATCATTGGTGGTAGCAGCAGCACCCGGATCAGCGGTACCAGCCCGTGCAGGAGGTGGAACGACTGGTGTCGAGGTAGCGGGGGCAGAGCCGGCTTCAGCTTGCTTCTTTGCAGCCTCCGCCCTCAACGCAGCAGCTTCCTCCTTCCACCAAGCCAGCATATCGTACGGCTCGGGAAGATCTGACTTAATTGCTTCACCGACAACATCATATGCTGGAACAAGGATATTAACATCCAGGTCGTCAGCAATCACGCTGGCCGGGTAACGGACCTCCTTCTGGACGGCCTGAAAATCCTTCACTGAGAACTTGGATCCATCAAGCTTGAACTCTGGGAAGCCGCCCATAAGCTTCACTAGCTCGAGCTTGGGGAAATAAGCCTTGGCGAGTGCAAGCCCTCGGGTCATTCCAACCCGGCAAGACGAGCGTTTCCAGTGCCAAATCCACTCAGGAATAGTGGAGAAGGCATCCAGCATCCTCTTCAGATCAACATGTCCTTTACCCGGCCACCGTAATTCCTGAAGGATCCATTTGGTTCCGGCACATAGCTGCCGGAGAACACTCTTCATGGTTTTCAGCTTGGCGATGTCATCCTCTTCCGGCATGGTTTCGTCCGGGCCTGAAGGAATGGAAACGTAAGTCGGGAAAACCGTTGTTATCTATCAAAAGAGTAAACCCGGAGGAGGAAACGTACCAAGTAAAGCACGATATGTGTCTGATATTTGGACGGAAAGGCTTGTTAGATCATCTTCGGCTTTGTGAGCCCTTTTCCTATATTTCCTCATTATCAGCCTATTCCTCCTGGCCTCAGATTCGGCTGCTTCACGCAAAGCTACCTCCTTTTCGATGAGCTTGGTGGCGTCTGCCAGTTTCTCCTCAGATTGAGTCACGAAAGACTGCATGCATGCAAACAAGGATCAGTCGGGTAGAGGAGCAAGTTATCAGGCGCTTGTATAATAAAGTCCCAAGCGAATTATGAATCAATTCACTCGGAACTTGGGGACTGGACAAGGGCACAAGCAACATTAGTCGGATTTACCTCGTGCTTGGCTATTAAAGCCCCCAAGATGTTTTCTTCATTAGCCCTTAAAGTGCGCAGGGTTTCCAGCATCTGGGCAAACGTCAGTTCTTGGGATCGAGTACCGGAAGAGCCGGCGGCTTGGTCACCTGGTGGGGGGGCTCTCCCCGCCCTTGGAGTCGAGACCCGGACAGTTTGAGTACCCGGGTTGGGAGAACCCATCCTTGTATCTAGAACCTCGATCTCCTCGTCTACTTGTTCCGATGAGGAAGGAGATCCGGCGGCTCGGTGAAGCGGATTGTTCAGAGGGCCTTGTTCCTGGTTATTCGCCGCATCACCGTCAGTCGCGGTGTCTGCGTTATCAGTCGGCTTCTCCACCCGACGGTTATCTGTTTCCACGTTTTCCGGGTCACTAACGGTGACTTGAGTGCTGAAAGAAAAATGAGAAAAGGCAGTTATTAGTAATGACGGTGGCTCGAGTGAAAATTTGTCAGACGTAAAAGGAAATCATGTAGCAAAACCTTACCCGGCATTCACGGTGTAGTCCGGCGGGCGCTCGCCGCTAGAAGCAGATGAGGTCGTCACAGGGACCACTAAGGGAACCCGGAATTGCCCGGCACGTGGATGGTTAGGAGAAGGGTGGCGTTGAGGAGAGTCGGAAGGACGAGACGGAGGGGCGCTGGCACGAGGGACCGAGGGGGTAGAGATGCCCGGGTTAAGGGGATCTTCACCCGGGGAGCTCCGAGTTACTCTGCGTTTGGCTGGGAAAGAATCCTTCAAGCACGACGAATTTGATAATTGATGGTTAAGTCGTCGCATGGCGTCAAAGGAGTAAGGTTCAGAGGATAATGAAGAAAAAGGAACCTTGGACACTGCCCCCTGGCTTTCCTCTTGCCTCCAACTGTTGCTTCTGGGTCAGACTCGGTTGCCTCCGGGTCATCCTCGTTGGTCTCGCCTTCGTCCTCCAGCCCTGCGAACCGGATGTGTGTTCGTTGGAAAAAAGGTAAATGGGAGGAAAATAATACAAGTAAAGATATACAAATTCTGTGCGAATACCTTCACTATCATCAGCCGGCTCGTCCTCTTCTTCCGGGTCTCTGGAGGGGGGGGGAGGGTTCAACTCTCCAGAAAGGGTCATCAGCCTAAGACAAAAGAATGAGACTAGGGGTTAGAAGCTGTATCAAGTCAAAATGTGGAAAAAAGTTGTGAATATCGGGTATTACCGCCGGAGCCGGGTTCTCCCGAGTAAACGGGGGTAACCCGGAGATGCCCTTTATCACCTCCAGCTTCTCTGTTAAGAAGCCCTTGATGGTCTTGTTGGTATCGCCGGTCGCAAAGCTCTTGGTGGAGTATCTGAGTGCATCAGTGGTGTGCCCCGAATACTCGCACATCAATTTGGTGCGAATGGAGTTGGGTTGGATCCGAAAATCAACCCATGTTTTTACTAAATTTAGCCCGAGGAGGCCTTGGGCTGAGAGGATGGCTATCTTGGCTAATGAGGGAAGGATTGCCTCCCTGTCCGAGTCTGGTGCGAAGGCGTTGAAAGACTCAGAAGGTTCAAGGAGGCTTTCCGAGTAACCCGGCAGTTTCTTTTCGCCGTCTGGGGAGGTATCGTGGCAATAAAAGAAAGACAGCTGCCAATGTTTGACGTGGGAGTTTAAATTGAGGGTTGGCATCGGTGAATTCTTGCGGCGTTGGATGGATACCCCGCCACAAGTAAGAAGTGCTCCGTCACCACTTTCGCGGCACGACTTACACTGGAATAGTTCGATGAAGAGAGTCAAACTTGGTGGCATGCACAAGTACGACTCGGATAGAACGATGAAGTGGGTAATATTCAGCATAGAGTTAGGCCCTATGTCGAATACCCGGAGGCCATAATGGCTTAAGACCTCCCTGAAGAAAGGGTGACCCGGAGGACGGAATCCCCGGGTCACGTGCTCTACGAAACAGATTACCTCGTTATCAGCAGGTGTGGGCCGGGTCTCATTGCCCGGCGCCCTCCAGTGAATGTCCTTCTGAGAAGGGAGAATTCCTAATTCGGCTAGCTCGTCCAACTTGGCCTTTGTAGTTGTGGAACGCCCCCAGTTGGCGGATATGGTTTGGGTAGTCCTCGCTTGAGTCGGCTGTCTTCCTTGTCGTTTGGGAGCCATGGGATCAACCTGCAAAACACAAGAAAAAGAGGCATAGGAAATAAGACTCGGAAGTGTTGGATTATCCGAGTATAAGGTAACAAGAAAGTATGAAGCTAAGAATTATCCGAGTATCACGCTATGAAGTGGAGATTACAAGGTATCCGGGTGTTAAGTATAATTATGGAAATTATTGGTCACTTACGTATGGAAAAGCATTTGAGGAAGATGGATGGTTGCCCATGTGTATACCGCAAGCAAAATAGCTGGAAAAGGAGGATTTTCCGGGTGTTAACGCGATAAGCGGAAAATCAAGGAGGAATGGATCTAGGTAGGAAAGTTTGTGAGCAATTTCACAGAAGATTTGGTGGTTAGTAATGGTAGGAGGATGAGTTGTAACTATCTAGCAGGTGGTTAAAGGAGTTGGCGAGCATCGAATCGATCTAGCTTGATGCAATCGGAAAAAAGACTCGCGGGTTGACCTAGATCCGATCCTGGATAAATTGAAAAATCGCGGGGCTAAATTAAACGACTGCAAGAGGCTTACCGGAGAGATTGGAGTCTAGCGCGACGGCGGCGAGCGGCGTGGCTCGAATGCCCCTTTGCGGCTCTTGGCGCGGGGAACGAAGGTGCGACAGTCTCGTGCGGCGGCGGCACGAGATGGCTCGAGGGCGAGCGCGGCCGGCGGCGGCTCAGCTTTGATGGCGAGCGCAAGCTCCTTGCGGTGGCGCTGCAAGGGTGTATGGAGCGATGAAGGAAAGGGGAAGCTAAGGCGTAGTGATGGTTTGGGGTTACCCTCTGAGTACTATTTATAAGGCGAGGGTGGTTCTATCTCAACGGCCAGAAGCCGGAAATCGTGGGGTGATGGTTATCCACGGGGATTCTGCAAGATATGCGCCAAGTATTGGGCAAAGCATCTGGACAAGAGGAAGAAGGAGATCCACTCCGCGATATCAGGATCGATTATCGAGTGTAGGGATCTTGGCATTTTTATTAGGGTTTGGACCGGGAAAATTAAACCAAAGTGTTTGGAGGAAAAACCCGGGTTACTACATGGCCGCCATGGAGTAAGGCCTAACTGAATATTAAAGCATCTTAACCCGGCCTCCCTATGCATGTGTGTTAGATATCTTTGCAGGGAATAGCGAGTGCTTCAAGGAGGATCCGTGAAGCCCAGGCTATTCTGGGGACTACTGATGGGGGGATGATAACCCGGTAGGCCAAACTTCAAGGAGTAACCCGGCCCAAAGGACGCTGTGCAGGATCCGGCTAAGGATAAGGAAACTGTGAAGGCCCAAGCTTGTAGGCCCGGTAACCCGGATTGTGGGTTACTGTAAAGGAAAGTTAGGGTTTGTGCGCAGTGTCCGGGTAGGATCCAGGATGCGCCTTGGAGAATAAGCCAGAGGGTACGGGTGCTTTATAAACCGACCCCCAGGTCTAGTTTAGGCAGAGATCTAAGAACCCTAGCAATATCGCTTGATATCGAGCATCCAGTGTAATCCCATAATTGAGTTGTTATATCAAGATCGGAGACTCGGCGACTTTGATTGCCGGCTGCCAGATCGAATTGCACCATGTTTTCCTCTGAGCTAAACCCTCTCCCAAACACCTGTGTCGTCTTGCCCCAAGACCAGTTACCCCCGGTAACGTCTGCCGTGATTATCCCACGACACTCTTGCTAATAATATTGGTGTAACTTCCACTATCAATAATCAGCTTGCAAGCAGAATCCTTGACTGTGCATTGGGTCTGAAAAATATGCCAACGCTGCCCTTGTCCTTCTATGCGATCTTCCGGTACACGTTGCACCATCAGATTTTTACACTTTGCAGCAAGTTCATACCCATCCACATTCACTTCGTCAGTTGCCTCAACCTCATCACTAGACGACCCTGCTGATTTTTCCTCGCCACTTGCAGAAACATAGCCATCTTGTGTGAGCATAACCCTCTTTGCATTAGGGCAATCACGCCTCATGTGTCCTCGACCGCCACAAGTAAAACACTCAATGTGTGCGGTGGACTGCGTACTAGCTGCAGCTTTGGACACTCCAGATTTTGGCGCCTCAAGAGAAATATTATTGGAGCGTGTAGAAGGTGTCGGCTTAGCGCTAGAACCAGCAGCCCCGCCATTAGAATGACGCCATGTATGTGTAAGGGTTGTAGCTTGACGCCGTTTGAGTTGTTGCTCCGCACGCTCAGCTTGGTGCACAAGGTCCTGAAGATTATAGTAGATAACCATCTCCACACGATCTTGCACCTCAATATTCAGACCATTAAAGAAGCGAGACATCATGGCCTCCGGGTCTTCCGTTGTTCCTGTACGTATCATCAACAACTCCATCTCCTTATAATACTCATCCACAGATTTTATACCTTGAGTTAGCTGCTGCAATTTATTGTACATCTCGCGCTTATAATGCTCAGGAACAAAACGACGCCGCATGAGTTCTTTCATACCTCTCCATGACGTCGGCCGGTTGGGCATACGCAAAATTTGGCTCCACCATATCAAGACATAACCAGAGAACTCAATGGCTGCAAGTTGAAGCTTTTTCTCCTCGGTGTAATGGTGAGCTGCAAAAATATGATTCATGCGCATCTCCCACTCTAAATAATCCTCGGGACTGCCCGCGCCGGAGAACGGTGGTATAGAAATTTTAACACGTCCAATACCATCATCCAATGGAACACGTGCAGCCTGACCAACACGAACAGTGGCCGCGGGGCGAACATCAAAGATGCGTTGTTGAGGAGCATATCCAGCATCGTCCTCCAAATCAGCATCAACACCTCCATTTGCCTGTTCCATGGGACAACGAAAACGGCCGTCAACCTGTCCATCACGCTATGGTAGCACATCCTGTAAGATAGCAGCGATAGGGGCCTCCACTCGCCGACGCGGAATAAGATTATCTGCTAATGCATCAAGACGAGTATTGAGTGCCTCAAATTTACTATTTAATCTTTCCTCCAAAGCATCCGTACAGTCGTTGATATATACGCAAGTTTTGTCAAATCCATCACGGACATTAGGAGCAAGATTATCAGCATAAACAGGAAGTGCAATCTCCTTCTGCTTAGGTTCGGCAACAGCTGCGACGGTAGAATTTTCGGCAATCACTGAGTTCGCCATGGCGACAAATAATTCAACAGATTATGTTTGTCGTGGTATAAATCCCTGGTCGCGATAGAAGACGCACGGTAGCAGACTTGCAGTAGCAGCAACCTGGCGCCTGGGAGCAGACATAGTCTGTGATTGGCGTACAGACGCGCTGTGCCGCTTACGGCAGCCAATCAAACCGAGGACAAAGCGACGGTAATCAAAGATACCGTAAGAAAATCAATGTAGACCACGTGAAAGCAAGCTCTTTTGTACATGCAACCAGACAAACAATATCTCAAGTCACCGATCGCTAAGTGATCCGAGACAAATTCCAGATTCCAAGAAAAGACTCAGGTAAAGGACTCCAATCTGATTACGTATCCTTGTCTCTTTCCTTGAACCTATGCAATTCAACCTTCACGTACCAAGTAAGGCAACACCTCGCTGCATCACCAATCGAGGACAAGGAGCAGAAAACAAATATACCTATAGACGCAAAAAATAAGAATCGCGGCGGCGGGAGACTCCGGCTCCTTGACGATTCAAAGCTAACCAAAAACAACAAATCGGCACCGGTGTTTTGGCGTGATGCCTCCGGCAGCAAATCTCCACTAGATAAATCTCAGTAGAAAATCGCCGTGAGAAACCCGACGACTCTGATACCAAGATGATACGGATCAGCGTGATCCGAGAGGGGTTTTGGCCCAATCTTTCACGGCGATTCGCAAAACAACAACGTTGAATTGAACAAGATTAACTCCACACACGCGCACAAACAGATCAACAAGATCAGTAATCAAAAACCAGCATAAATACGCAAACAGCGTCCCATCATGGGAGGAGCCTCATGATAACTTTACTCGTAAAATTATTGACTACCCGAAAACCCTAGGCGCCACTCCATTATATAGGAGGCCACAAAGGGCTCGGTTGGACAGGCCCAAACCGAACACACAACTGACTCGAACCTAACACACGCGATACAAACCGGCCTATTAGAAGCCTCGGCCAAATAATAAGGCACGCAGGCCTCTAATAAAACATGTACATACTTAGACGAATTTCATCTAATCGTTGGTCATCTTGTATGCAACACGCTGCACCACCCAACACTAACAATGTTTGGCCTCACGCCGTGGACCAAACTGCAACATCAACGGTGGTGTTCTGAAGTTGGGTTTCACCTTATCTAGCGGAGGGATTGCGAATTTGAAAGCTCCAACTGTCAACATAAATGGCGGTGGTGGCGCAATGATAGGAGTAGGTATCCTCCCCGCATCAACAAGGGTGCCCACATGGCAGCATGCTTTAGCAGAAGCTGCAGAGCGATATGCCGAGTACATTGGCCGAGACCATCAAGATCGCCGACATGTATGCTCTCGGAGATCTGACACATACCTTACTGGACTCGGTTGAGCCGAGTAGGAGGCATCACGGCAATGATGGTTTCGGGTCCTCCAGGTGGAATGACCGCCCGAATTACCAGAACACGAGGCGAGATGATAGGCCGGATATCCCCTATGGCTCAAACCATGTAGCCGCGGTTGATCCGGATCAATCTGATGCAGAAAGCAGCCAGAGGCAAAAGAACACTCGGCCCCAGTATGGGCGGAACCATAACCATAACTACAAGAAGCAGTGCACAGACGAGAAGAAGTCTGGAGATGCACCGCAAAGGTTTACCGTTTAAATGATGAGAGATGGGTCGTGCAGCTACCACACTCGGCATCCGAGTACGCTGGCTAACCATACCTCCATGCAGTGCAACTCGCGGGACTGGATCAAGAGTGAAGGTTTTGGCCAATTGCCTCCTCCCCCACCTCAGCCAGCTCCGGGTTCAAACATTCAGCCCATCCGGGCAGCAGCTCCAAGGCCTACGGAGAATCAGAGGAGGCCCGAGAATGTGAACCAAGTGGCTCAGGGAGCCAACTACAACAACTACCACTGCAACAACGAGAACCGCAACAACTACAACAACAACAATCACAATAACAACAACAATGGTGGCGGCAGAGGCCGAAATGATTACCAGGAGCACCACCAGAGCTACATGGTATTCACCACCGAGCCGGATGACAAGCAAAGCTTGCGTAGGCGCGCGAAGGAGGCCAATGAAGTGATGCCGGCAATGCCGGAGTACATGTACTGGTGCAAGCAAGAGATCGTCTAGTCTCATGCTGATCACCCCAAGATCATGCCTAACCCGGGTAGTTATGCCCTGGTACTGGACCCAACCTTCATTA
This sequence comes from Alopecurus myosuroides, assembly GCA_028641055.1. NCBI lineage: Eukaryota > Viridiplantae > Streptophyta > Magnoliopsida > Poales > Poaceae > Alopecurus > Alopecurus myosuroides. The sequence continues at coordinate 210,254,470 of CM054060.1, forward strand.
GGCCCAAGATCAACGTGAAGTTCACCAAGGTGTTGATTGAAATTGGGGGCAGCATCAACATTTTGTACCGAGATGCAATGGAGAAGCTCGGTATCACTGAGAACATGCTGCAACAAAGTCGGACTACCTTCCACGGCATTGTGCCGGTAGTATCTTGTGCCCCTATGGGCAAGATTTGGATGGATGTGCTTTTTGGCACCCGAGAGAACTGCCGAACAGAATTCTTGCAGATCAAGGTGGTGGATCTTCAGAGCCCTTATCATGCTCTTCTCGACAGGCCAGCTCTGTCCAAGTTCATGGCCTCAACTCATGTGGCCTATTTGAAGATGAAGCTTCCCGGTCCCAATGGCATCATCACCATCTCGGGTCATTACAGGCGCTCTCTAGAGTGCGCATCAGCTCGATCTCGGCTGGCCGAGTCAATGGTCATTGCAGCCGAGAAGAAGAAGATACATGAGGTAGTGGCCATGGCTTAAGCGACCCAACTCGGCATGCCCGGGATGCCCAACTCTCAGCATAGTGCCACCTTCCAAGCCTCTCAGCAGACCAAGAAGGTGCAGATTGACCCCTAGTTCCCCGAGCGCGTGGCCATCAGTGGTGCCGGGTTGGAGGAGAAATAGGAAAGAGAGCTTATTCACTTCCTCTGTGAGAATCGGGATGTCTTCGCATGGTCCAATCAGGACCTACCGGGTATCCCGAGGCAGTTGGTTGAGCACTCTCTGCATGTGAGACCGGATGCCAAGCCGGTGAAACAAGCCATGCATCGTTTTGCTGCTAAAAGGAGGAAAGCTGTAGGTGACGAGATCACAAGGCTGGTAGCAAGTGGATTTATCATGGAGCTACTGCACCCGGACTGGTTGGCCAACCCGGTCATGGTCGAGAAGAAGAAAGATGACCCTATGGTCGTTGTGGTGTGGCGTATGTGTGTGGACTACACCGACCTGAACAAGGCGTGTCCGAAAGATCCATTCCTGTTGCCCCGGATAGATCAAGAGATCAATTCCTCGGTAGAGTGTGAGCTGTTATCCTTCATAGATGCTTATTCTGGATTTCACCAGATTCCTCTGAACCAGACTGATCAAATAAATACTGCCTTTATTACCCCGTACGGGGCTTATTGCTATCGTGTCATGTGTTTTGGTTTGAGAAATGCTGGGGCCACATACCAGAGATGCATGCAGAATTGCTTGCATGAGCAAACCGGTAAAAATCTGCAGGTGTATGTGGATGACATAGTCATCAAGACCAAGGAAAAACACACACTCCTAGAAGATATCTGAGAAACATTCGTGAACTTGCGAAAGTATCGGATGAAGCTGAAACCGTCCAAGTGCACATTTGGTGTCCCGGCAAGAAAGTTACTCGGTTTCCTCGTGTCCAGCCGAGGTATCGAGGCCAACCCCTCCAAGATAAAGGCAATAGAGATTATGTGTCTTCCGAGATCATTGAACAATGTGCAGAGATTCACCGGGTGCCCGGCTTCCCTTAGTCAGTTCATTGGGAGAATTTGCGAGAAGGCTTTACCTCTGTACCAGTTGATGAAGAAAAGTGAAAAATTTGTATGGACACCACAAGACGATGTGGCTTTCCGAGTTCTCAAGACCATGCTAGGTACAGCTCCAGTTTTGGCGTCTCCTCTGCCTAAGGAGCCCATGTTGCTCTATATTGTAGCCACCAATCGAGTTGTTAGTGTGGTGGTGGTAATGGAGCGAGAAGAGGAAGGTAAATCGGTGCAAAGGTCGGTATACTATCTCAGTGAGTTGATCTCCAACTCGAAGCAGAACTACCCACACTATCACAAGATGACATATGGAGTCTTTATGGCTGCCAAGAAACTCAAGCACTATTTCCAGGAGCATCCAATTACAGTGGTGAGTGCTGCCCCCATCTTGGAGATCATGGGCAACAAAGATGCAAGTGGCCGAGTAGCCAAATGGGCGATTGAGCTAGCTACTTACACCATGATGTATGCGAGAAGAGAAGCCATCAAATCTAAAGCCCTGGCAGATTTCTTTGTTGATTGGGCCGAGATGCAGTATGAGCCTCCGCTGCCGGAAACAAATTATTGGCGAATGCATTTTGATGGCTCCAAGGTGAAAGAAGGTCTCGGTGCCGGTGTTGTGCTCACCTCAGCCAAGAATGATCAACTCAAGTATGTCATGCATATCCATTTTGCAGTGTCCCACAATTTGGCCGAGTATGAGGCCTTAGTCCATGGACTGAAAGTGGCCCAGGAAATTGGTGTTCGCCGAGTAATATGTTATGGTGACTCGGACTTGGTAGTTCAGCAAGCCTCGGGGACTTGAGATGCATTGGATGCCAACGTGGCATCATTTTGGTTCCTTTTCTCGAACATCTCGGGTTTCTTTGACGGGTGTGAGTTCCACCATATCCACCGAGCTGAGAATGATGTTGTTGATGCTCTGTCCAAGTGGGTTCTTCTCGGCAGGCCATCCCAGCAGGAATTGCATTGGAGCATCTCAGGAAGCCTTCCATCAAGCCATCTCCCGAGTCGGATTCAATATTTGTCCCCGCTATGCCCGAATCAGAAGCTGTCCCCATGGAGATTGATGAGTGGTGCATGTAGGAGAACACGGGGACTGCCTCCTTCATCTCGGGGACTGCATCGCAGAACCCGGGGACTCGGGGACTCGTTCCTATCTCGGAGAAAGTCATGTCGGCTGATCCAATGGAGATTGATGAGCCCATGTTTCCTGCTCGGCTGACACCGAGTTGGGCTCAGCCCATAATGTCTTACTTGGCGGATGGTACTTTACCGAGTGATGAGATCTCGGCCAGGAAAATACAGAGAAGATCCAAAGGCTACACCATTATCAACAAGGGGTTGTACAAGAGAAGTACCACAGGCGTGCTCCACCGTTGTGTTGAGCCAGAAGAGGGAGAAGAGATTCTCGGAGAGATACATCAGGTGGAATGCGGGCATCACGCCTCATCTCGGGCTCTAGTGAAGAAAGCTTTCCAGCATGGGTTATTTTGGCTCACTGCCTTGCAACAAGCAGAAGATCTAGTAAGGAAGTGCAATGGGTGCCAGAGATATGCTGCAAAGATACATGTGCCAGCTTCCGAGCTCAAGACTATTCCTATCACTTGTCCATTTGCAGTGTGGTGCTTGGACATGGTGGGGCCCTTCAAGCCAGCTCGGGGCAATATGACTCACATTCTGGTCATGGTTGAAAATTTTACCAAGTGGATTGAGGTGAAGCCAAGCCGGAAGTGTGATGGGCACACAATTGTGACCTTTTTGATGGATATTATGCTGAGATATGGCTACCCACATGGGATCATCTCAGATAATGGAACAAATTTCGCTGAGGGAGCTTTTGCTCGATTCTGCAAGGAGAAGAGGATCCGACTAGACATTGCGTCAGTCGCGCATACGGAATCAAATGGGCAAGGAGTAATCAACTCGGGGGGGGCGGGCTCGGAGATGACCATCTCGGTGGTGACGATCTCGGCGGTTAGAGTGGTAGCCGTCTTGGTGATTCTGGCCGGATCGATCTCGGCCTCGATCAGCTCGTCGACCTCCTCGAAGTCATCATCCTCCTCAGCTTCTTCTTCGACATCGTCGCCCTCCTCACCCTCGTCCTCGTCTTAGCCCTCGCTCTCGGTGTCAGGCTCAGGGGGACCGTCCATGAACTCCTTGGTGTCGGCGTTCGGGGCCAGCCGGTACACGATTTCCTGGCGAGCCCGGATGTGATCTGCTTAGGTGGACCATTTGGACTTGGTCCGCATGGTCATGAAGGCATTGAGATTGATGGACTCGTACCAGTACAAGACAAAATGCATTGTCTCGTTTGCGCCAGCCCGAGCGGCAGAAGCGCGCCACTCCTTGAGGCGGGCCTTAAGTTGATCCAGGTTCTTGGCCAGCTTGTCGATGGTCTCGGTGAAAGCTCATGATCCCTCTAATGTTTTTGGTGATGATAACAAAACGGGTATCCCCTCTACTAACAATTTTGTTTAAGTGTCTACAACTGGTCTCTCATATGTTCATCGATAATATCCTCGGAGAATTTCAGAAAGGATTTCTGAAGAAGTTGAAACTGCAGTCAGATTATTCAGTCTCTGGCTCCGAATATCTAGGGGGATATAGGCCAGAATATCCGGCCCCAGCACCGGAATATTCCGGCCCTCTCAGCTCTTCAAACGACTAAGTACTGGCCTCCATCTGCCCGCGCACAGAAGCTGGGGCGGAAATTTTCCCGGAAATTTCAAGGGGAAATTTCCGCCCCCCTTGGTCCTTAGAAGATTTTGGAGGAGTCGCTAGTGCCCGCGCACAGAAGATGGGGCGGAAATTTGCCCGGAATATTCCAGGGCAAATATCCGGCCCCCTGGTCCTTAGAGAAAATCCAGTGGATCGCTACTGCCCGCTTGCAGAGATGGGGGCGGATTTTTGGCCGGAAAATTCCGGCCCCGGAATATTCACAAATCCGCCCCCCGGGTATTTCAAATATCCGGCCTGACTGTCCCGGAAATTTCCGGTCCTAACATCGGAATATTCTGGCCCTAGAGTGCTGCAACGGTCAGAATTTGGAGGAGCCTATAAATAGTTGTCTTCTTCCTCTAGATAGCTAGTTCGTCCATTCCTCTCTCTCCTCCATTGTTCAAGAGCTCAAAACGCCCCAATCTCCCTCCTCCTCCAACCAAACTCGATGCCCTTCAAGGATCTCATGGAGGAGGCCTAGATCTACCTTTCTACCAATCCAAAAAGTGTTTTCCCATACCATACCCCTTGGGATCTTGTAATCTCTTGGTTTCTTTGTCATCCTAGAGAAACCCTAGTGCTTGTAGCTTCCACCTTGTAGCAAGAAGCTTCGGATTGTTGAGAGCCTCCATCTCAGTTGTGGAGTAGCCTCAACCCCCTTGTAAAAGTTTGGTCAACGCCTTCAAGTCGACCTCATAGTGGAAACGAGAATCTCCCTCACCGGAGAAGCTGTCACATCCCAATTTTGGAATACCTGATAACACAGTTGTTTTGCTAATTGCTTCACAAATAAACTTTGGTTGTGTTTGTTTGAGTGCAACTAAACAAACTAATTATATAATCTTACATGGCTAAGAAATTGAAAGCAAACTTTAAAAGATAGCAAAGCAGTGAACTAAAAATATTCAACATATTGTTCCAATGACCTTGACAATATTTTCTAAAGTAAATATTGATCAAAGAGTTTTCCAAACCTATCTTATGAATCCCACACTTGTTGAATATTATTCCAAGGCCTAAATTAAGAAAGAGGAAACACTTAATAAATTTCCCTAAAAGATTATCAGAAAAAGAGGCATTCTTAGATGCTTCACAAAAATCTTATCAAATGTTTTTCCAACCTTGCAAGATTAAAAACAAAAGTATTGGAGAGCATTGACTTGCTATCCCTAGTCACATAAATATTTTGGCAAAGCATTGTTAAGGAAAAGCCAAGTGCCTTATTAAATTGAATTTCCAATATTTCCAGAAACAGAAAACTAAAACAAGTTACTATTGGAAACTTTCTTAAAATGATCTGAAATTAATACCATTGCTTCCTTATATAAAATAAGGAACACACACAAGAGGATACTAAAAATTGAATCCATTAAAGTCCTGAAAACATGGTTTTTTCTCCACAGCAACATTTGGAATTTTGAACAAGTTTGTTCTACAAACTTTTTCAAAATGCCATGAAATAAATACCACATTCTCTATATCATAAATAAGGATGAAAACCAAAAGGGCACAAGTTTTTGAATTGATTAAGTTGCCAAAAACCCCTGTTTTCTAGACATCACCTTTTAGAAATTTGAACAAGTCTGTTCTATGAAGTAACTCAAAATGACTTGAATTTTCTACCACGTAAGTAACACATCAAATAAGGAATGTGTGCCAAAAATTATCATTTTTGGAAGCTCCTAAGTAGGTTAATAAATTCAATGTCCATTTATGTGAGAATTCAAATTTGAACAACTTTGAATTATCAAGTTTCTCCAATTGATCCAATTTTCACATATGTTGTACACCTCAACTAATAAGAATTTTGGGCAAAAGGGTTTCAATTTTAGACTTTGTTTTCCTTGTGAAAACAACCTTTTTCAGAGAGGACATGGACCTTTTTGTAATTTACCAGGGACCAAAATGTGAGCTGAGTCATTGTGTCCTTCTTCTTCCTGTAGCTCCAGTAGAGGGCATGGGTGCCCATGCTCCATTGCTTCGAGTAGAAGACTTCTAGGTGATAAAAATCCCCCATGTGGTTGCTATCTACCCCCTCTCTCTCCCCCTTGAACTCACTCCCTCTCTCTTAGATATTTTGCCCCAAACCGAAACGCTAGGTTTGAGCTCGTCGTCGATTCGGCCAAATGGGAGCTCACCGGCGGCAGCCGTTGTGCTCATCGTCTCCGCGTCATCGTAGTGGTTCTCTCTGCCAGAGGAATCGAGCCGGAAGGGCTCGAGGTGGCCGCGCCATCCATTTCCTCTCTACGGGTCCGGCGGACTCCGGCGACGAATCCCGGCCGCCACGACCCTCCTCCGTCCTCTCCGAGCCACCCTGCGCGTCTAGGGTAAGAAGGCGGACCCCCGCCGTGCTTTTTCCCCCTCCCTAACCCCCTAAATCGACGCCGAGCCGTGCTCGTGTCCGGCCGCCGCCGCACCATTGTCGCCGGCCTCCCTCCGGTTGATCCCAGGAAACGGCGCAGACCCTAGGTGGTTCCCCGCAACGAGTACAACGCGTAGATGCCCTCGAATCGCAAAACGGTGCCCGGTTTCGCTCGATTTGGCTTGCCGGAATCATTCCCGCCGGCGGGATGACGCACGCTCGCGTCATGCGGGCGTCAGCAGCGCCTTGACCCCGCGCAGCGGAGTCAAACCTGCTGGTGGCCCCTGCGCTCGCCTGCGTGGCAGCCCCCATGGCATCCTGGCCCGCGAGTCAGCGACTCGAGCTAGATCCCGCCGCGGTGGATCTAGATCTGGCCGGCCCATTTAGCAGATCTAGCCCAGCAGCAGTTCTTTTCCATTTATTTTTGACAGAAATGGTACATGGTTACTTTAGGCCCTAAAAGGCAACCTAAAAGATGATTTTGACCAAACAAAAATTCACAGTGGTACATAAACTAAATCTAAACCACATCCAACTTGTAGATCTACATTTGGATGAATATTTTTGAAATGAAAAATGGTTTGGCAACAGGTACCAGAAACACCACAATGAGCACCATTTTAATTTCACAACTCAGAATGAAGTGAGGGAAATTGCATTGGAAAGCCCTTGAAATTTCCTAAAAGGACCAATTAACCTTCCTTCCAAATTCCTAGTATTTTTGAAATAGCATGCAATTTGGTAAAACACCAGAGAGCACTTTGGTGATTTTTATAAAATAATTAAAGATGAATTTTGATGTAAACTCAACTGGATGGTCTTTTATATGTTTAGGTCTATCAAAACCTAGATGGGTTTAATTTTTAGAGCATCCTAGAAAATTTGGTGGACAGATCTTTGTTTCACCTGTTTCTGCCATTTTGGCATTTTTAGGTAATTACTTTGTGTGAGTTATTTTTGTGTTGCAATATTGTTTTCTAGCATGTATAAGTTGTGTGCACTTGTTTCTAAGTGTTACTTAGCTATTTTAGCATGTTAGATTGTGTGGACTTGGGTTGAGAAGAAATAGGATTTTTTTTATTAACATATGATTATTCTCTAGTTAATATTTGCATAGCATTTTTGAGTGTTAACTTTATGTGCAAAAACTTGGATTGTTCATTGGATCCAGTACCATGTTGGTACTTATATTGTGTTGTTATCACCTCTGCTAGATTGCATTTGAATTGGTAGAAAAGCATGAGTAGTTTTGTCATGGCTATGAAAATGTTGGAAAAATTCCCTCATGAGTGGAATTTTTGACATAATGATTTGTGGTTGTGTAGCCACCTATTTTTGGGTTGTGTTCATAGGACCAGTATAATTTTGATGATGTTCTTATGAGTACTTGACCCCTATAGTTTTCACTTGTGTGAAAACAATAGCATGAGTAGCATTACCTTGCTTGTGTTAGCATCCTATTATTTTCTACTAGTATGGTTATTGCACAAGGTGCTAGTTTAGTCTTTTGTTAATTTTTAGCAAGTATGACCAGAGGCTTTGTGACCTCTTAATGCTTTGTTATGCTAGTGGAACACCCACTGGTGTCATTGCATTTTTGGTGGAAACATTATTTCCCCCACACTAGATGTGTTTCTTTTCTATAGTTCTATAACTAGTGAGTGCCTAGTATTTTTGGCCTTGGGATTTTTTAGTGCTAAATGAAAATGTGTATGCTTCTGTTTGTAAGTGGTTATAATCATGTGTGGCTTGCTAGTAAAAATCCATCTTTGGAGTGTTGGTTGATTCCTCTAGTAATGCCCTTTTTATTACTACTAGTATGTAGGAGTTGCCCTGCAAATTGATGCATTGTTTTGCTAAATGGGATATTTTTGTTATAGCAAGTATATATGTTTTTCACTAATGTTTTTATGACATGGACCCTCTGGTTGTATTTCAATTACTTGATTGAAATGCATCCATTGATTCTTCATGTTTGAGTAGTACTAGTTTCCTTAGCATTTTTGTATTGAATAATTTTTCCTGCCAACTTGTGTTTGGTAGATGTGTGTGAATCCTTGCATAAGGACATGTTTTCATTTAACATTATGATAACATGTTTCCTTGTTTGCATTTTAGTACTTTACATGTTATGCATGCTTGCATAGCAAACCCTTAGTGGAAGCATGTCTATAGGATTCCTCCTTTTTAGGCATAGTTTCTATTGTTCTCACTATGAGAATTGTGTGTTTCGTGATGAGTCTATTACCTTGTTACACTTGTGTAGGCTCACTGATTTGTAAAAGTAACTTTTTCAAATCATGTGCCTTATTTATTCTTGATGTCAATTTAGACTTAGTAGGATAGCTACCTTTTTGTTTTTGTGGTTTGGTTGATAGACCCATTGCCATGATTATTTTTGTGCATGTTTTATATACTCTTAGTAGTCTCACCCTTGTGAAACTAATTGTATTTTGGGTTTGTTAATATCTTGGTATGAGAGTGGCACACCCACTGAATCCATGATATTGAGGTTGTGAGATATGTTCCTCCAACCTTGAGCTGTCTTATTAAATGGCATTTCTGCCAAGTGTGTTTGTTTGATTGTTTGCCTCCATTAATAATTGTGTGATTGGTTATTATTAGTTTCCTTGCTGTATGTATTGTTATGTATGGTTGCTTGCCTTGATTGGTTCTGAATGTGTGTCCTTTATTCCTTTTACGGCGTTAGAAAACGAAGAGGAAGGAAGTGTCGTGAAGCTCTGTTTCAAGTTCCAGTCACTCCAAAACCAGGGACACAAGGAGATACCAAGCAAGCCATCCTGATGCTTGCTGATACAATACTTATCATTATCCATCATGCATGTTTTACCTCTGAAGTTTTACAAAAACTTGATTATCAAAACTATTTTTGATGTGGCTATTACTACTATACTAGTATATAGGTTACTATCATGCCAGTAGTTAAACTTGGTAATACCAAGCCCATAAGCCACCATATGGTATTTATTACCATCAAATATACTAGTCCCTAAGTGTACACCCTAAAATTGTGATTCTACAAAACAAAGGCTTTACGGAAAAACCCGGAGAAAAGGCGGATCCTTGTTCTCCGAAGGAATGTGGAAGTGGTCATTTTTGAGAAAGTGGTGTTTTCAAAAATGACACATAACCTAGTCTTCGCCGGACAACCTTTACCGTACTGCCACCCTACCCCAATATGGGCATGGGGCTTAACTTGAAGTTTGTTCTTATTAGTGTGTGCTATCTCACTCGCTATAAGGGGCGTCGTACCCTCGAACCAAATGTCGTGGAGACATATAAAGTGTGGGATTAATTTTCCCTCCGGATGCAGCAGTTGGGGCTCCTGGCTTGGCGGGGATTAGCTCGGTGCCGGGGAGCAGACACTCGACTGAGAGATAGACATATACTAGCTTGAACATAGTGAATGGTTATGATCAGATACCTGATGTTTGCATACTGTTGTTACAGTCCGTGGTTGTTTCACGGTAGGTGTACTGGATCTGGTGGATGAGTACACCTCTGCAGAGTACAACTTTTTCGAAGAAGCCGCGTCCTCGGATATGGACAGTTGAATGGCCATGTAGCTAGCATTGTGTCAATGTTTTCAAAAAGAAAGTTTTTGAAAGGGAATTTTTGGAAAGGAAGTGTTGAACTTGTGAAGTTCGGAAAGGAACGGAAACTTATACCGTGGAGGTATCGTCGATGATGAAAATCCAGATGTTGTTATACAAAACAAAATGTTTTGCAAAGAAAACCTTTTCTACTCTAAGCAAGAATTCTGGAAACTGATTCCAAGAAGTTTTGCAAAGAGAAAAATATTCTTTTAACAAAACTTTACGAAACCTCTTTTACATGTGATATCTACAAGAGAAATAAAACTATATTATTTTCTTATGAAGTATCTTCTTCAACGAAGATACAGATTAACCTGACTGCAACTGTGGTGTCATCATATATGCACACCATTGATAGTGAACCCTATTTATAGCCTACCTATTCCACCATATAAGCATACTTGCATGTTGGTAAGTGATATGATGGATGTCTTGCTGAGTACATTCAAATGTACTAATTATGGTTTCGCCCCTGGTATCTACTTGCCAGACTTTGAGAAGGAGCCTCCGAAGGATATCTATGAAGAGAAGTACGGAGCTGACGGCTTTGCGAACTAGGATCGTCTCCGGGTCAGCAGCCTGTAGGTTAAGGCGTGACTTGGGCTCGTCTACTTTGTGTTTTTAATTGTCTTCCGCTGTGTTTGTTAAGTTGCCTGCCCTTTTGGCAGTTGTGTTAAACTTGATCATGTGATCTTTTATGTAATACCTTTTTGTATTCGTGTAATGGATGATGTATTTCTGTGTGCCAACTTTGTATGTTGTTCACGACTGATCTTTCTGGGATCGTGAATGTATGCATACGGAGGGTTTCAGACTGCCGGTCTGGGGGTCCTTACAGAGTTGGTATCAGAGCCATCCTGACCTTAGGAGACCTTAGTTAGCATGGACGTCAGATAGGAAAGAAAAGTATTTTTGAGTAAAAACCTATTTACCATCTAAATTATTTTTATCTAAGGGAATTTTAGTATATTTTCCCTCCTTATTATCTTTTCAAAAAGATTCTAAATGCATATCAAGGGCGTCCTTGAACAGTGGTTCGAAGGGCGGGCCTTACAGAATTGGTATCTCTCTCGATTAAGAGTTTATTTCTTACTTGTTTGCAACTGCTCCGCTCTGTTTTTGAAACATCTCTCGTATTTGAAGTTTTCTGTACTGAAAATAGTTGGGGTTTCAAAAACAAATTGTTGCATAGTCCGTTAAAAGTTTTATCAAAACTTTACTTCTAGTATCTTGTTTCCATCCAAAAAACTTGTATACTTGCCGATGTCCCGAGAAGACCAAAATAATTGCCTAGCTCTACAGTGATGATGGTCAGAAGTAGATATAGTTCTTCAGCCACTTCTAGGATTTTGGATCAGTCTAGATTGGAGTAATTTAGCGATGACCCCATGAGTCGTCTCCCCCGACGTAGCTCCAATGGAGCCTTGCTTGTGTGTTTTGGCTTGCTTATGTGTGCCCGTAGGACTTTGTGCTATTGTGTGGTGTAGAATTTGGTTCATCTAGGCTTCTATATGTTTGTGGGGTGCTCAAATTTTGCAAATTTGTGATTGCCCCGCTCTTGTTTTTGAATCGCCTCTTGTTAGGTTTTTGCAAGCAAAAATGTTTGTATAATGTTCAAAAACAAGAATTTGTTGCTTAAACTTATACTTGTTTTCTCTTCGAAATGTCACCCGTCGTGAACCACCACCATCTCCCCCATCATCAATAAAAGCACCGTTGGGCCTAAATAGAGGACCATCAAGCCACACGAGCTGATAGCGTTGCTACCAGTGATGCGCTCCAACAGATAAAGCTCCAACAACGACATCCTTCAAAGGAGAAAAGGCGTGAAGAAAACCAACCAATACTGACCAAAACCTCTGTGTTTTGTCTGTTTGCAAAAGACTCTTTTTACCCTGTTGGCTAAATTTCGCACCTTTTTATGTTCCCTTTTAAAAGACCAAACTAGAGAGATCCCCTTTTAAAAGTTATATACCTCCCTCCTCTGGAGAAAGGTGAAAAAGAAGTCTTCACATGCCATGATGCGCAACCCCCTCAAAAGCCAATCCAAAGAGCACAATTCAATGTTCGACGTACGATGACGCTAGTCGTATCTTGTCGGACAAACATAATTAAATAGGAAACTAACAAGACTAACATGTTTTGCCTAATCTTAGGTTGACACCTAACCAAAGCATGCGAACTACTGACAACTCTTTCTAAACCAAGGAATTAAGTGATTTAAGACACCTTTTAATCTAGTTGGTAAAAAGGAGAAGTCACGAGAAAATAAGATGTTGACTTATTCGTTTACTAGTCAACAGGATATCGGGTGTATCTACTTTGGAAACCAAATCTTAATAGACATTGTAGGTACTATGAAATTCGGGGTTTAGAAATTAAGTGAACGATGGAATGGATATGATAGATCTAGAAAACAACAGTTTTCCTGTTTTTGTTTCTTTGTGTGCTCTTGATTGAAACAAATTTGTGTTTTATTCAATCTTGCTTCCTAACTTATATGGACTTGTTAGAACTTGTTATTATGTTGTCTTCTTGCAATAAATCTACCCTAGAAAGTGTGTGCATGATTGGAAACTCGAATGAAAATAAGATAGCATTTGTTACCTTCTAGTTTATTATTTGGAAGTATCGTGAGAACTAGATTTGTGTATATTTCTTAGTAGATTTTGTGCTATGTTTTCTTTGAGTCCAGTACCATTTAGGTACTGTTATTTTTATGCTTGTACCTATGTTAGCTTGCATGTCTCTTAATAATAAAGCATGTGTAAGCATTGTTATCAGTTTGCACTAGTATTGTTCGCTAGATTAAATAGCCTTATATTTTTATCTGGTATGCAAAGTTTTTCACGAGTAACCAGAGGCTTAGTACCTATTTTCCCTTGGTATTAGTAGGCCATAGCCCACTGGTCCCATTGCATTTTTGCTTGAGGATGAAAATCCCCAACCATACACATGTGTCAAAATAGCATGTTTCACTATGTGATTGATTTCTATTTTCCACCATGGAAAATATAATTGTTTCTTTTCACCTATACAAGTGAGAAGTTTATTTCTTATTAGTAAATACTAGTATGTTTAGGTGTGATCCTTTTTTTAGCATAATATTCCTTAGGGTCATCATGTTAAGAAATGTTTCACTAGCGTGTGCTAAAATTAAATTGTTCGCAAATAAAATAAATTCCTCTTGATTGGTAGATTGTTTGTGAATAATTTTAAATAGAGTGTATGGATTTTTGAAAAGGTTTAGATAACTTTTCATTAATTGCATAGATACTGGTTGTGTGAGTTATACCTTGCTTGTTTGCTAGTAATTGGTTAAAGGAAACATAAATTGCTAGCAGAAATTTCTGCATGTTTAATAGTTGTTTCATGGGATTGTTTTGATGTTTGTGCTTAATAACATGAGTAAGTTTTGTGTACTGTTATTAGGTACACTTATATTCATGACTTGCTTGTTTAATTTTAAACATCATGATAGCAATTGTTTGCTTCTCTAGAGTGAAACTAGTTTCACCACTATAAAATGGTGATTTTTGCTCTAGTATTACCCTCTTTTTATTTTATGAGAATATGTGTTGATATAGCATGTTTAGGAAGTTATTACTTCTGTTATCATGCCATGAATTATTTAGTTGCATGTTCTATGGTTATAGGATATGATTATCTCTTATAGCATGCTGGTGTAGATTTTACATACTAGTGTGTTATTTGTGCAGTCCTGTTTTTTTTATGCCTGTGTAATAGGAGTTTTATCTTGTGTGAAGATAGTGTTTTAGAGTACCTTTATGATTGGATTCATGGGTTTTTTAGCTACTGGTTGTTTGCTAATTGTTCATGATTGATGGGTTCCAAAACCTCTAATAAACAATAACCTAGTGAATAAATAGTCTATTCATCTGTGGTGTTGTTTGCTTGCTTATTGGATTTTATTTAAATGTTTTACCTTAGCATGAGTTTATACTTGTGTTATGATTGTGCTTAAGAGTATATTATGAAACTAAAACATCCAACTAAAATCATGAACACATTAAGTGATAGTTCTTGTGGTGAGTAATATCCACTGCCGTGGGTATTTGTTCTGTCGGTTTGTTTTACCTTAGCAACCTAACCCTTGCACCCACAAGCTATATTTTTAGCTTCTTATATACCTTGTTATGATAGTGGTACACCACTCCATATGTGTTATGTAAGATGTGGGATATAGCTAGGAACTCATGTAAAAATTGACGTTATCAGAAATTTTAAAATTGGCGGTTGAGTGAAGTTCATAGCTAGAGAATTTTTTTTTGAAGACGGGTGTTTGGATCTAAGGTTTTGAGTATGACACCCAACTCCCGTGAAAAGAATTTGCTAATTTAGGGAAATACCCCTCCTCCCAAGAAAAGTCAAAGGGGGGAAGCACCTGCACTCCAACACTAACATTGTGTTTGTTGGCCCTCCCTTAGTCCTCGCTTGCGAATCTCGGGGACGAGATTCTTTTTAAGGGGGGAAGACCTGTCACATCCCAATTTTGGAATACCTGATAACACAGTTGTTTTGCTAATTGCTTCACAAATAAACTTTGGTTGTGTTTGTTTGAGTGCAACTAAACAAACTAAATATATAATCTTACATGGCTAAGAAATTGAAAGCAAACTTTAAAAGATAGCAAAGCAGTGAACTAAAAATATTCAACATATTGTTCCAATGACCTTGACAATATTTTCTAAAGTAAATATTGATCAAAGAGTTTTCCAAACCTATCTTATGAATCCCACACTTGTTGAATATTATTCCAAGGCCTAAATTAAGAAAGAGGAAACACTTAATAAATTTCCCTAAAAGATTATCAGAAAAAGAGGCATTCTTAGATGCTTCACCAAAATCTTATGAAATGTTTTTCCAACCTTGCAAGATTAAAAACAAAAGTATTGGAGAGCATTGACTTGCTATCCCTAGTCACATAAATATTTTGGCAAAGCATTGTTAAGGAAAAGCCAAGTGCCTTATTAAATTGAATTTCCAATATTTCCAGAAACAGAAAACTAAAACAAGTTACTATTGGAAACTTTCTTAAAATGATCTGAAATTAATACCATTGCTTCCTTATATAAAATAAGGAACACACACAAGAGGATACCAAAAATTGAATCCATTAAAGTCCTGAAAACATGGTTTTTTCTCCACAGCAACATTTGGAATTTTGAACAAGTTTGTTCTACAAACTTTTTCAAAATGCCATGAAATAAATACCACATTCTCTATATCATAAATAAGGATGAAAACCAAAAGGGCACAAGTTTTTGAATTGATTAAGTTGCCAAAAACCCCTGTTTTCTAGACAGCACCTTTTAGAAATTTGAACAAGTCTGTTCTATGAAGTAACTCAAAATGACTTGACTTTTCTACCACATAAGTAACACATCAAATAAGGAATGTGTGCCAAAAATATCATTTTTGGAAGCTCCTAAGTAGGTTAATAAATTCAATGTCCATTTATGTAAGAATTCAAATTTGAACAACTTTGAATTATCAAGTTTCTCCAATTGAACCAATTTTCACATATGTTGTACAGCTCAACTAATAAGAATTTTGGGCAAAAGGGTTTCAATTTTAGACTTTGTTTTCCTTGTGAAAACAACCTTTTTCAGAGAGGACAGGGACCTTTTTGTAATTTACCAGGGACCAAAATGTGAGCTGAGTCATTGTGTCCTTCTTCCTGTAGCTCCAGTAGAGGGCATGGGAGCCCATGCTCCATTGCTTCGAGTAGAAGACTTCTAGGTGATAAAAAGCCCCCATGTGGTTGCTATCTACCCCCTCTCTCTCCCCCTTGAACTCACTCCCTCTCTCTTAGATATTTTGCCCCAAACCGAAACCCTAGGTTTGAGCTCGTCGTCGATTCGGCCAAATGGGAGCTCACCGGCGGCAGCCGTTGTGCTCATCGTCTCCGCGTCGTCGTAGTGGTCCTCTCTGCCAGAGGAATCGAGCCGGAAGGGCTCGAGGTGGCCGCGCCATCCATTTCCTCTCTGCGGGTCCGGCGGACTCCGGCGACGAATCCCGGCCGCCACGACCCTCCTCCGTCCTCTCCGAGCCACCCTGCGCGTCTACGGTAAGAAGGCGAACCCCCGCCGTGCTTTTTCCCCTCCCTAACCCCCTAAATCGACGCCGAGCCGTGCTCGTGTCCGGCCGCCGCCGCACCATTGTCGTCGGCCTCCCTCCGGTTGATCCCAGGAAACGGCGCAGACCCTAGGTGGTTCCCCGCAACGAGTACAACGCGTAGATGCCCTCGAATCGCAAAACGGTGCCCGGTTTCGCTCGATTTGGCTCGCCGGAATCATTCCCGCCGGCGGGATGACGCACGCTCGCGTCATGCGGGCGTCAGCAGCCCCTTCACCCCGCGCAGCGGAGTCAAACCTGCTGGTGGCCCCTGCGTTCGCCTGTGGCATCCTGGCCCGCGAGTCAGCGACTCGGGCTAGATCCCGCCGCGGTGGATCTAGATCTGGCCGGCCCATTTAGCAGATCTAGCCTAGCAGCAGTTCTTTTCCATTTATTTTTGACAGAAATGGTACATGGTTACTTTAGGCCCTAAAAGGCAACCTAAAAGATGATTTTGACCAAACCAAAATTCACAGTTGTACATAAACTAAATCTAAACCACATCCAACTTGTAGATCTACATTTGGATGAATATTTTTGAAATGAAAAATGTTTTGTCAACAGGTACCAGAAACACCAAGATGAGAACCATTTTAATTTCACAACTCAGAATGAAGTGAGGCCAATTTCATTGGAAAGCCCTTGAAAGTTCCTAACAGGATCAATTAACCTTCCTTCCAAATTCCTAGTATTTTTGAAATGGCATGTAATTTGGTAAAACACCAGAGAGCATTTTGGTGATTTTTATAAAATAATTAAAGATGAATTTTGATGCAAACTCAACTGGATGGTCTTTTATATGTTTAGGGCTATCCAAACCTAGATGGGTTTAATTTTTAGAGCATCCTAGAAAATTTGGTGGACAGATCTTTGTTTCACCTGTTTCTGCCATTTTGGCATTTTTAGGTAATTACTTTGTGTGAGTTATTTTTGTGTTGCAATATTGTTTTCTAGCATGTATATTGTGTGCACTTGTTTTCTAAGTGTTACTTAGCTATTTTAGCATGTTAGATTGTGTGGACTTGAGTTGAGAAGAAATAGGATTTTTGTTATTAACATATGATTATTCTCTAGTTAATATTTGCATAGCATTTTTGAGTGTTAACTTTATGTGCAAAAAATTGGATTGTTGATTGGATCCAGTACCATGTTGGTACTTATATTGTGTTGTTATCACCTCTGCTAGCTTGCATTTGAATTGGTAGAAAAGAACGAGTAGTTTTGTCATGGCTATGAAAATGTTGGAAAAATTCCCTCATGAGTGGAATTTTTGACATAATGATTTGTGGTTGTGTAGACACCTATTTTTGGGTTGTGTTCATAGTACCAGTAGCATTTTGATGATGTTCTTATGAGTACTTGACCCCTATAGTCTTCACTTGTGTGAAAACAATAGCATGAGTAGCATTACCTTGCTTGTGTTAGCATCCTATTATTTTCTACTAGTATGGTTATTGCACAAGGTGCTAGTTTAGTCTTTTGTTAATTTTTATCAAGTATGACCAGAGGCTTTGTGAACTATTAATGCTTTGTTATGCTAGTGGAACACCCACTGGTGTCATTGCATTTTTGGTGGAAACATTATTTCCCCCACACTAGATGTGTTTCTTTTCTATAGTTCTATAACTAGTGAGTGCCTAGTATTTTTGGCCTTGGGATTTTTTAGTGCTAAATGAAAATGTGTATGCTTCTTTTTGTAAGTGGTTATAATCATGTGTGGCTTGCTAGGAAAAATCCATCTTTGGAGTGTTGGTTGATTCCTCTAGTAATGCCCTTTTTATTACTACTAGTATGTAGGAGTTGCCCTGCAAATTGATGCATTGTTTTGCTAAATGGGATATTTTTGTTATAGCAAGTATATATGTTTTTCACTACTGTTTTTATGACATGGACCCTCTAGTTGTATTTCAATAACTTGATTGAAATGCATCCATTGATTCTTCATGTTTGAGTAGTACTAGTTTCCTTAGCATTTTTGTATTGAATAATTTTTTCCTGCCAACTTGTGTTTGGTAGATGTGTGTGAATCCTTGCATAAGGACATGTTTTCATTTACCATTATGATAACATGGTTCCTTGTTTGCATTTTAGTACTTTACATGTTATGCATGCTTGCATAGCAAACCCTTAGTGGAAGCATGTCTATAGGATTCCTCCTTTTTAGGCATAGTTTCTATTGTTCTCACTATGAGAATTGTGTGTTTCGTGATGAGTCTATTACCTTGTTACACTTGTGTAGGCTCACTGATTTGTAAAAGTAACTTTTGCAAATCATGTGCCTTATTTATTCTTGATGTCAATTTAGACTTAGTAGGATAGCTACCTTTTTCTTTTTGTGGTTTGGTTGATAGACCCATTGCCATGATTATTTTTGTGCATGTTTTATATACTCTTAGTAGTCTCACCCTTGTGAAACTAATTGTATTTTGGGTTTGTTAATATCTTGGTATGAGAGTGGCACACCCACTGAATCCATGATATTGAGGTTGTGAGATATGTTCCTCCAACCTTGAGCTGTCTTATTAAATGGCATTTCTGCCAAGTGTGTTTGTTTGATTGTTTGCCTCCATTAATAATTGTGTGATTGGTTATTATTAGTTTCCTTGCTGTATGTATTGTTATGTATGGTTGCTTGCCTTGATTGGTTCTGAATGTGTGTCCTTTATTCCTTTTACGGCGTTAGAAAACAAAGAGGAAGGAAGTGTCGTGAAGCTCTGTTTCAAGTTCCAGTCACTCCAAAACCAGGGACACAAGGAGATACCAGGCAAGCCATCCTGATGCTTGCTGATACAATACTTATCATTATCCATCATGCATGTTTTACCTCTGAAGTTTTACAAAAACTTGATTATCAAAACTATTTTTGATGTGGCTATTACTACTATACTAGTATATAGGTTACTATCATGCCAGTAGTTAAACTTGGTAATACCAAGCCCATAAGCCACCATATGGTATTTATTACCATCAAATATACTAGTCCCTAAGTGGACACCCTAAAATTGTGATTCTACAAAACAAAGGCTTTACGGAAAAACCCGGAGAAAAGGCGGATCCTTGTTCTCCGAAGGAATGTGGAAGTGGTCATTTTTGAGAAAGCGGTGTTTTCAAAAATGACACATAACCTAGTCTTCGCTGGACAACCTTTACCATACTGCCACCCTACCCCAATATGGGCATGGGGCTTAACTTGAAGTTTGTTCTTATTAGTGTGTGCTATCTCACTCGCTATAAGGGGCGTCATACCCTTGAACCGAATGTCGTGGAGACATATAAAGTATGGGATTAATTTTCCCTCCGGATGCAGCAGTTGGGGCTCCTGGCTTGGCGGGGATTAGCTCGGTGCCGGGGAGCAGACACTCGACTGAGAGATAGACATATACTAGCTTGAACATAGTGAATGGTTATGATCAGATACCTGATGTTTGCATACTGTTGTTACAGTCCGTGGTTGTTTCACGGTAGGTGTACTGGATCTGGTGGATGAGTACACCTCTGCAGAGTACAACTTTTTCGAAGAAGCCGCGTCCTCGGATATGGACAGTTGAATGGCCATGTAGCTAGCATTGTGTCAATGTTTTCAAAAATAAAGTTTTTGAAAGGGAATTTTTGGAAAGGAAGTGTTGAACTTGTGAAGTTCGGAAAGGAATGGAAACTTATACCGTGGAGGTATCGTCGATGATGAAAAGCCAGATGTTGTTATACAAAACAAAATGTTTTGCAAAGAAAACCTTTTCTACTCTAAGCAAGAATTCTGGAAACTGATTCCAAGAAGTTTTGCAAAGAGAAAAATATTCTTTTAACAAAACTTTACGAAACCTCTTGTACATGTGATATCTACAAGAGAAATAAAACTATATTATTTTCTTCTGAAGTATCTTCTTCAACGAAGATACAGATTAACCTGACTGCAACTGTGGTGTCATCATATATGCACACCATTGATAGTGAACCCTATTTATAGCCTACCTATTCCACCATATAAGCATACTTGCATGTTGGTAAGTGATATGATGGATGTCTTGCTGAGTACATTCAAATGTACTCATTATGGTTTCGCCCCTTGTGACGCCCCGGGATCGGGCACTATGCAGATTTCAGCATTCCCGCCAAAATCCACATAATAACCGATTCCAGGTTGCCACTTGTGATAACATTACAACAGTTCACGAATAATCCACAACAACAACAGCATAGATATATACAAGAGGACTCAAACGAGCCAAGGATACAACTGAAACAATACAAAGATCCAAATAACAGCGGAAGAAACAACATAGTGTCCGACTACGAACAAGATACAAATTGGACTAAGAGTCCTGAAGATAACCGATGACGTCCAATCCCTGCCCAGGCCAAGCTGGAGGGATTCCCAAGCTAACATCGTCAGACTTCAAACCTGTTGACTGCAATGTTGAATATGCAGCCACGAAAAAGGATTTGTGGGTCAGTACGGTTAAGTACTGGCAAGTGGATAAACCCATACTCACAAGATACCGGCGTAGCCAGTCATCACAAGATACAAATACTTTGGGTTCAACGGAAAGGAAGGGATTATTGCAAATAAGCGGCAACGGGCTGCACTAACCAACTACAGACACACACTACAACTTCCGGCTAACAGAAAGAAGATAAGAGAGCGTATCGTAACCATCTACAACTAACCACCAAACAAACCCATCCAATGTTACCCCCTACTAAGGAAGCAACCCAAGGATAACTCACACGGTTGATTAGGGTGAAGTTCAGGTTATTGTGACAATATGCCTATTACTAGTCAAGTTGTTATTAATTAGGTGTAAGTTGTCTGAGTACTTGTTAGCCAGTACTTTCACCAAGTCGTCACATAACCGCGGACAACACGGCTTCTCGAGAAGATTCATCCCTGCAGGGTGTGCTCCAGTACCCGTACACACTCGAGCCACCAACTAAAACTCAGGTTGGCTCGACACGACCCAAACCGTCGCTACAACCCATACTAGGAGCCACGGAGCTATAAGGTCCCGGCCAGTCCGCCTAACCTAAGCGCAAGGGTGAAAACCACACCCCCCGGCACCACAGGCCTCGCCCTATATGCATCATCATCATCATCATAAGTAACCATGGGGGATCCACCCATTATGCAAGGAGCAAATGGAACACCCGAACTAAGTGTGGCTCTTCGGACAAGCTGCAGATCAGGTCTAAGTAGAGGGGGGTCCCATACTACCACCCGGATGCGGTGAGCACGCTCATCATGGATCAGTAGACAAGACTCTTTTCCTAATTAAGTTCGACACTAGCAGGCTTCAAAACCCTAACCCGGGCCTCCAGCCGGTGCCTTATCATCAAATTATTATCGTTACCCCAAACATTAACATGTTGTTGATTGAATGGAAACCCAGCTATAAACTAAACAGGTGATACGACAAAGGATAACACGACTCGAGCACAAACAAATCTAAGCATGCATCTACGACACGAGGGCCAACAAGGTAAACAAGCAACAGTTAATAGGAAGTGGAAGGAAAGGCTATATCATGGCTGCAGGGTAAACATATGATAGGATCGAGACACAAGCATCGAATCATAGGGCTAGAATAAGAACAACGGAAAGAATCTGTAACAGGTGATGAAAGGCAGCCATTTGGCAGCAGTGAGTATACTTGTCTGGAATCCAGCAAGTAGAGGTACATCCGCAGAACTTGCCGTTGCTCACATCATCTCAACGTCCTATCCGCGAAGAAGCAACGAACCTCGAACAAACACCGGATGCAACAATTACTACTACGGAAAAAGATCCAGCATGATCAAGATATGGATGCATGACAAGTTTAAGGATGCATCAAGATAAACTAGTTGACATGGTAACATAACATAATTAAATGGACCCACATGCAATTTGGATTGCATATGGAAAGCCCATGAATTAAGGTTGAAATAGTTGTTTTACAACTAATCAATAGGTGAAAGTGGATTAGCATGATGCATGGATGAGGAAAACAGAAAGAAAACAACAATAGGAGCAATTTAAAATAAGGTTTACCAAGTTTGGGATTTTATTTATTAAGATATGAAATTTTAGGTTTCTTAAAGGTGTTACACCAGCATTTGTTGTTTTCACCAATTTTAATTGTTCAAAACAGATAACAAAATTTATATTTGGAAAGAGCACAAAATTTTAGATGGAAAACATATTTCATTTGTTGAAATTGGAATTAAAATGAATTAGTTATTAATTTGATAATTTTAAATGCATTAAATAAGAAACAGTTGTTTTCAGCAATTTAAATTATTCAAAACAGCAAAAAAAGTTGATATTTGCAAAGTTCATGAAAAATGGGATGGAAAACATATTTAACATGTTGGAATTGGATTTGAATTGCCCAAGTTATGAATTTTGCAATTAAAAGGTTTAATTAAAGCATTGGATTATTGCACCACTTTTAATTAGGGAAAACAATAAACAAATTGCATTGAAAAGGTTGAAAACATGTAGCAAATGTTTCATTGAACATTTAGAGCTATCAAACATAATTTTTGGGTTATTATTGAATTTATTATGCAATTTTCCATAATCATTCTTATTCTGCCATTTTTAGTAAACAGAGGAAAACAGGTTCAATTTTAATTCAATTGTGTCCAAATAAAATACCAATGTGTAGATTTTCTTAAGACAAATTTTTAGAGCCCAAGTTTGATTAAATTGGATGAGCAGAACTAAAGTTATGAAATTCCAAAGTTTCCAATTTTTATTGCATTTTCAGTAATTAATTATTTAGTGCAAAAATTGTTACAGCAACATATTGCAAACTTGACATTAATAGAAAGAGCACAGAATTTTGAATCCACAGGAATTTGAATTATTCAAATTGGAGTAATATTTAATTTTATATAGATTTTAGAAGTAATGCCTCAGATCTCTGTTTCTGAAATTCGGGCAGAAAAAGAAAAGAACAGAAATAAAAGGGTGGCTTGGGGGGAATCGAACCCAGGACCTAGGGTGTGCGCGCATCCTTGACCACTGCGCCTCGGCTGGTTTCGTGATTGGGTTCAGATCAGACAGTTTAAGTGCAAACATAGGGCGAGTTAACTGAACTTTTATAGCACGTTCAGATCGGTAACAGACAGACGATCGAAGGCCGGTGACGAACGACTCCAGCCCGCGTGGGATCTCCGGGGTGCTGCTGGGCGTGGGACTGCTGTGTGCGTCGGGCGAGTTGCGTGCAAGGAAGCCGAGCGTGGAGGACGTGGCGTGCGGTGTGGACCTGCTCGTGTGCGTCGGCTCCCGTGCGTGAGCAGCGGAGAAATGCTGCTCGCATCCATGGCGGACAGGGAGGAGCTCCGACAGGGAGGGGTTGCAAACGGACACGAAACACGCAGTTAAGGTCGGGAATGGGAAGGGGAGGCTCACCGGAGGGTCGTGGCGGAGATGGTTGAGGGCGGCGGGGAAGGGAACGTCGACGAATCGGAGTAGAACCTCGACGGCCGCGGTCTTCATGGAAGCAGCGCGAGCAGTTGGTCCCTTCTCCGCGCCGACGACGGTGTCGATGGCGTTCACGGGGTCGAGGCGGACCCGATGAGCCACCCTGATCAGCGCAGCAAAGCCCACGGCGTCGCGGCCCTGACGGCGAGCTCCTCTTCTCCCCCAATCGCCAACAGAGACAGAGAACGGCTAGAGAGGGAGGAGCGGAGGAGAAGGAGAGGGTGGCGGCGGCAGGGAAAGAGGAGGGGGCTAGGGCTAGGGCGAGCAGGAGGGGGTGGCGCTTTATGGAGGTGGGGATGGAGCGGTGTCCGTCAGTTATCTGCAATGTCGACGTGTACATGTTCGATGCACTGCCGTACGAGGAAGAAGGGGTAGATGGGCCTAGGTGGTGGTGGGCTGGGAAGAAAAAGGCTGTGGGTGGGCTGGGAAGAAAAAGGCTGTGGGTGGGCTGTGGTTGTTGCCTCCCCACAGATCACCCTCTCTTTTTATTTTTTCCTTAGCTCTTTTTTTTGTAAAGGATGAAAGAGAGAGAGATAGAAAGGGAAAAGGGTTTTATATTTTTTTGAAATATTTTTTATTGATTAACAAAACAGCAACAACAAGGTATATTACTTATTTTCAACAATTTGAAAATGCCAATTAGTTTGAAATTTGGTATTTGAAATTCATATAGGGTTTCATTTGATTTTTAAAATAGACAAATTTTATTTAATAAGCCCAAACAATTATGAGATCTTATTGAACTTAATTGGTTTGCAAGATTTTAATTGTTAAACCACAATTTGATCATGCCCATTATGAATGGATTTGATTTGAAGTTGAAATTACCATTTGGGGGTTAATAGAAAGGAATTTTATTAACAAGCAAATCAACTTCAAACTATTTGAAAACAATTGGATTTGTTTAGTTTGCAATTTTCAATTTGGAAACTGTGGACAATGTTTGAAAGTATAATTTGGTTTTAATTTTTGAGTTGTTTTGAAAACATGGTGCAATGCATATGATGCATGTGATGCCATGCAAAAAAAAGAAAACAACCAACTCTACTAAGGGGGAACACCCCAGGTGTTACAGACGACACCACTAACAAGGGATTGCGCCCTCGCAATCCACCTGCTAACCCGGGAGGGGAAAGAAGTTCGACTATCGATTCTTCATGCTTCCAGTTTATCTCCTCGACACCACTAACAAGAGATTCTTGCTCGGAGTGACGACGATGTTCTTCCACCAGGAATCTTCCGATGATCGAACCTATTAGGTTAAAGGCTCAGAAAACGTCCACCCATGTAGGATCCTAACACTTTGAAAGATTGAGTACGAGAGTAGACTCCAAAACAAATGAGATAGAAGGAGAAGTAGAATAGAGATAAGGAGAAAACAAGAATCCTATTGAGATGTTTCCAAAATAGTTTAGCAGAAATAGTTTTTGACACTCTAGAAACACGACCGTTAGCGAGGTTAACCTACAGGCTTTGCGGACCCGTTGCTTCGATAACCATTCGTATCGAGACAACATCGGGAATCGGAAACCATGCTCTGATACCATTTGTGACGCCCCGGGATCGGGCACTATGCAGATTTCAGCATTCCCGCCAAAATCCACATAATAACCGATTCCAGGTTGCCACTTGTGATAACATTACAACAGTTCACGAATAATCCACAACAACAACAGCATAGATATATACAAGAGGACTCAAACGAGCCAAGGATACAACTGAAACAATACAAAGATCCAAATAACAGCGGAAGAAACAACATAGTGTCCGACTACGGACAAGATACAAATTGGACTAAGAGTCCTGAAGATAACCGATGACGTCCAATCCCTGCCCAGGCCAAGCCGGAGGGATTCCCAAGCTAACGTCGTCAGACTTCAAACCTGTTGACTGCAATGTTGAATATGCAGCCACGAAAAAGGATTCGTGGGTCAATACGGTTAAGTACTGGCAAGTGGATAAACCCATACTCACAAGATACCGGCGTAGCCAGTCATCACAAGATACAAATACTTTGGGTTCAACGGAAAGGAAGGGATTATTGCAAATAAGCGGCAACGGGCTGCACTAACCAACTACAGACACACACTACAACTTCCGGCTAACAGAAAGAAGATAAGAGAGCGTATCGTAACCATCTACAACTAACCACCAAACAAACCCATCCAATGTTACCCCCTACTAAGGAAGCAACCCAAGGATAACTCACACGGTTGATTAGGGTGAAGTTCAGGTTATTGTGACAATATGCCTATTACTAGTCAAGTTGTTATTAATTAGGTGTAAGTTGTCTGAGTACTTGTTAGCCAGTACTTTCACCAAGTCGTCACATAACCACGGACAACACGGCTTCTCGAGAAGATTCATCCCTGCAGGGTGTGCTCCAGTACCCGTACACACTCGAGCCACCAACTAAAACTCAGGTTGGCTCGACACGACCCAAACCGTCGCTACAACCCATCCTAGGAGCCACGGAGCTATAAGGTCCCGGCCAGTCCGCCTAACCTAAGCGCAAGGGTGAAAACCACACCCCCCGGCACCACAGGCCTCGCCCTATATGCATCATCATCATCATCATAAGTAACCATGGGGGATCCACCCATTATGCAAGGAGCAAATGGAACACCCGAACTAAGTGTGGCTCTTCGGACAAGCTGCAGATCAGGTCTAAGTCGAGGGGGGTCCCATACTACCACCCGGATGCGGTGAGCACGCTCATCATGGATCAGTAGACAAGACTCTTTTCCTAATTAAGTTCGACACTAGCAGGCTTCAAAACCCTAACCCGGGCCTCCTGCCGGTGCCTTATCATCAAATTATTATCGTTACCCCAAACATTAACATGTTGTTGATTGAATGGAAACCCAGCTATAAACTAAACAGGTGATACGACAAAGGATAACACGACTCGAGCACAAACAAATCTAAGCATGCATCTACGACACGAGGGGTAACAAGGTAAACAAGCAACAGTTAATAGGAAGTGGAAGGAAAGGCTATATCATGGCTGCAGGGTAAACATATGATACCTCGAAGGGCCTCCCACCGGTGTCATCTCGCAACAAATTATTATTCAAGATTATTATTACCCCAATCATTAAGATTGTTTTAATTAAATTGAACCAACCTATCATACTAGTCAGGTAACGAAGAACCAAACTTGCTAAAGAACCTAATCATGCGCTACGACTCACAAGGCAAACAAGAAAACAAACATGTCATAGGAGGTGGGGGATGAGGCTATATCATGGCTGCAAGGTAAACATATGATAGAATCGAGACACGAGCATCGAATCATAAGGCTAGAATAAAGACAACGGAAAGCATCCGTAACAAGTGAGGAACGACAGCCATAGGTAGCAAGTGAGTAAAGCTTGCCTGGAATCCAGCTGGTAGAGGTAGCAGAATTTGTCGTTGCTCACATCATCTCAACGTCCTATCCGCGAAGAAGGAAAGCACTAAAACAAACAACGGATGTAACAATTACTTCTAGGGCAAAAGATCCAGCATGATCCTATTTCATATGCGTGACATGCGAGATGCAACTTAACCAATTTAAGTGGAACCGGAGTCCCAACAATTAATTTAGAATGTTCAATTTATTTATCTAACCATCAAGATTTAATGTTATTTAGCATGGATAACAATTCATAGGCGAGTGACACAAACTTAAATGGAATAGGGCACCAATTGAATCAAATGCCCAACACATTCCATGTTTATTAATTAGATGGACATGCATAACAGTACTAACAAGGCAATACGCAAACATGAGCATGGATGGCATATTAATATTCCTTGCATTTTTCTAATCAAAATGGACATAAAGTTTGCATTGTTTGGATTAGTAAATCAAAAGTTATAGCCATTTGAAAATATAGGGTGATTTCTATAAAACCAGGGACTGGTTCGTGAGATGTTATTTAGCATGGAGAACAATTCATAGGTGAGTGACACAAAATTAAATGGAATAGGACACAAATTGAATCAAATGCTCAACACATTCCATATTTATTAATTAGGTGGACATGAATAACAATACTAACAAGGCAAGATGCAAGATGCAAACATGAGCATGGATGGCATATTAATATTCCTTGCATTTTTTGATCAAAATGGACATCAAGTTTGCATTGTTTGGATTAGTAAATCAAAAGTTATAGCCATTTGAAAATATAGGGTGATTTCTGTAAAACCAGGGACTGGTTCGTGAGGGAAACAAAGAGTGGAAGGACCATGGTGAAAAAACAGGAAGTGCAGGGGACTCCGTGCGAAAAAAAATCCAGATCCAGATCTGGGATGTTTATCGCTGGGAGAAGATCCAGCCAGAGAGGCTGACGGATGGGGCCATGCCAGCGTGGCATTGATGAGGCACGGGTGCTAACACAGTGGACTCCAGGGTCACCGACAGGTGGACCCAGCCCCGTGCGGAAAAAGGAACAAAATTGTGGGGCTTTGCCTCGGAAGGGATTCGAACCCACGCCTCTGTGGGTGCTGATCAGCGCCCTAACCACTGGGCTGGGTGCGCCCTGGTGGTAGGATACAGATCCAACCGAATAAGATGTAACATAGCACAGTTAACTGAATTTTTAAGAGCCAAAGTTAAGACTTAGACAGGTTCGGACAACAATCAACAAAAGAAAGAAACGATATCTTGGGGCAGACGAGATTTGATCTTGGGACCTAAGCCACTGGAATAGATACGATTTGGTGAAATAACTCGGGGTCGTATTTAGATATCCGCTCCAACCGCGAAACTCTTTTTTGACGAAACTGACGAACAGAAACAGGGTGATGCACGTACGGTGATGGAGCAGCAGCGGCCGATGGTGTCTGCTTGATGGCGGGACACCCAGAGCATAGGAAGGATGTAGAGAGGTATCCCGTAGGACGGAGGGCTTACCGAGGGGCTGGAGTCGAAGCAGGGGTCTCATGGACGGCCGAGACATAGAGGTGACGAAGTATACACGGTAGTGTACCGGGCGGAGAAAGAAGAAGATCCCATCCCCGATGACCTGGGGCGCCTCTGATCCCGCCGCGTTGTCGAGGACGAAGAGGGCTCCGAGGCGGTTCCATTCCGAGCGTCGGATCTCCTTCTCAGACACCACAGTCTCGGCTCCGTGAGCTCCCATCTCCGGCTATGGAAACGTTTTGGCTTGGGCTTGGTTTCATGGACAGAGGGAAGGGGACGGAGAGGGAGAGAGATGGCGGCGGCTGGGAGGAAAAGAGGAGGGGAGAGGGGCTACGGTTCCTCTCTCTCTCTCGAGTGTATAAGGAGGAGGGTGGAGGGGACCATGGAGGTGTGGTGGTGGTGGTTTTGTGGTGGAGGGGGAAAGCGATAGAGGAGGTTCACCCTCTCCTCGTGCTCGGTACGGACAGGGAAGAAAGGGAGTTGGTCTCGTTCGACTGGACTTCGGCCGGTCTACCCCTTCCAACACCTTAAAACATTTTTTTTGTTTCCTTTTTTTTTAAAAAAAATCTAAAATAGTTTGTGCACAATTAACATAGATTTTATGCATCAAATGAAATTTTGAAATCTTTAGAAAATAGGTTTTTTAAGAATATTAGATAGTGTGCAAGTTTTAAATGCATTATTCCATGCGATGCAAAAAGAAAAACAGCAATCAATTCTATTTGGGGAAAAACCTCGGGCGTTACACTCCATCAAGAAGATGTTGGAGAACATGATGGGTAAAACTAAGGGGCGCACAGATTCTCCCCATGTCTCTGATGCGGAGAGTTCGGAAGAGAAAACTCTTCCGACGATACCGAGATCGAAGACAACATTGCCAAAGCTAAGGCGAAATCCACACAAAAGGCTAAGGCAAAGGAGAATACCGGGGGCTCCAAGTCTCAAACGACTAATGGTTCGGGGTCCAACTCAAAAGTCTCACCACCTCAAAATTATGACTCCATCCATCCAATAGTGTCAATGCCACACATTCTTAATGTTGGACTTCCTCCCATGCTTAACACTAATGAATTCCCTTCTTGGAAGTTTGAAATGGAGTCACATATTTCCGGCTCTTGCACCACCTTGTGGAGGAATGTGATTCATGGGTTCCATCCCCTTGACCCAAGCAACTTGACTCCTAGGGAAGATGTGGAATCTCAACTCAACAAGACGGCCCTTGTCATAATTCAAAAGGCTCTTCCAAGGGAGAATCTCACTCACATTCGAGGTTGAAAGACCGCCAAGGAAGCATGGGACAAGCTTGATACTTTGTTTCAAGGCAATGCTAGCATCCAATCATCCAAGAACTTTGTTATGCAAGAGGATGAGTCCCCCGAGGAGCTATATAGGAGAGTTGTCACCCTCGCCAATCAATTGAGGGACTTCCGAAAAGAAGAGATCTCCGGTGAGTGGATAAAGAGGAAGTTCATCAAAGCTATTACACCTTTAGAGAAGAACCTCTCCACTAGCATTCGGACAAGGGCGAACTACAATTCTCTCAACTCCATTGGTTCTCTTAGTGAATTCATCTCCATATCCCTATCACACAAGAGTGCAGATGATGCTCTCGCTCGCTCAAGAGGAATGGGAAAGTCGCCCAATCTTGCATTGAAGTTAAAGCCAATGGCTCGAGGTGAAGAAGTTGAAGAAGAGGATGATGATGAGGAATACTATGATGACACTTACACTGGCGCTCATTAGTGCATTTCCCTTGCTATGCACGGATATTGGAAGAGATGGGAAGCTCACAAGGCCGGCTCTCCAAGACCTCCGCGAAACAAGAACTACAAGAATAAGGGGGAGAGACCAAGGACATGCTACAGTTCTGGAAGTGCAAATCACTTCGTAAAGGAGTGCCCTTTTGAGCCAAGAGAAGAAAATCAAGGCAAGCTAGCTCGCAAGAACAAGGCCAAGGCTCCACAAAGCAAGAACTTCGCTAGAAGAGTGCCAAGGGCTCTTTATGTTCAAGAAGGGGCAATGTTGGAAACCTATATCTCCGGAGATGAAGGACAAGATGAAGTTGTAGGTGTGGCCCATGTTTCCATATCTACCGCCTCATCTCCATTGGTCTCTCTATTTGAATCACCCAATGAGATTGCGGCTATCCGACCTACATGTCTTATGGAAAAAGCTACTTCGATATGCACTCCCAACTCCAAGACCATTCTCACTAACCCTCCTTCATTACTGGATTGTGTTGAAAATGTTTGTGAGGAGGATAGTGAGGCAAAGGAGCTAGGCATTTTGTTAGCTATCCCAAAGGTGAGACTAAGGAGAAAGTGAAAGCCCTTTTGTGGAAACTTGATGATGCTAACTCTCTTTTAGATGAAAAGGAGGAAATTATCATTACCTTGGAAAGCCATGGAGGTCACTCTTGCCATGATAAAGAGCTTGAAAAGGCTCTTGAAAATGAGCGTTCCATTAGACCCTCCTTTGAGGAGAAATTATCTAGTCTTGAAGAGACTTTTACTATGAGTATCTCTAAGCTTAGGAAAGATAATGAACAATCTCTTGCTCTTGTTAAAACTCTTGAAAATGAAGAGTTGAATCTAGGAATTGCTCACGAGGAACTTGTTGCTCGTCATGGAAAACTAGAAAAGGAGTTCACGTCTCTTAAATAAATCCATGACAAGCTAACCAAATCTCGTGACAATCTTCTAGCTCAACAATCAAATAAGAAGTCATGTTCTCTTCATCTACTTGCATTATCACTTTGCCTAGCAATTCTTGTGGTGCAACTAATCTTGTAGGAAGTGAGAAGACTCTCAATGAAGTGATTCATCAAAGAGTCAAGAATGGAAAGTAGGGACTTGGGTATGTAGCTAAGTCAAAGAAGAAGTACAAGAAGAACAAGAAGAAGGTCACCTCTCCCTCACAAGGAGTGAAATAGGGAGAGGTGTTCAAAGACAAGGAGACCAACACCATTGTGGGTGGTGACACCTCTAGGGGGAGCACCAGTCATAATGACTTTGCCGGCAAATATAATCCATCTTATGTTCTTATGAAATCTAGGGATGGTCATGTGTATGCTAAATATGTTTGTACTTCTTATGGTGATGATTATCATTGGACTATTTGGGTTCCAAAGACCCTTGTTGCTAACAAAAGAGGACCCATTCAACGATGGGTACCTAAATCAAGACACTAAACTATTGTAGGGAAGTGCTTCTGGGTCGAGAAAATGGACGGTGGATAGTGGTGCATCCCAACATATGACCGGAAGCAAAGACGCAATGAGTGAACTTAATCCTCCATTACCTCATCTCAATTGCGTCACTATTGGTGATAACTCTGAGCTAAAGGTATTGGGACGAGGCAAGGTGGCTATCTCAAATGATTTATCAATTGAGAATGTCCTCCTAGTCGAGTCCCTTTGTTACAGTCTCATCTCGGTCCTTCAACTTGCAAAAAGTGGTTTTACCTCGTTCTTTAATAAAGAGGATGTGATTGTCACTTGGGAGACGAGTCTTAAAGTAGCCTTTGTTGGGCATGTCGAGAACGACATGTATGTAGTGGAATTCTCTAAAGGAGACACGTGTGCCGCGACATGACTAATGGCTAAAGTTGATGTGGGTTGGCTATGGCATCGCCGGTTAGCCCACACCAATATGAGGACGTTGCATGACCTTCAAAGTGGCAATCATGTTCTAGGACTAACAAATGCTAAGTTTGTGAAAGATCGTGTGTGTAGCTCTTCCGTTCTTGGAAAGCAACATGGAGAAGCCCACCCCACCGAGACCAACATCCCCACCTCAAGAATCCTCGAGCTCATTCATTTGGATCTCTTTGGTCCCCTATCATATGATAGTCTTGGAGGCAAGAAGTATTGCTTGGTGATTATGGATGACTATTCAAGATATTGTTGGGTGTACTTCTTCAAGAGGAAGAGTGAGACTCAAAAGTGGGTCATCGAGTTCATCACTTTGGTGGAATGCCAACACAATACGAACATTATGGCGATCCGGAGTGATAATGGCTCCGAGTTCAATAACTACATCGTGGAGGGATTTCTTAGCGAGGAGGGGATTTCTCATCAATATTCCACTCCCTATACCCCTCAACAAAATGGTGTGGCGGAGAGGAAGAGCCAGACACTAATGGACGCGGCAAGGACCATGATTGAGGAATTCTCTTCTCCATACAAATTTTGGGCCGAGGCCGTCTCTACCGCTTTCCATGCTAGCAATTGGTTGTATCTCCGCAAGATCTTGAACAAGACCCCTTATGATATTCTCACAGGCAAGAAGCTGGATGTTTCATACTTCAAGGTCTTTGGTTGCAAGTGCTTCATTCGTAAGAGAGGTAAACGCTTGTCAAAATTCGAGATCAAGTCATATGAGGGTATCTTTGTTGGTTATGCCACAAACTCTCACGCCTATAGAGTCTACAACAAGTCCACCGGACAAGTTGAATAAGCTATAGACGTGGTGTTTGATGAGGATAATGGGTCCCAAGGGGGCCGTATAGATCATGGTGTTGTAGGAGATGAAATTCCTCCCATCTTCATAAGAAGAATGGGGATTGGTGAAATAATCCCCATTGAGGGTTACCGGATGACGGAGGGAGAAGGACTATTCTCTACTCAAGAGGAGCCATTGACTACACCCATTGATACACAAGCTACCCAACAACATGCACCAAGCCCTCAAACTACAAATCAAGGCCAAGCTAATGATCAAGATCATTCCATCAACCAAGGCCAAGCTAACACTCAAGGCCAAGCTAATAATCAAGGCCAAGCTCACAATGAAGGACGAGAACAAGACACTCATTTTGGTGATAAAACCCAACACATAAGAGATCCATCTCCCATTGAGGATCAAGATCGAGGAAGAGATGGACATGTCTCCGATGATGAATTGGATGATCAAGCCATATCCAAGGAGTCTTTGGAGGATTTACTAGCTCGTAGGGCAGAGAGAAGGCTAGAAAATCTTGCTCGTGTCTGTCACATGGAGGACATGATTCTTGGACAAGTTCGTGGAAGGGTAGTCACAAGAAGACAATTGGCAGATTTTAGCAAGGCTCATTCTTTCGTCTCTCACATTGAGCCCAAGAAGGTCTATGAAGCGCTTGAAGATCAATATTGGCTTGAAGCTATGCACGATGATCTCAACAATTTCGAGCGCAATAAAGTGTGGAAGTTAGTGCCAAGACCTAAGGATTGCAAGAACATCATCGGCACCAAGTGGATCTTCAAGAACAAACAAGATAAAGATGGCATCGTCATTCGCAACAAGGCGAGATTGGTGGCAAAAGGCTTTTCTCAAGTCAAAGGTGTCGATTTCGGTGAGACCTTCGCTCCCGTAGTGTCACGACCCCGGACCCAGAGATATACATACTGTTATGTGCTCCTAGCCATGGACTCACAAGGGCTTCAGGGTTACTAGCCCCGGCCGCAACAAACAACGGCAGGCAGACTGGATTCATCGGCACGTAGTCCGGATCCCCAGTCTACTACTCCTTGTATCCGTTCTAGTCATAACCAACTATGCATATCAAAGCGTCCACGAATCGAATGAAACTGAAGGAAACAAGACCAAAGTTATACAGATATGCTATGTGTCTAGAAAGTGCAACAACAATCGAGGGTTACTGGGGTTACCTCGCCCCAGGCCGAATCACATCAGCAGGCGGGCTCGGACATGGATCATCGGCTCCACAACCCCTCGACTGCGACAACTATGCAGGCATAGCCAAAACTGTATAACGATGAGCTCGAAACCAACAACCGATCAAAGCAGCACTCTATACATGGAGCTTTATTAAACAGGTGTTACTAGAGTATAGCTTACAAGCAGAGGTGATATGGGGTGGCCCAATCTTCTCAGTGAACTCACAGATAACTTCAATATGATAACTAGTGCGCCACTAAGAACTCTCCCGGCTGATCCCTGATGCCAATGCAAAAGATAGCAACCCCAAGGATATTCTCAACTCCACACTCTTGCACAAGTAATCCACCGACTACAACTGATCCTGTACCTTCTTATTCCCAGTGGAACAACAGGTAACACGTAAAGTTTGCAGATGAACTTCCAGATGAAGACTTACAAGCTGTTTCAACCTAGAGGTCTAGGGTTTATGATTTAACGTAGTCTAACCTAGCTATTTCGCACCAAGGGGTATATATGAGGGTTGGGGGGTGCGGCCACAAGGGAATTGCGCAAGCAAACCGACCCAAACCGAATAGGACCCAACTTGGACTTGTTTTTGACTTGGACTCGACCAATAGGGATACAAACTGACCCACCATTAAGGGGTGGGGCTAATAATGGTATACAAACCATACCTAACATTGTTAGGATTTCTACTAAGTGCATTTGACCTTGTGGAGGCACCATCCCCTTGTCATCATCATAATAACAATTGTTTCATATAACAATTGTTATTTCTTGTTTTCACCGTGCTAGTACTTGTTCTCCATCTCCTCTTCTAGTCCATCTTCATCCATGTGTATCTCCTCTTCATGATCTCCTCCGTTCATGCTTGTGTTATCAATAAACCTGAGAATACATAAGTGCATGGATTTAGGTAGTATAAAGTTCTCACGATTATAAACATTATACTCAATTAGGAGTGAATTCACCTGTTGTTGTAATAGCTTGGTTCTTGATCTTGTCATTGGACCAATCCTTACTTCAGTAGCTTGTATTGGAGCATCCTCATGTGTAACAATAGGTGAAGAGCTAGGCATGTTCTCATCATCCTCCCCCTCTTGAAAAGGCATCGACCTCGATGCTAAATCATCTCCATGGTAAGGTGTCAAATCAGCCACATTAAAAGAATTGCTAACACCAAACTCATCAATTGGAAGGTCAATCTTGTATGCATTATCATTGATCCTTGAAATAACTCTATAAGGACCAACACATCTAGGCATCAATTTTGATTTTCTCAATGTGGGAAATCTATCTTTTCTAAAGTGAACCCACACCATATCTCCTGGCCGAAATATTACTTCCTTTCTCTTCTTGTTTACTCTTTCAGCCACATGTCTTCCTTTCTTCTCAATTGCTTCTTTTGTTTTCTCATGAATCTTCTTCACAAAATCAGCTCTCTTGGATGCCTCCATATTAATTCTCTCTTGTGTAGGAAGTGGTAATAAATCAAGATGAGTAATAGGCTTGAACCCATAAACCACCTCAAAAGGACATAATTGAGTAGTTGAATGCACAACTCTATTATATGCAAATTCCACATGGGGCAAACACTCCTCCCACTCCTTCAATTTTTTTTTGATCATGCTTCTCAATAATGTGGACAATGTCCTATTGACCAGCTCGGTTTGACCATCAGTTTGGGGGTGAAAAGTAGTGGAAAATAATAATTTGGTTCCAAGCTTCCCCCATAGTGTCTTCCAAAAGTAACTCATGAACTTGACATCTCTATCTGAAACAATAGTTCTTGGCACTCCATGTAATCTCACAATTTCTCTAAAGAATAAATTTGCAATGTGAGAAGCATCATCACTCTTGTGGCAAGCAATGAAGTGAGCCATCTTTGAAAATCTCTCCACAACCACAAAGATAGAGTCATGTCCTCTTTTTGTCCTTGGCAAGCCCAACACGAAATCCATACTTATATCCTCCCATGGTGTACTAGGTGATGGCAATGGAGTGTACAACCCGTGGGGTTTCAATTTGGACTTGGATTTGTTGCAAGTAATGCATCTTTGCACCAATCTATACACATCTCTTCTCATATGTGCCCAATAGAAATTTTCAGCCAACATAAGCAATGTCTTCTCTATTCCAAAGTGTCCCATTAATCCTCCACTATGAGATTCCTGTATTAAGAATAAACGCAAAGAACACTCGGGAATACATAATTTGTTAGCTCTAAACAAGTATCCATCATGTATATGAAATTTATCACATGCCTTAACATTAGTACATTTATTAAATGGCATAAAAAATTCATTATCTTCATCATATAAATCTCTAATACCCTCCAAACCCGAAACCTTAATCTCCAAATTTGAGAGTAACATATTGTTTCTTGACAAAGAATCAGCAACTACATTTTCCAATCCTTTTTATGTTTAATTATCTATGGAAAAGACTCAATAAATTCAACCCATTTAGCATGTATTTTATTCAAATTTGATTGGCACTTCAAGAATTTTAATGCCTCATGATCACTATGTATAATAAATTCTTTAGGACATAAATAATGTTTCCACACCTCTAAAACTCCCACAAGTGCATATAATTCTTTATCATAAACAGAATAATTCAATTGTGCACCATGTAATTTTTCAGAAAAATAGGCAATAGGTTTCTTCTCTTGCATTAACACACCTCCAATACCTATGCCACTAGCATCACACTCAATTTCAAATTGTTTATCAAAATTTGGTAGCATTAATAGTGGGGCCGAAATCAACTTCTCTTTTAATGTATCAAAAGCAATGTCTTGAGCAACACCCCACTAGAAATCAACTCCCTTTTTAGTTAGATCATTTAATGGAGCAGCAATAGTACTAAAATTAGGCCCAAATCTTCTATAAAAACTAGCAAGCCCATTAAAACTTCTAACTTGACTCACATTAGTTGGAATAGGCCAATTTCGAATTGCTTCAATTTTTGATGTATCAACTTCAATCCCGTGTTTAGAAACTACATATCCCAAAAAGATGACCTTATCTTTGCAAAAAGTGCACTTCTCAAGATTACCATACAATTTATGTTCGCTTAGCACTTGCTAAACTTGTATAATATGATTAATATGATCATGTTCATTGTGGCTATATATGAGAATATCATCAAAATAAACTACCACAAATCTACCAATAAAATCTCTCAAAATATGGTTCATTAGTCTCATGAAAGTACTAGGTGCATTAGTTAAACCAAAATGCATCACTAACCATTCATATAAACCAAATTTTGTTTTAAATGCAGTTTTCCATTAATCTCCCTCTTTTATTCTTATTTGATGGTACCCACTACGCAAATCAATTTTAGGGAAAAGAGTAGCACCACTTAATTCATCTAACATGTCATCTAAACGTGGTATAGGATGACGATAATGAATAGTGATGTTATTAATTGCTCTACAATCTACACACATGCGCCAAGTACCATCTTTCTTAGGAACCAATATAACGGGAACGACACAAGGAGAAAGACTAACTCGAATATAACATTTATCTAGTAGCTCTTGTACTTGCCTTTGTATCTCCTTTGTCTCTTGTGGATTGGTTCTATAAGGGGCTCGGTTTGCTAAAGATGCTCCAGGAATTAAATCAATTT
The DNA here is from genome assembly GCA_028641055.1 of Alopecurus myosuroides. Lineage (NCBI taxonomy): Eukaryota > Viridiplantae > Streptophyta > Magnoliopsida > Poales > Poaceae > Alopecurus > Alopecurus myosuroides. The sequence goes on from CM054060.1 coordinate 210,292,485, forward strand.
GATGCTCAATCCCTCTAAATGGTGGCAATCCCGAGGGAACATCTCCTGGAAAAACATCATCAAAATCATGCAACACATGAGAAACACCAAGAGGAATAGGGGTCATGTCATTAGAAACCAAAATCTCTCCCTTGTGAATAAGCACAATAGGGACTAATGTAGGATCATCCCTAAATTCCCTCAAATCCTCTTTAGTGGCTAACATGCATAATAGGCTCTCACTCTTATTTTATTTTTACCACTCGAATTGGTTTGACTACCACTCCCCAAGGCTTGTGAATTTTGTTTTCCCTCATCCCTCTCACTCTCTTTTTCAACTCTCACATTTATTTTGGATTGGGACTCATTTACAATTTGTTGTGGAGTCATAGGCCTCAAAATAATAGTCTTCCCATGATGATGCAACTCATAAGTATTTGCTCTTACTTCATGATTCACACTTCTATCAAATTGCCATGGTCTTCCCAATAATAAGTGGCAAACTGTCATAGGAACCACATCAAATTCAATAGTATCCTTATAAGGACCAATCTGAAATTCCACACACACCATATGGGTCACCTTCATTTGTCCCGAGCTACTCAACCATTGAATATGATAAGGACAAGGGTGTGGTAAATATTTCAGATATAGCTTTGCACATAAATCTTTGCTAGCCAAATTCCTGCAACTCCCCCCATCAATAATGACTTTGCAAGCCATATTAGGACCAATAATAGCCTTTGTTTGAAATAAATTGCACCTTTGATTTTCAAGACTAGGAATAACACTCAATGATTTTTGTGTGCAAATAATAGATGGCATAGTGGTAGCATAGGCATCCAATGGAGTATCACTCAAATATCCATCATCATCATCATTATCATTAGGATCAACATCATCACCTGTCTCATACTCATTGTTCTCATTAATAATCATCACCTTTGTATTTGGACAATCCCTCTTGAAGTGCCCCTTTCCTCCACATGTATGACATGTATTATCTCTATTTCTTGTTGTGGAAGCACTTGAACCCGTGGCACTTGCAGCTGGTTGTGATGATTTCTTTGCAATAGAGGCACTAGGCTCGGCCTTGGATGATGAAACACCACGGCTAAGAGATGGAGGAGGTGGTGTACTAGGCATAGTAGATGATCTCAAGGGAAATCTACTCCTTGTTCTTGCTGTAATTTTAGCCTCCTCATTGATATGTGATTCAGCCTCCCTAGCATGATGTAATAATTCATGCATATCATGATATTGGTGATGCCTAACAATGCCCTTGATTTTATAATCAAACCTGAAAGAAACCTTTGCATTGTTTGCTCCAATTGCTCTCTCACACGTGCTCTTTACATGATTAATTCCATCTCTTGATAATAAGCATCAACAGTCATAGTACCTTGCCTCAATTGTTGCAATTGATCAAATTGTTGCCTTATGTAGTTTAGGTGGTACAAATATGTCCCTCATGACTCTTTTCATGGTATTCCAAGTGATAATGGGTAATTCACCATCTTCTTGTCTCTTTCTCACAGTAGTATCCCACCAACGAAGAGCATATCCATCAAACTCAGAAGAAGCCAATTTTATTTTTCTATCCTCATTGTAATCATGCAATCTCCATAGCTTCTCAATTTTCAGCTCCCATAGCAAATACTCCTCCACATCCATAATATCAAAGCTGAGAGATGGTATAGAACATTTGGGCTTACCCAAACCATCATCCTCTCTATGATTTTCATGAGCAACATTGAGAGGAACACGCCTAGCTCCCAAGTGATTGGCTCGGCCTTGAAATCCTCCTCGGAATCTTTCATATCTAGCTCCACGGCCATGATTATTATCCACCTCAACATTGGCTTCAAAACCATTATTTGCATCACTATGGATACTAGCATTGTCATCATCAATAGGTGGTAATCGTGCTTGAATCCAGCAAGGGTAGTAGTCAATGTAGAAATAGAACCATTAATTGTTTGCACTAGCACATTATTGGTCTCGGCCAATTTATGTGTTTCGTCCACCTTATTCTCCATGGCTTGGAGAGCCTCATATAAAGGATCACATGCCTCAGTCACAAACTCCTTGATATCCTTATGACTGTCCCTTATTTTATTTGTCGATACATCCCTTAGAGCCTCATACTCCCTCCAATTAACTCCCTCCTTATGGTCCTTCTTTTGCTGCACAATGTCATCACTAGAAATATCCATTAGTAGGTTAGTGAAATAGAAACAAGTATAGGTTGTGGTGTTCTCTCACAACTCACTCAAAAATCTAGCAAGACAATAGGTTATCTTACCGTTCCAAAGTGAATAGAAATACTCACCACAAGTAGAGGCAATTAATGTACTTTGATGAAGAAGAGAATACCCAGGTTTTTAACTCTCACACAAGCAAACAAGGTTATTTAGTGGGGCTTGGTATGGATACCTAACAATCACCAAAGTAACAAGTCCTATTTGCTGTTTTGTGATGATATAAAAATACCCAAGGAAACTCACACAATAATGGAGACAAATGTGGCAAAGCAAATATATGGATGAGATTTTGCAATGCACTAGAAAGTCACTAGCTAGGCTCTTAACTGACAGGCACAAGATTGCTCAATGAAAAAAACCAAGTGTCACAATGGCAAGCTCAACTAGTAAACAATAGTATCAATATGGCCTCTTTGCAATTTTCTGTTTTTCTCTTTTCTCTTTTTTTTATACTTTTTTACTCTTTTTCTATTTTATTTTGTATTTTTCCAATGGCCTTAAACACAACTAGGAGCAATATGAACCAATAGACAAGTGAACACAATGGTGGTGATGAAAATGAGCAACCTGTCAGAGCACAAAATAGCTATACTTCTGGGCAAGTTCCTATTAATATGCTGTAGAAAGGCTGTGGCTAGGTTCACAAGGTATGGATATATTGTTCCTAATGAAGAAAACAGGATAAAACAAAGAAAAACAAGAAAAATCTAAGTGAAAATAGCTCTAAAATGCTCACGGAAGAAAAGTTCAGCTCACGGCAGCAAAACAACACGGTTTCTCTGCCACGACAGCGCGCGCACTAGCTAAACTGCCAAACGGTAAGCGCGGGACAGTGATTTTCAGCGGTGCGGTTGATACGTGGGCGCGGCAGAGAAAAACAGACAGCGGCAGCAAAACAAGCGCGCGGCAGCGTCACGGCAGCAAATTTCGGTCGCGGTAGCGCACGGTGGTGTGCTGTGGTGCGAGCGCGGTAGCGATTTTGTAAGCGCGAGTATGGGCGAATCCGAGTGTGGGTAGGACGCGGCAGCAGGTGCGATATGGCAGGGAAAGGAGCGAAACGCTGCCGCGGTAGGAATCCGATAGTGACTAGGGTGGTGCGGTGCGGCAGAAAATTGGAAGATTTGCTGCCTCGGTAGGGATCTAGGTGGACTCGGATTGGATGGCTAAAAGGCAATGAGAAGAGGATTTTTTGTGACTAGGGTGGAACAAGAAACCTAACCCTAGCCGAAAATAAGAAATCTAAAAAAGACAAAAAGTAACACGAAATCAAACACAAAAACAGCTATAGTAATGAAACTAAGGTGATTATCTAAGGCTATGACAATGAACTAACTTATTTTTGTGGGGCAATTTTCTGGATAGGTAATAAAACACTCAAATCTAAAGGGAAATTTGATAGCTCACCGAGGCAACCTGTAAATCTGATACCAAGATGATATGGGGTGGCCCAATCTTCTCAGTGAACTCACAGATAACTTCAATATGATAACTAGTGCGCCACTAAGAACTCTCCCGGCTGATCCCTGATGCCAATGCAAAAGATAGCAACCCCAAGGATATTCTCAACTCCATACTCTTGCATAAGTAATCCACCGGCTACAAGTGGTCCTGTACCTTCTTATTCCTAGTGGAACAGCAGGTAACACGTAAAGTTTGCAGATGAACTTCCAGATGAAGGCTTACAAGCTGTTTCAATCTAGAGGTCTAGGGTTTATGATTTAACGTAGTCTAACCTAGCTATTTCGCACCAAGGGCTATATATGAGGGTTGGGGGCTGCGGCCACAAGAGAATTGCGCAAGCAAACCCACCCAAACCGAATAGGACCCAGCTTGGACTTGTTTTGGACTTGGACTCGACCAATAGGGATACAAACTGACCCACCATTAAGGGGTGCGGCTAATAATGGTATACAAACCATACCTAACATTGTTAGGATTTCTACTAAGTGCATTTGACCTTGTGGAGGCACCATCCCCTTGTCATCATCATAATAACAATTGTTTCATATAACAATTGTTATTTCTTGTTTTCACCATGCTAGTACTTGTTCTCCATCTCCTCTTCTAGTCGATCTTCATCCATGTGTATCTCCTCTTCATGATCTCCTCCATTCTTGATTGTGTTATCTATAAACCTGAGAATACATAAGTGCATGGATTTAGGTAGTATAAAGTTCTCACAATTATAAACATTATAATCAAGTAAGAGTGAATTCACCTATTGTTGTAATAGCTTGGTTCTTGATCTTGTCATTGGACCAATCCTTACTTCATTAGCTTGTATTGGAGCACCCTCATGTGTAACAATAGGTGAAGAGCTAGGGATGTCCTCACACGACCCAACATTACATCAGACAACGGAAGGCAAATTATGTTGCTAATCAACAAGAACCAAAAAGGCCTTAGAGGCCGCAACATAAGGCGACGTCCCAGCCCATAGATTCCAGGATGCTACCTGGGAACCCCAAACTACTCGTCGATGTCCACGTTGAATCACCACCGACGTGAGATCTTCACCTGAACCAAAATTAAGCAAACCTGAGTACGGGAGGTACTCAACAAGACTTAGTTAACCTATTATATATCTGCAATCTTCAGAATGGGTTTTATGAAGGTTGATTTGCGTAAAGCAAACTTTATTTTCCAAATCGAGGAGGAATAGCACGTCTTGTAGAATGTTTTCAAAATAGATGAGAAACTCACTACTGTAATCATCATCTTTTCAATCCACAAACATCAATTCCCAGCATCTCACATGCTACAAGGGTCACCCTTCTCGGCATCTCCGAGGAAGCACCCTTCATCTATTGACTCCATGCTTTGTCATCATCTTTTACGCCACGTTCAGGTTATCTATGGCCAAAATACTTCCACCAAGTCGTCCTTAACCGCGGACACGGCTTTCCGAAAGATTTATCCCTGCAGGGGGTACACTTTAGCCACACGTACCAACCGACTCTTAATGCCAAGCTATTGGCACAATTCCGACGATGTGCTGGTAGAGTGTGGTCGGCCACGACCTTTACCTTACCCGACCCTATCCATGAGTCAACCCAAGATAGGGCTACCCCGTCAACAGGGAGTTGGCCATCCTCCTGACGGCACCTGTCTCTGTGAGGCGTGGTCAAGATCTGTGTACGTCCATCACTTGGCCCCGGTCACGCCCTAGCGGAGCATTTTGTTTTCAAAACCGTTTAAAAGGTTTTATTTGCGTTGCCGAATGGAAATCTCAAACTACGTGACTCATGGATAAAGCTAGCTAAGTTAGTCGATCGGCGAGGCTCATGGCCATCGCGTATGGTTGTACCCTCAGTCTTGGCTTCTGCGCCCCGACCTTACTCCTAGGGTTGACAAGTACGGAACGAACAACCACTTCCCAAGTGGCCTCCCGTCCAAGCCTTAGTGAAGTTAACCACACTGTGCTCATCTCACCACGTCATCATATCATACTAGGTTATCGCAGCTCTGATTCATCAACCGGATGGAGCAGAGGTAACAAACATGTATGACTAAGCGAAGGAGATATGAGGCTCTAGCGATGCGCATAAGCAAATATATGGCGGCTAGGAGCAGTGGATCAGGATATTGAGGCAATGCAGTATATAGGTGATCTATATCTACTAGCATCAAATACTTTGGAATTGAATGCAAAGTACGAGAATCAAATGTTCTTCGAAAACATATATGAGAAGATAAGAGGTTATGCTTGCCTTGGTTATAAGAAAACCAATAGAAATGTCTTCTCGGATAAGTGCTTGACTTGTCGGTTAAGATCAAGTATTCGTCATTGAACTGCTGGCCTTCTCTTCGGAGTCACGTTCTACGGAGGGGGAATAAACACCGAAAAGGGGAACAACAATCAACACATGGCATCGATGCAATGCACAATATGTATGCATGAGCAAGTTAATGCATTAAAATAAATCCCTAAACATGCTCGATGAGTTGCTAGGGTTCGTATGTCAGTTATGCAATTTTACTGAATTTATCCCGAAATAGACCCCGGAGGGGCAATTCGCGCAATTCTGAAAGTGACTACAAGTTAAAGTGTTCAAATGGGTTTGAAAACACTATAACTAGGTTGCATTTTTCATTTTGAGAAAATTGGTATATAACTTTTAATTTTCTAATATTATTGAATAAAAACTTATTTTCCATTTTTAAATGATTTAAACAACATTAAATAATGGCCATTTTCAACTTTCTCAAACATGATTGAAAATGACATATTTGGGTAGATTACATTTTTATGAACATCACCATACTTTTATTTTATTTCTCTGAGTAATATTCACGAGATATTGATTTTACAACTTTAAATCATTTTCCGTAATTAAAATGGTGGGATCCACGTGTCAAATCTTTATTCTTTTCTAAAAAGAAAAACCTGTTTATGACGTCACGCTTACGTCAGGATGACGTCACCCGCCTCTGGTTCATCACAGATGGACTAGAATCCGCCGATTTCGCGCGCATTTTGCAAAGCAAAGCACACCACGGCGTAGAGGAGGTCGTGGGGAACCTAACGGTGGCGGCGCCGCTGGGTTGAGGTCGCCAGAGCGTCGTCGGCATGCATAGACGGCGGCGGCTCTCGGTTGCTCTCGGTGACACGGCGAAATAGAGAGGGAGGGGACAAGGAGGGTGCACCGGGAGGCTCACCGCGGTGAGAGGAGTCCAACGGAGTGGTCGGAGGAGCGCGGGAGGCGCTGTACTGGCGGCGAGCTTCCACGGAAGCCGCCGGACAGTGGAGGGGAAGACGCGCGAATTGGAGTCCTCGGGGGCTTCCCTGCTGTTGATCAAGCTCGAGGAGCAAGAGGAGGTTGCGGTGGAGCTCCTGGAGGTTTCAACTCGTCGGGGGAAGCTGCGGGTCGCCGGTGATGTCGACTCTTGGCGAAGCTAGGGTTCTGGCCAGCAGAGAGAAATACACAACGAGAGAGAGAGAGAGGAGGGTTCGAGAGGAGGCTTGGATCTAGACGCCTCCTGGGAGTCCTTACCCTCGCGGTGACGTAGAGCAGGAGGTGGCACGGTGCCGTCGGCGGCCGGCTTTCCTACTGGCAAGAGGTAGAAGACGATAAAACAACAAGTTTATGAAAACCCCCTAGAACTTTGGGAAAAACGCAAAGAGGTCCTTTTCCATCTAAAACCAGAACAGAAACCATTGATTTGGGGGCCTTTTTGCAAATATAAAAATTGGCAAAAATACTTTTTGGAAACCTTGTAAAATTTCCAACATTGCCATGTTTTTCTTTGGCGTATTTGAAGTATTTTCCAACACAAAATTTTGAAACCCATTTTAAGAACTATTTGTGGGATTTTTTTCAAACCATTTAAATTCACCACTTAAATTGGTTAAAACATGATTTAAATTTTTGTTTCATGCATGTATGAGATGAACACAACACCACACACCCTAATTAGCAAAATTGGGGATGTTACACGTAGCTCGTCTTAAATCGATTCATATCTTGCTTGCATATGCTTCTCATCATAATTTCAAACTAAAACAAATGGATGTGAAAAGTGCATTCTTAAATGGTCCTATCCATGAGTTGGTATATGTAAAGCAACCTCCGGGTTTCGAGGATCCCAACCACCCCGATTATGTCTACAAACTCGATAAGGCGCTCTATGGACTTAAACAAGCTCCACGTGTGTGGTACGAGCATCTTAAAGAGTTTCTAGTCGATCGTGGGTTCAATGTTGGTTTAATCGATCTCACCCTTTTCACCAAAAAAGTTGGAGGTGACTTGTTCATATGCCAACTCTATGTGGATGATATCATTTTTGGTTCTACTAACACCGCATTCAGTGATGAGTTTTGCAAGCTTATGACGGATAAATTCAAGATGTCTATGATGGGCGAGTTGGAGTATTTCCTTGGCTTTGAGATCAAGCAACACCCCGAAGGAACCTTCATCAAGCAAGCCAAGTATACTCAAGACATGCTCAAGCTATTCAACATGCATGATGCCAAGCCTATGAAAACTCCCATGTCCATGACTGTTGACTTGAAACCCGACCCGAATGGTAAAGAGGTAGATCAAAAGGTATACCGCTCCATGATTGGCTCTTTGCTCTACCTTTGTGCATCTAGACCCGATATCATGCATAGCGTAGGTAAATGTGCAAGGTGTCAAGCCTCTCTGAGGCAAAGTCATTTTGAAGCGGTTAAGCGCATCTTTCGCTATTTGGTTCATACCTGAAACTTTGGTCTTTGGTATCCCAAGGGTTCAATCTTTCAGCTCATTGGATACTCGGATGCGGACTATGCGGGCGAGAAGACGTATAGGAAGTCTACATCCGGTGGTTCTCAATTTCTTGGTCGCTCATTGGTTTGTTGGTCTTCCAAAAAGCAAAATTGCATCACCCTCTCCACCACCGAGGCCGAGTACATCTCCGCGGCTAGTTGTTGTGCTCAATTGCGATGGATGCGGCAAACTTTGCGAGATTATGGTATCGACTTTGACAAGGTCCCCCTCTTGTGCGGCAATGAGAGTGCTATCAAGATCGCCTACAACCCCGTTCTTCACTCCAAGACAAAGCAGATTGAAATTCAACATCACTTCCTTCGGGATCATGCTGAGAAGGGCGATATTGATCTCTCCTATGTGCCGATCAAGGATCAACTTGCGGATATCTTCACGAAGGCCCTTGATGAACCAAGGTTTTGGGGTTTTAGGAATGAACTAAATGTGATCGATGCGTCTAACTTCACTTGAACCCTTGCATATGTACCCCCACTACACATGTTATCTAAGTTTAGATGTAGGCATGGACATAGGGGGAGCGTATTTCAACTCATGAACCAACACTCCTCCTATCATGCGCAAAACAATCAAAACTTCATGCATATCTAGTCATTATGTGACTTATTGTGCTTTAACGTGAGTCATGCTTTTGGGCCCAAGATATATCTTCGCAGCTCCTTGGTATACACTCAAACACGGTGGCTCCGGCCACCAACATTTCCTTCTTCGTTGTGTGATGTGTCTCTTTTGTTCTCTTTTTTGTTTTTGTGCTTACCGTTGTTGTTGATTTTCTCGTTTTTGGAGGCTCATATTTTATCTCTTGTTTTCCCAAATCTCTGTGTGTGGGAACCCCGGAAATTCCGGCCCCATGATATGGCACTCCGGAAACTTGGGCGGAAATTTCCGGGGCAAACATCCGGGGGCCGGAATATTCCGTGTCTTGCCCGGAAATTTCCGGGTTTCAAAATTTCCCCTGGAAACTCATCCCCAATCCGCTGTGCCCCCTCGCAGAAGGCACCCCGAATATTTGGGGCCGAATTTCCGGCCCCCGGAATTTCCGGTCCTTACACCGGAATATTCCGGGCCAAGTGGCTGGGGCCTATAAATAGGCGACAGGAGGGGCTCCACCAGATCCATTTTCCCCCCGTCGCCTCCACTTCCTGCCCAACCGCAGCCACCGTCTCACAGATCTCCGGGGAGGGCCCCTTGCCTCCCTTCTTCGTCTCCGGCCTCCCCTTGCGGATCAAGAGACCGCACATCCGTGCCCATCCATGGATCCCGGTATGTGCCATGTTTTCTCCGCAACATAGGGTTCCTCGGTTGACTAGATCTTGGTAGATTGGATCCCTCACGAGATTAGGGTTGGAACTCCCCGTTATCAGTCCATATTACTCCTAGTGTTCCTCCCTTTCTGCTCTCCCACTCCATTGTAGATTCATTACAGGCCAGGATTCGTTGCCCTAAAACGATTTTTCCAGGGCCGGAAATTTCCGCCCCGAGGGCCGGAATTTCCGCCCCCCGGAAATTTCGTCCATGGCCGCAATTTCCGGCCTGTTATGAATCTGTTACAGAGATCCTTGTATTCCATTCCCTAAGATATGAGCCTCCATTTTGATGTTTAGTTGCTTTTTATTTGCGTTTTTCTTTCGCTTTTCTCGCAGATGGTTCAAGCTCTAAGTCCACCAAGGTGACTAGCTCTCGCAAGAGGTGGCGCAATTTAAGGGAGGATGATGAGGGCGTGTTTGTTGACGAGGCTGAGACTCGTCGCCGCCAGCGTGATGAGGAGCAAGCCTATGAGAGGGAGTGCAACGCTGACATGGCAGCTCGTAGGGCCAGCAGGCAACAGGGCAAGACTGTTCTCAACGTGGCCACCATGTCTGTAGCTGAGTTCAAGGAATGGCGCGCCAAGGCCTGGTACAAAGAGGGTCCTCAAGACCCAACCTTCGATTCTTGCTTCTGGCATGCTGAGCAGGAGACTCTATTCAAGCAAGTCTACACTGTGATGAGCAAGCATGTCTGCCCAATGAAATACATCAACTTTGCCCACATGGCTGCCAACCCTGCGTATTTCAACAACTCTGTCAATCTTGCTGAGCTTCTGGGACTGTGCCATCTCATCGAGACCCAATGCTCCTACAATACCACCTTCATCCAGCAGTTCTTCGCCACCCTAGTATTTGATGAGTCTGAGGAGATTGGTATGTCCTGGATGTCTGGCCCGCACTTCTCACCGCCACATTCCATGACTTTGTTGCTGAGCTTAGATACTTGTTTGCTTGCCTCAATGTTCCTCAGGGTAGTCGCATGCACATTCACAGGATGGAGTATGAGAAGAACAAGTTGATTGAGCTGTATGGTCCTCGTGGCACTGTGGGATCTGCAAAGGGTCTCTATCCTATCTATTACATCCTTCTGCGTATGTTCCGGGAGACCATTGCCCCTAGCGGTGGCAACAATGATTGAGATCCGTGGCGGCTTGGTGAACCTCATGCACCATGCCTTCCTGACATTCACTGAGGGTGATCTTGAGGACCCTTAGAGCCACAAGATTTACGTGATGGATTTCATCTTCAACGAGATCCACTTTGCTCTCTTCCACCGCAAAGTGCCTCCGTATGCTCCCTACATCATGAAGCTCATCAAGTTCCGGTACCCTACTGAACTTCGTGAGGATCTTGAGATGGACTGTGAGTCGCACAAGGATGTGAAGGTGTACAAGAAGAGTTCCCACACTCAGCAGGCTGCTCATAATGTCGGTGCTACAGGTCAGGGACACCGTGATCCTCGTATGCGTCCTGCTCCTCCTGGTACCAAGAAGCGCTCCTGGATAGTTCGTGCCATTGAGAAGGTGATATGCATGAATGTGTGCATCCACAAGGAGAACTACAATGCCTATGTCGAGCGCCGTAACATTCATGAGAATCAGCGCGCCATCATGACTGCACTCAACATTCCCAATTTTCCTGCTTCTCTTCCAAAGAGAATTCCTTACCGCAACTGGAACAACCGTGATGTGGACTGGGATGTAGATGTTGCTGATGATGAGGACATTGCCACTGCTAGCGAGGAGGAGGAAGACACCCAGGCTTAGAGCTTGTTCCTTGGGGCGTAGTGCATTGTTCTCTCTTTTTGGTATCCTGATGCAAAAGGGGGAGAAGATCTAGAGATCACGGGGATTTGCTAGGGTGGGTTTGTGCGTTTTTTGAACTTCGTTTCACTCGTGCTCGTTATTCGTGGATTCGTATGTGTGAACTCATATTATTGGGAGGCATGTCTCCTATATATGCCTATCTGTGATGTTTACTTTCAATCACATTGTTAGATTATCTCTATGCAAATACCCGTGTTGTCGTCACTCACCAAAAAGGGGGAGATTGAGGCCCTGTTTGGTTAGTCTTATTATCTGGCTTTTGACTTTTGGCTTATAAGCCGCAAAAGCACCTAAATAGATGCTTTTGATTTTGGCTTTTGGCTTATATCATTGTCTAACAATATCCAATCAAAAGTCAAAAGCCAAAAGCCAAAAGCACCTATGTAGGTGCTTTTGTGGCTTATAAGCCAAAATCCAAAAGCCAAATAATAAGCTCAACCAAACAGGGCCTGAAAGCTCATGATCCCTCTAATGGTTGGCACCGGAACATCCGGGGGATATAGGCCGGAATATCCGGCCCCAGCACCGGAATATTCCGGCCCTCTCATCTCTTCAAACGACTAAATACTGGCCTCCATCTGCCCGCGCACAGAAGCTGGAGCAGAAATTTGCCCGGAAATTTCCGGGCCCCTTGGTCCCTAGCAGATTTTGGAGGAGTCGCTGGTGCCTGCGCACAGAAGATGGGGCGCAAATTTGCCCGGAATATTCCAGGGCAAATATCCGCCCCCTGGTCCATAGAGAAAATCCAGTGGATCGCTACTGCCCGCTTGCAGAGATGGGGGCGGATTATTGGCCGAAAAATTCTGGCCCCAGAATATTCAAAAATCTGCCCCCTGGATATTTCAAATATCCGTCCTGACTGCCCCGGAAATTTCCGGATTTCCTGTCCTAACACCGGAATATTCCGGCCCGGGAGTGCTGCAATAGTCAGAATTTGGAGGAGCCTATAAATAGTTGTCTTCTCCTCTAGACAGTTAGTTCGTCCATTCCTCTCTCTCCTCCATTGTTCAAGAGCTCAAAACGTCCTGATCTCCCTCCTCCTCCAACCAAACTCGATGCCCTTCAAGGATTTCATGGAGGAGGCCAAGATCTACCTTTCTACCAAGCCAAAAATTGTTTTCCCATACCATACCCCTTGGGATCTTGTAATCTCTTGGTTGCTTTGTCATCCTAGAGAAACCCTAGTGCTTGTAGCTTCCACCTTGTAGCAAGAAGCTTCGGATTGTTGAGATCCTCCTTCTCACCTGTGGAGCAGCCTCAACCCCCTTGTAAAGGTTTGGTCAACGCCTTCAAGTCGACCTCATAGTCGAAATGAGAATCTCCCTCACCGGAGAAGCTCAAGGAGAACAAGGTGTGCACAACCGTGCTATTGAGGAGTGCCAAGGTGGCCCCCACCTCTCCAACGTAGATGTACTTCTTTCAAGAAGGAACTACGGGAAACATATCCTTGTGTCCGTGTTTTTCACTTGTGGTTATCTTGTGCCTTGCATTTACTTCTGTTGCATACTTGTTGTTTATCACATAGGGTGTCTACCTAGCTGCACATCTAGAAAAGCAAGTTGTTTACTTGCTAAAGCCCATCTAAAAGTGAAAAGGGATTAAAATTTGTAGGTCGCCTATTCACCCCCTTTCTAGTTGACCATTGTGTACTTTCACTTGGGATGCTCGTTACCCAGCGAGAAGTAATCATAGACCCGGACCGCACTCGAGACTAGGTTGGATCCCATAGATCTGAGGGGCAGAACTCGGGCTTTGATGGCCTCAACCTGATCTTCAATGATGTCGCCTGCCGAGACAACATACCCAGTTTCTTCTCTTCTCTTCTTGTCCTTCGCAGCAGCATGTACGGCTCAGACTTCCATGTCGGGGAATGCTCATGTGAGATAGGATGTCCGGGTTAAGTCAAGATCAGTTCGGCAGGTAGAATCAAGAGGTAAAGGAAACAAATAAAGAATAAGGCTTACTTTTTAGCTCCAGGTAGAGTGCAGTGAGCCTAGAGAGCCAACTATAGGCATCCGAGTGGCACTTGTCCAGCAGGGTGCGTGAGGAGCCCACCATGGTATCGAGCTCGGTATTCCGGTCCTTGAGGTCCTTGATGCCCACATCCTGGCGGGCCTTATTTGCAGCAGCTTTTTTCTCCAGCTCGGAATTGGCCTTCTCGGGCTCCTCCTTCTGCTTCTGCATCTCAACCAGTTCCAGCTGCAGCCTGGCCACCTCGGCCTTCTCGGTTTAGAGTTCATCCTTGTACCTGGCCTCACAGTTAGTGAGTTGCATCTGCACCTCGGCCAGAGTGAGACAATCTTGATGCTTCTTAGCAAAGAGTTTGTGTGCAGTTGCACGAGAAATAGTCCGGGTAGAAAGCAATAGAGGTCATGGAAATAAAATGAGAGAAAGGCAAAAGGCTTACTCTCAAGGGCTGAGATTTTGCTCGGTGCAGACTCGGCAAGGGTGGTGCACTCCTGATGCTTCTCAGCAAATATCTTATGCTCATGTGCATTGAGACAAGCAGAGTCAGACAGATAAAAAAGAGCGTAAACACAAAACTAGAGATAGAGAACGAGGTACTCACTTTCCAGAGAAGAAATCTTGGTGATGGAGTCCATCAGTTGCTGCTCCAAGACAACTATTGAGAATAAAGAGAATACGAGTTAGAAAATCGATGCAGTAAAAAGCATACTCGGTATCTCGGTGTTCCGAGTGTTACCTTTGCCTCCCAGTTTCTCCTGGATGCAAAGATTGTGCCCGGTGAGGTCTCGGTGGGCCTGGAGAGGCTTTTGGCACGGGTTTCGGTGCAAACCTGAGAAGAAACAAGGAATGATTAGTTGGAAGATTCGACCCGAGTAAACATCAACTTGGTCGAGTATTGCCTACTCGGCCCGAATCTCGGGGACTGGATATAGGTATTGATCTCGGATTCACAATTTGCTATCTCGGAAAAAACGAAAAGAAAAGGGAATTAATTACCCGATAAGTGAGCTCGGCATCTTTAGCGGCACTGCGCAAGCAGTACATCTTGTGCGCCAGCGTGCTGCTGGAGGCTGCAACCGCCATCGATATCGGGCCAACATCGGCCTGATTCCATTCTTTGCGGTAGTGGTCCAGCGGGCCCGGTTTCTTCCCGGCATAGACCGGGTAAATATACCCAACGCGGTCAAGAGTCGCCTCTAGGTCCTCCTAGAGCGCGCAAGGTCCCTGATGCTGCACAATTTGATTGTCCGAGCTGATTGCCAAAGTGTCGGGTTTTGGGTTCCCCAGCCCGGACTTCTTCTGTAATGCTTCGGCCTTCTTTGACCGAGTGACTATTGGCAGCTTCACGAGTCCCTCGGTGCTTTTCTTTGAGCTGCCCTCTCTAGACGCGGTGGCCTGCGAGGGTGCATACTGGACTACGGGTCACTGCGAGTGCGAGTAGGAGCTCCTGTTGGGCCTATCGGTGCTGCTATTGCTGTTGGGGGAGTTGGTGCTGTTGTTGGTCCTGCTGCTGCTGTTGTTGGGCCTACTATTACTGCTGCTGGGGGAGTTGGTGCTGCTGTTAGTGCTGATGCTCTTGTGACTTGGGTCGTAGAGGGTGCTGCTGCTCTCGGTGGTGTTGGCGGTGTTGCTGCTGGTGGTGGTGGCACTTGTTGCTATGCGGGCGCTTGTTGCTGCATTGTTTCTTCTTGCTGCTGCTGCTGCTCTGTGGCCGGCTCCGGGCGTTCCGGAGCCTCATTGGTTTCCATCTTGGCGCCCATGTCACCGGCTCCGAGATCTTGGTCTTCCCTCTCCAGGATCTGCATCTCAGGGATATTCGTGTCGTAGGCTTCTATGTCCTCGGCGTCGAGGTCGACATAGCCGCTCTCGTCCGGAATCTCGATAACCAGGGGAGTCCTGGTACTCGGTCTTCCCGAGGCAGAGCGCTTCGGGGTCGTGGTGAACTTGGGCATCTCAGTGATCCCAATGCTCATGGTTCAGTGCGAGAGAAGAAGACAAAGGAGGACAAACCAAAGGCAAATGAATCATCTCGGGCAAAAGAGGCAAAAGAGTAAAGAAAATGCAAACGCAAAGGATCTCGGAATAGACTTACCCGTCCGACATGGGCCGCTTGTTCTTTCCACGGGCGGTGACCTTGATCCCAGCCTTCTTCTGCCTCTGGGGCGGAGGAGCAACTGCTCCGCTTCCGTGTCACGACCTCGGACCCAGAGATATACATACTGTTATGTGCTCCTAGACATGGACCCACAAGGGCTTCAGGGTTACCAGCCTCGGCCGCAACAAACAACGGCAGGCAGACCGGATTCATCGGCACGCATGCCGGATCACCATGGTACTACTACTCCTTGTGTCCATGCTAGTCATAATCAACTATGCATAACCAAGCGTCCACGAGTCGAATGAAACTGAAGGAAACGGGGCCAAAGCTATACAGAGATGCTATGTGTCCAGAAAGTGCAACAACAATCGAGAGTTACTGGGGTTACCTAGCCCCAGGCCGAATCACATCGGCAGGCGGGCTCGGACATGGATCATCGGCTCCACAACCCCTCGACTGCGACAACTATACAGACATAGCCAAAACTGTATAACGATGAGCTCGAAACCAACAACCGATAAAAGCAGCACTCTAGACATAAAGCTTTATTAAGCAAGTAATAATAGAGTAAATCTTACAAACAGAGGTCACACGACCCAACATTACATCAGACAACGGAAAGAAAATTATGTTGCTATTCAACAAGAACCAAAAAGGCCTAAGAGGGCCGCAACATAAGGCGTCGTCCCAGCCCAGAGATTCCAGGCTGCTACCTGGGAAACCCCAAACTATCCGTCGTTGTCCACGTTGAAACACCACCAAAGATATGGAACTCCACCTGAACCAAATTGAAGCAAACATGAGTACGGGAGGTACTCAACAAGACTTAACTAACCTATTATATATCTGTTTTTTCATAGAGGATTTATGAAGGTTGTTTTGCGTAAAGCCAACTTTGTTTCGAAAAGAGGGAGACTGAGAAGCTTTTCCCAAATCTTTTAAAAGAACACGCTTTCCTCGGGTATTGCCTTCAAAACCTTCGAAGCATCATCTTAAGCACCCGATAACTAGAACCACCTCTTGAAACTAAACATTCATTGCCAACATCTTTTTGTATGGTTCAAGTTATCTATGATCTCAGGATCCGTCACCAAGTCGTCCTTAACCGCGGACACGACTTTTTGAAAAGATTAAACCCTACAAGGGTGTACAGATTTACCCACACGTATCAACCGACTCTCAATGCCAAGCTATTGGCACAATTCCGATGATGTGCCGGCAGAGGGTGGCTGACCACGATCTTTCCCTTGCTTCGCCTATTCCATGAGTCGCCCCGAGTTGAGATGGACCGCCAATAGGGAGTGGCCGTCTCCGGCCGGGTCTCTATCATTGTGCGCAATGCTCGACGGTTACCTACCCGCAGAGCGCCGATACACCACCACGTCCTAGTTTTGAAAACATTTTAATATTCCCCGCAAATCCAAATGGAACGCTCGACCTAGGAAACTCATGGAACAAACTAGACAAGTTGAAACCGAGGGGAATCCAATCCCTGTGTGGTTGCACGACCAGTCTTGGCTTCAAAGGCGAGAACTCGCTCCTAGGGGCATGAACGAGGCAAATCACCACATTCCATGTGGCAACTCATCCAAGCCTTTAATCATATTAAGCACAAATCTCAAACCTTACCACGTCATCCTGTCATACTAGATTCATTTCGTAACTCTGATTCATCAACCGGATGGAGCAGAGATCAACATACATGTATGACTAAGCATGGCATATTTGAGGCTCTAGCGATACACACAAACAAACCCTATGTCTGCTAGGAGCATTGAATCATGATATCTGGGTTATGCAAATAAATAGGAAAACTCTACCTACAGACTCAAGATACTTTGTAAAAGCATGCATCGTACGAGAAGGAAAACACTTCGAAAACATATATGGGCAGATAAGATGTTATTCTTGCCTTGCTTCAAGAAAACCAGAGAAAGGATTCAGGAATAAGTGCTTGACTTGGTTGTTTAGACCAAGTATTCGTCAACAAGGGTGTCGAACTTCACTCCAGATTCGAGGTCTACCGATAAGAGAAAACACCGGAAAGAAAGAGAACAACACTCAAAACAGGCATCGATGCAATGCTCAATATGTATGAATGAAAATTTGAGTGCATTAAAGAGAAGCCCTAAACATGTTTCATAGATTTCTAGGGTTCATATGTTAATTATGAAATTTTACTGAATTTAGCCCCGAAGTGGACCTGGGAGGATGATTCGGGCAATACTGAAAGTGAGACTAATTTTAATTTCTCAAAAGGGGTTGAAAACATCATAACTAGGTTGCATTTGTCATTCTAATCATTTTGACATATAACTTGTAATTTTCTAATTTTCTTGAATAAAAACTTATTTTCTTTATTTTAAATGATTTAAATAATGTTCAAAATTCAACTTTGTCAAAAATGTGTGCAAATGACATAAACATGTAGATTTTATTTTTCTGAACAAAATGGTATATTGAACACATTTTTCTGATTAGCCAATTAAATGATATTGCATTTACAATTTTAACTCTTTTTCTGAAATTTTAAACACAGGTGGGGCCACGCGTCAGTTCATTTGATTTAAAAGAAATAACTGAGAAAGGGCCTGGTGACGTGGGCATGATGTCACTGTGACATCACCCCGAGCCCAAATTCTCACAGAAGCGATGCAATTGATCGAATTGGCGCGGGATTTTCGAATCGAAGCACACCACAAGGTTGAGGAGGTCGCGGGGAGCCTAGGGGTGGCCTCGGTCGACCGGTTGGTCGCCCGAGCGCACGCCGGCGAGCTCGGGAGCGGCGATGGACCGCGGCCAACGGTGGCAGCAAGCTTCGGAGGGGGAGGGAGGAAGGGGAGGGCACCGGCATGCTCAGGGCCTCACCGTGAGCATTATGAAGGGGTCGGGGACGCGAGGGGAGGCGTCGGACGCCGGCGGCGAGAGGAGGATGGCTGCGGCCATGACACACTCCGGCGAAGAAATTGGGGCCTCCCGGGGCGTCCCTGCGGCTGCACGCGCTCGAGGAGAGGGAGGCGGATGTGGCGGAGCGAACGGAAAGCTCGGAGGGGCGCGGGGAAGGTTCTATCGCCGGTGAGGAGCGGCGGTGACGGGCGGTAGGGTTCGGTTTGGGCGCTGCGCGCGGGAGGCAGAGAGGGGGAGGACGAGGTGAGGAGGGGGTTTGCGAGGGGAAGGAGCGATGCAGACGTCTCCCTCGACTCCACTCGGCGCGGGAAGCAGGCAGGACGTGGCATCCGCGGCGACGTCGTCGATCTTCTGTCTACTTTCGTGAGGAAGAAGACAAAGAGCAGTTTTCTGGAAACCCCCCTGCTCTCCTCGAATTCATAAAAGAGTCGTTGCTCCTTTTAAAATAGCACACTAAAAACAGTGTTGGGGACTTTTCTGTAAATGGTAAAAATTAGTAAAAAATATTTTTGAACTCCTTACAACATGGGCAACCTCAACATATTTTTGTTTGACAAAAATTGCACCATTTTAAACCATCATTTTAATTAGGCACTTTTAAGTGATTTTAATAAACTCCCTTATTAAATTTTAGTGCACTTGTTTTAAAACCAACCAGGGGTTCAAAATGCATGCATGACATGACATGATCACAAACACAAACACTTTATTACAAAAAGGTGGATGTTACAAGTCTACCCCCCTTACAACAATCTCGTCCTGAGATTCCTAGGTTTTCGAAATGAAGGACGGGTGCTCAGATCGTAAACGATCTTCTCGTTCCCTGGTTGCTTCAGCTTCAGAATGATGAGACCACTGAACTTTGAGGCACTTGATGCTTCAGCATCGAATCTTTCATTCAGCTGCATCGAGGATACGGACAGGACATTCTCGGTAGGTCAGATCATCCTTGAGATCAATGGTTTCATGATGAACACCACGGTTGGAATCTTTGAAACAATGATGGAGTTGTCAGACATGGCATATAGCATGAACTCGTGGGAACGTTGAAGGTAGATGGAGAAGATAAGCAAAATTCCCACTTTTTGCAAGAACAGGGAAAGGACCAACCTAGCGAGGCGGTAATTTTCCCTTCATGACATCACGATGAACACCCTTCAAAGGTGTGACTCGATGATAATCTTGTCCACCAATATCATAACGAATATCTTGTTGACGGTCACCATAATTCTTCTGGCGAGACTGAGCAGCTTTCAGATGTTCACGGATGATACGAACTATTTCTTCAGTCTCATTGATCAGATTCTTCGGTCCAAAGAACTGTCTTTCACCGGTTTCTGACCAATTTAACGGAATTGAACAACTTCTGTTGTACAGAACTTCAAACGGAGCTTTGGCTAAGATAACTTGAAAACAGTTGTTATAAACGAAATCGGCGGATGGAAGACATTTCTCCCAGTCATTACCGAAGGATACAACACAAGCTCGAAGCATGTCTTCAAGTGTTTGATTCAGACTCCCGAGGTGATCATTACGGGATGATTGATAGATTATGGTGGAATGTATACGACTTCCCATAGCTTGCTTGAAACTTGCCCAACCCTTGGAAGTAAACAGATTTCCATGATCAAAAAGAATTTTCTTAGGAACACCATGAAGAGGTATTATCTTGGAGACATATAAATCTGCCAGTTGTTTAGGAATGATGCTCTGATGGATAGGAACGAAATGAGCAACCTTTGACAGACGATCAATCACTACCTAGATAGCGGTGTGTCCCTAATCATTCCTTGGAAGACCAACAATAAAAGTTATCCCAACTTCATCCCATTTCCAAACAGGAATAGGTGTAGGGTAGAGAGTAGGAACTGGTTTTTGATGTTCAGCTTTAGCACGACGACAAACATCGCATTCAGCCACAAATTGAGCGATATCTCGCTTCATCTTGGTCCACCAGAACCTTTGACGTAGATCACGGTACATTTAGCAGAGAGAAGTGACTCATGAGCTTCATAGAGGATAAGTTGTTTTAGACTCTGTTTCTTCGGCACAACAAGACGTTCACCAAAATAAACGGTACCTTGATCATCAACAGAGAAACATGTAGGAATTCCGCGAGAAATCTTTATCTTGACCAAGGTAATGCTTAAATCCCGCTTTTGGGCATCCTTGATTTGATGTTCAAAGGATGGTTTCACTTCTGGGTTAGACAGATAACCAGAGGGAACAACCTCAAGATTAAGCTTGGAGAACTCTTTGTGGAGAGAAGGTTGATCTTGCTGTATCACCAAGCTGTTACAATAAGACTTCTGGGCTGTCGTGTCAGCCACGACTTTACCTTTATCAGTTTGACAATTGATATCCACATTGGGTTCTTTGACTAGTTCCAACCATCTCTTTTGTCTGAGACTCAGATCTGGCTGGGTGAAAAGATATTTGAAGCTCTGCTGGTGGAAGTATAACTCACATTGATTTCCTAGCAGATGATGACGCCATTGTTTCAAGGCATACACAACAGCTGCTAACTCAAGAGCATGAGTTGGATATTTGAGCTCATGTGGCTTCAGTTGTCGGGAAGCATAGGAAACCACACGCCCATCTTGCAATAGACCATAATCGATACCTTGACGAGAGGCATCACAGAAGATAACGAAGTCCTTGCACATATCCGGAAGGACAAGCATAGGAGCATTAGCCAGCTTGGTTTTCAACAACCGGAAACTCTCTTCTGCCATTCTTGACCATACAAACTGTTTATCTTTCTTAAGAAGATCAGTCATTGGCTTGGCAGCCTTGGAGAAACCTTCAATAGAGCGGTGATAACAACCAATAATTTTGAGGAAGTTTCGAACCTCTTTGATGGACTTAGGTGACTCCCAGTCCAATATGGCTTGAACTTTGTTAGGGAGAATTGCAACTCCTTCAGCAGATAGGACATAGCCTAGAAATGGGAGCTCTTTCAACCAGAACTCACATCTGGAGAATTTGGCATAGAAACGATGCTCACGAAGCTTTGTCAAAGCTAGCCGAAGATGTTCAACATGTTCTTCTTCGGACTTGGAGTAGATTATAACATCGTTGAGGTAGACCACAACGAATTTGTCAAGATACTCCATTAAAATGGATTTCATAAGCCCCATCAACATGGTTGGAGCGTTGGAGAGTTCGGGAAACACAAGGGTGTACTCGTAAAGACCATAACGAGTTTTCATAACCGTTTTAGAAACATTCCCGGACCTGGTCTGAAGTGGATAATAACCCAGACTTAAGTGTATCTTGGAGAAGACAGTGGCACCAATCAGATGGTCAAACAAATCATCTGTCCGAGGAGGAGAACACTTGTGCTTTATTGCCACATCATTGAACGGACAATATTCACTGACCAACTGGGGAACTGTGGTATCCTTCTTCATGACGAGGAGTGTAGGACATCCACAAGAAGATGTGTTGGCATGAGGGAAGCCTTTTCCTTCTGACTCCTCTATATGCTTCTTCAACTCAACCAGCTCTTCTAGAGACATACGGTGTGGTCTTTCAGAAGTAGGGGCCACTCCAGGAATTAGTTCAACAACAAACTCCACTGAATACTCATGATGCATACCAGGAAGCTCTTCCGGGAAGACATCCGGAAACTTACAAACCAGTGGTACCTCATGAATCTCGATAGATGGTCGGACTTCGATTGCATTAAGATGAGAACGTGGTTGTGGTTGAACTGTCCCACAAGGAAACAACAACCGAGTTGTCTGACCATATGGATGAATCAGGGTAACAGACTTGGCTGCGCAGTCAATCGTAGCATGATGTGTTGACAACCAGTCCATGCCCAGTATGAAATTGATGTCATCTGAGTCCATGATGAAAAGTGTAGAAAGAAACACCAAACCTCCTACTTCAATTGGTACACCAGGGCAACACTGATTAGTCCAGCAGAAGGACCCTGGGGTGGAAATTATCAATGGAGGAACCATACTCGCAAGAGGTATGTCATGCAACACCACAAAATCTCTTCATACACAGGAGTGTGACGCTCCGGAATCAAACAGAACAGAGGTTGGAGCTAGGTTAACACGAAGCATTCCCAACACGACATCAGGTGCTTTCTGAGCTTCTTCAATCAGAAAACATGGTTCAGACGACCACGGTTAACAACACGTGTAGGAACGAGCTCGCGTGCAGGAGATATCCTCTGAGGACATTTGTCGGAGTAATGGCCAAGTTCATCACATACATGACATGTCACCAGCCGTTTCTTACCACGAACAACTCTGGATTTCTCACCAAGGTGGCCTTGTTGAACAACGGGTGGGTATGGAATAGCACTGTACGGAACGAACACACGACGCTTCTTGGAACCAGAAGAAGACGCACGTGACTCTTCAGAAAACTGCTTCAAAGAAATTTCCATTTCCTTTTTGCCACGCTCAAAGGTAAGAGCATGATTATAAAGGTCCTGGAAGGTTGGAAACTGGAAAGACAGTAGCTCATAGCAAACTCTAGAATCTAGACCCTTGCGGAACAACTCTTGTTTATCCACATTATCTGCAACATCTCGGGGTGCATAACGAGCCAAACGGGTGAATTCACGCCCGTAAGTTTCAACATCCATCTGTCCCTGGGTTAGATCCAGGAACTCTTTTCTTTTGGAGTCTAGAACTGCCTCGGGAACATGGGAAGCACGGAACTCTTTACAGAACTCCTCCCAAGTAACCTTATGTCCCGGCGTTTGCAACGCCAAGAAACCTTCCCACCATGAACCAGCTTCACCCTCTAGCTGGTAGGCGGCAAAGTTCACACGGTCACTTTATGGAACATGGAGAGCGTTAAATTTGCGCTCGGTAGTACGAAGCCAATCATCAGCATCAATGGGTTCCTTGAGACTGCTGAAAGATGGAAGCTTAGCATGAACTGAATCCCCAAATGTAACGCATTCGTCATGACGACTTTCAGTGTTTTGTGCCACACGCTCAAGGAGATGTTCATTTCTCAGGCGGTTTGTCTCGATATCCTGGAGAACTTGCGTCATTAAGGAAGATGAAGACTCTCCCTCATTATGACCACTTTCAACGGAATCTCGAATACTCCCAGACATCCTGAGTACAAAGAAATGGAACCATGAGAAACACTCCCATGGAAAAGAGTGCAACATAAAGATTCATGACTTGATATGGATCAATTGAAGTCAAAAGGAATCAACGATTTAGACCGATGGAGGTAAATTGGAAACTCTAAGAATGTTAGCAACCTGACGGAGTACTAGGAAAAACACCCAACGATTTTGTTCCTAACTTTGAAGTTAACAGGTGAGGGGTAAAACATTTGAAATCAAACGAGATGAGGTGACTCAGAGTTAGAGGGATACCAGGTAAGGAGTAAAAGGAGTCCTAAGAAGGTTTTCACAACTCATTTGTCATTTTGAAAATAGTTTACACAAACTCTAGACTCAACATCGACCAACTGGAAGGGTTTTCCTACAGGCAGTCCTGCTCTGATACCATGACATGTCACGACCCTGGACCCAGAGATATACATACTGTTATGTGCTCCTAGACATGGACCCACAAGGGCTTCAGGTTTACCAGCCCCGGCCGCAACAAACAACTACAGGCAGACTGGATTCATCGGCACGCAGGCCGGATCACCAAGGTACTACTACTCCTTGTGTCCATGCTAGTCATAACCAACTATGCATAACCAAGCGTCCATGAGTCGAATGAAACTGAAGGAAACAGGACCAAAGCTATACAGAGATGCTATGTGTCCAGAAAGTGCAACAACAATCGAGGGTTACTGGGGTTACCTAGCCCCAGGCCGAATCACATCGGCAGGCGGGCTCGGACATGGATCATTGTGACGCCCCGGGATCGGGCACTATGCAGATTTCAGCATTTCCGCCAAAATCCACATAAGAACCGATTCCAGGTTGCCACTTGTGATAACATTACAACAGTTCACGAATATTCCGCAACAACAACAAAAGAGATATATACAAGACGACTCAAACGAGTCAAGGATACAACTGATACAATACAAAGATCCAAATAACAGCGGAAGAAACAACATAGTGTCCGACTACGGACAAGATACAAATTGGACTAAGAGTCCTGAAGATAACCGATGGCGTCCAATCCTTGCCCAGGCCAAGCCGGAGGGATTCCCAAGCTAACATCGTCAGACTTCAAACCTGTTGACTGCAATGTGGAATATGCAGCCACGAAAAGGATTCGTGGGTCAGTACGGTTAAGTACTGGCAAGTGGATAAACCATACTCACAAGATACCAGCGTAACCAATCATCACAAGATACAAATACTTTGGGTACAACGGAAAGGAAGGGATTATTGCAAAGAAGCGGCAGCGGGCTGCACTAACTAACTACAGAGACGCACTACAACATCCGGCTAAAAGAAAGGGATAAGAAGCGTATCAGAACCAACTATAACTACTCAGCAAACAATACTCATCCAGTGTCACCCCCTACTAAGGAAGCAACCCAAGGAAACTCACACTGTTGATTAAGGTGACATTCGTTTTTATGGTGGAGGTAACCTATATTAATAGTCAAGTTATTATCGTTAAGTGTAAGTTGTCTGAGTACTTGTTAGCCAGCACTTTCACCAAGTCATCCATAACCGCGGACAACACGGCTTCTCGAGAAGATTTAACCCTGTAGGGATGCACCAATTTGGCCGTACACGTAAGAATGACCCGCCAGATGGAAATGCACTTCCACCAAGCGGGCCACTCAACACAACCCAACTCTTCTTCGCATCAAGCCCAAAGAACCCCGTGCAACTGAGCGCACGGCTAATCAAGCCCCACGAAGAAAAGGGGACCCTCATAGCACTCTAAGAACGTGTCTCCCTAAATGCCGACTACAAAAGTTCCACCCTGGCGCCAAGGGTTCGCACCTGCATATGCATGCGGCAAATGGAAAACCCGAACTAAATGAGGCGATTTGGACAAGATGCGAATCGAATCAAAGTTGCGGGGGGCGCCCATACTCGCTTCCCACATGCGGTTAGTGCGCTCATCATGGATCGGAGGACAAGACCCTTTTCCTAATTAAGTTCGACACTAGCAGGCCTCAAAACCATGCCGGGCCTCCTGCCGGTGCCTTATCATCAAATTATTATTACCCAAAACATTAACATGTTGTTGATTAAGTTGAAACCCAACTATCAAAACTAAACAGGTGATAAGACGGACAACAAGACTTGAGCGCAAACAACACTAAGCATGCAACTACGACACAAGGCCAACAGGGTAAACAAACAACAGTTAATAGGAAGTGAAAGGAAGGCTATATCATGGTTGCAAGGTAAACATATAATAGGATCGAGACACAAGCATCGAATCATAAGGCTAGAATAAAGGCAACGGGAAGAATCGGTAACAAGTGATGAAAGGCAGCCATAGGCAGCAAGTGAGTATACTTGCCTGAGATCCAGCAAGTAGAGGTACGTCCGCAGAACTTGTCGTTGCTCACATCATCTCAACGTCCTATCCGTGAAGAAGCAACGAACTAGAACAAACACCGGATGCAACAATTACTACTACGGCAAAAGATCCAGCATGATCCTATTTTATATGCATGACAAGTTAAAGGGTGCATCAAAGATAAACTAGTTGACATGGTAAACATATTTAAATGGGCCCATATGCAATTTGGATTGCATATGGAAAAGCCCATAAATTAATGTTGAATTAAATGATCTACAAATAACCATCATGTGAAAGTTGATTAGAATGATGCATGGATGATGAAAACAATAAGAAAACAACAATAGCTTCAGTTTGATATGTTGTTTACCAAATTTGGAATTTTATTTATTAAGTTATGAACTTTGGCATCTTAAATGATTTAAACAAACATTTGTTGTTTTCACCAATTTTAAATGTTCAAAACAGATAACAAAATTTATATTTGGAAAGAACACAAAATTTTAGATGGAATACATATTTCATTTGTTGAATTTGGATTTTAGATGAGCAAGTTATTGAATTGGCAATTTAAATGCACTAAATAAGAAATAGTTGTTTTCAGCAATTTAAATTATTCAAATAGAAAACAAAGTTGATATTTGCAAAGTTCATGAAAAATGGGATGGAAAACTTATTTTACATGTTCAAAAAGAAGTTGGTTTGACCAAGTTATTAATTTAGCAATTTTAAATGAATTAAACAAGATTTAAATTATTTAACCAAGTTTAATTATTCAAAACAGGAAACAAAGTTTATATTTGGAAAGCTTGTTCAATTTTGCATGGAAACCATATTTTACATGTGCCATTTGAATTAAATTTGAAATAGTTATGAATTTAATCAAATTCAAAAGAGTTATTTGAGTTTGAATTTTTTGAATTGATTTGGAATGTTCAAAACAGTGCAAAAATGGTGTAAACAGATAGAGCATTTAATTCTTCATGGAAAACATATGTTATATTTTGAAATTGGAGTTTAACTGAATTTATTAGGTGCATTTGAAATGCAGGGACTGTTCTGCAATTTCCAGAACGTTTTAAAGTTTCCAGGGGCTTACGTGCAAAATTAAATTTCCAGAAAGGGCCCTGGAACTTTCGTTACGCAGGGCAGATTAGCCCTGGGTCACTGGCCAGTGGGCCAGCGCCCAGCCGGCGCCTGCGTGGCCGCGGGTGTGCGGGCGCGTGGCTGTGTGGGTCGCTGACCGCAGGGCCCCACCTGCGCGCGCGTGGCAAACGGCAAAAAGGGGTGGATTAATCCTGCGCGCGGGGGGGTCGAACCCGCGACCGTGGTCTTGCGCGTTTGGGCTCTGGCCACTTGGCTGGGCTGCGAGATCTTGGCAGATATGGGTGGCTTGGGGGGTTTGAGGTTGGATCTCGTTCGTTAACTGAAACTGAAAGTTCAGTTAACTGAACTTGCTGTCGGGGCGGTGATCGCCGGCGACTGGAGGCGCTGCTGCTGCTGCTACGTGCGCGAGGCGTGTGCGGGGTGCAGTGCGCGTGCACCAGGAGGGAAGAGAGAAGGAAGGGGAGAAGGGGTGCTCACCCTGGGGAGGTAGAGGGAGGAGGAGGTCTCGGTGACGGCGACGACGGAGGCAGGAGATCGCCGGGAAGGAGTCGATGGCGTCACCGCTGCAGTACCTCTCCGGCTGCGCCTCCTTCAGCAAAAACGAAGATGGAACCCTCCTGGTTCCATCCCTGCCGAGGAGGGGCCTCGCCAACGACCACGGATGCTGCTGCTCCACCCCCAACTCTCGGCCATGGAGGTGCTCGGGAGGAATTCAGAAAATTCAGAAAGAAAAGGCAGGGGAAGGAAGGGGATCCGAGAGGGAGAAAAAGGAATGGCGGCGGCAGGGAGGAAGAGGGAAGGCTTGGCTAGGGTTTGGGGGGCTCGGGGTAGAAAAAGGGAGAGGGAGGAGGGAGAAGGTGGGAGGAGGTGGTGCGGGGCGTGCTGGCGCGCCTGCTGGCGTCAGCGGCGTACGGAGGAGGAAGAAAGGGGCCGGGGGGCTGCGCGGGCTGGCTGGGGTGGGCTGCGTGGCGTGCCGCGCGCGGTTGAGGCGACTGGGCCGGTCCACTTGGGCTGACCTGGTTGCCTCCCCTCTTTCTGTGTTTATCTCTTTTTTTTTGTAAAAGAGAGATAAGAGAGAAAAGAAAGGGGTTTAGGGTTTTTGCTTATTTTATTTTATGCAATATTTTACTGAGTTCAACATGCCATTTACCCAAGTGCATGACAGTTGAGTTTTGAAAATTTTGAAATTGTGCTCATGTTTGAATTTAAATTTGAAATTCAAATTAGGGTTTTAATAGAAGGGGTTGTATGAACCAAGCAATTTGAATAATTCAAATTCAAAACTATTGAAAAACAATTTGAGTTGTTTTGTTTGCAAAAGGTTTTGGAAACATTGTAATATGTTTACATTTTTAATTTGGTTTGGAAACAAGGTGCACTTCATGCATGATGCAATGCCATGCAATGCCAAAAGTAAAACAATCAACTCCTAATTTGGGGGAAAATCCCCCGGGTGTTACAATCATCGGCTCCACAACCCCTCGACTGTGACAACTATGCAGGCATAGCCAAAACTGTATAACGATGAGTTCAAAACCAACAACCGATCAAAGCAGCACTCTAGACATGAAGCTTTATTAAGCAAGTAATAATAGAGTAAACCTTACAAACAGAGGTCACACGGCCCAACATTACATCAGACAACGGAAAGCAAATTATGTTGCTATTCAACAAGAACCAAAAAGGCCTAAGAGGCAGCAACATAAGGCGACGTCCCAGCCCAGAGATTCTAGGCTGCTACCTGGCAAACCCCAAACTATCCGCCGTTGTCCACGTTGAAACACCACCAAAGATATGGAACTCCACCTGAACCAAATTGAAGCAAACATGAGTACGGGAGGTACTCAACAAGACTTAACTAACCTATTATATATCTGCTTTTTCATAAAGGATTTATGAAGGTTGTTTTGCGTAAAGCCAACTTTGTTTCGAAAAGAGGGAGACTGAGAAGCTTTTCACAAATCTTTTAAACGAACACCCTTTCCTCGGGTATTGTCTTCAAAACCTTCGAAGCATCATCTTAAGCACCCGATAACTGGAACCACCTCTTGAAACTAAATATTCATTGCCAACATATTTTACGTATGGTTCAAGTTATCTATGATCTCAAGATCCGTCAGCAAGTCGTCCTTAACCGCGGACACGGCTTTTCGAAAAGATTAAACCCTGCAGGGGTGTACAGCTTTACCCACACGTATCAACCGACTCTTAATGCCAAGCTATTGGCACAATTCCGACGATGTGCCGGCAGAGGGTGGCTGACCACGATCTTTCCCTTGCTTCGCCTATTCC
Source organism: Alopecurus myosuroides (assembly GCA_028641055.1). NCBI lineage: Eukaryota > Viridiplantae > Streptophyta > Magnoliopsida > Poales > Poaceae > Alopecurus > Alopecurus myosuroides. The sequence continues at coordinate 210,321,941 of CM054060.1, forward strand.
ATGAGTCGCTCCGAGTAGAGACGGACCGCCAATAGGTAGTGGCCATCTCCTGCCGGGTCTCTATCATTGTGTGCAATGCTCGACGGTTACCTACTAGCGGAGCGCCGATACACCACCACGTCCTAGTTTTGAAAATGTTTTAGTATTCCCCGCAAATCCAAATGGAACGCCCGAACTAGATAACTCATGGAACAAACTAAACAAGTGAAAACTGTGGTTGCACGATCAGTCTTGGCTTCAAAGGAGAACTCGCTCCTAGGGGCATGAATGAGGCAAATCACCACATTCCATGTGGCAACTCATCCAAGCCTTTAATCATTATTAAGCACACATCTCCAACCTTACCACGTCATCCTGTCATACTAGATTCATTTCTTAACTCTGATTCATCAACCGGATGGAGCAGAGATCAACAGACATGTATGACTAAGCATGGCATATTTGAGGCTCTGGCGATACACACAAACAAACCCTATGTCTGCTAGGAGCAGTGAATCATGATATCTGGGTTATGCAAATAAATAGGACAACTCTACCTACAAACTCGAGATACTTTGTAAAAGCATGCATCGTACGAGAAGGAAAACACTTCGAAAACATATATGGGCAGATAAGAGGTTATGCTTGCCTTGCATCAAGAAAACCAGACAAAGGCTTCAGGAATAAGTGCTTGACTTGGTTGTTTAGACCAAGTATTCGTCAACAAGGGTGTCGAACTTCACTCCGGATTCGAGGTCTACCGATAAGAGAAAAAAACGGAAAGAAAGAGAACAACACTCAAACCAGGCATCGATGCAATGCTCAATATTTATGCATGAACATTTGAGTGCATTAAAGAGAAGCCCTAAATATGTTTCATGGATTTCTAGGGTTCATATGTTAGGTATGAAATTTTACTGAATTTAGCCCCGAAGTGGACCTTGGAGGCTGATTCGGGCAATATTGAAAGTGAGACTAATTTTAATTGCTCAAAAGGGGTTGAAAAAACCATAACTAGGTAGCATTTGTCATTCTAAGCATTTTGACATATAACTTGTAATTTTCTAATTTTATTGAATAAAAACTTATTTTCTTTATTTTAAATGATTTAAATAATGTTCAAAATTCAACTTTGTGAAAAATGTGTGCAAATGACATAAACGTGTAGATTATATTTTTCTGAACAAAATGTTATATTGAACACATTTTTTGATTAACCAATTAAAAGATATTGCATTTGCAATTTTAACTCTTTTTCTGAAATTTTAAACACAGGTGGGGCCACGTGTCAGTTCATTTGATTTAAAAGAAATAACTGAAAAGGGGCCTGGTGACGTGGGCGTGATGTCACTGTGACATCACCCGAATTGGCGCGGGATTTTCGAATCGAAGCACACCATGAGGTTGAGGAAGTCGCGGGGAGCCTAGGGGTGGCCTCGGTCAACCGGCTGGTCGCCGGAGCGCACGTCGGCGAGCTCGGGCACGGCGGCGGAACGCGGCCAACGGTGGCATCGAGCTTCAGAGGGGGGAGGGGAGGGCACCGGCGTGCTCAGGGCCTCACCGTGAGCATGATGAAGGGGCCGGGGACGCGAGGGGAGGCGTTGAACACCGGCGGCGAGAGGAGGACGGCGGCGGCCGTGGCGCACTCCGGCGAAGAAATTGGGGCCTCCCGGGGCGTCCCTGCGGCTGCACGCGCTAGAGGAGGGGGAGGCGGATGTGGCGGAGTGAACGGGAAGCTCGGAGGGGCGCGGGGAAGGTTCTATTGCCGGTGAGGAGCAGCGGTGACCGGCGGTAGGGTTCGGTTTGGGCGCTGCGCGCGGATGGCAGAGGGGGGAGGACGAGGTGAGGAGTGGGTTTGCGAGGGGAAGGAGCGATGCGGACTTCTCTCTCGACTCCACTCGGCGCGGGAAGCAGGCAGGACGTGGCATCCGCGGCGATGTTGTCGATAATCTGTCTACTATCGTGAGGAAGAAGACAAAGAGAAGTTTTCTGGAAACCCCCTGCGCTCCTGGAATTCACAAAAGAGCCTCTGCTCCTTTTAAAACAACACACTAAAAACTGTGCTGGGGACTTTTCTGTAAATGGTAAAAGTTAGTAAAAAATATTTTTGAACTCCTTACAACATGGGAAACCTCAACATCTTTTTGTTTTACAAAAATTGCACCATTTTAAACCATCATTTTAAATTGGCACTTTTAAGTGATTTTAATAAACTCCCTTATTAAATTTTAGTGCACTTGTTTTAAAACCAACTAGGGGTTCAAAATGCATATGCATGACATGATATGGTCACAAACATAAACACACAAACACTTTATTACAAAAAGGTGGATGTTACATTCCGGTCCTCTTTTTCACTTCCACGGGGGCGGACATGGCCACGGGTCTCGCATCGACCACCTGGTCTCCCGTATCAACTGATAGCGAGGGAACAGGCTACGCAAATAAGGCCAAGGAGGGATCAGGTACCTCTAATATAAGGCAATCATCATCACTGTCAACTTTGTCGTCCTTGGACCAGTCTTGGATTGAGGCTGTTGCCGAGATGGAGTTATCCGCGATCCATATGGTACCGAGTTGAACGGTACCGAGATGAATCTATCTCGGTAGGAAGAGCAATGAGAGATATTGAAGAAATGAGTCTCCCCCGGGTTGTCCGAGTTACACTTTGAGAAAGTAGGTTGACAGAGATCTTTTCTATCTCGGAGGGAGGTCAATGGAGCAGTTGGAATCCCAAAGATTAAGGGGGAGTAAGCGCGTGCGCTTCAACTTACTAGGCGTGATGATGCGTATACGTACACTGCAGCAGTGCAGAGCATGGGCGAGGCCACGTCCTGTCTCTAACAAGGGGGAAAGGACATGGCAGCGGCCACTGTAACATCCCAAGTCTGAAAAATAGCCATTAGAATGTTTGCTCTCTGTTATTTTATGTTTTGCATCATGGCATCATGTTCATTGCATTTGTTTGGCTTGTTTTCCTTTGTTTCCTTTGTTTTCTATTTGAATTTCAAACCAAAATTCAAACCTTTTGTTTCATCCTTGTGATGTTACAATTTCCAAAATGTTATTTCAAATAAAAACAACCAATTGTTTCCATTAATCTATAAGGTCCAACTATTTAAATTTGTGGCTTCTAATCTTTCACTTGTTTAAAATGTTAACTAAAAGGTTATTCAAATCCAATTGCATTGTACAAACAGCACCCATTTGGAAAATTATGAAAATTACCAAAACAATCTAATCTTTTGTTTCCATTTATTCAAATCAAATCACCAAACAGCACCCCAATTTGAAATTATAAAAACAACCAAAACAAAGGTGCTCATTTGTTTCCAATTAGAATCATATGATCACCCTAATTAATTTCTTGTCTTAAATATTTCAATCAATATCCAAATTAACTCAAATTTGAAACCTATCCAAACAGCACCAAAAATACAAATGTTTTTGAATTCCAAACTTGGCTTATGGTTGTGTTTGACCTAAATAGGCTACCCAAATTTTTCTGGAATTTTTGCAAACCCCAAAAGCATCATTTTCTTCCAAGTTCATTTGCTGCAAAAAAAAATAATAAAACAAAACAAAAAGGGAAAAAGAAACACACCGCGCGCGCAGCAACTAGCCTACCCAGCCCAGCCCACTACGCGCAGCGGCCCGCGTACCCCTTCGCCCCCTCCCTTTTCTTCTTCAGCTGTACGGCTGCCCATCCAATGGTGCCACGGCGGCAACTGTAACGCGCCGACGGCCGCGCGCAGCTCCGCAGGGCTATAAGAGCAGCCTAGGCCTCCCCCGAGCAACCCTAGCTATCCCTACTCCCTCCTCCTTCGGGATCACCGCCAATTCCTCTCCCTCACGGCCTTTCCCCTCTCTGAACTCCGCCCCCGAAAAAACCCACCTCTGAACCCCTCCGGCGATCGCCGTCTCCGGTGCCTCGCGGTGTATTCTGCTTGCGGGAATCGAGTCTCCGTCTTCTGCTCGTCCACATCGACCACTACACGACGCCATCGAGCATCTCCTTCCACGCCGCCATCCACGTCTCTGTCCGCGGCGTCCACCTCACCGGCGCT